>OX380346.1:1303871-2578855 GCA_947425015.1 Pterostichus niger | reverse complement strand
ACGTCGTCGTCGAGTAATTTAACTTTTGTCTGCCTTATTTAAAGGCCTTCATAACTTCATAACCGATATCGTATCGTGGGCTTGATTTATAGTTATACTATAAGATCAACTTCTCGAGTCGATATCGTGTTTGTTTTTATTGTTCTCTCACTACGTACATTTTAATTTAGTTAGTTAGTTGCTGCCTTAATAGGAGGCCATCCTAACTGTGTGTAGTTCTTTTCGTGGGGTTGATTTATTACTATAAATCAATTTTACGAATTGAAATTGTGTAGATCGATATCTATCGTGGGTTTGATTTGAAATCAACCTCACGAGTCGATATCGTGTATTTTGTATTTTCCACCACAAAACGCTGGCCCCACGTGAGGCCCCAACATACATACCATCACCAGGCAAGTGTTGAAGCGTTTCGTGATCCGGGTTGGGGCGAGTCCCTCGCGAGCGTGCTGCTGAGTGTAGCTAGAAGGTGTAAGCCGATGCCTTGGGTGGTCGAGTTATCGAATCACAGGAACCATATTGTCCAATGAGTCATTGGGAGATCTAGACATAATTCGACTGTTCGAGCACTGCGAAATCTTCCCAGCAGTCGGGTAGGTTGGTAGGCGGTGAACCGAGAGGTCGTGGGCACGGAATATGCTCAACGTTTTTGCTAACTTGACAAGCACGCTTCGGTTGCTTTGTCGTAGATTCGTAGCTAGTCGTTGGCAAACACTTAGGTAAGATAGGGTAGGTAGGGAGAAAAAGATGGCACCTTTACTGAAGACTACGTAAAATGTGAGTCTCTTTCAGGTTCTTCCTAACACTTGACCGATATCTTATCGTGGATATGATTTATAGTTATACTATAAGATCATATTCACGAGTCAATATCGTGTCTTTTATCTCTACGTACATTTAAATTTAGTTAGTTTAGTTTCTGCCTTATTAGAAGGCCTTCCTAACAACTGTGTAGTTCTTTTCGTGGGGTTGATTTATTACTATAAATCAATTTTACGAATCGAAATTGGTTAGAACAATATCTATCGTGGGGTTGATTTATTTCCATAAATCAATTTTACGAATTGATATTGTGATATCTATCGTGGGTTTGATGTGTAATCAACCTCACGAGTCGATATCGGATGTTTTGTATTGTCCACCACAAAACGCTGGCCCTCCGTGGGGCCCCATTATAGCGTTTCGCGGTTGCTTTGTTGTAGATTCGGAGCTAGTCTTTGACAAAAACTTAGGTAAGATAGGGTAGGTAGGGAGAAGAAGGACACCATCATTGAAAACTTATTGTTTTTCAAGGAGTATTTGTACTTGTTTCTAATAATATTTTGTTGTTAGGTGCGGTGGTGAATGAAGAAAACCAACGTTTCCTGTTGGTGATTACATCAAAATGCTGGGAAGATTCATCAGCAGCAGAATCGACAGCTTCTCTTCAAACACATCAGAAGATGACTGCAAAGTCAACGCAGAACGTCGTCAAGACCGCTGCTTCCAACATCAATATAAGATAATTAATAGTTTTAAGTGGGTTGTATTTAATCGAGCACCAAAATATCAGCTCTAAATAATTCATATTCGTTATCCAAAATACTAGACTTTGCTAATTTGTTTATCAATTTAAATATCAAATATTTGTATTTGCTATTTGCCATATTAGCATTTAATTTTCCATGAAGCTTATTTACTATTATATTTAAAGATGAGTTAGTATTTTTTATGCCTAATTATTATTTTTAGTATTCATTTAATTATTTCAGACTATCAAAATATAATTTAACTAGGGTTAAAAATATATATTTTTGGTGTTTAATAAATATATTTCTGGCAAGAGCAACACAGTTCTTATTGATTATTGATGATACAATGATTTCGGTGCTCATTTAAATTATTCCCTTTATAAATTATTTGGGTAAAAGCCGGTTAAAAACAATAATAAATATGTTGTTTTAAATTAATATAAAATAGGGAAAATGTGAGTGAAAATGGACAGAGAGTGATTGATTTTATTCTGTGTGATGAATGATTGATGCACGGTTTTTCAGTTCATTCTGACATTTATATGACATAATTATTTGTCGCAATTTTGTTGAGCGACTTGGTCGTGTTAGAAGACCTAAAATAATTAGTAATATAGTAAAACCGTCAGAAGGGTATCATTAGAAATATATTACAATATACACTTTACTATTTACTATTTCATATACAATTTAATTCTTTTATTATTGAGTTAATTTGTAATTTTACGTATTCCTCTTTTTTTGCCAATTTGCACCAATTTTTAATTGTCTGTCCCATTATTTTTCTCTTTTTAAAATTATTTAAACTTGTGCTAGAATTTTAATGAACACGTACCTGACGTACAACTTAAATTTAATCTTGTACATTATTAATATTTTTATCTTTGGACTAGAGAACTTTTAAAATTTTGGCACTACAGTATTAAATGAGGCAGAAATTTCCTCCCAACACTTTTCTTCTCCTTAACACAATACTTTATCAGTTTTTTTCATTCTATACATGTTTTTAACTCTCACTAAATCTATTAATAATTCAACTTCATTGGTGGAAAAATTTGCAGCTCCTTTAATATTTTCCATCATGTGTATATAAATATATTTCTTATTTTGCCTGTGACAGAATAAACTGACGCAATGATTATAATTTTCTCAGAATCCCAAATTACACAACACCATAAAATTATGTTTACATTCAGTTTAGGTTCAGCTGAACTAGATTAATTTGACAAGTTATAAACAAAAAAATGTTGAGGCTCAACTGAAAAACCGAGCATGAGAAGTGTATTTGATGGTGTCGCGTATACGTCTGGATAAAAGTTGGTGAATGAGGGTGTATAATGAGAATGTTACAGATATGTATGTTGAGTAAATGAATGAATGAATGAATGGTACGAATGGTGAATTATATTGTGGAATGAATTAGATGAGAATGATGTTGCGTGTAAAGAATGGCAAGGCTCCCGGCTTGAATGAGATGTTGATGTATGGAGGTGAGAGGTTATTTGACTCCTGATGATTGGAAATGCGCGCACGCAGTTAGAGTGTTTGAAGGTAGCGAGGCTGCGGTAGTGTCTGCGTTACCTGGTGCGGATGGTGTTGTAAATGATTTCAATAAATGAAGCAGAAAACGATTTCAATAATGTTAATTAATGATAATGTGTTGGTAAAAATAATAAATAAAACCACTTAGTAGTTAGTTTTATAAATTTGGCAATAATATTTATTGGTAGATATGGTTTACAAAACAAATTTACAAACACTTATATATTGTTCAAATACAAACCAATTGTTAATAGAGAGAGGGACTGTTTAGGGAATTTCCTTTAATGACAAGGTCTATGAAAGTTGAGTTTATAACATCTAAATATTCTTTCATTAGTTTCTGGTCGGCCCTAACGGCTTTCTTAATTTTAAAAGCTTCAAGGAAAGTGAATCGATATCCTTTCCTTTTATATGTAGAACTGACAAATTACATATAGAACTTTTATGATAAAAATCTATCAAGTGTTTAGCTAGATTAGACTGGGTACTTTTGATCATATAATTATAACAATACTCTTTAAATCTAGTCTGGAAACTTGGTCCTGTTTGCTCTATATAAACATATTCACAATCTTTACATTTAATTTAACAAAGGGTCTTTATTCATTAGTTTATTATTATTAGTATATAATGTCAAATTTCCTCCAATTCTTAGCCATACTACGATTCATGCCATTAACATAATTTAATTTTTTATAAATTGATCTAGATCTAGTTTCAAAGTGTAACAGGATAAAATTAATTTCTTGTAATTGATCTAATTTTCTTATTTATTAGCTTCACTTTGTTTGCTGCAATATTTAAAATGATTATAATTCAGATCATCAGATAAATTATAAAACGTTACTAGCTTTATATTACATGGGTGATACAAATTAGTGGGTTTCCTGTAAATATTAAAATTAAATTTATTGTTAATGTGTTGGATAGTAATAGCCAAGATATTTATGCTTTTATTAACTTTCACTTCAGTGGTAAATTATATATTTTAATCAAATGAATTAAGGACATTTAGTAGTTGTTGCTCCTGGTGTAAAGGGATTAAAACATCGTCGATATATCTATACCAAAAATGTAAATATTTTAGGAGGTATTTATTGGAATTGAGGCATATATATTCTCAAAATTGTTGATTAATATTTCAGATAATAAAGACCCTCATTTTGTTAATTACAAATGTCACCAAAGAGCAAAAATAATTTGTTTGTAAGCAAACTTCCAGCAAGTTTAAAGTTACATGGTTAACTTCAAGCTGTTTTTAATGAAAATTGGAATGGAAGTAAATTCCCAAAACCTCCCTCTCTCTATTAACAGAGTTGGTTTGTATTTGAACTACATATAAGTGTTTGCAAAACCAAGTGTTTTTATTTATTAATTTTAAATCACGTTTCGCCGAATGCAAACAGCTTCATTAATTGAAATGATGAATGTGTTAGTGTTTGAGAAGAACGATTGCAATGTTTCGGTGATGGATGATGTGAGATTGGAGATGATATGAATGTGTTTGTATATTAGGGTAGTATGTGATCGAGGTATGGACGTATTAATTCAGAATACATTGGTGTATGTTGTATGATGACTCTGAGATTGACATGAATGTTGTTGAAAGAGTGAATATAAGTCAGATGAGATAGTTTAGGAATGTGGAACGTGTGTGGAATGGAAGATATGAATGAACTTTTATGAATGTATATGTATGTATGTATGAAGAGTTGATGGTAGATTGAGCATGTGGTTGAAGCAAGGATAACTGAATGTTTCTGGGGTTCGTGTTACCCCATTTAATAAGATATAGCGTGATGCTCTGTATAATAATTACCTTTACAACATATTTATTATTTGTTTAAACTATATAATAATGAATGATTCACTTTAAAATTATAATGATGAATCGTTCTCATCTGTAACACAATACTTTGCTAGCTGACAATTTATTATACATACATATATATTTTTTTATTGTAACATTAGCAGATTGTCAGCTACTGAAACATTGTGATACAGTGACAGTTAGTATAAAAAACAAACAAATTACGAATGATTAACTAGATTTTTCATTGTTAAACATTCCGGCATTATTTTATACAAATATATTTCAAGTAAATGATTGATATAAATAAATTTGAATCAGTTTTATTTTAAATATTATTCTCTAAACAACTTATGACCGATTTAAATAAAGTTAATCAAATCATCCTCCATCGATTATTTATACTAACAGTCAACATATTTTGTAAATAAAGATAATGAAATACTTTTACCCAAAATAATTGTATCAAAGTATTAATTCTAAAAGTTTCCATTATAATAATTAAATTGATTTCTTTTTAAAAATTGGGAAAACTGACAGAATTGATATTTACTAATGATAATAACAAATATATTTTAAGTAGATAGTTGACAATAACTTTGTTTAACACATATTTATTCTTTAAGAATAAGAAATAGATACCTATTGTAATAAGTTATACATGCATCTTATTACAATATTCTTTATTCTTAAAAAATAAATCGGTTTGGAAGAGATTTATTGTGAATTATTTAATTTAAAATATAGTTTTTATTGTTTAAGATAAATAAGTAAATAATATTATTGTAATTTAATATGTAAAAATAATAACAAATATGTTTTAAATAGATAGTTTACAATAACTTTGTTTAACACATATTTATTGTTTAAGAATAAGAAATAGGGTACCCATTGTAATAAGTTAACATATATCTTATTACAATATTTCTTATTCTTAAAAAATAAATGTGTGTTGAAGAGATTTATTGTGAATTATTTAATTTAAAATATAGTTGTTATTGTTTAATATAAATAAGTAAATAATATTATTGTAATTAAATATGTAAAAACAATAATATATGTTTTAAATAGATAAGTTTACAATAACTCTATTTAAAACATAATTATTCTTTAAGAATAAGAAATATTGCAATAAGTTGTTTGCGAAAACATACATCTTATTGCAATACGTCTTATACTTCAAGAATACATATGTTTTAAAGAGACTTATTCTAAATTAATTTAGATAGGTATCCTCATTAAATCCCTCAAATCATTTATAAAATTGTCATCTTTCTGAATACTCCCTCAAATCTTTTGTAATGTTATCATTTTCCCAAAAGTCCTTAAATTCATTTGTAAGATAGTAATCCTCCTAAAAAGTCCTCCAATTCATTTTTAATTCCTTCCATGAAGTCCCTCAAATCATTTATAAAATTGTCTTCCTCCCAAAAATTCCTCCAATTCATTTTCAAGATATAATCCTCTCGAAAAGTCCTCCAATACATTTATATTTCCTCCCATGAAGTCCCTCAAATCAATTATAAAATTGTTCTTCCTCCAATTCATTTATAAGATATTATCCTCCCAAAAACTCCCTCAAATCATTTATAAAATAGCCATCTTACTAAATGTCCCTCAAATCCATTTATAAAATAATCACCCTCTTAAAAAGTTCCTCAAATAACTTATAAAGCAATCCTACATTCTAAAAGACACCCCAGAAATTAAATAATATATTTTTCAATAATATATTATATATTTAATAAAAATTGTAATAATTATGTTTTACATTGTATTTATAATATAAATTTGTAATAAATAAATTGTAATGAATGCTTTAAATATTGTATTTATAATAAATATTGAATACAGATGTTAGTTTCTATTGTATACTGATTTAAAACGTCAATAAAAGTGTTTAAAATGGCTGCCATTCTTTCATTTATTTCCTTCTGTAAATATAAATATTTTATTCAAATTCAATTAACTTGTCTTCCATTTTGTACCTCCCTTATATTAAATGAAATTCAATTAAATATCTATTAAGAGGAGGAGCCACGAAAGATTTAATGGGAGTCAACACAACCAATTTAGAAACAGGGTTGCCAATTCACTATAACCAAAATCCAGTAAAGTTACCTCCTCATCGTTCTGCGTCCCGGATACAAATCGACGGATTTGGAGCAATTCCTGACCAAAAACTCAAAGTTTTTTCCTAGTTCAAAAATTGAACAATAGATAGCACCACCATGCATACATGATTGATGCTGCCCCCTGGTGACCAATTTTAGAACTAAGAAAAAACCTTTGAAATTTTGTCAGGATCTGCTCCAATTTGGTCGGTTTGTATCCGGGGCGCAGAACGGCGAGGAGGTATCTTTACTGTATTTTGGTTATAGTGAATTGGCATCACTGCTTTCTTAATTGGTTGTGATACCGCCCTCAAATCTTCTATTGCTCCTCCTCATAATTGAAACTTAATTGAATTTAATTTTATATATGGGAGGAACAAAATGGCTGATTAATAGAAATTTAAATGGAAGTATTTAAATGTAAATAATTAAATAGACGCCATTTTAAATTCAACCATTGACATTTAAAGTAAAAGAAACCAACATGAAAATAATTAATTAAATTAACTTAGTTCGCAAATTCACCAACAGATGGCAGCACCAGTCCTAAAAAACCTGTGAGAAAAAAAATTAAAAACAAAAAGGTATGTATAAATATAAACAATATTTATTATCATTGCAAAGTTCTGTACAAGTTTTACTAACATTTTATTTTAGAATTGTTAACTACAAGTACATTTTATTTATAATACAAACTATTTTTGAAATAAATTAATTTAGAATAAGTCTCTTTAAAATATATTTATTCTTGAAGTATAAGACGTATTGCAATAAGATGTATGTTTTCTTATTACAATATTTCTTATTCTTAAAGAATAGATATGTTTTAAATAGAGTTATTGTAAACTTATCTATTTAAAACATTTATTATTGTTTTTACATATTTAATTACAATAATATTATTAACTTATTTATCTTAAACAATAAAAACTATATTTTAAATTAAATAATTCACAATAAATCTCTTCAACACACATTTATTCTTTAAGAATAAGGAATATTGTAATAAGATATATGTTAACTTATTACAATGGGTACCCTATTTCTTATTCTTAAACAATAAATATGTGTTAAACAAAGTTATTGTAAACTACCTATTTAAAACATATTTGTTATTATTTTTACATATTTAATTACAATAATATTATTTACTTATTTATCTTATATAATAAAAACTATATTTTAAATTAAATAATTCAGAATAAATCTCTTCAATACATATTTATTTTTTAAGAATAAGAAATATTGTAATAAGATATATGTTAACTTATTACAATGGGTACCCTATTTCTTATTCTTAAACAATAAATATGTGTTAAACAAAGTTATTGTCAACTATCTATTTAAAACATATTTGTTATTATTTTTACATTTAAATTACAATAATATTATTTCCTTATTTATCTTAAACAATAAAAACTATATGTTAAATTAAATAATTCACAATAAATCTCTTCAACACACATTTATTTTTTAAGAATAAGGAATATTATAATAAGATGTATGTATAACTTATTACAATAGGTATCTATTTCTTATTCTTAAAGAATAAATATGTGTTAAACAAAGTTATTGTCAACTATCTACATAAAATATATTTATTATTATCATTAGTAAATATCAATTCTGTCAGTTTTCCCAATTTTTAAAAAGAAATCAATTTAATTATTATAATGGAAACTTTTAGAATTAATACTTTGATACAATTATTTTGGGTAAAAGTATTTCATTATCTTTATTTACAAAATATGTTGACTGTTAGTATAAATAATCGATGGAGGATGATTTGATTAACTTTATTTAAATCGGTCATAAGTTGTTTAGAGAATAATATTTAAAATAAAACTGATTCAAATTTATTTATATCAATCATTTACTTCAAATATATTTGTATAAAATAATGCCGGAATGTTTAACAATGAAAAATCTAGTTAATCATTCGTAATTTGTTTGTTTTTTATACTAACTGTCACTGTATCACAATGTTTCAGTAGCTGACAATCTGCTAATGTTACAATAAAAAAATATATATGTATATATAATAAATTGTCAGCAAGCAAAGTATTGTGTTACAGTTGAGAACGATTCATCATTATAATTTTAAAGTGAATCATTCATTATTATATAGTTTAAACAAATAATAAATATGTTGTAAAGATAATATCTTATTAAATGGGGTAACACGAACCCCTGAAACATTCAGTCATCCTTGCTTCAACCACATGCTCAATCTACCATCAACTCTTCATACATAAATACATATACATTCATAAATTCTTTCATACAAGTTCATTCATATCTTCCATTCGACACACGTTCCACATTCCTAAACTATCTCATCTGACCTATACTCACTCTTTCAACAACATTCATGTCAATCTCAGAGTCATCATACAACATACACCAATGTATTCTGAATTAATACGTCCATACCTCCATAACATACTACCCTAATATACAAACACATTCATTTCATCTCCAATCTCACATCATCCATCACCGAAACATTGCAATCGTTCTTCTCAAACACTAACACATTCATCATTTCAATTAATGAAGCTGTTTGCATTCGGCGAAACGTGATTTAAAATTAATAAATAAAAACACTTGGTTTTGCAAACACTTATATGTAGTTCAAATACAAACTAACTCTGTTAATAGAGAGAGGGAGGTTTTGGGAATTTACTTCCATTCCAATTTTTATTAAAAACAGCTTGAAGTTAACCATGTAACTTTAAACTTGCTGGAAATTTGCCTACAAACTAATTATTTTTGCTCTTTGGTGACATTTGTAATTAACAAAATGAGGGTCTTTATTATCTGAAATATTCATAAACAATTTTGAGAATATATATGCCTCAATTCCAATAAATACCTCCTAAAATATTTACATTTTTGGTATAGATATATCGACGATGTTTTAATCCCTTTACACCAGGAGCAACAACTACTAAATGTCCTTAATTCATTTGATTAAAATACATAATTCACCACTGAAGTGAAAGTTAATAAAAGCATAAATATCTTGGCCATTACTATCCAACACATTAACAATACATTTAATTTTAATATTTACAGGAAACCCACTAATTTGTATCACCCATGTAATATAAAGCTAGTAACGTTTTATAATTTATCTGATGATCTGAATTATAATCATTTTAAATATTACAGCAAACAATGGTTACAGTGCAGAAATCACTGTGAAGCTAATAAATAAGAAAACTAGATCAATTACAAGAAATTAATTTTATCCTGTACACTTTGAAACTAGATTTAAATCAATTTATAAAAAATAAATTATGTTAATGACATGAATCGTAGTATGGCCACGAATTGGAGGAAATTTGACATTATATACTAATAATAATAAACTAATGAATAAAGACCCTTTGTTAAATTAAATGTAAAGATTGTGAATTTGTTTATATAGAGCAAACAGGACGAAGTTTCCAGACTAGATTTAAAGAGTATTGTTATAATTATATGATCAAAAGTATCCAGTCTAATCTAGCTAAACACTTGATAGATTTTTATCATAAAAGTTCTATATGTAATTTGTCAGTTCTACATATAAAAGGAAAGGATATCGATTCACTTTCCTTGAAGCTTTTAAAATTAAGAAAGCCGTTAGGGCCGACCAGAAACTAATGAATGAATATTTGGATGTTATAAACTTAACTTTCATAGACCTTGTCATTAAACGGAAATTCCCTAAACAGTCCCTCTCTCTATTAACAATTGGTTTGTATTTGAACAATATATAAGTGTTTGTAAATTTGTTTTGTAAACCATATCTACCAATAAATATTATTGCCAAATTTATAAAACTAACTACTAAGTGGTTTTATTTATTATTTTTACCAACACATTATCATTAATTAACATTATTGAAATCGTTTTCTGCTTCATTTATTGAAATCATTTACAACACCATCCGCACCAGGTAACGCAGACACTACCGCAGCCTCGCTACCTTCAAACACTCTAACTGCGTGCGCGCATTTCCAATCATCAGGAGTCAAATAACCTCTCACCTCCATACATCAACATCTCATTCAAGCCGGGAGCCTTGCCATTCTTTACACGCAACATCATTCTCATCTAATTCATTCCACAATATAATTCACCATTCGTACCATTCATTCATTCATTCATTTACTCAACATACATATCTGTAACATTCTCATTATACACCCTCATTCACCAACTTTTATCCAGACGTATACGCGACACCATCAAATACACTTCTCATGCTCGGTTTTTCAGTTGAGCCTCAACATTTTTTTGTTTATAACTTGTCAAATTAATCTAGTTCAGCTGAACCTAAACTGAATGTAAACATAATTTTATGGTGTTGTGTAATTTGGGATTCTGAGAAAATTATAATCATTGCGTCAGTTTATTCTGTCACAGGCAAAATAAGAAATATATTTATATACACATGATGGAAAATATTAAAGGAGCTGCAAATTTTTCCACCAATGAAGTTGAATTATTAATAGATTTAGTGAGAGTTAAAAACATGTATAGAATGAAAAAAACTGATAAAGTATTGTGTTAAGGAGAAGAAAAGTGTTGGGAGGAAATTTCTGCCTCATTTAATACTGTAGTGCCAAAATTTTAAAAGTTCTCTAGTCCAAAGATAAAAATATTAATAATGTACAAGATTAAATTTAAGTTGTACGTCAGGTACGTGTTCATTAAAATTCTAGCACAAGTTTAAATAATTTTAAAAAGAGAAAAATAATGGGACAGACAATTAAAAATTGGTGCAAATTGGCAAAAAAAGAGGAATACGTAAAATTACAAATTAACTCAATAATAAAAGAATTAAATTGTATATGAAATAGTAAATAGTAAAGTGTATATTGTAATATATTTCTAATGATACCCTTCTGACGGTTTTACTATATTACTAATTATTTTAGGTCTTCTAACACGACCAAGTCGCTCAACAAAATTGCGACAAATAATTATGTCATATAAATGTCAGAATGAACTGAAAAACCGTGCATCAATCATTCATCACACAGAATAAAATCAATCACTCTCTGTCCATTTTCACTCACATTTTCCCTATTTTATATTAATTTAAAACAACATATTTATTATTGTTTTTAACCGGCTTTTACCCAAATAATTTATAAAGGGAATAATTTAAATGAGCACCGAAATCATTGTATCATCAATAATCAATAAGAACTGTGTTGCTCTTGCCAGAAATATATTTATTAAACACCAAAAATATATATTTTTAACCCTAGTTAAATTATATTTTGATAGTCTGAAATAATTAAATGAATACTAAAAATAATAATTAGGCATAAAAAATACTAACTCATCTTTAAATATAATAGTAAATAAGCTTCATGGAAAATTAAATGCTAATATGGCAAATAGCAAATACAAATATTTGATATTTAAATTGATAAACAAATTAGCAAAGTCTAGTATTTTGGATAACGAATATGAATTATTTAGAGCTGATATTTTGGTGCTCGATTAAATACAACCCACTTAAAACTATTAATTATCTTATATTGATGTTGGAAGCAGCGGTCTTGACGACGTTCTGCGTTGACTTTGCAGTCATCTTCTGATGTGTTTGAAGAGAAGCTGTCGATTCTGCTGCTGATGAATCTTCCCAGCATTTTGATGTAATCACCAACAGGAAACGTTGGTTTTCTTCATTCACCACCGCACCTAACAACAAAATATTATTAGAAACAAGTACAAATACTCCTTGAAAAACAATAAGTTTTCAATGATGGTGTCCTTCTTCTCCCTACCTACCCTATCTTACCTAAGTTTTTGTCAAAGACTAGCTCCGAATCTACAACAAAGCAACCGCGAAACGCTATAATGGGGCCCCACGGAGGGCCAGCGTTTTGTGGTGGACAATACAAAACATCCGATATCGACTCGTGAGGTTGATTACACATCAAACCCACGATAGATATCACAATATCAATTCGTAAAATTGATTTATGGAAATAAATCAACCCCACGATAGATATTGTTCTAACCAATTTCGATTCGTAAAATTGATTTATAGTAATAAATCAACCCCACGAAAAGAACTACACAGTTGTTAGGAAGGCCTTCTAATAAGGCAGAAACTAAACTAACTAAATTTAAATGTACGTAGAGATAAAAGACACGATATTGACTCGTGAATATGATCTTATAGTATAACTATAAATCATATCCACGATAAGATATCGGTCAAGTGTTAGGAAGAACCTGAAAGAGACTCACATTTTACGTAGTCTTCAGTAAAGGTGCCATCTTTTTCTCCCTACCTACCCTATCTTACCTAAGTGTTTGCCAACGACTAGCTACGAATCTACGACAAAGCAACCGAAGCGTGCTTGTCAAGTTAGCAAAAACGTTGAGCATATTCCGTGCCCACGACCTCTCGGTTCACCGCCTACCAACCTACCCGACTGCTGGGAAGATTTCGCAGTGCTCGAACAGTCGAATTATGTCTAGATCTCCCAATGACTCATTGGACAATATGGTTCCTGTGATTCGATAACTCGACCACCCAAGGCATCGGCTTACACCTTCTAGCTACACTCAGCAGCACGCTCGCGAGGGACTCGCCCCAACCCGGATCACGAAACGCTTCAACACTTGCCTGGTGATGGTATGTATGTTGGGGCCTCACGTGGGGCCAGCGTTTTGTGGTGGAAAATACAAAATACACGATATCGACTCGTGAGGTTGATTTCAAATCAAACCCACGATAGATATCGATCTACACAATTTCAATTCGTAAAATTGATTTATAGTAATAAATCAACCCCACGAAAAGAACTACACACAGTTAGGATGGCCTCCTATTAAGGCAGCAACTAACTAACTAAATTAAAATGTACGTAGTGAGAGAACAATAAAAACAAACACGATATCGACTCGAGAAGTTGATCTTATAGTATAACTATAAATCAAGCCCACGATACGATATCGGTTATGAAGTTATGAAGGCCTTTAAATAAGGCAGACAAAAGTTAAATTACTCGACGACGACGTTTGTTTGGCAAGTGAGCTTCTTGTTGCAGACTCGCAGCGGCGACCTATTTAATGACACACTCACAACCAATGAATGAGATTAAAGTGAATTTGAAACATATACACATCTAACATACACTTCAAATACAATATTATTCAGTTTACTGTTATTATAAATAGAAATTATTAATGTTATTAATATATTATATTATTTAGTATAAACAAAAGTAAAATAATAAAGTTTCTAGAAATTAAAGCAATTTACTTTTAAACCGTTAAACAAATATTTCTCACATCAAACAATAAATTAAATTAAAAGACAGCAGATGTATGTCAAGGCTGTGTCTCAATAAAATTCTAAATAAATTATTAATAATTTCTTTTTTCATTTTTTAGATTAATTAAAATATAAATAAAATTTGTACTTATCTTTTGTTCCTGAAGTGTGTTGAAGCAACCGGTGGACAGCGTGGGCATGGCGCTCGACTCCTGGGACTGAATGCCGCATTCAGATAATTTGCGTCAACTGCAAAACACAATTTAATATGAGCATCTATCATTAAAAATACTAAACAATCTTTTAAAGTAATTTTTAATATTAAAGAATAGTAAATTATCAAAATAAAATTACATGTTTAAACCAATTGTGAATAATTGTCCACTGCGACATTCACAGAACATTCTCAACTATCAATGAGTCAGAGTGGCCAAATAAAAGTACATTTATTGAACTATGTGAACAGTTACACACTGCTGTAACAGCAACAGCAGGGCTGGAACGATATTTCTCCACTTTTGGCATTGTCCAATCTCAATTACGTAATCGTCTCGGTAACGACAATGCTGGTAAATTAGTTTTTATGTTTAAATATTTAAACCAAAAAGAAACTACAAAAAAAAAACTAATTTAGATTGGATTTGCCCAAATGAGTCTCTATCTGCAACGCTATGTTCAGGAAGTTCATCAGAAGATGATGATTTGCCCCTATTTAGGATATAGGATTATTTAAATATTCTTACTATTCTTAGTACTATATAATATTTGTGTATCCATTCAATGTATATTTACTTTTTTTCATTACCTGTGTTAATTTTTTATTTAGGAGTAATAATTTATTTTGTATTTCCTATTGTGATAATAAATGTGTACAAAAACTAAAATTAAAAAATAAATATCCAAAAAGTGATATTTATCTGATATATATCCTATATATCAGATATTTTGATATTTATTATAAATATCATATTTACGAACCCTGCTTTAAAGTGATATCAAAAAAACTATGTGTTATCATGGATGTCGAAGCGTATTGTTAACTTGAATTAAAATCTCGATTAGTAAATTAAAATATTGAGAAAATGTCTTGAAGGCTTTGTGTAAAAATAAAAATCTTTCTGAGAGAGATTTGGCTAAGAAATTTGAAACTACTCAATCAACAGTCCAGAAAATTAAGCTAAAGAATTCTATAGTCATATAAAAATACAAAAGTGCCTAACAGGAATGTTAAGCAAGAAACTAACACAAAATCAAGATCAAGAAAACTTTATTTTAAAGTGATATCAAAAAAATTATGTGTTATCATGGATGTCGAAACGTATTGTTAACTTGAATTAAAATCTCGACAAAGTCATTATTATTAGTAGCTAATTGAAGGTAATTAAAATAGAAAAATTATATCAAAAAAGATGCTTGTATGGCAGGCCATTTATTCCAACGGCGAAAGATATTTAAACGAGTGTCTTGAAAGATGATTATTGCCCTTCATAACACACCAATACTATTTTAGCCAAATTTGGCAACATGTCATTGATTGGTATAAAAGAAACCCCACATATATAATTTGTACATAAATATGAAAATCCTACAAATTGTCCAGAATTGCGCCCAATCAAAAAATATTGGGCCCATATGAAGCAGAAGTTATTAAAATATAAGAAACCACTCAATTCTGTCGATAATTTCAAATATAAATAAAATTTGTACTTATCTTTTGTTCCTGAAGTGTGTTGAAGCAACCGGTGGACAGCGTGGACAGCGTGAACAGCGTGGCCATGGCGCTCGACTCCTGGGACTGAATGCCGCATTCAGATAATTTGCGTAACCTGCAAAACACAATTTAATATGAGCATCTATCATTAAAAATACTAAACAATCTTTAAAAGTAATTTATAATATTAAAGAATAGTAAATTATCAAAATAAAATTATATGTTTAAACCAATTGTAAATAATTTTCCACTGAGACATTCACAGAACATTCTCAACCCAACCCAACCATCCTCGCTTCAATAACGTTTATTTTAAAATTAATTATTTTCTGGAGGGTTGATATTAAGGGATGAAACTATAGTCAATAGATGAGGAATTGAATATTGAAACCCGGTTGACTGGTTACTAAATTACAGCCGTTTTTAAAACATGTTGATCTAAAGTTACGGAAAAACTGTCATTCATATTTTCTCTCAGAAAATTAATAAAATTAGCTATATTTACAAACAAAACTATAGACAGTCCACATTTTCAAACCTCTTTAAAGTTAAATGTTGTAAACAACATTTTTAAAACTTAAATATTTTAAATATTGGGTAAAAGTCACCGCTAGTAAAATCAAATTATTAAATGAGATTAATTTAAATTTTCTGCTTTGAACCGGACATCAATTATTTTAGGAAAAAAATAATTGTAAAAGTAAAATAAAGTTTGCCCCAGAAAAAATTGTCGCTTAGTTTTGGGCCTTTTCGTACACTGCTTTTATAGATATACAAATTTTTATTCATACAATGTAGTATACAAAGATGTCATTGAAACACAAACAATTGCGCGAAAATATTTTGTACAAATGTGTTCAAAATAGGCATATATCCACAAGAAAAGTAGCTTTAGAGTTAAAATCTACAACAAGGACTGTTCAAAGGGTGTTCAGAAGAAATTTGAAACTACTCAATCAACAGTCCAGAAAATTAAGCTAAAGAATTCTATAGTCATATAAAAATACAAAAGTGCCTAACAGGAATGTTAAGCAAGAAACTAACACAAAATCAAGATCAAGAAAACTTTATTTTAAAGTGATATCAAAAAAATTATGTGTTATCATGGATGTCGAAACGTATTGTTAACTTGAATTAAAATCTCGACAAAGTCATTATTATTAGTAGCTAATTGAAGGTAATTAAAATAGAAAAATTCTCAAAAAAGATGCTTGTATGGCAGGCCATTTGTTCCAATGGCGAAAGATATTTAAGCGAGTGTCTTGAAAGATGATTATTGCCCTTTATAAGGCTTCATAACACACCAACACTATTTTGGCCATATTTGGCAACATGTCACTACACAAACAATGTCATTGATTGGTATAAAAGAAACCCCACATATAAAATTTGTACATACATTTGTCCTGAATTGCGCCCAATCAAAAAATATTGGCCCATATGAAGCAGAAGTTATTAAAATATAAGAAACCACTCAATTCTGTCGATAATTTCAAATAATTATAAATATAAGTGGAAACAAATTACAAAAATGATATCTGATTATGTTGTACAAATTTTAATGAATGGGGTGAAAAGGAAATTGAGCAACTTTTGTATGAATCATAATTAAAATGTAAATATTTGCTATTATGTACTATTTAGTTGTTGATCAATAAAGTCTTCAATAGTTTTTAAAAAATTCATTTAATTATATGGTTTTTAGTTAAAAATTATAGACGACATTTTTTTCTGGGACAAGCTTTATAATTAATCACCCTTGACTAGCTAATAATGTACTACCGTTATCATTAATGAATATTTAGTAGATTGTCAGTTACTAATCATTCACCATCATTATTATTATTATTCTTACCCAAATAATTAAAAAAATAACAATGTACTTACATTGATGATGATGTCCACGGTGACACCAGCTCCAGCTGCTCCAAGCTCTGGATGGCGGCTGCTCCAATCACGCCAGCTGCTTCAACATCTTGATGATGTCCCTATAAACATAAAAACAATGTATTAGTAACATAGCAGAGCACCCTTCATCATGTTTATGTCAAGTTTCATAATCATCATAACTTTTGAGAGTAAGTGTACTAGAAATAGTAAAAGGAAACCCACATTTAGTCATTTAAAAGATACACTCATTGTTTAAAAAGTAATTAAATTAAAAAATAATTTAATTTATTTAGCAGCGCGTAAGTCTTGTACTAATCAAGATATTTTAAAAGTACAAAGAAACAAAAAATAAAGCCCCAAAAATATAAATCAAAAATCATCTCACCTGTTTGGCGGTTTCACTGTGCATCAACAACCTGGTGCACCAGGTCCACAAGTTGGTTTTGTCGGTGATTTGTGGTAATTGTAAACATTGTCTTTCATAATAATTGGTTTTAAAGTCGACAGATGTTGTTTTCATTCCCTGACATCTGTCTATGGTTTGTGCATGAAGTCCATACCTAAAAACGACATTGGCGCATTATAAATTAATTCAAACTTACTTGTTCTACTACATTTTGTTGCTAATTAACAATATTTTAGTTTTAAATCACGTCATTTTACAAATCTAGTTTACTTGTCAAATATCAGTTTCTGACAACCAACATACTACTGCCATCTATTCATAAAACGTTGAACTGTATCAGCGGCGCAGTATGCATCAAAAATATTGGGTGTTTATATTATAAAAATAATTTGATTTCTAATCAATAAAAACTACTCTATATTATTTATTAATCATTACTATTAACGTTCATAACATATTTTTTTATTATAAACAGCATTTAACCCCGAAAACTAATATTTTAATGTCCTTGCCCCCAAAGTAGTCTACGGATTTTTTTACCCGCCTATAATTGATTACAGGTGTGCCAAAATTAATTTAGTGATAAATAACTTCCTAGTTTTGATATTTATATTTGAATTCAAAATGACCGATTGAAAAACTATTTAAATTTATTTTAAAACAAATATGTATATAATTTAAACGTAAAATAATTAAAATAAAATGCTTCAATTAATTTAATTAAACGTGGATTTTAGCGGCGGAATGAAAAGTTTTTCATATAAAATTCATGCGATTTTGTAAAGAATATTAGAATTATTCCAAGTTCATGAATGAAACAAACTCTAAACGGGGTTCAGTATGCACATGTCTAATTAGCAATTGCAGATTTTGGGTAATTACAATCAATCATATTAGTTGTTTAATTAACAAATATTTAAGTGTTTGGTTAATGACTGAAAATATGTTTACAAGTTAATTGAAGCACGAGACAATTAATGTTTTACTTAATTTACCAAATCAAAAATACTTCTAGAAGAATATGTAATCGTCCAACTAAATTATTTTGGGGTAAGGGCTCAATTAAATAGCATTTACACAGATGTACGCGGAACGTAGGTTTATATTAAAAGAATCAATCATCGACAAACATTTTCATAATAAAAATATGATTAAATATAGTTGAAAAAATGGAGAAATCAAAATTTAAAACCAATTTCAATTATCTTGACTAATTTAAAAGTTACAGCCGTTTAAAAAAATGTTCAATTGTACAAGTTACAGCCGACATATTTACAGCCAATTTAAATTTAAAAAGATACACTCACAAGTACTGGAAGTGAAGTCAAGTCCCCGGGGTCATCATCTCCTCCAGCTCGGCTTCCTGGTGCTCCAGATTCTCCGTAGACTTCTTGCAGTTGTCCAAAGTCACCTGAATGAGCACAGACCGGGTGTCAAACATATCAAGTCTCTTGTGTTACGATGTTGTAATTAATTAATTGAATGTATAATTACATCACCACACCTTTTACCCATTATTGGGTCAAATCACAGCCACCACATATGTAGGTCATTGTTTTAAATGATGATAAATACGTACAACCCAATTTAAATATTGTAAAGAAAACTTTTAAAACTCTTATATATTTTAAATATTGGAAACAATTACCCAAAAAGGTAAAAGTATTTGTGAACTTTATTTACAAAATACACGGACTGCTAGTGATAGTAATATATTTGCTCACCTTTGATACTAATCACTAGCACTAACAACTCACTAGCACAACGTGTCACTAACTAACAACTAACTTGCACGTGATTATTTTCAAGCGATCAGGTCTGGTCAGCGTTTTGTTTCCAAGTGCGGAGCTCGAGCTCGTTGCATGATTACTCAGAACGACTAATTGCCACTAATTGATGACACAACTCAATACATTGAAACTTACACAACATGTCTACATTTCAAATAAAATATTTCTCATTTTACTTTTTTCATTAATTCTTATAAATTATTATTGTTATATATTTTTTTATAAAAGTAAACAAATTTAAAACGTGAAACGTTTATACGTGAATAATTTCCCAGTAATGGGTAAAAGGCGTGATTTGATTTATAAATAAGTTTCTCACCAATGCCAGAACATTTCCGTCTGATTCCATTCTCTTCTCTTGCTGCCGACATGAAGAGTAGGTTTCTGAAGAGCGATCGTCGTCGACACCATCACCACGGTGTTTGCTGTCTGAGTCAACACCAGCTCTCCAAGTATTTCTAATGATTTGTTTAAAATATCGATCGGTACCAATTCCCAATCAGCACAGGAATGCAATAAGAGCAGGACAGCTGCTCTCTGGCGAAGCTCATTCTGTTTAAATTCCTCGACTCCGGTTCTGCAGGTTCCAATCTCTTCTCTCCACGGAGGGTTTCATGTCGTTGTGGATGAGTATCCAGTGCTCGCATTCCTCTCCGATTACGCCTGGAACAAACAATAAACACTTACTATTATTTGTAATTGCTAATTACCGCTAACTTTTGTTTAGCTAATCGATAATAAACATGGCTTCCTTCCTCCCAGGTGCCTCCCCCTCATTCCCCTCATTCACCAGCACTCAATTCAATACAATGACCGCTAGTCTATTCAGGGAGCTTCATTTTCATTATTTTAGGACAGAACATTTATTTATATCCAACTTTAACTTGAAATATTTTTGACCAAAATAATTCCGGAAGGTTTAACAATTAAAAATATAGTTAATTACCCTTCATAATAACTGACACTAGCTAACAATTTACTAGCGTTATCATTAACAAATATCTAGTTACTATTCATCATTATTATTTTAAACTGAATATGAATTTATTTCACAAATTCTCAAATAAATATTAAACAAATAATTAAAAAATAACAATGTTCTTACATTATTGATGTTGAGAGCAGCAGATTTAATATTCAAACTCGTCTTTGCTGATGCCTCCGGGGTGTTGATACACGCTAAGGATGCTTGCAGGTCCCGTGATGTCCCTATAAACATAAAAACAATATATTAGTAACACACTTCATAACATTTATTAAAGTTAATAATGATAACAGAGAAAACAATTAATAGAATAGCTCTAAAATGCTTTAAAAAAAGAACCTACCATTTAGAAGGCTTTCGAATGCCATCACCAACTACAAAATGTAAACGCTGCTTGTTGAGTGCACAGATTTGTTTAATTATTGTTTCAGCTGCCATCAAATCAATACTTTTATCAATTTAAATATATAGAAAGCAAATGATAATAAATAACATGAATACGTATTTAGCCATTAACAATATTTGAATTAAATTTTTATAAATGAAAATTGAGAAAGATACTCAAAATGAATAGAATATTGTTTTGAAATAATAATAACAATTGGCAAAACCAACTAGTTAAATACATTATTAAGATGTCGTAACACTTGTAGCTGTTATGTATTACAAAGTACATTTTACACTATTTTGAAGTACAAATATCTATCGAAAATATTAGAATAATGTTCTCGTTAACTATTTACCAGTATTTTGTTATAACGTACAATTATTTATCCAGCAACATTCAACAGCACAGCGTCATACAAGACTAAATTTATGGAATAAACAGGTTCACTTCGGCAAATTTATCGTTTGAACAAATCAAATACTTTTATAAATTTATATAAAATAAAGAAAATACTTTCAAATTCAGTAATTTTACACATTTTCATGTATAAAAAGTAATATATATGTATGTAAATAATAATAAATAATATATATCACGCTTTTCGAAATAAAAACACTATTTATAACTGTTAAAATCTAAAGATATGCAAAAATATTATTGTGATTTTAAAGAAAATTTATTAAAAATCATATTCAAATATGATGTTAAAGCCGTTTATATCAAATTTGTTGAAATGTAATATTCCTATGTTATCGCATCCTATATATGTGCTACGTAATTTATGTAATAAAATGTTGATACATTTTTAATTATCAAAAACTATATTTCCAGGTGAAATTTGTATCAAAATCGTCAGAATAACATCTATACTTATGAAAGGCACTGTGTTTTATTAATATTTATTGATATTTTTACTTAAAACCACTAATTTTCTAGCAGCACATCTAGCTACCACGCTTGCAAGTTATGAACTGTGAAGTCGACGCAGCGCCAGCGACCTTCCGAGCAAACCAGTGCACCTCAAAATGTCTTGGAGTGTATTTTATGTATAAACATTATAATTTATTGAAAACGACATATATTTAATAATATTAATTCAAAAATTGTTTTTTTAATTAGTGTTTATGAATTTCATCAGTAATTAAAATATTTAAATACAAAAATAAGTATGTAAACATTGAATTTAAAAGAAAACTAGTACTTAAAATATGATTAAATTTACAACATAGAAATAGGGAAACAATTCTTGAATTTCTATCGTACTTTGTAGCAGTTGGCCTCGTTAGAATATCGTCATGGATATTATTACAATTGTTATCGTTGTTATTTACACAGTTCTGACATATGATTCTCAATAAAACCATATTTTCATGTGACAAAGCTATTTTTACTTTCTTAAATAAAAGCATTCTCGACCTGCTCCGACAAGTCTCGTAATAACTTTAATAAAAAAAAATCAAAATAATAAATTTAATAGGGATGGTTTTATCGGGATCTATTGCTAGGTATAAGTATGTCCATAACGCCTCATTTCAACTAACTTTTCACATGTTTGTTGATAGTTTATTGAAGTAAACGTAATTGTTTATATGTGTAAGAAGTTTCATAGCTGAAAATTAAATAGGGGTGGTTTTAACGAAATCTATTGCTAGGTATAAATGTATCCATAACACCTCATTTAACTAAAATTTCACTTTTTTGTTCATTATTTATTGTAGTACATGTAATTGTACGTGTACGAAAAGTTACGGAAAAACTGTCATTCATATTTTCTCTCAAAAAATTAATAAAATTAGCCAGATTTACAAACAAAACTATAGGCAGTTCAAATTTTCAATTCTCTTCAAATTTAAAAGATACACTCCATTTAAATATTGTAAAGAAAACTTTTAAAACTCATATATTTGAAATATATGAAACAATTACCCAAAAGGATAAAAGTATTAGTGAACTTTATTTATAAAATACAATGACCGCTAGTATAAATAATCGTTGAAGGATGATTTAATTAAATTTATTTATATCAATCATTTAGTTGAAATATATTTGTATAAAATAATACCGGAACGTTTAACAATGAAACATCTAGTTAATCTTCCGTAATTTGTTTGTTTTTTATACTAACTGTCATTGTATCACAATGTTTCAGTAGCTGATAATCTGCTAATAACCTGTCAGCTAGCAAAGTATTGTGTTACAGATGAGAACGATTCATCATTATAATTTTAAAGTGAATCATTCATTATTATAAGATTTAAACATATAATAAATATGTTGTTAAGATAATTATTATATCTTATGAAATGGGGTAACATTCAGTCATCCTGAGACACCATCCTTGCTTCAACCACATTCTCAATCTACCAAACCCTCTCATCTATATTCCATTCATCATCTCTAACCATTCCGTCCATTTACACAATCTATTCCTAACATCTGATTCTCACCATCTCTTCACACTCAACTCAACCAAAACATTCTGTTTCCATATTTCACTCATCAAATCATCAACTTTCTCTCTCCTTCTCTCCTCATCACGTGGTCAATTTAAAAAAACATATTCATTACTGTTTACAACAGACTTTTACCCAAATCATTTCAAAAGGAACTCATTTAAATATAATTGTTAATATCTACGAATAGTAAATAAGCTTCCCGGATTAAATGAACTCTAGTTATTTGGGCTAAAATGTTGGTGCTCGATTAAATACAACACCCTCGCGGGATAATTAAGTAAACAATGCGTATTGCTCCCCAAATTATTTTAGAGGAAATTGTTTCAAGTAAATGTTGTCGAGCATACAAATCTCTATTTAAATCAATAAACAATATTAATTTCGCATGCTTTATATAACTGTAAAAACTAGTTTTCTCTTTTCAATAGAAATTATTTGAAATGATTAAATATTAATTCTGTCCGTTTTCAAATTTAAATATTGTAAAGAAACCTTTTTAGAACTCATTTGTTAAATATTGGAAACAATTTATTTATATACAACTTTTACTTCAAACATTAATAATTTTAGAGAGAGACTTGTTAATATAGTTAATTACCCTAGCTAATAATTGACTAGAGTTATCATGAAACAATATCTAGTGGATTGTCAGTTAGTATAATTATGTTAAAGTTGCTTACATTGATGTTGAGATGACACCACCAGCTGCTCCATGATAATACTGAAGCTGCAGGAGATGCTTGCTGGTCCAGTCATGTCCCCCCTATAGACATACAAACAATGTATTAGTAACAGACACTCATACACTTCTTGTTCTGTCCGTAGTCACATCTGCACATGGCGACGTTTGTTCGCTACTACTGTTTACCTTCAAACATGCAAATCATTTTACTTTTAATATTATTATTAGAAATAAATATTGTTATTGTTATATTTTTATTTATAAACACAAAAGTAAAATAATAACTTTGAAATATGTTATCGTTCATGTACCAGATGTACCTACGTACGAAAACTATGTCAAGGCCGTGTCTCAATTAAATTCTAAACAAATTATTCATCATTTCTTTTCTTATTTTTATATACGATATAAGATAACTGCAATAAATGTTTTACTTCTTTTTAACTTTGTGCAAATTTGCATCTGATTTATTTTCATGGACTACATACTTTTTAGACTAACTGAAAAAATATAAATAAATGATATTATCACTTATCTTACTAATAGAGATATTTTAAAAGTACAAAGAAACAAAAAATATAAATCAAAAACCATCTCACCTGTTTTGAGCTTTCACTGTGCACACTTGTTTCTCCTTGGTTTTGTCGTTGATTTGTGCTGATTGTAAACCAAGTCTTCCATAATAATTGGTTTTAAAGTCGATAAATGTTGTTTTCATTCCCTGACATCTGTCTATGGTTTGTGTATGAAAACCATACCTAAAAACGACATTGCCACATTATTTAAATTAATTGAAGTTCAAACTCACTTAGTTTTAGTTTATAATCACATCATTTTACAAATGTAATATACTTGTCAAATATCAGTTTCTGACAACTAACATACTACTGCCACCTATTCATAATACCTTGAACTGTATCAGTGGCGCAGTATGCATCAAAATTATTGGGTGTTTATATTATAAAAATAATTTCATTTCTAATCAATGAAAACTACTCTATATTATTTATTAATAATTATTATTAACGTTCAAAACTTATTTTTTTATTATAAGCAACATTTAACCCCGAAAACTAATATTTTAATGTCTTTGCCCCCAAAATAGTCCACGGATTTTTTTGATGGACACCACATGACTTCCTTGTACGCGTATTAACTATAGATATTTTTTTAATTGCACATATTTGACATAAAATCTTTTATTTTTTATTTTTTGTTCTAATCCATAGCAAACTTAATTAAAAAAAAAACACAAAATATATACTATTTAAATTTAGATATCTCGCTTATGCAAAAGGCTAATTTAAAAATTCTTAATGTGCTAGACGCAGAATTTCATTCTCTAAAACTTTTATTTGAAGCATTTATTTCTAAAATTAAAATAATACCATTTTTTTCAAGGAAAACTGTTAGCAGCTTCATGTAATGTGTCACTTCCGGTTAGTGTATTTTAACCCAAATCTATTATATTATTTCCATTGATATAGAAGTCTTATATACCAAATCTGGAAAGTTTTAAATTATATTTGAATATAGTTTTTCATGAAAATCTATTATACGCTTCAAGTAAAGTACCACTTCCGAAAGTTATATAATGACCAAAAAGGGAGGTGCACAACTAGATGTTATAACAGTCCTAAATATAAAATTTCAATTTTCTACGGCTTACCGTTTTTGAGTTATGCGAGATACATACGTACGTACAGACGTCACGACGAAATTAGTCAAAATGGACTCAGGGAGGGCCAAAATGCGTATTTCCACTGAAATCTGAGAACCGAAAATTTTCGCGATAACAATACTTCCTTTACTTCGTACAAGGAAGTAAAAATGACTGAAAAACTATTTAAACTTATTTTAAAACAAATATGTATATAATTTAAACGTAAAATAATTAAAATAAAATAGATTGGTGCTTCAATTAAGTTAATTAAAATTAATGAGATTTTGTAAAGAATATTCGACTATTCAAACTTCATGAATGAAACAAACTTTAAACGGGGTTCAGTACGCACATGCCTAATCTGCAATTGCAGATTTTGGGCAAATACAATCCATCATATTAGTTTTTTAATTAACAAATATATAAGTGTTTGGTTAATGACTGAAAATATGTTTACAAGTTAATTGAAGCACGAGACAATTAATGTTTAAGCAATCAAAAATACTTTTAGAAGAATATGTAATCATCCAACAAAATTATTTAGGCCAAGGGCTCAATTAAATGGCTTTTACACAGATGTGCGCGGAACGTAGGTTTATATTGAAACCAATCCATTCATCAAAGAATCAATCTTCAACAAACATTTTCATAATAAAAATATGAATAAATATAGTTGAAAAGATGGAGAATTCAAAATTTAAAATCAATTTCAATTACTTTACTCGCAGAAAAATAATAAAATTAACCATATTTACAGGCAATTCAAATTTTAAAAGATACACTCACTTGAAAAAGTACACGCCATCAAACGTCAAGTCCCCGGGGCCATCATCTCCATTGGTGGTTCCTCCAGCTCGGTTTTCTCGTACTTCAGATTCTCGGTAGATTTCTTGCAGCTGTCCAAAGTCACCTAAATTAACACAGAGCGTGTGTCAAACATATCAAGTTTTTTAAAAACCAGTCGAGTAGAAATAAATTTTAAAAAATGTCTCTTGTGTTAGCATGGTGTAATTAATTAATTGAAAGTATAATTATATCATCACATCTTTTATCCATTATTGGGTTGTTAGTGGTGAAATTTGTAGGTCATTGTTTTAAATGATGAAAATAGGTACACTCTAATTTAAATATTGTTAAGAAAACTTTGAAAAGTCTTATATATTTTAAATATTGGAAACAATTACCCAAAAGGGTAAAAGTATTTGATTAACTTTATTTACAAAATACAATGACCGCTAGTAAAAAGAAAAATACTTGTAATAAAAGTGATAGAAATATAATTGCTCACCCTTAATATTAACTGATAATGTATCAAAACGTTTCACTAGCACTAACAACTTACTAGCAAGAGATATGGTATGAACACCAGCTCTGCTTGTTTGCAAGTGCGGAGCTCGAGCTCGTTGCATGATGACTCATTAGCCTCTAATTGATTACACAACTTATAACCTTTGTGTTACCTTGAAACATACACCATGATATTTACATTTCAAATAAAATATTTCTCATTTTACTTTTTTAATTAATTATTATAAATGATTATTGTTATATTTTTTATAAAAGTAAACAAATTTAAAACGTGAAATGTTTATATGTGAATAATTTCTTTTTTGCTCATTTCCCAGTGATGGGTAAAAGGCGTAATTTTATTTATAAATAACATTCTCACCAATGCCAGAACATTTTCGTGCACGGAGTTTCCGTCTGATTCCGACTCCAAGTCGCAGTTGAACACACGCACTGGAGCATTGATAATAAACAGCGCCACATAGTGCAAATATTTCTGATCTGCCACGTAGAAGAGCAATCCATTCTCTTCTCTTCCGACATGAAGAGTGGGTTTCTGGAGAGCGATCGTCGTCGCCACCATCACCTGTCTGAAATGAAAAAACATATTATTTATTTTAAATTTATTTATCTAAGGCAACACCAGCACTCCAAGTATTTTTAATGATTTGTTTACAGTATCTATCGGTACTAATGCGTCTCTAATTCCCACGCTAAACTAACAATCGCATTCGTAAGCCAATTAGCGCAGAAGTGCAATAAGAGCTTGACAGCTGCTGCAAGCTTTCAATGACTAATTGAAAAACAGAAGAACCACTCTCTTTGACAAAATGTATTTAAAGAAAAGTACCTGGATGTGCTTCAGTAGTAAGTTGTACATGTCGCCGTAGAGGCACCTCGCTTGCATTTCTATAGCTAGCTCTCTGGCGAAGCTCATTCTGTTTAAATTCCTCGACTCCTGTTCTGCAGGTTCCAATAGAGAACTCTTCAACGGCTTGGATGAGTACGCAGCGGTAGGGACAGTGGTCACATTTCTCTCCAATTACGCCTGGAAGAAAGAATAAATAGTTACTATTAATTATAATTGCTAATTGCAATTACTAATTGGATATATAGCATTATCAGGGTACGTGATATATTTGCGGGATTATATCCTGATAGATCAATTCCAACAAAATCAGCAATACAACAAGTTATTAAAACTCAAGAAAAATTTGGATCAGTATACGTTCCGTGTCAGAAATGCGATAAAAAGCAGAAAAATGTTGCACCGGTGGAAGAAGATGAAGCGGAAGAAAACGCTAACGAAATAAATATACTCGCAGCTGTAATTAATAATCCAAATATTAGTTTGCGACAAATTGCATCTGATTTTGGAATACACCATACAACTGCCCGAAAAATATTAAGAAAACATAAGTTTAAGTCATATAAATTCTCCGTACACCAAGAAATTTTTGAAAATGATAAGTTTCAACGCATGACCTTTTGCGAAAGAATTATGGACATGGCTAATGTGGACGAAAATTTTATCAACAATATTTGCTTTTCTGATGAGTCTACCTTCAATATAAATGGAAAGCCAAATGTTCAAAACTTTCGTAATTGGCATCAGGAAAATAAAAATTTAATACTAACTAATCATTCACAATATCATGGGACAGTTAATGTTTGGGTAGGATTATTGGGCCGTAATGTAATAGGGCCATTTTTTATTGATGGAAAAATGAATGGCGATAAATATTTAGAATTGCTTCAAATCGATGTTGGACCTGCCATTGACAATGTTGCAGAAGAAAATATTGTTTGGTTTCAGAAGGACGACTGTCCAGCACATTTTACAAACACAGTAACTTTATATTTGAATAAGGTTTTCCCAAATTGTTGGAATTTGCCAACTCAATCACCGGCTTTGTCATCTAATGACTTCTTTCTGTGGGGCCATTTAAAAAATGAAATTTACTAAAGTAGGCACCCAAATGTGGATTCTCTAAAACAAAGAATTGCAGATGAATGCAGGAATATTACAGCCCGGCAGCTATCAAATATGCGCAGTAATTTTTACGAAAGACTTGGGTTTTGCTAAGCGAACAATGGAGATGTTTTTAAGCGTATGCTCTAGAGTAGAATATGTATTTATTATGTTCAGTATAGTTTCATTTTGTTATAAATAAATTTTAGTTCTGATATTAAAATTAAATAAATAAACTGTTTACTGAATTATGAATGTTTTATAAAATATAAATATTTTCTCCTGCAGGTCTAACGTCAAACGTTGACATTTTATCTGTCACAACGGCAAACGTTGATGTTTTGACAGATAAAACGTCAAGCATTTATTTTTTTTTTGTTTCATTCCATGGCTATCAATATTTTCAACATAATTTTCGACATTTTTATATTTAATTTCTGTCGTTACAAAGCACGTAAAAGTAATTCTGTTTATTGATTTATATGCAGAATTTGACGCCCTAAAACTTTTATTTGACGCGTTTTTGCTTAAAATAATTAGGAAAGCAGGAAATTGCAAAAAACTGATTTCCCATGTTAAAGTCCTATGACCAGCTGAGCGAGTCAGCAGCATGTATATAAATGATAAGCTACAATCACTCAGAATCAAAAACATCTACTCACCCCCTTAGATGAATCACACTTCTCCCCGACGAATACATTCGCCGGTGATGAGCACGGAATGAAATAGTCGTTTTGGACCTCTGGGCAACGAGCTCCTGCAAAAAAAAAAGAAATATTTTCATTATACGTTAACAACCATGACATAACTCATTGGTACTAAGGAGACCAAAAACGCGGATTACTGTCTAAGTAGAAGATGACGGTTAAAAAAAAATCTTACTCACGTGGAATCTAATCCAGATATCCAATAACTCGCCCACTAGCCCTCATTCCCCAGCACTAAATTCGATACAATGACCGCTGCTAAAAACAAACTATTCAGGGAGATTTATTTTAATTTTCTGTGTGGAACCAGACAAATTATTTTAGGACAAAAATACTTGTAATAAAACACCACGTTACCGAGATCTGTAACGGCAGTAATAGGTATAAGGCGTGATTAACTAAAAAGATCGAGATGTGCAAGAATTTTATTACTTTAAACAAAAACAAATAACTTAAATTTCTTTTATTTTAATTTTTAATATTTATCTCTTTTCTATTCTATACTATTTTATAATTTACGTACCAGACTTTAAAGATTTCCTTGTAGCACGGGAGACTACATTGGAGGCAGGCGTCTCCCCATGGAATACGAAAACACCTGAAATCAAAAATAATTTTATTTGTGGTTTACCTACATTATTTGAGCTTCGAGAAAATAAACACAAGAAGTTTGTTCCATTTTGGAGAAGACAGCTGTCTTCAAGATGAATTGGGAAATGGTAGAGGAAGATGGTAGTCTTAAAAATATGTTGAGACTTTTTGGAGAAGATGGTTGCCTTTCAAGACATTTTGAGATAAAATAAAAAAAGTTCTATTTGATATTAGTCACCTTCTTACCATCTTCTTAGGTGATGACAGTTCGGTAACCTGAGTTGGATAATGACGAACGGGGAGCATCGCGTCCTAGAAAGCCACTTGAATCAAGGAGCCAGCTACCAGAGCTAGTTGACAAGGAGCCGGTCTCCGGGAGGCCTGACGCAGAAACCGCTGTCTGTGCCCTACAAGGTGAAAGATTCACCATTTCATTTATTTTGAAGGCTTTCGAATGGCATCAGCACCTACCAATAAGAACACGGAATCACCTGTGGTAACAGTAACAGACCATTGATTTAACTGCACACCACTGCACACAAATAATAATCCATGCACAATTTTTTCACTCGAGATTTTAACCACGCGTGACTTTTGAATCTTGAATTTGAACCTGGTCACTGACTACAAAATGGCTGAATTGAGTAATAATTATTAAGATTGTATTTATATCGCTCGTTTGAACAAATCAAATATTTTTATAAATGTACATAAAATAAAGAAAATAAATCAAAACTTACACATTTTCATGTATCACGTTTTTCGAAATAGAAATAATATTTATAACTGTTAAATGTAAATATATGAAAAAATATTATTGTGATTTTGAAGAAAATTTACTAAAAATCATGTTCAAATATGATGTAAAAGTCGTTTATCTCAAATTTAATTGTTGAAATGTAATATTTCTATGTTTTTGTATCCTCTATACGTGTTACGTACAACGCAATTTATGTAACAAAATGTTGATATATTTTCAAGTATCAAAAACTATATTTCCAGGTAAAATTTGTATCAACATCGTCAGAATAACATCTATACTTACGAAAGGCACTATATTTTATTATTATTTATTGATATTTTTATTCAAAAACTCTAATTTTCTAGCAGCAAAACTACCTGTCATGTTCGTTACTTTTGGACTCGACACGCAGCGCATGCGCACAACGTGATTCTTCCAAGCAAACCAGTGCACATCAAAATGTCCTGGAGTGTATTTTATGAATAAAAAATATTATTTATTAAAAATGTCATATATTTAATAACATTAATTTAAAATATGTTTTCTAAATTAGTGTTTATGAGTTTCATCAGTAATTAAAATATTTAAATTCAGAAATAAGTATGTAAACATTCAATTTAAATAAAAGCTAGTAAATATGATTGAATTTTCAACATAGAAATAGGGAAACAATTCTTGAATTTCTATTGTATTTTAATTAAAAAAATTAAATAAATAAACATAAATTTAATGGGGATGGTTTTATCGGGATCTATTGCTAGGTATAAATATGTCCATAACGGCCCATTCAAATTAAATTTTCACTTTTTTATTGATTGTTTATTGTAGCACACGTAATTGTTTATATGTGTACGAAATTTCATAGCTGTAAAATAAATAGGGGTGGTTCTATCGTAATCTATTGCTAGGTATAAATATGACCATAACGACTCATTTAAATTAAATTTTCACTATTTTATTGATTATTTATTGAAGAACATGTAATTGTTTATACATATATGAAGTTTCATAGACGAGAAATAAATAGGGGCGGATTTATCGAAATCTATTGCTAGGTATAAATGTGTCCATAACGCCACATTTTATTGTATTACCTCAACCAGGTGCGATGGACTACTGCTAATATTCTATCTTCTCTGTTTGTCTCTTTGAGGTACTTCCGCGACACCCCGAGTTGTTCTACCACCAAATCCATCCATTTACTTTGCAGTGTAAATATTTAGATCTTAGAACTAACATTCGTTTAACACAGCAATTCTGAAACAAGAATGATCATTTAGTAAACTTATATACAAGAGTAAAAAAATTAACAACAATATACAGCTATATTTCAACAAACTATCATAATAAAGTGTATATTAGAAAAGTGATTATTATCTTGCAGTTGAAATATCATCCTCAGAGATAGTGCTGTTCCAGTTTTTCTCACTATTGAATTCCAATCAAATTTTCATTGAAAATACATTGTTTGAAATACCCACAAACAAACTTTAAATAAGATTTATACAATATTAACTTCAGAATCAACGAGAATCAATTCACCTACAATTCTGTCTTTCATGAAAGAAATGGATTGCGGTATGTAGGAATTCTTAACATTTTAGGAAGAATCTTCCGATTTTATTTAACGATATATAAGAACCATAACAGTATCTTAGAATGAAAGTATGGAAATCAATCTTTAACAAGATTGGATTATTTAGATGGCTGTCTTATTCAATACAAAGAAATATTTATGACAGATATAGCACAGTGGTAATTAATAAATTGAATATAAATAATATGTTTTTATTTTAGACGAACCAAAACGTGACGATCGCTCTTTAAAAATCCGAATACCTCGCTTCAAAAACAACCGTCCGTCCATTATTCATCGAAAGATCGGAAGTTCAAACGCTTTCTCCGCCAGTTTTACTTCCAGAGGTCGGAGAACCCGACGAACCACCTCCAGAACCATAGCCAGAATCAACAATAATAACCAAAAAACCTCACAACTTAGTTCCAAGTACCAAGTCCTCCACGTCGGATCGGGAGCCCGTGTGCTCTGTCGATGGTTTCTGGAGAGATTGAGAATGAATATCGGTTCCAAAGAATCAGCAGGTTGAAGTAGAAATTTGAGCAAAGAAAAAATAGTCATTTCTTGGATCAGAACTTTCTAGTATATTTTGTAGATATTTACGATTAATATTCTTTTTGGTGATAAGAAATACTAATTTTTGAATGATTTGAAAGCGTTTGTTTAGCATATAGATTGACGTTTAAATTCTTGATTACTTTACTCTTCCATGCAACATATATTCCACATAACTAAATAACTTGTCCATTTTCAGAAAACCTACTCGCCATTCAGCGGCTGCCTGCGCAACCTCATAAAATGCATTGATTGTACCAGCCAGCATGTCGGCAGATAGTCTCACCTCAGCGACGGCCACCAGACATCAAGAAGGGGTAAGAGATTATTTCAGAGTGTTTTAAGCAGATTTGGAAGTGTTGGTGCCAGCATTCTTCGCGTAGTCATAGTTATAATACAGGGCCTGGAGTTGGTCCCACGCTACCCAGACCGAGTAGCGGTCAGTTATTTAATAACTAAACAAATCTATACTTTCTTACAGATCTGATGCAAGCGAGGTGCCTCTACGGTTCATGTAAGGCGACATGTTGATTGGCGGTTCTGCCGACCGGGTTCCTGGCATTATCTGACACTGTGGCCTCGTCGACACAGTTCTTCAAGTGTCTTGGAGACGCAACGCTCAACGGTCGCGTCGTAAACTTCACGGATTCGCCATTCAGCGACTGCCTGTGCAACCTCTTCATAAATGGCAAACCAATGCACACCGTCTATTTTATTTTACGTAATTAAAGACAGGTAAAAGTTAGATTTTTGTACACATATCCTAATTAAAAAACGTCACTTTTTCGACAAAATTGAATAAATCAATTTAATATGTACAACTGAAATAAAACTAAGTAAAATTGTATATTTTTAAGTCATAATATCGAATAAAATTATCTTATTTAATGTTATGTTTTATTGTTTTGAAATATAATATAGAAATATTTCTTATGATTTGAATTTTCTTTTTATTTTCACGTTTGTATAGTTTTAAAACGCGTGCCAATACTCCTTCCACCGTATGTTTCACCTTCAAATCTAAAATTTATCATCCAAAATGCTGCACTATAGAAATAAAACAATTAAAATGCATTTTAATATTAATACAAGTACCATAATTTCAATAAAAACTTTTATACACTTCAGTAAATCCAGTAAAAATTCTAATAGTAATAAATAAATTAGTTATTTACATTTACAGTACGGGTAAATAATAATGTTAATTAATAGAAAACCAATCAACGTATTTTTTTGCCGATTATCTCAATGAGTTCGTCGATCCTTCCGCTGATTCCTTTGAACGTTTTCGGATCGGGCCCAATCATTTGAATTAGTTGAGGAACTTCTTGTCCAGATATTTGAGTAAATGAAGCAAGCGCCTTCATACACCTGAATAATTGTTCTTCAGCTGGTTTAGATTGGAAAAATTGGAGCAATGCCATAGTTAATTCGACTGCTACGTCGTCGAATACCTGTAAAACAATTTCAACATAATATTTCAAAGTTGTAGGCTATTTTAAATTATTTTAAGCTGTAAAAATAAGTAAGCGCTGTAGAATATCAAAAGCTGTACTCTAGATCTAGAAAAAAATAATGTTATTAATTTGTTAGTTAATGATCTGAAAATGAATTTTAAGAGTAAATCTAAGCATATAACAACATTTTACGACACATAGATACCTTGGAGAGACTGCCTTTGGGTAAAATTTTCCTCAGCTTTAAATGTTTGAACATTTTCTGAAACGACAAAGTACTAAAAATATCTTATTCATTTGAAACATTTGACAATCGTCCAAGGTGGCAAGGTGTCTCCAAAATCGCAAAATAAATCATCACAAATGATTAAACAATATAAATTTGTATAAAGGAGAGATACAGACCACGGTTTTTACCTCCTTGGTGGCCAAGTTATGGATAATCGCTGTTCCATAATCTTGTAAGACAGGATCATCGGACAAAAGGGCATGGACGGCAACTTTAGTTGTAATACGGATATTGCTAATCTGTTGATTACAATAATTCCATTCCGAAATATACATTAACCATTCAGAAGAACTCAGATTTTCAAACATATTCGCAAACTACAACAAAACAAATCAAATAAAATCATTCTCATCTTCTGTAACATCTTCACACTTACGAATAAAGCGACAGCTTTCTGCTCATCAAGTGTCAGTCGATCCACATCATGAGAGAAATTCATGATAATATGCTCTTTACGATCTTGGTGAAGAATTAAAATTACATCGTCTTTAAGAGCAGCAGCTCCTAAAATGTTTAAAGTCCTCGTCCGAATTTCAGGTGATAAAGATTTATCGTGAAGCAAACGACCAATGAAATTCAGGAAGTTATCTCCTAATGCCCAACTACCTTCGTCTTCTAACATGTATTGACGAAGTTCACCCAAACATTGTTTTTCGTCAGGATTCAGTTTATCGTCTACTAAGCTTACAAGACCTTCGTATTCGCCCTTTATCTAGAATAATATTTTCCTTGTAAGAGTTATAACTATTTATCAGCAATTTTGTTGAAATTGAAAGATTATGAATGTTCCAGAAATCTTTACAAGATTTGTGCTATCCCATTTGCTAGGAAAACATGTCGTGATTATATTTTTGTCTTTAGTAACTACGTAATAATTAATGATTGATAATAAATGAGACAAATATAAATTGACTATTAGATATTGGCACAATAATATTCGCTGACCTCTAAATTTGAGTATAAAGTGATATTGCGACATATCAATTGTTAAAAATAAATATTACAAACATGAAAGTGACGATTCTCCACCTACACTCTGCCAAAGAGTTTTGTCACAACGGTCACTAATGACGAATCAGATAAACTAATGATGCCAATTTTTACGCTATGCAGTTGTAAATAAAAGTGAAACGGCCTTACACTTGAATTTCACTTTTAAATTTAACGATAAACATTTTTCTTACAGCCAAAAATAAGAAGATAGATTTAAATCTGCACTTACATCAACAATATCTTTGAAGATAACCGGTGGCTCCCTATTCTTCTTTCGTTCTTCCTCTTCCTTTCTTTCTTCCTCGTCCTTTCTATCCTGTTCATCAAGATCAAATTCCGGTATAGAAGAAACAGGTTGAGCTTCCGCTCCGTTGACAGCTTCTGTATCAGCCATTTGGTTGCTGGTATTGGTGGTAGTGTCGAAGGAAACAACAGCTGCAGGTGTGACTACTGGAGGAGACTCTAACTCTGGTGGAAGACTGCGGCCTTCTCGTAGAAGTTTCCGTCGTTTCTTCTCTTTCTTGCGTTCTTTTTTAGCGAGTTTCTCGTTTATTGAGTTGCGTTTTTCTTCTAGTTTCAAGGAATTGAACCTGGTGTTAGAAATATTGTTTTAAGATGTTTCAAAATTATGTTATATCAAATCGTGCCTTTACTTACTATGCGTGCAATTTAAACAAGAACTAGTGTATTTTTTGTAGTAAATATGAATTAAATTTCTACATACTAATTACATATTAATGAATAAAATTCAAATCGAACATTTTTATTAATATATCATTTATACAACAATACTGATTAACAAGTAAAGGAAGACAACGAATAATTTTAAGTTACTAGCTACCAAATTGTTAGTAACATTCACCATAACTAAATACTAAGTAACACAGGTTAATAAAAAGTACAAAACATTAAAAAGCGAACAAATATGAGGAGAACTTTATTATTTGCATTTCAAAAAATCATATTTGGTAATACAGCTGATTGGAACTAATGTCGTTATTAAATTCTGATCTAAATTAATTAATCTCTAATATCTATTGTTGTAATCAGCTAATCAATCAACTGTATTCCCAAAGCGACAAAAAAAAGCATCAAAAACTATTTCCCATCTTTTTTTCCTTTCTCTGACCTGACTTCTTCGATCTGTGAATTAAGTTCAACAAAGTCCGGACTGGGTTCTCTACGAGTTGCTCTAGACACGGCTGGCAAAGGGGGTCTAGCCTGGTTAATTGGTAAATTCTGTGCGCTTCTTTCTAACTGGTCAAGAAGTGGCCGAAGAGATTGGCCAAGAGGTGTAGAGAGTAGCACGTCAGGTAACTCGGTAATGTATTTAGGAATTGGTACTCCGCATAAGAATTGGGAGACTTCGTCGGAGAAATGGTTGCAGTTGTGTTGAACTAGACTGTACTCTGCACCACTGGAAGTTTCATATTTTATTTATTTATTTGCATGTACTTCTAGCCCTATGCATCTACTAAACTACACTTTGCGCGTTCAAATCTCGCACACTTCAATTTATATTTAAAAAATACGGTTTTATTTGAGTGGCTCGGATTCCACTGATAAATAAATAAAATAAATTTGGTCGCACAACAGAAAAATATAGCAAAAATGGGGATTATTGCAAAGAACCAACAGTTTCAAATCATTTGGCTGTAATATTAGTTTTTAAATAGTAAACAGATTTGTAAAATCATACATAAATATAACTAACATATATATGTAACTGTAAAGAGAATAGTTAGAAATGTCTTCTTTACTTTGACCTATATTAATCTGCGACTAAAATTGGAGTAACTGGAGCGAATAAAAATAATTAAAAAATTGTGAAAAACTTACGCATAATTGGATTCACCAAGGGCCTGAATATAATCCCTGAAGACGATGTACGGCACAAACGTTTCCCCCAACTTTTCCGTGCGATGTGGCTCACCCAAAACAGTGGAACCCTAAGTACCATCAAAAAGTATAAATAAAACCAAGTAACGCAACAAACATTTCATAATTCTGATTGTAGGTGGAAAATGGAAGCTTCTAGCAAACTATCACATTATTGCTGTATGTTACATTAGAAACTATTTATAAACAGAAATAAAATCATTTTCACCGGAAAATTCCAAGTGTAACAGTTGAAATAAAACAAATGTAATGCGGAATTATAAACACAGGATGAAAAATGAAGGTAATCACCTTAGAGTCAACACGAAGTCTCTAATTAAAGAGAAATAACCATTAAATACTCGAAGAGTAATTCAACACAGCCAACTGAGAGCCGGCTTCACGAATAGAGGAAAACTAAGTGCGTATTTATAGATTAAGATGTCCATTTTTAGCTCTTTGCACACAACGTTCAAAACTGTTGCTAGTATGCAGTGTATGCTGCCCTCTAGGCAATACAATGACCTTTACACCAACTAGAACTCCAATGCCTTTGCACTCTTACTGGTGTATATTTACATCGACTGTTGCTGATTTTTTTATTATCTTATTTTCTTAATTTCACTATTACGTAATTCAAAATACCCTTGATGTTAAATTACACATACTATTTATACGCTATTATGTATGTACTATAAAATAATTCAAATTTGAAACAGTTTCAAAGGATAATAATAGCTCATGCAGGTAGATTTTTATCTCATTTTTATAGGTTAGGAATTTGATTCCTGTTTTTTAAAGTATTATCGCATTGCTCTATAAATATCAACTGAAAAAAACATGATAAGATATACATACATTAATAACATATTGATAGTAAATAGCAAACGATATAGCGAGAATAGTACAGAGAAATGATGAATATTTTGATAGAATTCTTACCGGTGTACAAGTTTGAATCCCAGCAGATCCAAAAAAGTATTCCATTCCATAAGCAATTATAGAAGTATGCCAAATGCCATCAATTGGACGATCTAGCATAAATATTTTTATCAATATTAACTTTAACAGAAATTAGAAACGACTTCTCACCTATCAACATCGGCGCCATGAGTGATGCCATTCCATGTGATAAATCATAAATGTATAATTCAACAGGAGTTCCAATTTCGTTTGAAGCCATGGTGTTTTCCTTAAAACCAACAAACTTTCACTGAACACAATTTAGAAATGTCAAATTTGATTTGTCACAATAGGCCTGATATTTGTTAGAAATGAAACAGCATATATAAAATTTGCCAACCCTCAAATATCACAACTATTTATTGTTTTTATTGAGCGGTAAAAAATCATTATTTTAAAACAATTACATTATTAAATTCCATTAATGTGAAAACTATCAAATGCGCAAATTTAAAAACTAACACCTCACGTGTACTGCTCAAGAATGAGAAGTCACAAATGATCTTGCTTTTAGAAACTTGCACTTGGTTAGATGCCATCATTTTAGTAAAAATTATTTTTGGTTTAGACTGTGAAGGTTCTCCATATATTTGATTACCGGTGCAAAATGTTTAAAAAGTAGGTCACATTCTAATAAGTTTGGCTAAATTAGGATCTACGCAAAATTTGACATTATAAAGATTGAACATAAATAAATTACCTCTCGCCTGATTGTATTTACAAACAAAGAGTTATATTTAAAACTAATAAAATAATTGTATTTACAGATGCATTTCAAAAATAATAAACCTATAATTACAGTAATAAATCCATAAAATGCAAAAATTATATAATCAATATTCATAATCAAATCTGAAAAAATGCATTTTATAAATGCAATTTATTAATCTCTGTTAATATAATTTATTTATAAATGACTGAATTTACAAATTAAATCAGTAAATCATCTCCAAATGTATATTTATATGTCAAAATTGTATTTAATGTAAATGCAGCATGAAATATGAAAAGCGCGCATACGGATTATATTTTCACCTGATTGCCGGTCGTGCCCCCGTAGATTTAAAAATAACTTATTACTAATTGTAGTCAAGACTTCAAAAACCATGCCAAAAAAATGTTTCCCGTTTACTAAAACTGCGTATATTTATATTTATTTATTTGTTATTGTCTACATTTGTAGAAACCGGCATTTTTGTATTTTTTGAATAAATAATGTCGATTATTTCACATTTATGGTATGACATGGGAAGAAAATGAATCATTCTAATTGTATATCAAATATATAATAAGATGATACACTGTAGAGAGCGTGACAAACAAAAAATTTAATGATAATCATCATATTTAAATAAAGTAGTTTTTTTAAACCATTCATCATTTTTTCGCTGGTGTTTCTATTAGTTGGAAGTTGGCATTACGTGTGCAGTGCCAGTCACTTCAAGTCGTCAGTTCGCTAATGGAGCCAGTTCTTCATGTCAAATAATAAAATGATTGTAAGAAATTTAAAGCTTTTATAGAAATTAACATGAATTTTTCAATTTAATAACCTCATTCATAGTATCATTTTCTTTATTTTACAATTGTAAATTTAATTCATATTACTATTATTTCATTTTGATTCGCAACTTCTGAAAAATGTATTCCCCCAAAGACAAAGGATAAAAGGATAATAATTTAAAATTTTTTGAAATTTAATGTATGATTTCAGCTTCTTTTAACTATCAGAACGCCACTTTTCATATGCTCAAGTTTCTGATCAGTTTTGGTTATGTTCAATCACTGTAAATAATTTTGTTTTCCTACCTTGACAGACTCTTCGAATTCAATCTTCTGACGGAACGAAGAGATTAGATGTGGACCCCTCTGATTCAACATGCCAGTTGTTTGAGCAAGTCCATGATACATTTGGTTTAAGCACATTTGCATTTGCTATTTACCGGGAGCGAAACCAGAAAGATGAAATCCGCAGCTCCAAGTCTCGTACTATCCAAAGTACCGGTCTCAAACATGGAGATATGCTTTATTTATCGCCCGTGAATGGGACTGTTTTGTTTCCACAACCTTCCACTAGTACTACTGTATGTTTATAACCCCTAAAGTTTGACAGTTTGATGGTAATTTGTAATTTTTAGGCTAATAATACACCTTCTGGTGAACCGGTAATTGAGGCGTCGACTAGTGGAGCAAATTACACTCCGGTTTCACGGTGTACATCGAATACTGTACAAGAAGATGATGTAGATTCTCAGTTATGGAAATTTGATGGGAAAATTCAGAGGAAACGAGACGAGAAACTGTTAGTATTTACTTTCTCTCATAAAAATGCCAGGTAACATAAGTATTGTTTTTAGATGCCGTCACAATTCAAATGGTTGCTGTGTTCACTGTTCCCCTTTGGAACCATTCGACGAGTCATACCTCAAAGAACAAAACATAAAACATTTATCTTTTCATTCGTATTTGCGTAAAATGACTTCTGGTGTTGATCGTGGTAAATTTCTTGCACTCGAGGACATTTCTTGTCGCATTAAAAGCGGCTGCAAGGACCATCCCCCTTGGCCGAAGGGAATTTGTTCTAAATGCCAGCCGAACGCGATTACACTGAACAGACAGAGTTACAGACATGTGGATAACGTAATGTTTGAAAATCCGAACTTGGTGGAGAGGTTTTTGAACTACTGGCGCACAACTGGACACCAGCGTATTGGTTTTCTTTATGGGAACTATGAAATACACTCTGATGTGCCTTTGGGTGAGTACTACACTCACTATGTAAACATGTAGTCGTGTGATTACATTTATTTGAATTTAATCGTGTGAACCTAGTGGAAAATGGAATTCAGTTCATTTACTGTGTTTAATTATTTAAGTTGCGACATTTTTTATAACAAAATTCAACCAAATATTTATGTATTTGTTTTAATGATGCATGTATAAGTGCGTCAAATTACAATTTATTCAAAATTGCAGCGTTTATATTCCAAGAAAAGAACGATAATATTATATATTCATTTCCTTGGCTGGTTTGTTTATTTGTTTATTTTTCTGTGAATAATAATTATATTATCTTCAAGTTTTTTTAAATTGAAGACAGTTGACTTCTTTCATACATAATATGTGCATCAAATGGTAAACATTTATTCTTATTCTAGTGCACTATTTTCGCTTCATTCACATTCATAAACCTGTAATCATATCCATATATTTGTTTCTATCACAATCTCTCACTTCCAATTTAACATACTTAAACTATTTCAATAACATTAATTCACACGCTCTTATCTTCTATTTTCATCTTTTTCATGTAGGAATCCGCGCCGTAGTGGCAGCAATCTACGAGCCGCCCCAAGATTCAACTCGCGATTCAGTCCGTCTACTCCCGGACGAGCGCCAGGCCATGGTGGACGAGCTGGCATCGAGACTAGGCCTCAGGCGCGTCGGCTGGATCTTCACGGATCTCATCGCCGAGGACATGCAACGCGGGACCGTCAAACACGTCCGTCACGTCAACACGCATTTCCTCTCAGCTCAGGAGTGCATCATGGCGGGTTACTTCCAGAACCAGAATCAGAATCCATGTAGATATGCTAGCAGTGGATGGTTTGGATCGAAGTTCGCCACGGTCTGCGTTACTGGTGAGCAGAAACATATTTTTTAATGTGCAATGAAAGATTGGTGGAAATGAGGGCGGTACCCCATTTTATGGGACATGGCTTTATGTATATCTGTGGTAACGATATATTAAAATTATAAAAATATACGAGTTTGTATAAAATCCTTGAATTTATTTATAACAAAAAAGAAATGTACAGTAAAAAATAATTGTTTAATTTAGTTTTCTTTTTCATATCCATGATATTTAGGGAATTAGTTTTTAGGCAGCAATTAATTGAAAAGATAGCTGGCAACTTTTAAAGTAATGAATCAAATAAATTTAAAAATATTAAGATACATAATTTTATTCTGTACAACTTTAATTTGAAGTATTTTTCACTAAAATAATTTTTGGCGAATTTTGAAATACAATGAACGATAATAAAAATAATTACAAGTATATTTTTAAATTTCCAGGTGACACAACTAACCAGGTGCACATGGAAGGTTACCAAGTGTCGAACCAATGCATGGCTCTCGTCAGGGACACATGTCTCGTTCCCACTAAAGATGCGCCTGAGCTCGGATACGTCAAGGAATCCACAGACAAGCAATATGTTCCGGACGTCTACTACAAGGTCAGTTCAATCATTGCTATTACATACATTACAATTCTCATTCATTATTCATCCAACACACATTCGTTGAACTTGAAGGACAATTTGTAAACAATGTTTTCAATTACTTACCTGTCAGTAAACAGTAATAATATTGACAAATTTTATGAAAAATATTGGAAAATTTTGCAGTGAAATAATATGAAAATTTAAAATCTTTTTAATGAACAATTATATTTAAAAAATACGACTGTCTGTATTGGTTCGGATTCTAATATTAGCTACTTTCATGGCTGGACAGAAGCTAGCTACTTAGCTGTTATATAGCTTATAGTTTGTAGCGATTTTTTTTTTGTAACTTAAAAATAATGCAGTTTAAACCCACAAAATTAGCTTCAAAATTTAAGTTAGTTTAACATTAATTTTTAGCTGTAGCAATAGCTGTAGCTTCGCTACTTTTTTTAAGTAACTTGCTTAGCGCTGGTTACTATAATTGTGATTAAATTCCTGTTGTCAGGATAGTAAATAAAATAAGAGAAATGTTGAAGGCTGAGGAAGGGAAAGTAATAATAATACAGATAGTTATTACACTTTGCAGAGTTTTATTTTGAAATCTATCATGGTGTGGTAGGTACTCGGTTATCACAAACATTATAGTTGGGTCCCAAGGCACAGACACATGGCTGCAACATTGAAATCGCAATTTTCCTTTTTCTTTAGTTAACGGAAATCTTGCAACTTGGAATTCTGGCTATTACAATATTTACTTCTCAACAAAAAAGTCCAAAACGCTTTTATCGATTCTATTCCAGAAATTAGCGGAGAATTCAATATTTAAAATGCATTTCAGAACTGAAGGATACTTCGGGGATAGCCTGAAGTTCTAAAATACAGTTTAATAATACAAATAATTTTGTGGATTGTTCTTCCAAGTTACAGTGGCTGTAAAGATTGCTACACTACTACGTTTTGACGATTTGACAACACATATCTATGCTAAAACGATTTAAAGATTAAATTTACATTTATACATCGTATTTAAATGTCAATACAGTGTTTTTTTACCGAATTACGAGAAAGATCATTTATTACAGCATTTCTAGATCAAGAAATTATATCGTCGAGCAGTTAGTTAAGCGCTGTATGTTTTTAACAACACAGTTCACAAATTTGATTACATTTTATAAGTACACTGCAAAGATAGGATAGGAATGGTAGACAGTTACACAGGTACAGTGGCTTGAAATCTTACACAGACTGTACAAGAAATACACTCCTTAAATCTTGTGACTTTGCAGAACACAAATTATAATAACCACTAGTATTAATGCCGATTTATAGCACAACAAAAAAATAAATCCGCAAGAGCTGGAGTTAGTACAACTTTAGTGAGCATTTATGAATTCCACAGACTTTAATTAATAAATAAATGTATTTTTAATTGATTCCATTGAAAAATGTAAAAACGGCGGCCATCAATCTAAATCACCAGGTTCAAATCAAAAGCTGTTTAGACGTAGACTAGTAGAAATATTACATTTTGGTAATAAGTAGTGTGTTCCGTCTAGTTTAGTTAAAATGTAACTTAATTTTCAGCTCATTTTAATAATAATTTTTTTATTGTAACCATAATCAGCGATCATACTAGCAATCTATTAAAGATCTGCAATTAATATCAAACAGTAACAAATAACTAAATACAATAATGATTTCAACAATTCTCGTTTAAGATCTGCACTATCAAAGCAACAATTAATTAAAATCGTCTCTCCGATATTCCAGTATTTCTTCTTCCGGTTAAACACCACAACAAAACAGAAAGCTCTAAAAGCACACATTAAGGCACAACAAAGGGATGGTTGTTTAAAAAGGATAAGAACGGTTCGTTTATTGTTACGGTTACGCAGAAGCGGTATGAACAGCGGATGGATCGGTTAACAATCAAGAACTTATTGTAACTGTCTTTAACACTTAGATTTCGTTGTTTGGATGTAGGAAAATTAAAACGCGATTCACAAACGCCTTCATGACAAATTATTCCTCAAAACTAAATGTTCTACCACTGTTTCCTCTAAAATAAAATTAGTTCATACATATTATTTTATCTGGTTTCGGATGAACTAGTTATCAACTTTTTACAGTAATCAAAGAATTTTGTAACAAAAAATGTAATGATCAATTATGAAGAAGTAAAGCGGTGAAAATATTTCCTAGTTGAAGATAACTGTCATTTCACAAATATCAATTACAGTAACAGGATATCTCGAAGTTCCGTTAGCATGTTATCGATATCATGAGTGGAAAGCGTCTGTGTGTTCAGATAAAACGAGTCCTACACGATTTCAAATAAACAAAACCAACTTAAAAATATTATATATTTTTATTATTTTTTTTCGCAACACTCATAGCGACATTCACGATTCCTTGAGAGCTCATTTGTAGAACCAACATCGTAGTTGGCCGAGTTAAGTCGGTTCTAACCAGGAAAAGGTCCTCACACTCTGTTAGTTTTTCAGTAACGGTTAGATATTTGCTTGAATAGTAAGGAGTTTTTCCAGAAAAGAACCAATTTTCAATGCGAATAACGTAACTAGTTTAGCTGTTACAGCTACTTTGGTAAACCACGTTTGTTTTGAAATTAGAAATGAATAGAGTGCACCCCATCCAAGAATAAACTTACGCGTCTAAAACTTGATTATTTTAATTAATTAATGACCTATAAAATTAACTTACCATAATCGTGTTACTTTTAAAATTTTAAACTTTAACAATAAATCAACATTTCGTGATAAGCAAAGTAAGAATTTCATTTCTAATTTAAAAACTCACGTATACATAATTAATCCCCATTATTATTAAACATAATACGATAATAAATGCTATTTATTACTACCGTGATTGTACAATGCGGACTGATAATTTTTGAAATTTTTCAGCCAACATTTGTACTACATACGTATATAATAATAATTTTTCCCTAACTTAAAGCGTAAATAATAAACGAAATAATATGCATACGATGCACTGGTGGAAGTAAAATAACTAGATAGAATTTGTAACTTTAATAACATTCTATAAATTTTTTTCCTTCTTTTAAATAACACACAATTCAACTAATTCGTTTGTACAATTTCCTACGGACGTTTAAGAATCAAAATACAATTTACTAATCGCTGGAATAATATATTTTCATCAAAAATACATTTTCTTTACTTACACTAAGTTGATTTTAAATCCACCAGCACTTACAGTCATTCTCGATAAAATATATTAACGTCTATAACTAAAAATCAAAAAAACAACGTTATAATACAAATATATATTTTTTTGTGTTTTTTAATTATTGATTGAAACTAAAACAGATTTTTGCATTCGTGCAGCGAGATTTTGTTCGAAGAATAAAAATCAGTTCTCGTTTAAATAATTGCACCATAGTGAATCTGAATCGCTTAGGGTTAATTTCGTCTGAAATAAATAGCGGCAAATTTTCGTTCCGATTTCGAACCGTTTCGAATATAAACGTACGTAAGTGAGCTGTATCTAGGTACTAATTACAGCAGCTAACATGTTTAACATCTTAGCTAAAAATAGTGGTTACTTTAATATTTTTTTTGCGTTTTTTTCTCATTTTTTTTGATATTATATTATCCTCTCTTTAACATTATTATTCTAACGAATATGAAAATATAGTTCGCGCTCATCTCGGTTATTTAGTAGAGAAAGCATCAAGTTGAAATCACTTAACATCGATGCAATAAGCTACATATATAACGACATTTACTTTTGCATCTGTTATATGAGTTAAGACATTAACTAGCATGTCTCTTGGCCATATAATTTGTAGTATTATGATTGTAATAGAGCTATATTTATTTTATAAGAAATATCTTCTGTTTATTTCATTTTTGCCGCAGTTCTTTCACATTTTCTTGCAATATTTCTGTTCCCGACAATCACATTTATTCGACATTTTTCTAATATTGTTCTACGACTATTCCGACACCGTTTTCATAAATATATCATCGCATCTTTGCCCCAAGTCAGGGAGCGGCAGCTCTGTAGATGACATATGATTACGACCAGGATTCGAACCCGATAGTATCCGAATAATCTCAATATAAATTTCTCTAGTTAGCTAATCGTTTTCTAAGGTAAAAATGCGAAAGAAGTCCGGCTATGAATGACGACTACGCGAGAAAAGTGTAACTTACTTAAACACTAGCGAAACTACAACGTCAATCTACCCGCAGTGGAGGTTTAACTACGTCAAATGACAGAGTTGTACTTGCACGAAATCCGTTACGATATGGTGATCCTCACTTGCCTCGTTAGGCCGAATCTCCGACATTCCGGTCCAGCTTTTAATTACCCCGCGCGCGAATTCGATTCGAGTTTTCGACCAAAGCGTCGGCGATTCCTTGCTTGGATTCCTTTTTCAATATAATGACCACATTTCTTCAATAAATTTCTTTTGCACAGTTATAGAAACAAAAATTAATTAATTGTATATTTTAACATAATTTAATAAATTGTAGTTGTGAAAAATTTCTTTGATCAAATTCAGTTATTAAAAAAATGTTGAAATATTAAAAAAAGAATCCAATTCTAATAACTATCTACATTCTACAATTTCCCGCATTTAGTAATCAAAATTGTTTTGGTCGGTTTACCAGTAGTGTCTCCATATGTGCTGATCTTCTCCACTAGCTCTAACCCCTCGACGACGTGGCCGAAGATGCCGGTGAACCCTCTCATCTCTTGCAGAATAATCCGAAACTGCGAACCGACCATCCCCAGGTTGTCGTGCCTCTTCTGAGTTCTTCTCATGCCGACAGTTCCCCGCACTGCCAGCAGCTTTGTGTCGTCGGGCATGAAGTAACCATCTTCGAAGATGGAGCGTCCTCCACGTCCATTATTCAGTTCGAAATCGCCTGTGATCACGCTCTCGCCTTCCCAGCATTGGAAAATTGAACAGCCTTTATACCCCATGCCAATCTCACCCGTAGCGAGAATTCCGAAATTCTTGGACATTTTTGGGGCGACATCGGGACGTACTTCGATTACGATTCGTCCATGGGGAGTTCCGTTTACATCGATATTGAAATAGTACAAAGGATAGAGATTTGAAGGGTTGCGGATTATATTTTGAGGGGAATGAATAACGTTTGGAACCATTAGAGTGTTGTCTGGATAAGCGTTTTTCGGTGACGCTAGGATTAAATGGGGCGGAGCATGAGGACTCGTGATTAAATGGGGCGGCAGGGCATGAACTTGAGAAGCGTGGTATTCCATGTTTCCATTTTGCATGTGTTGTTTACTTAGGACGTGGCGAGAATACAGTTGAGACATACAGTAGTTTGCAAGGAATAAGATCGGATTCTGTTGGGACGGGGTTAGGAGTCGACTGCTTCCTGGCAGCGGCATCTCGCCACTGTGGATGTTTGTGAGTGCTTGCTTCAACAGTTGAAAATCGAACACAACTGTTGAGTTTCGAATCAAATCATCCAACTGACATTGCAGATACATCTCCTGGTATCGTGTTTGCAGTCGCTGTTTCTCGATATTCAGCGACGAATACAAATTGTGCATCTCGACTGGGTTGTCAACGACTGCGAGATTCGTACGAGCTTTTGATAGATTTTCGCGAGCTTCCGATAGCTCGAAGTAGGTGATTCCACTGGTTAGATCGGCTTCGACGTGGGTTTTGAGAGTGACGCAGGCTTCGAGGACTTTGAGAAGGAATTCGCGTTGTTGCATAGCGAGACGTTGGATTTCCGAGAGCATTTTGTTCATTGAGACCAGCTCCATCTGGATTTCGGTAATCAACTGATCCTTGGCTTCATTTTGCGACTTGATTTGGTGATTTGCGTGGTCGCTGGTTGTTGCGCAAGCCCGACACACTGCTGAACAACATGTGTGACACCACAGAGCAAGTGGCATGGCATGAGTGTGGCAGTTCTCTGAGATCACTTTAGTGGCCTTTTCCGGGGGTTTCGCTCCGAGTTTTAGCTGGGAAAAGTTTTTAACCAGCGATAACACTGGCACGTAGGTAGGCAGAGACTCCGGGCCCATGTCTCCCAGTTCGGTTCGCTTCCAGCAATGGATGCAGAATAATTCGCCTTGACCTTTCATCAACGATGTACGCATACATTGCAGACAAAAATAATGTTTGCACGAAAGCAACTTAGGGGATTGGTCGTTTTCATTGAACTTCTGTTTGCAGAAACCACATAATGTCAACTCTTCGAGTTCGGGTGCTAATGTTGAATCCATTTCTACCTGAAAATGGAAACGGATTTAACATTTTGTACCTTGCACACGTGTCGGAATTAGTATTGGTGTCAGATGTCAATATTTTCAAACAGGGATTCACATGTTCAATTACGTCTTTAATGTTTCTAACACTTTGTTAAATTAGCATAATTTCATATTAATTGACTTTATTAACAGATTAACAATTGAAATTAATTGATTGCCACGGAAATAATTGAATTGGTAGGCATGCAACAAATGACCAGCAGGTGTCAAGTGAAAACAATTGGGACATGTGTTGCTTCATCTATGAGAATGTTTTGCATTGAATTTGATGGTTGGGATGTAAAAATAGTGAATTGTTGTAATTTAGGGTTCGTGTGCTTTCCCGCCAGTTTTAAATAGTCCCTTTAACAAGTGCATGCGTCCAAATTGCGTCAACAAATAATGGCATTACTGTAAATGATGGGTCACAGGTATTTGTGTGTTGTACACCTTAATTATGCAAAATGTTGATAATATTTCATGAAATATAAACCCTACCGTTTATATATACGACGTAACACAGCCTTTTTAATCCGATTTAACGCGATACGTAACGTTTGGTCGTTAAAAAACTTCGATTTTCGGCAACGATTTACGCGTGTTTGTACTTTGTATCGATATATACGATTACGAATAACAAATGATAAACTAATAATGATTTAAATTATATAACTATTATGTGCCGACATGACCGGCTACCGATATTACGAATAACTTAAAATTATTGTGGCCAACACTATGTGCCACATCATGTTGACGACTGATCGTTCACTCGACACTCGTGCGAGGCGGCTCTGTACCTACGTTCATGCTGATCGATGGCGTTGTATGCTCGGCGCCAGTTTCAAAAATAGATCGATTGTCACGCACGCACCAAAAATACTTTTCACTTGCAACCGACACACATTCCTTTTTACACTTTTCCTGGCAATCCAAAACAATACAACAGCTTTCATATTTTTTAAATTTATTTTTCAGGAGAAGGACTCATACGGAAACGAAGTACCTCGTTTAGCCCGTCCTCTACCAGTGGAATACCTTCTCGTAGACGTTCCAGCTTCTACACCTCTCACCCCTCAGTTTACATTCAATACCGACACAAGCAAACGTTATTTTCCAGTGGAAAATCGTCTTGTAGATGGCCACATCCAGGACTTTAACTCTTTATCATCTTATCTATCTCAATTCTCACCTCCAGAGTTCTTGACAGCAATTTCTGATTTCCATTTATTGTTATACATTGCTACGATGGACATGTTACCGATGAGGGAATACATGGAACCGCTCTTGGTAGCAGTAAAGAATAAAAGTTCCGATCAAGCTTTAGAATGGAGCCGATCGGAACATTGGGCCACTGTTGAACAACTTATCGCTGCTAGTAATACGTCTCCTCCAAACTCAAGGTACTAAGAATTTTTAATTATATCACTAACTATATTTTTATATAAGTTTTTTATATTAAATGTTTTTACAGACCTGGAAGTGTAGCAGCAGATTCCGGTCCAAGTGATTCTAGATCTACTGGAACGGGTGAATTGTGGACCTGTCCATTCTGCACGTTCCTTAATTCTAGTGATGTCACCGTATGTGATATGTGCAGTTTGCCCAGGGCGCGACTTATGGTTTAATAACCGAAGTCTAGGTCCACGACCCACTGAGGTACGTCTCATCAAATTACGTAATATTTAGAGAAATCCAGTAGTTTTAATTCTTTATCTTAAGTTTCAAATTCTCTTTTTGGATTAATTACCAAATAGTAAAATTTTTGAATCTTACTGCACATGCGCGGTACAAACTTGGTGCAAACAGTAGAAGGTGACGGTTATATTTTTTGCACAAAAGTATAATTTTGTGTTTTAAATTAGTATTTCAATTAATGAAGTGTGTTTTCTGAATTAAAGGTTTGCTTAATACCTTTAAATATATGACAGATTAAATGGTTAGTATTAATGCATTAATGTAAAACTGTTAAAATACTTAACACTTATGTTGCCGAAGTGACATTTGTCGTTTAATTTTGTATTAACGTAATGAAATCTTTGTTTCAGAAATTATCAAGTAAAACTTGCATGGGCTGGTAAAAGAGGTAATCTTTTTTTTTTATTTAACAGTTACTTGTCATGTGATTTAGTAGCTATATAAATTATTTAGTATTAAACAAATTAATTGCAAATTTCCTCTATAATCTTAAATTATATTTAAGTTAAGTCTCCTTTATGCACATGGGTTGATAATTATTTAGAATATGAATTATTTTCACCAGTGAACTAACTTAACAAAACATTGAATACATGTGAGTTTATACATTCTCTGGGATATGAAACATGAATTAAATAACATTTTGTACAAGAATGTAACTGAGACCCTCCTTGTAGTTTATTTTAATTAATAACAATTAGTTATGACTTGTCATTCAGTATATTTTCCATTATAGTTTGTTTAGAAGCTGGTTGCTTTAAAAAAAATAAAAAATACTGTGTTGTATGGTGAAAAGATGATCAATAAATGCTGAATTATTTCCCTGTGTCTTCGGTTTAGCCATTCTTGACTTAATCGTAATAGAAATTAGTGATAAGTATTTGGAGGTATATTTTGGATTCCCAGTGAAATAAGTGGGTTGGTTTGATCAATTTTAGATATATTTGCCAAAAAGTACAAATTAAAACGAAATTACAAGAGACAGAAAGCAATAATTTTGAACTGTTTCGTACTTTAAAGATAACAATGCACTGACATCCCAATAAAAATAATTATAACTTTATTTTGACTGGTTATTGATTGTGAGCACAGAGTTATCGAGAAAGTTTTTACTAACCATATCAGTGTTATAACACTGAACAAACATTACATATTATTCACAGAATATATTTTCATTTGATATTCATTTTGAAGTATTACTAAATATATGAAATAAAAAGCTATACATAATAATTACAAATACTTAAATAAATAATCTACTGACAAATATACTCATTATTACAAAATAATTTCCTTTTCACAATACGAGCACACGTCTTAAAAATTATGCTTTTGTCAAAAATATTCAGAAAATTTAATTTTTGCCGTATGTACAAAAGTTTAATCAAAAAGAGGTTTAAAATTTTCTAATTCAAAACTTACTACTATAAAAAATAAAATCTGAGACCTTTTTTTATTTTTAAATAAAAATATTCACAAAATAAAAGGCCCAAAAACTCATTATAGGCACCTAGAGAAATTATACAATGTGATATTTTAATTTTCCTAACTACATTTCACATTGCATAGATATTTGAGATTACTAATGTAATATTCAGTGGTGCCTCACTCAAAATGTGATTAATATTAATCTAAATACGTTAACTAATTCAATCTAAGCTGATTTGTAAACAGAATCAAAGAAAACAAATATTAATTTATGGTTTGTAAATAAAATTGGTTCTGGTTAAACAAATCTAGATAACTAATACAGACAATTATAAAAAAATTGTCAAAAGTAAAACAAGCATATAAAATGCCTGATACTGATTAAGAGTAATTGACTTTATAAATAAAGTCAGTCACCTTTAATCGTGGCCCTACTAGCATTCCTTGTCCTATACACAATCAATAATAATTAATAACAATGACAGATTTTATAAAATTCTGATATGATCTTTAAGTATCCTAAATGGTCTAGCTATCCATAAATTACATACATGAATGTCAACACAGGCTTAGAAAATTCTTAAGCAAATTTTAAAAAATCAGTTTTTGTTTCTTGCTTATTAATCCCTGTGGTTATTTTTTTACTAGTTTATCCTTTTATATTTTTTTGGATTTTCCCCATTTTGTGACACGCCGACGTTTGTTTTTATTGTTTTCAATCCGACTTGTGCGTTACTGGTGGAAACTCTTGATCGTCGTCGAATTTGAATCCTCCTTTTGGGGGCGATTCAGCGGCAGCTGCCATTTCACGGAACTTCTCGGAATCTGCGAAGAATAACAGCAACACTTTTTTAGAATAAATGTAATGGATTGTTTAAAGAAATAAATAATTCGAGTGCAAGATGCAATGAGTGTAAACCAACACCATTCAATGTTAAAGCCTAACATTTTCGCTCCACCGACATTAAATCGAATTTACTAAAACTACACTTCATATTTTTCACTGACAATCATTCCTAAATTATTTTAGAACACTTTTAATTTCTCCAATGTATTTTTCTCTAAAATAATTTAGGAGCTTTTGGCAGAGAAAAATCTGTGGCCCGATTTTCCGTCTCCAGATAAAGATTATTCAAAGATAGAAAAAATGGCAAGTAAAGTGTAATTAAGAAAATTCTTTTTCAGTAGAACATCAACATGGATTTGTATCTATCGCCCAAATTAAAACAATGATGAATGATGGTGTGCACTTATCATATGTTAACATAATTCATACTGACCAGTACCTGACATTTGGCCAATGGGATTGCCTTTGACGACGCCCGCGTAGCTACTTATGGGCGAGCCTTGCACGAAACAAACAAAAAAATGGATTCGGGTTACCGTTTACAACCAGGGTAGGATTAGCACAGGAGCTTGTACAGAAAAATTCGCTATCAAACTGACTAAAAAAAAATGTTTAGTTGGTCTTGGGTTTTACCTATTTTGTGGTTGTGCTGCTTTAGTTCTCATCGCGAAGATAAATGCGACATTTTCAACATATCTTTCAATGCTTTATTTAAATTTACTGATTTAGAAACTTTAGTGGAAGACCTCAATTTATTTACTATGAAGCACAACAAGAATAGTTTTAAATAGAATTCAGAAACTCTCTATAATACAAATGTATTATCTACTAAGATCTGCAACTGTAGTAACAGAGCTATCACTTTCATGAATTTGGAAGCGACAGTTTAATAATTTAAAATATCGTGCTGTCAAAGAAATATTGAATGTAATCAGGGAAAAATTTGCTGAAAAAATCGTGTTATCCATCATCTCGGGATCACAGGAGTCTATTCTTAAAAAAGGAGAAGGATTATGTCGGGCTTCGAAATAACACCAGACTAGTCTTCGCGTCTGTTGTTTAATTCCCGCCCTTATATTGTTGCAAGACTCTTGGTTAATAATCAACAAAATAAAAAAACAAACTTGGAATGGTTCGCAAATAAAACAAAATGCAACTCAACTTGCAAAACCATAGCCAAAGGATAATCCTACAGGACACTACGAGGATCAAGGATAGTTTTATACCTGCGTCCGGATTTTTCACGGGTTTCGGTTCGCTTCTAGTCGTGGATGGGGATGCAGTGGCGTCCGGTTGAGTTCCTTTGGAGTCCTCGTTTTGGCCGTCCAGTCGATGTTGCTTAGTTAGAGTTAAATCGCCGCCTTCGTTGCTGTCTAGGTTGTATATGTAGAGATATCCGTCTGCTGCTGCTACTAATAGTCGCAGCTGGTTCTGTATCCTACAAACACAATCAGGAAATGAGTTAACGGATATCGAATGAAATATTGATGGATATAGTGAAACGAATTAATTTTACTTACGTCGTGATAGCAGTAACATTCCTGACGCCATGTACAGGAAGATGCGCTGTAGCAAACGCTCTTCCTTGATTAAAAACGTCTGTAACCTGGGATGGCAGGTAGTTGGCACTTGCTGTAACCGCCTTGGTCAAATAACCCATCCAACCGCCCTCCTCCAGACTCTGTCGGGGCCTAGAAGTATCACCATTATATTTTCCAAAATTTCTGAGGACACTTGGATAAGAAAACAATAATAATTAAAAAGATTGATTCCAAACAATACATTTCCCAGAATTACAAACTAATAAATCGTAGTATATCATAGATTATTTTTATTGAAGGTAAACTAGTCGATTACACTAAAGGAAACGTATTATTATTATTATGATTAGATAAATAAATAGATAATAAATTAACAATAACATCCTTTGTTTTGTTACGGATTTTCTGATGCAATTATTTAATTATATGTTAATCTTAATCAGTTTAGAGCATTTATACAAATTTTATCTCTTTAGAGTTATTTGTTGAAAAAAATGTTTATTGGATAACAATGATTATTTTCTTTGGTAGAAATCTGTCCACTTACGTTTCCTTGGGCTCCTCAAGTTTAAACACATGCACAGTCTCCGTGTTACTGCTACAACACAAGAACTGTGAACACATGCTGAAACTCAAGCTGCTGATGGACACGCATCTTTTCACACCTCGCCGGAACTCATACAATTTAGCACCATCAGTTACCGAAAATACACGGATGACAGTTCCTTTTTCTGAAGCTGTCGCAATTCGAAGTCCGGTTGGACTGAATGCAAGAGCTGCTAGTGGACTATCATGGGCTGGGATCATTATTTTCGAGTGCTACAAGGATGCAACAAATATTACAACTAGAAGAAGGTAAACAAAATGCATTGTTGTCGTTTGAGATTACGATATTCTACGTAATTATCATTTGAAAGTTAGAATTATTTAAATTATAGGTTATGTTTGTTTGCAGTTGTCAAAATATGACAGTTGCACAAAAAAATTAAATGTGTTTAATATTGTTTTGAAAGTTGATATAAAGTGAAAGATTATAGTGAAAATAATAGTGTATGATTAACATACCAAGTTGACAGCGTCGAAAATTTGAACTTCGCCAATCGTGCTGGATCCGGGATACGCTAAGAAACAATTTTCACTATTGATGCTAAGACTACAAAGTCCTGTAGGGTTCGGGGGAGTGTCTCTGATGGTGTGCAGCACTTTCATATCCCGGATGTTGTGGATATATAGAGATTCCTCCAGACATACCACTAACCGCTAAAATGTACAACAAGGCAAGTAGGTATGTATTAGTGAGATATGATATGTGTTGTATTTTACTTACAGCTCTGTTCAACTTGACGGCAAGAATGGAATTCGAGTAGCTATAGTTGCAAATCTCCGTCCGCTTTTTGAAGTGACACACCTTGAGTTTACGTGGGGCCGCCAATGAAACGATGGCGACCAACGAACTGCTGAACAGTCGTTCGACAAGACAAGTGTCTTCGTTGCCATTCTCGATTATTTGATCGAGAAAATCAACAGAAGTCAAAGAAAAAAGTTTGTACCCACTGTGTGTCCCAACAGCCAGTGAACTGGAAATATAGCTGTATGAGAGATACGATATCTGCATATTCTGCATCACGATTATTTAGTATGCTTTATGAGGTAGACGTATTTATTTTCAAATTGTCAGACAGCCATGTTTGTTTATAATTACGTCATCGCAGACCATTTGACAGATGACCTATATTTGCAATAATTATTTTCTATTATTTTCACAAATAAACAGTAGATTTTGTTATGGAATCGATATAACAAAGGCAGTTGTTTTTGCACTCAAAATTCAATGACGTAAGATGTCAATCCTTTCTCTTCACAAAAAAACTCTTCTTCTATTACCAATATTACAAAATATTTTGCAACAGACTTCATTACAACTACATAAATAATAAATAACTTTTATAAACTACGCAGTTTAAAAAATATGACTTGACAAATATTTATGTATATTTCAGAAACGTACCACTAAGGAGTAAAGGTGACTTAAAGATTAGAAGAACTTACGAGCAATCCTGATTGAAATTAACAAAGAAAACCCCCGAACTGTTCGAATCTGCAGCCGATTGGTTTACGATGTTCATGAGTCCGTTTACACCAGCTTTTAATCCTTCTGTCAACACATCAAAGTGCTGAACGATATTTAACATAAACAAGGATTTTCACTAAAAATCTACTAGATTTCAACACAAAGGCCGACCTTGATATTTCTATCACCAACTCTCACACACAAAACAAAAGCAGTTTTGCTAGTCTTCCATATTAAATATTGACTTGAACAGCTGACGACACTCGAGCTGCGCAAAGGAGTGGGAGCTGCTCCTCCCACCAATTGGGGAAATTCGAACGCTGCGAAGCCGAATTTTCCCTCTGAAATTCATACAAATTCTCCCAACGATTATGACATTGTTTTTCAATAATTGCAGGTATTGTTGCAATACAGTTTCGATTATCTATGCATTTTGTAGAGGACATAAACATTTGAAAGTTTAGAAACAAGCTGTTACTGATTTCGAGACGCTTCTCCCACCACTGAATCTGCGAAATTTAAACACAGCGAGTGCGAAGACGAATTTTCCCTCTGAAATTCATACTAATTGCTCCAACAATTACGAAATTGTTTATGAACAATGGCTTCCGTTGTTTCGTCATGATTTTATTCATCTATGCACTGTATAGAAGACAGAAACATTTGAAAGTTTAAAAACAAGTTGTTGCTGATTTCAAGTGACTTTTAAGATTGAAGTTTTGGAGTAGAGCCAACAGTTAAATAACAAACCTCAAAATTTCGTCTCACGCCTTGACCAACTAACAAGTAATTCGTTTAATATCACACATTTTTTAGATAACATTTATTGCCGTTTACTTTCGTTGAAAATTCAAATTATAACAACATTAGTGAACATAATCTAATTAATTAACAATCTACAAACGAATTTCCATCTTAATACAATTAAGACTGAATGAAACTTATCAAACCGTGCTATTTATTTATGAAAAATGTCAGAATGGTGAATAATCCTTAATTATGTCCTTAAAATCCAGTTGCACTTATCTACAATTTGACGTTTCCCACGATTGTAATCGGGTCAAACTGCAAAGTCTATCATTCGGGTAAGGTAACATATAACACTGTACTTCGAACCTAGATTGTCAGTCGGTGTTCGTGTCCAATATTTACAGTACTATCTCTAATTGTCGCGCGCGTTTTAAATCATTTTCACCAAGTTTTCACAATGACAGGTATGATACACAACGAAGTCAAAGGTACAGAATTTTCTACCGATCCTTTCGCGGGTATCATCCCCTGGCAACAATTAAAAGAGTAAGTTTTTACTGTTCGCCAGTTTATATGTTTATTAAATAAATATTGAATTGTCAGTGTACAGTGGAAAAATCCTCGTGCTCCACCAAGGGAAGCTTACAGCCCAACAACAATTGAACATATCGCTAATGTCATCACTCATGGAATATGGGTAGTGCCAAGTGTTTTAGCAGTTTTTGAGTTAATTAATCGGTCATCAAATGGGGCGCAGTTTTTTTCCGCCCTTGTCTATGGTGCGACGTTAATCATGATTTTTACTGTGTCTACCACTTTTCATTGCGTCTTTTACTGCAACAAAAACAGGTAAGAACATTTCGGAAATTATTCATTTATACATAAATTCATCCTGTAATTTTCACTTCATCCACATTCATAATTCCTTTCATACTGGCTCACTTGATTTCTTAACAATGAATTAATAATTTGCTATTGTGTGGCCAAATAAATAAAAATTAGAACTTCTTTTTGATTATGGGTAGTAGAATACATACATAACATCACACTATGGTAATATGAACCATTAAAACATTAATTTATTTAATCTCGCAATTAATTAAAACTCCATTTTCACTTCATCTACATTGTTAATATCTTCAAGTCCATAGAACCTATGCTGCACACATGTAAACTGTTTTAATTTTTCCTCAAATTATTCTGAATATCTTACATTTATTTAAATATTGAACGTGTTGACAAAGGTCGCTTCGCTCTTCAAATAAAATGTCAAGAACTTGAAAAACATTCATTAGATTCATCCTACAATTCAATCATATTCATCCATTTATTCCTAGGGATCCTAGGTCGTCCACGCAATCTCTTACTCTGAATATCACGAATCTTTCATACCCAAACCATCTCAACTGAAACACACACGCACTCTTATTTAATGTTCTTGGTGTGTATCGTCATTTACGGATAAAGTTCTTCACGCAGACCACTAAAAGATGTCCTCCATCGCTGTGATAGAGCTATGATCTATGTCTTCATAGCCGGCAGTTACTTTCCATGGTTAACTCTTCAACAGCTTCCTGAAGAAGGTTGGTCTTCCGTTATGCGTTGGATGGTTTGGATTCTTGCTGCGATTGGAATTGGGTACCAGCAGGCCTTCCACGAGAGATACAAGAGTCTGGAGACTCTTATTTATTTGATTATGGGAATTGGACCTTCTGTACCGCTCATGACAGAAGTAAGTCACATTTATTTATTAGGTAACATCATCCACATTCATAATTCTTGTTTATTTCTCATTTGACGTCCAAAAATATATCATATACTGAGATCTACATAATAATAACAACGAAAAAAAAGAGTAAACACATGATTAAATTATCTACTAAATATAATGAAATTTCAAAAGACAATAATTGCATAATTATACACATACTCTGTCATAATTATCTCAACTAATTATACTTCTTCAATATGTCATTTTATTCCTTTTTATTTGTACATTCCCGGCAAGGGTTATCAAACTTTCTGATAAAACAAAAATTAACGTTTACTTATCAATGTAATAACTATTTTATTTCTTTTAAGCTATTAAACATGTGAACAAAATAATGTTTGTAGAAATTAGAATAGTGCGTGATGCGCTAAAGAAAATTAGTTTTTCCTAACATATATTTTTTTATTATTAACCAATTAAAATGCTATAATAATTATATTTGTTTGTAGGCCGATTATTACGTTTAAATTTCGTCCAAGAAAAATAAGTATCCGTTATTTCTAATTAGTAACAGTATTTTTAAAAATTTGCTACTTAATGCATTTATTTATCTATATAAATATAGATATAATTATTCAAAATTTATGCATAAATTTACTATACATATATCATTTATTTATCTATATAGATATTGATATAGTATTTTTAAATTATTCGTCATAATTTATGCATTAATTATACTGTGTATATATCATTTATTTATGTATATAAATATTGATAGAAATATCTTTCTATAATTATTCAAAATTTGTGCATTAATTATAATATATGTCATAGAATACTTGCTTATACTTTTAGAAAATTCAGTTAATATGTAAAACGTATATAATTTCTAATTATTTCTTTAAATGTATCATCAAACAGCCTAATCTGTTTAATATTCAATTATCCACATGATATTTCATGATCGGTTTTAGTCGGTTAAATGAATAAGTCATTGGAATTTATTTGATTGAATATTTACAGGTCAAGATCAATTGATCCTTATTACAGTGCCTAGTTTTTATTTTACTTTAAAATCTAAATTATTTATATGTACTTTTAAAATCAATAGCATTATATTTATTTATAGAAAATATTGAGATGTTATGAATGAAGTAGATAAGGGATGATAAAATACAAGAATTAGTAAATAACTTCATTATTTGGAATCACAACTGAATAAATAAGATATTGAAATATTCACTTAACATTTCCATGCACAGATAAGCCGCTGATACTATTTTTAGTTCCAATTTTAACTCCTTTTCTAATTAATAAAAATAGATGATAATTATGATCATGTAGAAAAAAATGCAACTTAATATTACGTATGAAGCAGTAAAGATAAACCTTATTGACTAAAGTTAATTTATATTATGACAGAAAAATTCTGATGACGCCTGGATTCTGTCATAATATAAATTAACTTTAGTCAAAAACTACAGGTATGATTACCTTTAATAATCACACAACTTAATAATATTAGCTCTATAAACCTTATTGTTTTATTAAATAAAATTTAATCAGGCCTTTTATCTGTTATTGGGGGTGGCATTCCTCTGTAGCAGATCTCGGTACGTGATATATTTTTGCGCGTGACGTGTAATTACCAGCCGTTAAATCACGGCCTAAAGAGATATGAATGATAGTAATTTGATTTCTTATCTTTCTTTTCCTTATCATATCCATCCATTTATTCTTAAATCGTACACGTGCCTGTGACCCTCAAGAATTAATTTTATGATTTTCTTTTAGCATGAGTTTTCCGGAGCAGCCGAATTGAAAATCGGTGGAGCAATATACATGCTTGGAGTGGTATTCTTCAAGGCAGATGGTTCAATTCCTTGTGCTCATGCCATCTGGCATCTCTTCGTGGTTGCTGCAGCTGCTGTCCATTACTTTGCCATTTTGAACAACTTGTACCCCCTGCCAGCAGTTATTTCAGCCCCAGTACAGCAATTTAGTTAATGTTGTAAGTTTTAGAAAGAATTTATCACGTAGAGAGGACGGGATGGAATTCTGGGATTACTTTATTGGTGTATTAGAAATACATTCTTCAAGGGATTAAGGAGGGTTAAAGGCGATTTGCAGAATTCTATTCTATACCTCGTAGCAAGTATTACAATCCAATGACAAATAGAGTGATATACTAAGGCTCTACCTACCAATTTTCACCCACTTGTCAACTAAATGATTTTTATTTAAACGTAGATAATTTTATTTATTTACTACAGAGCTCATTTTAACCAATTTTAAACATAATGTCAAATTCAATGTGATAGTAGATTCCAAGACTCAATATTCAATATTTTTCCCACTTTAAGGACAGTTATTCATAGTCAGATCTTAAGATCATCTTATTTTTATCTAATTTATATATTCACTATGGTGATTATATGAACAAGATGAACATAAGGACTAGAAATAGTTTCTAGATTAATATCTAGATCTAGATAATGTAAACACGGTGATATAGTAGAACCTGCGTAAGAGGAATATCGGTTTAATTTTGACTTATCTTTAATCTTTAACTTCCAATAAATTATTCATTGTTTTGTAATTTTTGAAACTTTAATCGTGATAGTTTTTCCTATCATGATATATTGAAAATTTTTACGCAGATAGTATTGTTTAATAAGTACAAAAAAGTATTTTAGGTACTGTCACAAAAATAATAGGTATTACGAAAATACTACAATTCCATCATGAATTTAAACTGTAACGCAAAGAAACATGCTCCCAAGTTTCCAAATTAAAGGAAAATACTTTAAATACAATTGATAGAAAAATTAAAATATATCATCACATCTTTGACCTATTACTGGGTGTGGTACTCTGCCATAGCAGATCTTCGTAAGTGCTATATTTATGCGCGTGCCGTCAAATCACAGTCTTCAAAGATGTAAGTCATAGGGGATAATTTTAATGGGGTGAAAATTATTCTCAAATCTACAATCCAAATCGATATCACGTATAAAAAAATATCACATTTAGTAATGAGTTCAAAAAGGCCTGATGATTCATTTAATTTATTTATTTATTTGAAGTAATTCTGTATTCTGTGAGAACTATTCACAGCGTCAAATTTAATTAAATAATCGTTTTTAATTAATATTTTATCTTTCGCGACAATTGATTTACTAAATATGAAAATTTGATGTCTCGCCGTTTAAATTAACCTTTGGTGATCTACTTTGCGTGTTTAATTTCGTAATGGAATAGATTGCACGAATATATCACCATAAAATCTTCCTGTGCACTTTTAAAGATATTGAAAACACGATTTTATTTTAGATCTAACTTAATTTGGAAGTAAGGCCACTTTAAACGAAGTCAAAATTGGTTTTGTAGAGAACTTCCAGTGATATTTATTTTTATATTGTTCTTCCACTAGAATTAGAAGAAAAAACACTTTAATTTGCAAAATTTTGGATACATTTTAGATCAAAATTACACTAAAAATTTAGATACACTCTACCACGAGATATTAATAATAGATTCAAGATCAATGCCATTGTCTCAATAAGTATGATATTATTTACTTATTAAGTTTTATTTATCGGTAATTAAGAAAAACGAACATGTAGGGTATTAGTTATTCAATTTAGTTTAATTATTTAATAATTATATGTATTTTTGGCAGTACATTTTCTAATAACAATTAAAAATAGGTCAATAGTAATTTTGACAACTATTTTTTATAAATGTGCATCAGTATTAATTGCAAAATCAATTTTAATGTACTGCTAAATATACAAACAGAACCATTTTATTTTAGTTTTAATTTAGTTTTAAATACACAGAAAAAAATACAACGCTTGGGAAATAATATGCCAATTATTTTATAAAGATTGTGCCAAAACAGATCAACGAAACAAACAATCATTTTCTTGTGTATTTAGAACAAAATTTCCTTTTTGAACCAGAGAGGAGACCATTGTGCTGGTTGCAATATTTCCCCGAATAGTAAATTATTCTCAAATATCCACTAAAACTCTCTATGTAGCATGACTGTGAATTTAAATATAGTACAACACTTATTTTTAAACGTACTAATCAATCATGACAATCTAGATGTTTAAATACATCTTTTACGAATAGGTCATGAAACGAACAAATAACATTCAGTAATTTAAGGGTGGTGGCAGTTGTTTTAGATTGTCTTGTCTTGAGGTAATTAATAAATTACTGAATGTTACTTGCTAATGTTTACAGAACTTTTAAACAAATTTTAATTTTATGTCAATGGAATATCAAACTGTCAATTTATAGTTCCTTTCTGTAAACTTCAGGCAAAGATGTAGACTACAGAAATTATTAGAATAATGCCTCCAAACGTTCCTGAATTATTTTTAAGGAAAATTTTTCAAACAAAAGTTGTAGATAATTTAATTACACAGCTATAACTTTTATTTGAAACATTTTTCTCTAAAATAATTCAATAACGTTCAGTACTTTTGAGAATGACAGTTATAATTTTTTGTAGTCTAATGTACGATGTAGTATATTGTGAACCACCCGTAATCTTCCACCAAATGTATTTTAGTTTAGGCCCAATGTAGTAATAGATTGTGCCATCAATGTAATTTTATAAATGTGTATAGAAAAATATATTGTAAATGTTGTAAATCTGTTAAAATTGTCTTAATCTTTGTCCCTATCTGTTTCACTAACTTAACATATTGTTGTATATTTAGTAACTAGTATAAATATATTATTAATGGGATCTGCAAGTGCAGGGCTCCGCCCACACGCAGAAATGTATTAAAAAGTGATGTATGTTCGTAAAATTGAGAGTGAAGAATGAATGGATGGATATGATTGAAGATGGAAGGAATTATGAATATGGATGAAGTGTAGTGTTGACAGGATATGAATATTTGGTGAAGATTAATTGCAGAATAAATTAATAAATACACGTTTAATGGATTTGTGGTAGTCCATTTGATGTGAACATATCGTGATGTTATATATGTTTGTATGTATGTATTTCTGTATAAAAACAAGTGAAAAAAGAAGAGTTCCTGCTACCCTAGTTTTTAATAGAACCCTCAGCACTAACCAATAATTAGACTAATGGATGCAAACCAAGGTCAACAACCATAAAATATCAATGGCAATGACTCGATCCCCATAGCAACCCAACAGTCAAAACAAATTCAAATATTCACGTACACAGATCGACTCACTACTGACGTCTGTCATTCATTTTAACAGTAAATTTTTAAGTGCAATTTTAGTTCAATTTTATCTTAATGTAGTAATAAATTAATTCTTTAACTTGTTTATTTTGGGTATACGAGTTAGATTTCTTTCAAAGTGTTTTAGATTTTAAATGGAACAATGCAACACAATCTCAGGCAGTTTCCGTTTGAGGAAAAACACGATGCGAGGAGGAACAGCCTGGATATTCCCACACATGGTAGGGTGCCACGGTGGCTGGAAGACATGTCCAGGTTTGTTCTATTTTTATCACCCTCCGGTAACATCTATTACGGCCAATTTTATAAACGACAAATTAATTTACTTCCAAAGTAAATAAAATTTATTCATTCAAATGACAGTCTCACTTTTTACATTAATGTTATATATGTCAAAATAAATACAATTCATTCTAATTTGTTAATTTACATACATTTGCTATGGAAGTAAATTTATTTTGTTTATAACCGGGCATTAGTGTTGTGATTTTATACATTTTACGATAAATCTGCTACTTCTAGAATTAGGAGCAAGATGTGATGCTTTTTTGACAGATAAAAGTGACATTCTAATAGTCATATTTAACTTCTTTTATTCTCTTACAAAACCGATATTTCACTTTCGAATTTGTGGAAGAATAAAAGAAATGTGACTGCCATTGAAGTATTTTATTTTTTTAATTTACTAAACATACAATTTCGTGTCTATTCTGTAATTTATTGCCATATTACTTAATTTGTGATTGAAGTCATGAACATTTACACATATATTTTTCAGGGTTACTATACTTTAAAATACTACTTCTAAAATTGTGGAAGTGGTGAATATTTATTTGTCATATTAACATTCTAATAGTTTGTAAATGAATCTTAATGTGTAAAAGTCATTGTTAAGGATGGAATAATATATTATAGGTTTCGGTTTTGTGAGAGTATAAAATAAATATGATTGTAATTCGAGTTCTTTTATCTCTTGAATTTATTGAAACAAGCAAGAAATTCTTCCTTTAACAGTAATATTATTTCGTGACTATTCTATAAATTACTTACATATTTTTTAATTTGAGATTTGTGTCACGAACATTTGCACGTATATTTTTCATGTTTACATGCAATAATTATTATTTATTTATAGTCTAGTCGATAAATAAATAACATAGTATGTACAACATATAACTGCGCATCTTCAAAATTATTTATTTACAGATTATCAGATCAATTTTTGTTCATATTTAATTTTTAATACTAGCGAATCCACCAAATTTTGCCTCTTTAAACTGATATATCCATATGATAATTAATGTTTTTAGCGAAGTATTCCACCAAATACCTATTTGTAGAACTAGCAGCTACGCAACTGCAGATCTTAGATTAATAATGTTTATATATTTAAATGCAAATATCAGTAAAACTAAGATTTTATTTTTGTATTAATCAGATTAAATGTCAAGCAAATACTTAGAGTGGAATATGTATAAATATTTATTAATTTCCAGTGAAGTTGAGCGCAGTCACTCGCTAATAATGGAAAAAGAATATTTAGAAGCCAATAACAATCAAAGTTTCAACGTATTTTCATCTAAAGCCGAATCAAACCTTCATCACAGCACAGAGAGGTACTTTAATTAATTAATTAGTTTCTTATTACATCTAATCATGCATCCTAACTACCCTATTTTCTTATTTGACGCAGTACACCGTCTAGTTCAGCGAGATATGGACGTAGATCCTCTGCATCGAACTCTCACCTCACAAAAGGTTTAGTTAATTTTGAAATGGACACATACATAGTGCCAAAAATGGATGAAGTTAATTTAAATAAAATTTCGAAAAAAGAGTTTGATGAATATGGATTTAAAGCATATTATGCAGCAAATGCAGTGTCTAGATTGAGTCAAAACAGTGATGGTGAGTGAATGAAATATTAGACAATTTTTGTACATTTTTGGTTGAAATATAAATTGTATTATATGTTGTTTCTTTTATTTATTTATTTTAAGAATTTGTTAAATATTTTGAGGCATGAAAAATGTTTTTAGCGTACAAATCACCAGAAGAGCAACAATTTTTAAAGAGTTATAGTCCCTCGTGCTTAGAACAAAATACATCAGGTCGTCGTTCAAGATTAGATGCAGTATCTGACCAAATAACATCAAGTTTAAATAACTTGTCAATAACAGACAGTCCAAATACAAAAACTAACGATTTTCAAACACATTTCAAACCAGAAATACAAACAGAACAAAGTTCAAACCCATGTAAAGTACATACAAACACTACACAATATCGATCAGAATCTACAAAAAATGTTAGTACGTATTTACCTAAAGACGATATACCAGACCGCAGAAAATTCGAAGAAGACTTTTTACTCCTAAAAAGCAAAATTCAAAAATACAAAAAATCAAAACAACAACGAAAATCTAAATACAAAAATCAAAATCTTGCTACAATGAGAAGAGAATTACAAGAAATTCCCCAGAGTTACATCGGTTGCTCCAGTGACCTACCAAACGGAAACCCGGAACCGGAAGAAGTCTTTATCATACCGGAACTCCCCACTGGATTGATTATGATTGTTGATATTTTAAGCACTTGGGGAGATAGATACTACGTTGGTTTGAATGGTATTGAATTGTTTGATAGCGATGGAAATCTTGTCCAAGTTAAAAAAGTAATTTTTCAGTTAATTTTTTATGGAATTTGTACTTAATGTAGCACTTTTTAAGATTACTGCATGTCCAGAAGACATAAATATTTTACCAGAATGTAATGGTGATCCTAGAGTCGTCACTAACTTGCTGGATAGTATAAACAGAACTCAAGATGACATGCATTTATGGCTGACACCATTTGATGCTGGAGAACATCATCTAGTTACTATGGAATTCTATAAAAAAACTGAACTTGCTATGATTCGAATTTGGGTAAGATTTCAACAAAATGTGAATTCTTGAACATTTATTCATTAGATTCATCCTGCAATTCATTTTGGCTTTATCCACATTCATAATTTATTTCATACAAGCTCGTTTAATCCTCTTACATTAATCAAACCCATCCATTTATTCCTAGGCCATTCACACATTCAGTCCCCTCAACTTCACCAGTCACTTATTCGACGCACTCTTATATTTCCTAATTTGTTCCAGAATTATAATAAATCAAGAATTCATTCATTCCGCGGCGCAAGAGACGTAGTAATAACTCTTGATGGTATTTGCATATTTCGAGGTGAAATCGCGCAAGCTTGTGGTAGTATTCTGGGCGGAATTGAATCATTTGGAGATGTAAACTATGATAAACCTATTGCAAAATACTTTATATTATTTTTAAATATTTTACAGACAATACTTTTTACTACAGAAGAAAGTATTCTTGAAAAAATAGCTCTTAATGACATTTCTTTCTCTACTTTGATGTCAAGCGACAAAGAACTACCAGAAAAAATTGAGCGACCTCCTACTGCAACTGCCAAGGAAGAAGTAAGACAAAGAAAAATATTTCTTCCATTTTTGTTATCAAATAAAAATAATAATCATCGTTTTTGTTTGTTTTATTTTGTGTACAATTATTTTCAGACGCATCAAAGACCATACACTCACGCTTTTACTCAAAAGAATGATCCGGAACCTGATGATCAACTCTTTGGGGCCCATCGGTTAGACATTGCCTTAGTATTAAACTGGGGTAGACACGAATATATCGGTATGACAGGTTTAGAAGTTATAGGTGATTCTGATATCTCTTTAACGATACCTAAAGATAATATTAGAGCTAATAATGTTATTGCAAGTGCAATGTTGACGAGATTAATTGATGATGAAAATATTACCACGGATAGGAAACATATGTGGTATACAGAGTACGTTCCAGGAGAAGAAATTATTATTAGTGTGTTCTTTGATCAGCTAACATTTATTGCTGGTACGTATAAGAATTTTAAAATACATGCATACATTCAATGAACAATTATTCATGAATTCATCGCAGTTAATTTTTGATCACGCACACGTTTGAGTGTGAAAATATATTTCAATGTCTTTTTAGGAGTGCGAATTTGGAACTACAATGAAAATATCGAAATGACATTCTGTGGCGCACGAATGATCAAGCTTTTCTTAGATGGTAAACCAATGATCAACCCTCTTACAAACGACAGTACATTTCTTCTTCGTCGTGCCCCAGGAAATACACATTATGACTACGTCCAAGAAATAAGATTTTGTCACAACAGTTTAGTAGGTCTTCAACAAGAACCATTTTATGATTTTAACAATTTATCAGGGACCAAAGAAGAACTATTCGAAAATCCGATAATGCCGGAAGGTTTTGTGTTTGAAATTGTTATTTATACAACTTGGGGAGATCAGTATTACGTTGGGTTGAATGGAATTGAAATTTTTGACCAGAATGGAAAGAAAATCGTTCTTACGGAGAGCAGTAAGTCAGATATTTCAACAGAATACATACATACATAACATTTCACCAAATAAAACATTTCTATCCTGTCGCATCACACTTCATCCTCATTCATAATTTCTTTCATATAAGCTCGACTTTCGTTTACGCGACAAACATTCAATCTTATTTCTCAATTTCACCAATTTTTCATTCGTCATACATTCTATATATTTAAAACATTTCAACGTACAGACAAATAATATTTTTATAGATATTTGCGCGCACCCGGAAAGCGTGAACGTCCTTCCGGGTGTTTCCGGCGATATCCGAACTCCGGATAAACTGGTAGACGGTATAAACGACCGGAGTGACGGAACACATTCTTGGTTGGTGCCTGTTATACCAAAGTGCCTTAATAGAATTTATATTGTGTTCGATCAACCCGTTGCAATATCTGTGATGAAACTATGGAATTACCTCAAATCTCCCACACGAGGAGTCAAAGAATTTGGTGTAAGATTAAAGAAATAGTTGTGGAACGGTTTTTACTTTTCTTGTTTTTCAGATACTTGTTGATGATTTGTTAATTTATAATGGAATTTTAGATAAAATTAATGATAAATCTTCTGTTAAATATCGGACCATTTTGTTTACAAACAATAAAAATATTTTACAAAAGGAAATGGCTAGTCTTGTTAAGTAAGTGTATGAATTTTATTTTTCTACGTTTTCAAGCTTTCTTAAATTATTTTTTCTACGATTGCTTTGAAAAGATGACAATTACGCTCTCATTTGTCATCGTAAAGTTGACGTTTTCTGTGGAACAATCGAAAAATATCTTTTTTGCGCGTCTCCAATGGCAACGCGCGAAAAAGACGTTAAATTCGCGCGTTTCCAATGGTGAAACTTGTCATATTTACAGTTAACAAAACGAATTTAGTTTTAGACGTATACCTACGTTTTTTAATAACTTTAAGATGCAATCGTAGAAAAAATTATGTGTGTATCACGAGCGTAAAGTGTCTTTGTTCCTCTTGCACTATTGCAGCTCTCGCCTTCGGCTCGCGCTGCAATTACCGTGCTCGAGTAACAAAGAATCACTTTACGCTCTTAATACACAAATAACTATTAAAGATAAATGCTTTAAGCATTTCTTTATGAAATAATTTAGGAACGTTTGATAGCAAAGTGAGGTATTTTACTATTTTTTAGACACAGTATCGACAGCCAAGCAACTGTTTTAACTAATAACGAACCCAGGGTAACTACAGGTGGTTCGTTACCAAATGCCGATCAAGCTTTGCGTCCATTTACTTCTGTTAACTATATAACCCGTGGACGCACTTCTCAAAGTAATTAATTTGTTTACTGAACTTTGTAATTGCCAAATGTAAGTATATTTTAAGGTTTCGTTGATCTAAGAGTTAATATTTAGTTGTAACTCAATAAAGAATATTTTATGTTTGTGTAGGTTTTTAATAATACAAAATAGTTTTATTGAATCATTTATTACAAAAATTGTAATCGTTATATATTTGTACAAAATATTACACAGTAAATAACAAAATATGCTTTTCTAAAAAACAGTATATAAAAAGTTAAAAAAGAACAAACATTCTGGTAACACATAATATGTATAATATATATCATGATGAAAAAAACAGAAATAATACTAGTCAAAATAATCAGATCGTATCAACGTAATTTAGCCATTGTCTTCATCATTTTCTTGTCCTGGAACCAAGCATGAGCTAAAACATCTTTAACTTGAATCCTTTTCTTGGGATCAAGGACCAACATTTGCTTAATTAAGTAAACTGCTTCATCAGAAATAGGCTCCGCATTTTCGCAAAGTTCCTGAGATGGAATAACAAACTGTCCTTTTTGTATTCGACTAAATAAAAACGGTAGGCAGTCTTCATCATCATCATATTCGTCTTCGTGTCTCTGGAAGGGTGTTTTGCCCCAAATTGTAAAGTAAGCAATACACCCGAGACTCCAAACGTCAACAAGCGGTGTGTATGAAGCCGTTTTGCCATCGGCTATTAGTATTTCTGGGGCTACGTATAAAGGAGTCCCGCACAAAGAACGCATAAGACAGGTTTTGCTTACGATTTTACTCAGTCCGAAATCAGTCACCTTTAATGAGATAAAAACCGTTCTAAATATCGCAATATTTATCTAAAGATACTTCCACAAACTTATATCTCATTTCACAATTTGTACTATGACATGAATTGATAATTCAACATCCGTTCTGAAGTTTCGATAATTTATCAACATTTAAAAATGCTTTTTTGTTTGTAAGAATACTATTTGATAATTCAACATCCGTTCTTTGTTGATAACTTATGCTCTTGTATTATAAATTATAAATTTTCCTTACCTTTACTAAAGTGTTGAGCAGTTTCGTGGCTAGTAGAACATTTTCCGGCTTCAAATCTCGATGAGTTATTCCACAGCTATGCAAATATTTAACAGCTTGAGCAATTTGATACGTATATAACTTAGCATGAAATTCGGACACTCTTCTATTCTTCAAAACACGACTTTGTAAATCACCACCTTCCATATAATCTAACAATATATAAACGTATCCTCGAGGGCAGTATATTGCTTCAATCATTTTTATAATACAAGGCTGAAAGACATTACAAATTATACAATAGAAATAAGATTAGCAAAAAAATCTTACGTGATTAATAGTCTCTAAAATCTTGATTTCGTTTTCTATTTTTATTTCATCTTTTGATATTTCTATACGTTTTGCTGCAAAACGCGAACATGAGCCCTGAAAATAAATGTAAACATTTTATAAGTAATCATTGAAATTGTCAAGACTTACTTTTGCAATAGCTAGATATACTTCTCCAAAAGCTCCTTTGCCTAAACGTCTCGTAATTCTATACTTTTTATCAAAATCTTCAGAAACCGTAGATGTAGATTCTTCTTTGTATTGGTAAACTAAATCAATATTGTTAATTAGTTTCGTATAAATCATAATAAATACTTATCTTACCTTCATGAATCTTGTGGCCAACAGAAATTAAATCACCATCACATAAGGCTAAAGAGTTGTCTTTCCCAATCAACTGTCCATTTAAATAGGTGCCATTTTTGCTTATGTCTTTAATATAAGGCACTAAAGTAATATCTCTCGTGATTATGAAATGTTCTTTGCTTGTAAGTTTTAAAATGTTTGGTGTAAGTCGAGTAGCATCTATGTATATATCACAACTTTCTTTTCTCCCAAACATATAGGTGTCATTTCTTAATTCTACGATAAAAAGAAGTTAAGTTATCTAAAGCTAAATAATGTTTTTAATTTGTAACTTACCAATTGTTAAAAGGAAAGTCTTACGTCTAACTAACCTTCCCCAAGTAGGAGGCAAGACATCGGTTGAACCTGAAGAATTCAGCGGTGTATTTGGTGTTAAAGTATCTGGTAATTTGTTGTCTTGCGACATTATTTTTAATTTATCCCATTTAAATTACAAAATCAAAACACAAAAGCTTAGAAAGCCGCACATATATTCGTTTTCACATCAGTGTAGCAGTGTTCAAGTTTAAACAAGGTTTCTTGCGCATGATCATAAATGGTCTGTGTAAACCAGAAATATAGTAACCTATCTCAATTCTTTTATAAATGCATTAAAATATATTTAAAAATCTTAAATTTATAGCTAACAAGCTTCCTATGCATAAACTTACATAGTAAATACATTCAAATAATTACCTGTTAGCTTTAAACGTCAAATGATAGTTCAAGGATTTGTACACAGATGGCAGCACATATCTCGTTCTGATTAATTAATAAAAATTTGAAAAAAAAATTTAAAATTTTAATTAAAATACACTTTATTAGGGGACAGCAGGGAATATTTAACATAGACAAGACATAAAATACAATGTAGGACTGTTTACTTCAGATTGTAGGCGACATATTTATATGAATATTTTTTCCAAATTATAACATGCACCTAGGTTTAGTAGCCCCAACAGAAGCCGTAACTTCAGCAAAACTTCCAGTGGGTCGATCTCTTGAAAGTACAAATGCAATAGGAGCAGCCTGAGCCATACTCTTCCTTACAGGACAATTTTTATAAGCTGCGTGGTGGGCCCCAGAACAATTACAACAAAGAGGATTTCCTCGAGCCCTCGTGCAGTATTCCACTCCATGGGGCTCACCGCATCGGACACAACGTGGCAAATGTCTTTACAAAATCAAAATTATTAGCGTAAAAAAATAAATAATATTTTTCTACGATTGCTATGAAAAGTTGACAATTACGCTCTCATTTGTCATCGTAAAGTTGACGTTTTCTGTGGAACAATCGAAAAATATCTTTTTTGCGCGTCTCCAATGGCAACGCGCGAAAAAGACGTTAAATGCGCTCGTTTCCAATAGCTGAACGAATTTATTTTCAGTACGTATACGTTTTTGAATAATTTTAAGATGCAATCGTAGGAAAAATGATGTGTGTATCACGAGCGTAAAGTGTCTTTGTTCCTCTTACACTATTGCAGCTCTCGCCTTTGGCTCGCGCTGCAATTACCTTGCTCGAGTAAAAAATAATCACTTTACGCTCTTAATACACAAATAACTATATCACTCAAACCTGCAATTCGCGGCTACATGCCAAAATCCTTGGCATCTATAACATTGCAGGACATCATCTTGCTGTCCACTTCCGGTTCCGTTTTGATGTTCACTGTGACCGGAACCGGAAGATCCGGGTCTTTCTCCAGTTACTCCAAATCGACCGGCGTTGTAGAAATTTAGCCCTTCTGTTATCAACTGTTCGTAATGGTAGATATTCTTCACCTTTTACAAGAACACAAGAAAATAATATTAGCGGATACAGACTTTCCCTAATTTATCTGTTAAATAGTACAATGTCAGCGGTGCAGTCATATTTGTAATAATTAATTTTATTTCTTATTTGAAAGTTGTTATTTATGTAATTAGTACGGAACGACTATTAAATGTCGCTAGAAATACTGATAGATATTATATCAATGAAGCCAGTAGCGTACATGAGTTTGTGTCCTTGCAAATTAATGCAAAAGATTGTGAAAACATCTTAAGAAAAAATTAATTATTTTAACTGAGGGTTTATTGCGCAAAAGATGAGACTAACTTGTATAAAATAAATAAATATATCATCACGCCTTTTACCCATTACTGAGTGTGGCACTCTGCCTAAGCAGATCTCGGTAAGTGATATATTTTTTTCGCTTGAAGTGCTGTTACCAGCCGTCAAATCACAGCCCCCAAAGATATTAGTGGAGGGGGAGCCACAGGGGTAGATTTAAATTGGTGAAAATTGTTTGTCGATTGTGAGGATCGAACCAGGGTTCTCATGATCCACAGGCTGACTCGATACCACTTGAGACGAGCTTGTATGAAAATTTTACCGACAAACAATTTTTACCACATTAAAACTACCCCTGTGGCTCCCCTTCTACTAACATCTTTGGGGGTCGTAAATCGACTTTACGTGAAGAAATATATCTCATACCGCGATCTGCTACGGTCGAGTGCCACATCCAGTAATGGGTAAAAATATAACAACAAAGACAAAATTAATTGTCATTCATGCACTTGGTGAGACTAGGTATAATAAAAAATATTAAATAAAACTCTAGGCAAAGTCTCACAATATCTTATTTTTATTTTTTAAATATAAAAAGAGTGAAGTATAGACGAAATAATTGCGGTTACCAGCCGTCCAAACAAGTCCTCCAAAGATACGAGTATAGGGGAAACCACAGAGGTTATTTTAATATAATGAAAGTTAGTTTATCGCTTACAGAAATCGAATTAGAACTTGTATAAAAAGAATTATGAATGTGTATGATGTACGGTTTGGTAACTTCTCTTCTACGCTACTGGTTAAGATTGTAAGTTGCCCCACTTACCTCAATGCGAACGTGTTGTCTCCATCTCTCAATGACAGAGAGTTGAATCCCTTGGTTGTATAGAGCGGCACGTAGTTCCTCGATGGTGATTGACCATGGTACGTCGCGGATTATCAAAGGTCCGGGAGGTTGTAGAAGACGGTTTTGGGGCGACTGGTACATGTAGTTCCGCGGAGAAGACACCTATAAGTAAGATTTACTAAATTAATTCAAATTATTTCTTATGACAGTAAAATAAACAATTTTCATAAATTTAAATCTACCTCTGTGGCTCGCCCTCCACTAATATATTTAGGGACCGTGATTTGACGGCTGGTAACCGCACTTCACTTGAAAAAATATATCAGTTACCGAGATCTGCTTAGGAAGAGTGCCACACCCAGTAATGAGTAAAAGGCGTGATGATATATTTATTTATTTATTTAACAAATTAAATGAATTTGAATAACTTTAAATTACATTAACTAAACGTTAGGTATAAATTTAGAACCTCAAAACAATCCAAAAGTTCTTTTGTGTAGAGGTTTGTTCACAAATTCTTCGTTTAAGAGCTAGTACATACAAATAATGAGTATTTTGGGTTGAACCTGTTCAAAAATCGAAAATTATTAAAATGTGGTTCTATATAATTCAGACCACGAGAAATCGAATGGCGCAAAGCGCATCTTCATATCTTTTTTAGTTTTTGAGTTACAGCGATTTTTGACTTTTTTTTAAGCTCAACTTTGAAAGCCCATAACTCAAAAACTAAAAGAGATATTGAAATGCGGTTTGAACGAGTGTATTTCTCGTGCGCTACTTAACTTGTACAGGTATTTTGAAAATTTTGAAAATTTTTTAATTTTTTTCAAAATTTTTCTTCCTCAATATTTCAAAAACTTGAAACGATAATGAAAATCTGAAAACACCAGTGAATTTCTGGCGTGAAAATACATAAGTATGTAAATTTTCACAATAAAATTCGCACGGATACATTTTTTATTACAAAAAAACGAAAAATGGACAAAATCCGTAAAAACACCAAGGGGTACCCCTTAAGAAATTTTAAAAAAAATGGCTATTTTCGATTTTTTGTAATAAAATATGTATCCGTGCGAATTTTATTGTAAAAATTTGCTTACCTATGTATTTTCACGCGAGGAATTCACTGGTGTTTTCATATTTACATTATCTCTTCAACTTTTTGAGATATCGACAAAAGAAAATATCGAAAAAAATTGAAAAAATTTCAAAATTTTCAAAATACATGTACAAGTTAAGTAACGCACGAGAAATATACTCGTTCAAACCGCATTTCAATATCTCTTTTAGTTTTTGAGTTATGGGCTTTCAAAGTTGAGTTTTTAAAAAAGTCAAAAATCGCTGTAACTCAAAAACTAAAAGAGATATTGAAATGCGGTTTGAACGAGTGTATTTCTCGTGCTCTGAACTATATAGAACCATATAATAAAAAATTTGACTATTTGAACTGGTTCAACCAGAAATTCACATTGCATGTTTATATGTCAAAGTTCTAGTCATTCTTGGCCATGGCAGTTCTGCAATAGCAGATCCTAATAAACTATACATTTTAAGCCGTTAAGTACAGTAACCAGTTGTCAAATCACAACTACCAAAAAAGAAAATTTTATTTAGTTTAAATCGGAATTTTAATTCAATAATTGTTACCCCCATTTACCTGTAAACAATAGCCTAAACGATTATAAAATGAATTTATAGCATTATTTATTTGCTCTGGAGGAATCTCATACCATGCAACACTAATTCTACGTTTTAATTGTTCTACACTCATTCTACCACCATTATAAAATTTACTTTTTAAGTGGCCCCAAAGAAAAAATCGTTTGGCGCAAGATCTGGTGACCTTGCAGGCCACTCCACTTCTGCACCTCGTCCTAGCCATCGTTGGGGGAATATCCGGTGCAGATAATTTCGTACATTTTTTTATTTACTCAATATTATTCTCTCTTGTAATATCTCTAAATAATTGTCCCCATTTAAATTTCCATTTATATAAAAACGCCCCACTATTTGATCCCCTATAACCCGGTCTGATTTTGACAGAGGACAGTTTTATTACTTTGACAACTATAGATGACAGCAATGTTATTTTCCCTATGTTTACTTTTAAAATAAACGCTCTAATGCATTACTGTCAAACTTTGTAACTGTAACTATGATAATGGCATATCCCTATGTTTACTGATAAAAAAAAACTCCCGGTATATATATACCATATTTACTTATAAAATATACGGTATTTAAAGTAGGCTAACTATACATAGATCTGCAATAACAGAGCTGCTGTAACTCTCAAAAAGAGTTTAAAAACATAATTTTATATATAAAATAATTTTATACAGCTGTAAAGAATTTGATACCTGCTGGAATCGACCAAGATTATAGCTACTTCCAACTCCAACATTCTTCCTGGTATCAGCACCTCTGCTTCCGTTTCCTGGTTGAATATTAGGCAACGTAGCAACTTGAACAGGTCCTCCAAGTACCTGAGCAATCTCCATCTTATCAAACATTTCTTCAGCGTCTTCCTTTCTTTCAAAAGACATCACCAAACCAAAAGCAGTTTCTTGTACATTCCAATGTCCCGGAAGATCCATTTTCATCATCGCTTCTCTTAAATTTGCCACCGGAAGTGGTTTTGTTTGGGAACCACTTGTTTGATGGCACCCGTCGCCATTTTGAAGAAAGGGTAAAGAGATGTTGAAGCAAGCATTCACGTAGTAAGAATAGTTTAAAGATGGTTCTTCTTTAATTGTTTGTTGAACTAAGAAGGATGGAGAATCTCTTCTTTGAAATGTGTCTTTTAAAAATAATTTTGGAATTGTTTCTTGTAAGGACATTCGCGTCTCGAGGCTATTGTCCATTTTTGGCCATTAGGATGACAATAGGGTCAAATTTAGGGACAGGCAAGAAAAGAAATTTTGAGTCCTAAAACTGAAATAAATATTTATGGATTAAATATCTAAATATAAGATAACAGTTCAAACTAATTTATTGTTTAAATAAATAAATAAATATATCATTACAGGGTTTAATTGCGAAACGAGTACGAGTTTTGTAATGGCCTTTTCGCACATATGTTACATACTATTTTTTAACATTTAACGTGAAAAATACATTTTTACGTTTGCAATACAAGCACTTAGAGCAAAAAATTAAAGGGTATATTCTGTACGACGTGCTGATCATGAAACAAAAAGAATTTTTTTTAAATTCGAAAAATTAAGGGTTGTTAACCTAAAACATTTTTTGTAGTACTGCACTGGATTCGTTTTCCTATTAAACACAAACAATGAAGTAGGTATCAACTACGAAAGAATAATTACACAATTCAATTATTAGCAGTTATTTATAATAGAATTTTATTTAATTCATAAATTTAATATAATCATCCACCCAGTGGCAGTGGCAACGAAAAATTTTGAAAATAGTTTTGCACGTCGTACAGAATATACCTTTTAATTTTTTGCTCTAAGTTGTGAAACACCCTGTATAAATCAAAGGAGTTGTATTTGGTCACCATGTCAAATGACATTTCCCTCACTCAATTTAGTTGTAATAATAACTATTTCGCTCACTAGTGAGGCAAGTTTACTTTCATTACTAGTAAGGGAAACGGTTATTATCAAAACTAAATTAAATGAGTGAAATGTTTTGTAAAAAAGTATTTTTAAATATAAATAAATAAATAAATATATCATTACGCCTTTTACCCATTACTGTGTGTGGCACTCTGCCGAAGCAGATCTCGATAATTGATATATTTATTCGCGTAAAGTACGGTTACCAGCCGTTAGATCACGGCTCCCAAAGATGTTAGTGGTGGGGAAGCCACAGGGGTAGATTTAAATTGATGAAAATTGTTTGTCGACTGTGGGGATCGAACCAGGGTTCTCAAGATCCACAGGCCACCTACCCCATTTTTTAAATGAAGGAAGAAAATTTGATGAAATGAATTTATTGTTGATTTAATTTTGTGAATTTTTTTATAGAAAACTAGTTTGTTAAAATACTGGTTAAAATAAACAACAAATTTCTCGAAACAATTATTGTTTGACAAGTTTTCCAAAAAGTGAAAACATTATTTACGTTCATCATCAAATGTTTATACTAACAACAACAATAATAAAACAAAAACATTCTTAGTTCAAGTGACACAGTTTCTTTTTTCAACCAGAAATTAATTGCTTAGAACTAACACAACTAATTTTACGCATGATGAACAAAATCGTGCAAGATTTATCTCAACAATTGATGTTTCCGCTACGTCTGTGACTTTCAAGTCGAATTTTAATTTCTAACTGTTTTATTTTTCGATAGAATTTTTAAGTTGCTCACCTATTATGTTTTTTAAATGTATTTATCAATAATTTTCAAGGATGTTGGTATCACCTGTCGTAATAATGAGATAATTTAGAAATAAATTGCAATTTTGACAAAATATTATCTATCTTATCAGTGTTCATACCCAAATATATATTTGGTTAAAATATTAATTTTTTTGTATCAAACGTTTTTAAATTATTAGAGCTATTTGTCGTCTCTACCCCTGTGGCTCCCCCACCACTAATATCTTAGGGGGCCGTGATTTGACGACTGGTAACCGCACTTCACGCGAAGTAATATATCACTTACCGAGATCTGATATGGCATAGTGCCACACCCAATAATAGGTAAAAGGCGTGATGATATATTTATTTATTTATTTTATTTGTTGATTTGACAGATTTTGGGCTGTACTGAGTTTTCTAATTATTTTAGACGAAAATTCTTCAAATAGAAGTTATAGACAACTAAATTATCTACATATTTTATTTAAAGCACTTTTCTATAAAATTATTTATAAGTGACTGACAGAGGAAAATATATGTTACTAGTTTTACTTTGTAATTAATTAAATAATTTAATATCACAGTATTAATTCAAATGTGAAAAACTAAATACTTAATAAAAGAAAAATGACCATCTGGTGTGAATATGACAAATAGTTCCGTTTTATTCAGTTTTGATTAAATATTCATAACCTTGAATAGATTACCGGTTCAACTATATGGTAGTGTATCGTTGTAGACGGGTAAGACGATAGCTATTCGATGCGTGAATCGGTAAATTAATAACGATTGTCGAGTACCATGTTTTTTTTTGTTTCCACAGTCGCTATACCCTAGAGAAATTAAGTTTTGAACCATTGAAATAAGATTTTGACAAATGCGGATTTGAAATCAGTGTACATGCTAACTTAACTTTTTATTTATTTATTAATAAATCAAATATATCATCACGCCTTTTATCCATTACTGGATGTATTATTCTGGCGTAACAGATCTCGGTAAGTGATATATTTATGTGTGTTAAGTATGATTACCAGCCGGCAAATCACGGTCCCAAAGATGTTAGTAAAGGGGGAGTCACAGGGGTAATTTTAATATGGTGAATTTATTTTTTATTCATATATCAAAATTGTACGAAATACACCTTGACTTTTAAGCTTTCAAAGCTCGCCTACGGATCGCTCTACAATATTTATTTATATATTTATTTATGTTACGCTGTACAACAGGAACTTAATTCCAATTACAGTACAGGGTCCGCACTCACCGAGCCGTAGTGTAAAATAAATATAAATAAATATATCATCACGCCTTTTACCCATTATTGAGTGTGGCACTCTGCCTAAGCAGATCTCGGTAAGTGATATATTTTTTCGCGTGAAGTGCGGTTGCCAGCAGTCAAATCACCCCCCCCCCCCCAGATATTAGTGTAGTAGGTGGCTCAGTGGTATCGAGTCGGCCTGTGGATCTTGAGAACCCTGGTTCGATCCCCACAGACGACAAACAATTTTCACCAATTTAAAAAATCTACCCCTGTGGCTCCTCCACCACTAATATCTTTGGGGGCCGTTATTTCACGCGAAAAAATATATCACTTACCGAGATCTGCTTAGGCAGAGTGCTACACCCAGTGATGGGTAAAAGGCGTGATGATATATTTATTTATTTATTTATATAATATATATATATATATATATATATATATATATATATATATATATATATATATATATATATACATATTTAGCTTGAGTAGGTTTCGAACTCGGGATCTCCGGCTTCGAATGGCGTAACGTAAGCCACACCACCGTACAGCCGGACTAATGCCTGCTTTAAATTTCATAATTTGAATCAAGATTTCAACGCAATATATTTAGTTTGTTTGACAATTGAATTTATCGGTGATAAATGAAAGTAATGAAGTTTGTAATTGTTCGTGCAGCAGCCCTAGCTGCTGTCAGCAGGTTCTGCAGAATGCATAGCAGAGGCCAAGAGGGCGCCATATCGACGCAAGCCCCCGGGTAGAAATGCGGAGTGCCGCAGGACTGTCGGCAACTCTGATATCGATCCAGAAGGGCCCTGCTAGGGTACTGATTGCACAGTGTGGTGTTGGTTTACACTGCAGCCCTGCTGGCCTACGCTGGGCTTGCTACAGATTGTTTAGGGTGCAAATTCTTTGGGGGTGTTTGTTTTGTGGGGGTAAATGTTGTGCGAGTTCATTCGTGCCACCGAGAAGATTACAATTATTTTTAAGAATAAAGAACGTAGACACTTGATGTATTTCACAAAATTATTAAAAAATGTCCTCAATGACCAGTTGGATTTGTTTCATTCAGATAGTATTAAGATCTTTGTAAATGAACTTTACCGTTAATCACTGTACTATATAAACTGTGTGTAACTTGTATTTTAATCAGTCAACGTTCTGAAGATGGCCTAATAAGCCGAAATCAATCAACTTTGTTATAAATAATAACTACATCAAGTGTCTACGTTCTTTATTCTTATTCATAATGTTTCACCAAATGCCAACGGCTCATACTTTTGATACAATTATTTTTGTTATACCGCCAACACGATTATTTTGACGGCTAGTTACTGCATAAATATATACACTACAGAGATCTGCATTTGCAAAGTAGTAATACCTAAAACTAAATAAAATAAAACCTAAAAAATTTATTTATTTATTTATTTAGTGGATATGCAGTCGGCTTGCGGTTTTTGAGGACCCGAGTTCGATTCCCGCAACCGACAAACTGACTTTCACCAATTTAATATCAACTCCTGTGGCTCCCCCTCCACTAACATCTGTGAGGGCCGTGATTTGACGGTTGATAACCGCACTTCACGTGTAAAAATATATCACTTATCGAGATTAGACAGAGTGCCACACTCAGTAATGGGTGAAAGGCGTGATGATATATTTATTTTATTTTTATATAATAAATTTATTTCTAAAAATTACTGTCGTATTTTCTAGTTACCGCTGTTATCTTTTACAACATTTTCAGAACTGTATAATAGAATTAGTAGGCTACAGAGATCTGCAAATGCAGACCAGTAATGCCTAGAACTAAATAAAATATCTCCTAATAAATTAAAAATATAGATCGAGTTACGTGAAGATTAGTTATGTTGGTTTGAAAAAATATATAGTTTTACTTTTCTTCACAATGTTTATTTTTCACTGATGTATATTTCGATTGCGATGCAATCATCATCAGTTGTATAATACATGTATTATACAACTGATGATGATTGCATCGCAATCGAAATGTACATCTGTGAAAAATAAACATTGTGAAGAAAAGTAAAACTATATATTTTTTCAAACCATCCTAATAAATTCATTTATAAAAATAATTTAACTTTTATTTTGAACTATCATATAATGTGATCAGCAACTACAGATCTTTTACAACATTTTTAGATCTGAAAAATAGAATCAGTAGACTACAAAGATCTGCAAATGCAGAGCAATAATACCTAGAAAGAGATATACACCCAGAATTAGATATAAAAGCGAGCTTATAATAAAATAATTTAATATTTGTATTGTTGCGATTTGCTGACTAGTATTTCCTGTTATTCTGAGATCTGTAATTGCAGATCTTTTACATTTTATAATATAGTGTTCTACAAAAACAAATTTGTCACATCCAAAACTGATTAACAATAACATATTAATTTAATTACTAATATCTTTGAGGGCCGTGATTTGACGACTGGTAACCGTATTTCACGCGACAAAATATATCACTTACCGAGATCTGCTTAGGCAGAGTGCCACACCCAGTAATGGGTAAAAGGCGTGATGATATTTTTATTTTTATATTAATTTATAAACATAATTTTAACATAAACAGTGTCTGCAATTGCAGATCTGTAACATCACCTTCATAACTATACAATATAATATTATAATTACAAGAATATGAGCTCTAAACGAACAATAACATTCCTGCTGGCTTGCAGCAGGTGTACGCATACACTACTGCAAAATTTGTTACTCCGATTTATTCTTCTGTTCTTTTCTGTACCTCATCAAATCTGTATTCGTAATCCAATCGTATGTGAACATACTTTTCATACACACATACAAATACATACATACATACATATAGACCAGCAGGGGAATACTACCAGATGGTATGCAGTATGAATAATAAATTATTTGCAGGATCTTGCTGAATAATAATCAGCACAAGAGAGATTTGAATTCTATTAGTTTTCTTATTATTTTGCAGAGATTTTGAGATGACATTTTAGTTGAATAATAACTTAATTATCCCTGGAGGACCTATAGCTTATAGTGAAATGTAAACCTTTCGAATATAGTTGAAATAAAATTAATTCCATGGACGTAAAATGTCAAGAACGTATCTTTTGTTAAATAATTTTGTAATTTATTCAGATTTCAAAACAAGATTTTACAAAAATATTTTCTCTTTGTTATTATATAATAACAACCTTATTATTAAATCTACATTATCAGTTGTAAAAGAACTATAGGAAGTATAATTACAATTAGGTAATTGCATAATTGATAGTTGATGAAATGTAAACTATAGGTCGCCTGAAAAACCCTGAAAAATTGTTTCCATTAGAATCCACAGTCAAATAAACAATTTTCCGCCCCAAAAATAATTTCACACTGGTATTAGAAATCGACAAACTCGCAGTGGTATTGGTCGATACTGTCTCGCGCAACAAAGAAAGCACTATCATGCTGCTATCTCCGAGTGTAAAGTGTGACAAGGACAACTGTTGGTATCGAGAACGCCGCAGAATGGTTCAACTGCGCTGTAGAAGACGTTAGCAGTACCCACTTGCCGGTTACACAGCGCAGAGCGCTGCGCTTGTGAAACTCCACGTGTTTTATATGTGCCGGGAGTGGCAAGTGGACGGGAGAAATAGTTAGAGCTTTTATTATTTCATTCAAGATACAATTAACATTAATTAATTTTTATTTCTACAGCATTACGTAAAAACTAAATCTACTTAATACTAACCTTTCAAATTTAGTTGTGATTGTGATAATAATATCGTAAAATTAATTAATAAACAATTGTGTTAAGTATAAACTGACCTACAGTATCCGAGTTTTTGATATCCTACTTCTTGTCATGACGAATAATTCCCGCTGGACTTATTCGTCCTCGTAGTGTTCTTGTTGAATTGTTCTGTCGGATATTTCACTGTCAAACTACTAAAGTGCATAGAAACCTAACAATAAATGAATGTGAAAGAGGCAACAAAGAGTTGATGTGTTTGACAGTTCCAGACAAATGAATGGAAGCTTGATTGACAAGAGCTGACAGAAGGTGAGAGTTACTGTCAAAATTATCACTTTTACTTTCCAATTCGGTACATCGTAAACCAGATACAAATTGGTTACTTAAATAACTTTTATATTTGGGTAATCATGTGAAAAATTGTACGTTCATATTTAAAATATATTTAAGCAAACTATATATCTATATATATTTTTTTTAAATCTACCCCTGTGGCTCCTCCACCAGTAATATCTTTGGAGGCAGTGATTTGACGGCTGGTAACCGCACTTCACGCGTAAAAATATATCACTTATCGAGATCTGCGTAAGCAGAGTGCCACACCCAGTGATGGGTAAAAGGCGTGATGATATATTTATTTATTTTATATGTATATATCTATTTATTATTATTTCTAATGCTGTTTATGTCTTCATTACAGCCTTGACAACCCTCCTAGTACCACCCCTCGCAAAACCAACCTTAAATAAACCCTGGCCACCACCTAGACCAACCGTAACCCCGCCAGGATGTCAGACCCGCTGGACACGCTTCTATATGCCATCATCTTCGTTGTGTGTGTCCTAGGGACACATGGAACCCCTACTCTATCACTCGGGTTTCCTAGTTTTGCCTCGTTTGCTAATATCGGAGCTCGGCGAGAAGAAAGGGCTGTCCTGAAGCCCTACAGTGGCATTCGAGTGCAGAATGACTCTTTGAGGATGGTGTACTATAATATGCAGACTGTGGCTGTCGTGGAATTAGGACCCGGGAAGTTGTTGTTGAACTGCGAACTCATTGAAGTGTAGTAAGTACCTTATTATTATTATTATTTAATTTATAATCGTTATATTTTTATTGTTAATTAGTTGAAGGTCCTCAGTTTAGAGAAATATTAATTAAATTAAATACATAATTAATTAATTAGTAAGGAAAAATTATTAAATCAATTAATACTCCGTATATTTCTGAGAAATTCTTACAGTTTTTTGAAATTTGTTTATATACAAAAAACTTGAACCCCTCTAATTCTAAGCTCCGCCCATTGCTCTGATTGGCTAATTAAAGTGCAGTATGAGACCGTAAGGGTATAAATATAAGTCAGTTTTAAATTTCAAAATCAGTAACACTATATTTGCGTAGGGATACGTTTCGTTCTATAGAAAACGATTTAAGAAAAATGTTTTAATGCAATGATTTTATACTATTTCAGCAATATTAATAGAAAATTAAGCTGTTTGTTTCTAATTTCTAGTTGTTGTAACACTATAGTAGCACTGTCGCTTCACAAGATAGAGCTACAAATCAACAAATGTTTAATTTTAAACTTGAAATAAATAAATAAAAGTAAATCAAAAGCTGACATGTAATTATTTAAAAACCAAGTTTAAAATTTTACTTTTGTTGATGAAACCGGTTATAATCTGCAATTGCAGATCTTTCTAGGAGTTGTATAATACTTTCATTCATGTCGAAAAAACATTAAAAAATATTTATGTAACAAGATTACAGATAAAATTTTGTAACTATTAAAACGATTTTCTTGATGACACGCGCGCGTTGCGTGTTTACATATGGCACGCAATTTTAACCCCAAATCGAACTGGCACGATGTCACGCAACTTTCTCCGTTTGTCAGCTGTCTACCAGTCCATCGGCTTCTTGGCCTCTTTGATTTATAAACAGACAATCCTTCCAAATTGGTCAAACACTTATTATAGTTTTATTGGAAGAATACGGTTCTCTATTATTAGTAACAGAGTACTTTTAGCGGTATTTAGTTGAGACTTTTGTTAGTGTTGCTACTTAATTGTGGATAGAACTAGCGCCTTAGAAACGACAGTTGTGTCTAAGTGGTGTAGCTCCCCTGTACTGTACTGAGAACAGGGTTCGTAAATATCATGATATTTATAATAAATATCAAAATATCTGATATATAGGATATATATCAGATAAATATCACTTTTTGGATATTTATTTTTTAATTTTAGTTTTTGTACACATTTATTATCACAATAGGAAATACAAAATAAATTATTCAAAATTCGAAAAATTTCACTTTTCCGGAGGCTATATCTCAAAAACTAAACAAGATATGGAAATGCGCTCAACGGCGTTGAATTCCCCGTGTCCGAATTGACTTATAAGCAATTTTTCACACAATTTTAAGCAATTTAATATTTTTAATTATTTCCTAAGGGGTACCCCTTTGGTTTTTTCAGATTTTAATTCAATTTTCCCAAAAATCCTTAATCGTAGGATTATTAAAACGAAAATTTACATACATATGTATTTTGACCCACTGAATCCAGTGGTGCAATTTACAAATGCATATGACTTCTGGTTTTCGAGAAAATGTTAAAAAACCGCTTTTTGCGATTTTTTTGGCGGAAAATAGAAAAAAAATAAAAATCGCTGAAACTATGTTTATAAGTTAACTGAAGCACGTGAAAATTAATGCCGTTGAGCGCGTTTTCATATCACATTTAGTTTTCGAGATATAGCCTCGGAAAAGTAGAAAAACTGAAAAATACGAAAAATTTCACTTTTCCGGAGGCTATATCACAAAAACTATTTGATATTTTTATATAATGGATATATATCATTGCAAAAATATGACGATATATATCAAAATAAATATCATGATATATATCGATCGATATATATCTTCGAACCCTGACTGAGAAACATTTAAAACATTGATGCATTTATTATTATTAAATAATACATTATAAGTTTCTAATACACAATTAATTAGGTCAGCTGTTTTGAGGCTTGTGCCTCCTTCAGCAGTGTATTGAGAATAATTTCCTGTTGTTTATAAGAAGTTGTAGCATCTTGGTTGCACACTAGCGCTACAAGTGAGAGTTAAACTTCGCTGAGTTGAACTTATAAATAAAAATACAAAGAGTGGTTTCAATTCCAGTCTTAGATTAATTTTCTGTATCTTTCAGTTTATTCAATTTATATTAGACTGTATTAGTTCTGCAATCGTAGATCTTTCCAGTTGTCTAACACTTACTAAACTATATTGTGACTTCGTGGTTAGAACAATCGCCTCAGAAGTGAGAAAGCTTTACAACTTAATTAAAAATTGAATTGTATTCAAGTAATAAAAATAAATATATCATCACGCCTTTTAGCCATTATTGGGTGTAGTACTCTGCCGTAGCAGATGTAGGTAATTATATATTTCTGCGGTCACCAGCTGTAAAATCACAGCTCCCAAAGATGTTAGTAGAGGGGGAGACACAGGGGTAGTTTTAACGTGGTGAAAATTGTTTGTCGGCTGAGGAAATCGAACCCGGGTTCTCTAACCACTGAGCTAGCTTCTACTCTAACAGGATGAATTTCCTGTTGTGTAAAGTAGCAAATAAACAATTGTGTTGCAGATCTGCAGATCTTTGTAGAAAGTATTATTGTTAGAGTTAAAGAAATAAACTAGAAGAATAATTTTAATGTAATGAAAATAAAATTGTGTTCTTATATCGTTGAAAGTACCAAAGATACATTAATAATTCAACTGTTTCGTGACGTACGGATGTTCTTCAAGTTCTTGAGACTAGAAGCGTACAACGGGACTTCAGTGACGTCACAACAAAAGCTGAGAGGACGTAAAAGTGCTTCGGGTGTTAAGGTTTTTATTGGCTAAAAAGATCTTTTGTTGTGTAACACAATATTAGGGTTTTGTGTGTATACTACGATTTATAAATTGTATTATTTTCTTTTTCAAATGTTTCTTTAGTTCGTTATTTAATTTGTTTCGATATTTGACAGCGATATAATTAAATAAATAACTATATTTCACTTGATATATATTTGGCTTCATATATTTTCCTCTGTTACACGTTTCTCAATTATTTTAGAGAAAAATACTTGAAATAAAAAATACGGGGAACTAAATTATCTACCATTTTTACTTGAAGCATTTTTCTGTAAAATCATTAGGAAATTCAGTGTAGCAAAAAAACTATCAAGCTAGCGAACAATGCATTGCTGCATGCATTGGCCTATGCAGTTCGATAACTCAACCGGATACCTGGTTACTTGACATACTTATTTTACTATGATGATTGCGTTTCGTAATAATTATATGTTTATAAAAACTATCCTTCAGTTCTGCAATTGCAGATTGCATATTACATATGTAATTATTTATTTATTTGTTACTCTGTACAACAAAAACTTAATCTCAGTAGGATTTATTTATTTATGTAACTTCGTCTAAATTATAAATAATGTACAGTCCTAAAAAGTCTTATTTGATATTTATAAATAAATATATCATCACGCCTTTTACCCATTTCTGAGTGTGGCACTATGCCTAAGCAGATCTCGGTAAGTGATATATTTATGCGCGTGAACAGCCGCCAAATTACGGCTCTCAAAGATATTAGTGGAGGAGAAGCCACAGAGGTAGTTTTTTAAATTGGTGAAAATTGTTTGTCGGCTGTGGGGATCGAACCAGGGTTCTCAAGATCCACCTACCCCATATATTTATTTATTTATTTATGTAACGCTGTACAACAGGAACTTAATCCCAATTACAGTACAGGGTCCGCACTCACCGAGCCGTAGTGTAGTAGTTTATATAATTTTTAGCTTGAGTGAGATTCGAACTCGGTATCTCCAGATTTGAATTCCGTATTGCTATCCACACCACCGTACTGACGGACTATTATTCATTAAGCCGTAAAATTTCGGTTTCGTTTATCGGTTACAGTTTAAAAAAATATTATATAAGCTTCAGTTTCGATTTTTTAAAATTATTAATTTCGGTTTCATTACTGTTCAATATTTTTCAGTTACGTTTTTTACGGTTTCGGTTCAGTTTGAAATGATATCGGGTCGGGTACAGAATCATTTAAATTTTCGTATTTGTTTCCATATTTTAAAACAAAAAATATCGATTTCCGTTTTCGATTACAAATAAAATAAATAAATATATCATCACGCCTTTTACCTATCAATGGGTGTGGCACTCTGTCTAAGCAGATCTCGGTAAGTGATATATTTTTTCGCGTGAAATGCGGTTACCAGCCGTCAAATCACGGCCTCCAAAGATATTCGTGGTGGAGGAGCCACAGGGGTAGATTTTTTAAATTGGTGAAAATTATTTGTCGGCTGTGGGGATCGAACCAGGGTTCCCAAGATCCACAGGCCGACTCGATACCACTGATTACGGTTTTATAAAATTGTGAATATCGGTACGGTTTTCGGTTATGGTTTCGTTATGGTTCTAGTACCAGATTATGGAAGACCCCATTTCAATAGCTTATAGAGTAATATGAACCACACAAACAATCGAATTTTTATATATATATAAATATATACAGGGTGTTTCAGGACTAGTGTAACAAACTTTAACAGCTTATTCCTGAGGTCATTTTGAGCCAAAAATGTCATATGAATATAGGTCCTATTCCTTCTAGTTACCAAAACACAAGAGGTTGAATTTGAACACGAAATTTTCAAATTTTTGTAATCAAGATACTTTCGAAAACAAGTCATACCCTATTTGTCTTAATTAATTTTATTTATTAATATTAACGAATACGATTTAGAGAACAAAACATAAAATGACACAATTAAATAGACACAGAACAACATAACCAAACATGGAATTATTTAACACAATATGAAATAAGATAACAAATTTTAAAAAAATTACAGCAAGTGTTCAAAATGAGCGCCTTGAATTAGTAAGCATTTTAATATTAATAAATAAAATTAATGAAGACAAATAAGGTATGACTTTTCAATAAAACTCTTGTTTTCCGAAAGTATCTTGATTACAAAAATTTGAAAATTTCGTGTTATTTACAGAACTTCAACCTCTTGTATTTTGGTAACTAGAAGGAATAGGACCTATATTCATATGACATTTTTGGCTCAAATTGACCTCAGGAATAAGCTGTTAAAGTTTGTTACATTAGTCCTGAAACACCCTGTATATAAATTGAAGGCAGCAAAAATTTATTTCGTTATTTCGATTTTATCCTATAATTGTATAATGTTGTACCACACTTAACTACTAATTTCGATATTTTATACCACTTTTCTGACGTATTTTTTCCTTGTAACAACTTAACCATGAAATTCAAACCCAATTTATCATTATTTCCATTAATAAGTTATTCAAAATAACGAAAACAAAACATGCAAAGGTAATTTCAATTTCATTAAGTTCCCAGAAAGAAAATGCGGGGGAAATTGTACGAAGATGATTCAATTTTAATGTGCGGAAGCATTAACTGCGAGAAAATGGAAATTTTCCGTTTTATTTCGATGAATAATGGCAGGCAGTCTATTCACTAGTAATTACTAACTTGGTTACATGTTTGCATTGATAATTTGACTCACTATTAAACACGGTACACTGGCTAACATGTGAATAAATTGTTGTTTGTTGTTATATCATTCGCAGAATCGAATGGATATCGTAGGTGCAGTTATGTATAGTGTATTAAAAACAGAGGAGCATTCTAATTTGCAAATTGTACACTTTTACAAACAATTCTCACCAATTTAAATCTATCCCTGTGGCTCCCCCTCCACTAATATCTTTGGGGGCCGTGATTTGACGGTTGGTAACCGCACTTCACGCGAAAAAATTATCATTTACCGAAATCTGCTTAGGCAGAGTGCCACACCCAGTAATGGGTAAATGGCGTGATGATATATTTATTTATTTATTTTATTTTCTGTGTTGTATACATGTATTGTTGATGCTTTTACCGGTAGTTGTAGCACAATAGTAGCGCTCTAGCATCACAAGTGAGAGTTTGTAAATTCAAGCTTCGCTGAATTCAGTTTATAACAAAAATTAGATTGTGCTTAAATGGTTCGGATTCCACTATAAGCTACTGTAATTGAAATTAATTTTCTGTTGCTTATCGTGAGTTGTAGCACAGTGGTTGCACTCTAGTATCACAAGTAAAAGTATTTGAGTTCAAGCTTTAATGATTTCAACTTATATAAAAAAAATGCGATTGTGCTTGAGTGGTTTGGATTCCACTATAAGCTATTGTAATTAGGATGCAGTTCCTTTTGTTTATAGTTAGTTGTAGCACAGTGGTTACACTCTAGCACCACAAGTAAGAGTTTTCGAATTCAAGCTTTGCTGAATTCAACTTATAATAAAAAATATAATTGAAACTGATTGTTACAAATTCCATTATAAGCTATTGTAATTGAAATTAATTTTATGTTGCTTATCGTTAGTTGTAGCACACTGGTTACACTCTAGCACCACAAGTAAGAGTTTGCGAATTCAAGCTTCGTTGATTTCAACTTATAACAAAAAATATATCTAACTACAATCGCTTGTTTCAAATTCCACTATAAGCTACTGTAACTGAAATTAATTTTCTGTTGCTTATAGTCAGTTGTAGCACACTGATTGCACTGTAGCACCAGAAGTAAGAGTTTTCGAATTCAAGCTTTGCTGACTTAATTTTATAACAAAAAATATATCTAACTACAACCACTTGATTCAAATTCCACTATAAGCTACTATAATTGAAATTAATTTGCTGTTTGCTTATAGTCAGTTGTAGCACACTGGTTACACTCTAGCACCACAAGTAAGAGTTTGCGAATTCAAGCTTCGTTGATTTCAACTTATAACAAAAAATATATCTAACTACAATCGCTTGTTTTTAGATTCTACTATAAGCTACTGTAACTGAAATTAATTTTCTGTTGCTTATAATCAGTTGTAGCACACTGGTTGCACTGTAGCACCACAAGTAAGAATTTGCGAATTCAAGCTTTGCTGAATTCAACTTATAACAAAAACTATAATTGAAACTGATTGTTACAAATTTTATTATAAGCTATTGTAATTGAAATTAATTTTCTGTTGCTTATAATCAGTTGTAGCACACTGGTTGCACTGTAGCATCACAAGTAAGAGTTTGCGAATTCAAGCTTCGCTGACTTCATTTTATAACAAAAAATATATTGGTTCAGATTCTACTATAAGCTACTGTAACTGAAATTAATTTTCTGTTGCTTATAATCAGTTGTAGCACTCTGGTTGCACTGTAGCACCACAAGTAAGAGTTTGCGAATTCAAGCTTCGCTGAATTCAACTTATAACAAAAAATATAATTATTACAAATTCCAGTATAAGCTACTGTAATTGAAATTAATTTCCTGTTGTGCAGAGCAGCAAATAAAAAAGTTAATTAATTTCATTGCAAAATAATGTTGACATATCCGCAATAAGGAAACAGTTCGTATTAATATGCGATACGATATGAATGCTAAAGTAGATAATATAAAACACCTAATACACTTTTTTATTCATCAGTGTATTTGTCATATGTCAAGCTGACATCAAGGTTGTACTTTTTATCGATTTCTTCCATGAATAATTTAGGTTTTATTGCGGTTAAGATAAAGAAAATGTCTATACGGGTGAAGGAAACATGCAAATGTGAAAGGTATGCGGTTACACACAATTCCGCGTGTTTTGGAATTTCAGAACTTTAGACAATTTATCACTTAACTTGTGAATAATACCGTAGATAATTTATAAGTCAATAATTAGTTATAATAGTTGCTGTACTTTATCTATTTATGCGTCAGAATTATCAGCATTCGTACAAAAATAATACAACGCCAAATGAGATAGTTGGCTCAGTGGTATTGAGTCGGCCTGTGGATCTTGAGAACCCTGGTTCGTTCCCCACAACCGACAAACAATTTTTACCAATTTAAATCTACCCCTGTGTCTCTCTCACCACTAACATCTTTGGGGGCCGTGATTTGACAGCTAGTAACTACACTACACGCGAAAAAATATATATCACTTACCGAGATCTGATTAGGAAGAGTGCCACACCCAGTAATGGGTAAAAGGCGTGATGATATATTTATTTATTTAATTTATTTAGATTCATCCTGGAATTATTCTTTAATAATAATAATAATAATAATAATAATTGTCCCGCGTGATGGTCGCAACCATAAGGTCGTGGGTTCGGGTCCCGCCCGTGGCGACCATACAAAGAACATATCGGCATATGACCTTAGTAGTTGGTCCGATATATAAATTAAAAAAAAAAAAATAATAAATAAAATAAATAAATAAATATATCATCACGCCTTTTACCCATTTTTGAGTGTGGCACTCTGCCTAAACAGATCTCGGTAAGTGATATATTTTTTCCGCGTGAAATGCGGTTACCAGCCGTCAATTTACGACCCCCAAAGATCTTAGTAGAGGGAGAGCCACAGGGTTAGATTTAAATATATAATAAACAATAAATAATTAGTGAGTAAAATAATAAATAAATGCTACACATCCATTTATTCCCAGGATTTCTATTCAATCTTTCACCAACTATCTTTGAGTCTGTATCATCCTCATCTGAAAATGATTGACTTGTTCTAGTGAGCCAGAAGATGCTATGCAGCTTCTTCATGATCTAACAGCGGACATCTCTCGTCCACTTGCGATCTCATTCTCGGAGATGATGACACTGATGGGGCAGTGTCAGCAGCTGGAGCAGCCTTTGAGGGGGACCCTAGGTCGCATGGAACGACGAGGCAATGCTCCTGCTCCACCAGGAGTTCCTAATGCTAGGGCGACGACAGGAAATGGAGGGCTGCTTGCGAATAATCCATTTACTTTGTTCAGCGGGATTATACCAGGTAGGAAATTACATTTAATAAAAATATACAGTAAACACTTGGCTATGTTTCACAAAATTCAGCCTCCAAATCGCCTTATGAGGGCATCGTCAGAGGCTGGCCAGCACAGTTCAGTTAGTAACCATAGACGCGTTTCGCTCTTATTAGAGCTCATCAGTATGGTATAACTCACTTCTTCACCTAGAACAAAGTTCATGTGAAGAAGCTGGTGACGAAGAACTGTGCCAGCAGAGAATAAGAACTAGTAAGATGACATGAGAAGTTTTGTGGAACTGGTCATGCCATCTACCGAAAAAAAGGGAAAGCTACGCAATAGCAATTTAAATAACAACAAAGACAAAATTAATTGTCATCCAACACTTGGTGAAACAAGGTTTAATAAAAATATACAGTAAACACTTGGCTATGTTTCACAAAATTACATTTAAATTATAAATATATTGTCATGCCTCTTTACCCATTACTGGGTGTGGAACTTTGTCTTGGACATTTAAATGTTTGATAGATTTATAATTTTGGGTATGTGGCTTATTGGGTTGGAGCCAGACTATGGATTTGAAGTTCCGAGTTTGATAATAATAGTATGTTATGCATCAAGGGAGGGAAACAAGAGATTATTCCCGCGTGTGAAGTTGACAAACCGAGACATAAGTGAGGGCCGAGGGCTCGAGCGGAAGTCGAGGTTTGCCAACTTCACACAAGGGATAATCGCGCCCTCCCGTGAAGCATATTATACTTTTCGTAACAAGTGCACAAAAATTACTGTCTTATCGGGACATATGTCAAATATGAGTTGCGTAACTAGTTACCTAGGAAACGCCGCAAGCAGCTAATAATCGTAGTCTCTAGGGAGAGAAACATGCTACCTAGGGAGAGAAACATCCTACCTATGGAGAGAAACATAATGTTTCTTTCCCTAGGGGAGAAAAGCAGTGTTTCTCTCTCTAAAATTAGGGAATAAGAACGTGTTTCTTGTGCATGTGTTACGAAAATAAATATATCATCACACCTTTTATCCATTACTAGGTGTGATACTCAGCTGTTGCAGATCTCATTAAGTGATATATTTTACGCGTGAAGTGCGGTTACTAACCGTCAAGTCACAACCCCTAAAGATGTTAGGGATGGTGCAGACACAGGGGTAGTTATAATGTAGTAATCATTGTTTGTCGACTGTGGGAATTGAACCCACATTAAAATTACCACTAGGTCTCCTTTTTCACTTACATCTTTGGGAGGCATGATTTGACGGCTGGTAACTGTATTTTACGCGCATAAATATATAATCGGGATTTGATACAGATCCAGTAAGAGGTAAAAATCGTGATGATATATTTATTTATTTTATTAAAAATTTCAAGAACCTTAAATTTTGCGAAATATTAAATCAAAAGTATTTTATTCTTACTTTAACATCCAGTTTTTTGGTGCAACCCATAAATTTCTATCTTTTTTTAAAGTTTTCATTTACAAACAAATATATTCTTGTGAGTCTGCACATAAGATGAAATATAACCTACCCCTTGATTTCCTTAGGGTTTACCCTTAATTTAACACCCTGTATACATAAAGTTAATGAAAGTTTGAGCTCGGAAGTCTTGTCTTCGTAGATAATTAATTACTTGTCGAGTCATAAATATTTAAAGACTTTGAAACTTGGATAGGAACAAAAAGTGACATTGAGCTATCTCAAAATGAGACCAACCTTCATTAGTTTTGCATTTCAATCACTTTGCCTTGGAAATAATCCATTTTTCTTACCTTGATTTATCAGCAAAATTCGTAACTGCAGAATAATCTTACTTAAATCAGCCTAAATTCAGAGTTAACTTTTTACGCGCATTTTATTTGGCTACTGAATTAGTTTATGAAAAAATACTTCAAATAAAAGTGGTAGATAATTTAGTTGTCTACATCTTTTATTTGAAACATTTTTCTCTAAAATAATCAGGAAACTCAAAATCTAGTTACATAACTCACATGAACCCTGTCCGTCAACTTCTGATTTTGGCGCATATTTTTACTGGTTACTGAATTATTTTACGAAAATATACTTCAAATAAAAGTGGTAGATAATTTAGTTGTCTACATCTTTTATTTGAAACATTTTTCTCTAAAATAATCAGGAAACTCAAAATCTAGTTACATAACTCACACGAAATCTGTCTGTCAATTTCTGATTTTGGCACATATTTAACTGGTTACTGAATTATTTTATGAAAATATACTTCAAATAAAAGTGATAGACAATTTAGTTGTCTATATCTTTTGTTTGAAACATTTTTCTCTAAAATAATCAGGAAACTTAAAATCTAGCTACATAACTTAAACGAAACCTGTCCGTCAACTTCTAATTTTGGAGCATATTTTATCTGGCTACAGAATTATTTTATGAAAAAATACTTCAAATAAAAGTGATAGACAATTTAGTTGTCTACATCTTTTATTTGAAATATTTTTGTCTAAAATAATTAGGAAACTCAGTACAACCTAAAAACTAGTTACATGACTGCTGGCATTGCCCTGTACCGTTCGATAACTACTTGTTTGTCAACTTCTAATCAAATAAATAATGTAAAGGACTTAATGATATGTTTGTTTATTTATTCTAGGAACAAAATGGTGTGGAACAGGAGATATAGCTGCAAATTATCACGATTTAGGACGAGAAATGAATATGGATAAATGTTGTAGGACTCATGATTTGTGTCCGCTCAAAATTAGGGCTTATTCCAATCGATACAATCTCACCAATAATTCATTATATTCAAAGTAAGTACAAACAAATACCATTACTATAATTAAATTATTTTTTTTCATTATTCAATCATAATAATTTTTAAAAAATCTGATGTGGACACCACATGACTTCCTTGTACGCGTATTAAACTATAGATATTTTTTTAATTGCACATATTTGACATTAAATCTTTTATTTTTTTATTTTTTGTTCTAATCCATAGCAAACTTAATTAAAAAAAAAACAAAAAATATATAATATTTAAATTTAGATATCTCGCTTATGGAAAAGGCTAATTTAAAAATTCTTAATGTACTAGACTCAGAATTTAATTTTCTAAAACTTTTATTTGCAGCATTTATTACTAAAATCAAAATAATTCCATTTTATTCAAGAAAAACTGTTAGCAGCTTCATGTAATGTGCCACTTCCGGTTAGTCTATTTTAACCAAAACCTATTATGTTATTTCCATTGATATAGTAGTCTTATATACCAAATTTGAAAATTTTTGGATTATATTTTAATATAGTTTTTCATTAAAATATATTATATATAGGCTTCAAGTAAAGTACCACTTCCAGAAGTTATATAATGACCAAAAAGGGAGGTGCACAACTAGATGTTATAACAGTCCTAAATACAAAATTTTAACTTTCTACGGCTTACCGTTTTTTAGTTATGCGAGATACATACGTACGTACAGACGTCACGACGAAATTAGTCAAAATGGATTCAGGGATTGCCAAAATGCGTATTGCCACTGAAATCTGAGAACCGAAATTTTTCGCGATTACAATACTTCCTTTACTTCGTACAAGGAAGTAAGAACGGAGTTCTTAGAATCCTTAGTAATTCAGAATGCCTATAAAATCAAATTTCTTTTGAATGAACAAATTTATTTGTGCCAATCGCCGTGAATTTGTTCACTTTCATCCCTTTATGTCTAAACGTTATTAATAACGATAATAAATCTAAATTTCTAATTTTATTCTCAAAATTTTACTTTCTGACAGGCTAGTAAAAAATTATATTAATACCTAGAGAATAAAATTGTAATTTATCCCTTCGGGCAGAAATATCACACTTTCTTACTTTGATTTGCAAATAACTATTGTAAATTTTAATAAATACTATAAATTTAGTTATTTATTTATTTATGATACAATTTAGTTGTCTATATCTTTTGTTTGAAACATTTTTCTCTAAAATAATCAGGAAACTCTAAATCTAGTTACATAACTCAAACGAAACTTCTGATTTTGGCTCAAATTTAACTGGCTACTGAATTATTTTATGAAAAAATACTTCAAATAAAAGTGATAGATAATTTAGTTGTCTACATCTTTTGTTTGAAACATTTTTCTCTAAAATAATCAGGAAACTCAAAATCTAGTTAATAACTCAAACGAAACGAAATACTATAAATTTAGTTATTTATTTATTTATGATACTCTGTACAACAGGAACAGTACATGGTTCGTATTATTTAATTATCAAATGTAGTTATGTTCAAACGCATAGTAAATAATTAATTTGGAAGAAAACTCATTAGCGACAAATACAAATGAGTGTTTGTACAGTGTATTAAACATACAAGTAGAGAAATCGAAACATGCTACTAAAACTATTCACAAATTCAGCAATCGATAATGTTAACGAGTGTATTAGAAATTTGTAGAAAGTTTTCTCTAGTAACTTAGCAGTTCCAAATTAGTAAATTAAACATGTATCTAATTTTAAATAGTATAATTAGTAGTACCTAATGTTTTTTATACAGGATGTTTCACAACTTAGAGCAAAAAATTAAAGGGTATATTCTGTACGACGTGCTGATCATGAAACAAAAAGAATTTTTTTTTAATCGGAAAACTATTTTCCATGTTTCCCAGTCCAAAATTTTTCGTTGCCACTGCCACTGGGTGGATGATTATGTTAAAGTTATTAATTAAATAAAATTCTATTATAAATAACTGCTAATAATTGAATTGTGTAATTATTCTTTCGTAGTTGATACCTACTTCATTGTTTGTGTTTAATAGGAACGCGAATCCAGTGCAGTACTACAAAAAATGTTTTAGGTTAACAACCCTTAATTTTTCGAATTTAAAAAAATATTTTTGTTTCATGATCAGCACGTCGTACAGACCCTTTAATTTTTTGCTCTAAGTTGTGAAACACCCTGTGTATTTGTCAATAATTATTTCTCAATGAAACAATCAAATAATTATGTAGATTCTTGTACACTTAAAATTGCAATTTACTGTTGTTGCAAATATCCATAATTTATTTTTTATGTAATTATAAGATTAGTTTAATTATATATAATTAGATAACTGACATTGCAGTTTTACTTTCGCTTTGCCTTCGCAAATTTAGATTCAGCAATAATTAATAAAAATGCTAATAAAAGTATTTGTTTTATTTTTGAAAGTAAAGTCTAGACATTTATTTAATCATAACTTTCTCATCGAAAAACTACACGAAAATGCATAATATATTTATGTATGATACATTGCCGATAAAGCTACTAAAAATAATCTTTTTGTCTGATCAGCTTTTAATAATAATAACAATGAAGATAATGTGACTCATTCGATTTAATTGAACTACATTTTATCACATGAACTTTTTTTGATGTTATATCCTTCATATTTTTTTCTGCTAATTGTGTATTTTTTAGAATCCGGTTTGATGGAATTACTAATTAAATAATGATCTTGTTTAGATTTTTATACTTGACTAACCTCTATTTTTAATCGTTTCCTTTTCCTTTCTGTTATGGTGACCAGGTCAACCAGTTTTTATTCATTTATATTGTTTACAACAGATATAGTATTTTTAAATTATCTTGATCATTTTAGCACCATATATTTTCCACCGTCAAAGCTTTCTAGATTATTTTAGAGGAAAATGTTTCGAATGAAACTGGTAGAAAATTTAGTTATCCATAACTTTTATTTGAAGTGTTTTTTTCTAAAATAACTTTGAAAGTTTTTTATACGACAGAGAAATATTTCCTAATAATATACTTCCATCTACTAAGATCTGCTGATGCAGAGCTGTATAGATCTAATATTTGATCATCATACATACATAATGTCATGATATATTCTACTAAATGTTAATAAAACATTCACTCAACATTTATTTATCAGATTTATGCCGCAATTAACTTCTCCAAACATTCCTTTTCTGATACACTAATTTAGCTTCATCTACATTCATAATTTCTTTCATACGAACACATCAGTTTTCGTTCACGCAACAAACATTCAATCATATTCATACCTACTTATTCCACTCAATCTCATCCGCATTTTCATCAATCTTACATTTCACATACATGAACAATGAACATTTATTCATCAATTTGTCACGTAATTAATCTTCACCAGATATTCCTATCTTCTGGCACACTCATTTCGCTTCACTCACATTCATAATTCCTTACATACAAGCTCGTTTATTCCTCACTCTTGGAATCTTTCGTTTTCGCAACAAGTCTTCAATCATATTTATCCATTCATTTCTTAGTCATCTACGGAATATCTCGACTTCAGTTTCTCAACATACAATTGTTTCATAAACTTTTAATTCGACATATATTCCACATGCTCAAAACCATCTCAACTAGCTTATACCCATTCTTCTAACAACATTCTTCTCAATCTTACATTCCATCAAACACTAACATATTCCGGACATGATCTCTTCTTGTATATCTACATATCCACACACACCCGACAAATATTTCATTTCTCGTTTACTCATCCTTACTCAACATTCACTACCGCACATCAAAATAGGCACTAACACACCATTATAAATACTCAATGGTGTGTGTATACTACTTAATTAATAAAGAACAACATAAATTTACTTCCATAGTAAATGTATTTTTCTGAAATCGTCAAGAAAATGCCTACTTTCCTGACTCATTTTAGTATGGAAAGTAAGTGTTTACCTGACTCAAATAAATAAACTAAATAACTAAAAAATTTAATAAGATTTTTATTTATTTTTGTCAATAATATTAATACTAAATATACAATTGCTTAAATGACTAAAATTTATGTATGACACTGGCGAATTTGAAGCTAAATTTATTGGAGATTCAGTAAATAAACTAAGCAAGTAGCACATTTGCTGACAAATTATTTTGCTTTTTCCAATCCATGAAAATTTCATACTCTTTATCATATCGGTCTTTGGACTTGCTCGGTAATAAATTTTCAACAGCCGCAGTTGCTTGATTTAAGATTTCAGGAGGAGTACTTGAAAATACCTCCTCATACTCATTTTCATCTATATTTTCCAACATTATAAAGAAATCTGTCAACAATATTACTTTTGACACAAATATATTCAATAGATTTTTCACATAAGATATTGTTTTCAACAACTTTCGTTATCACCTTGGATATGTAGTTTGCTGCCAATATGATTCTTACCAAAAAATTAAACATTTTGAAATATTTATTATTAATTATATTGATAAAATATAAATATGAACGATTTCAGAAACAATAGTATACATAATATGTCACGAAAGTGTTTTACTTGACTCAGCGAATTAAAATACTCGGCCTGACGGCCTCGTACTTCAAACAACCGCTTCGTCAAGTAAAGCATCACTTTCCTGACTTATTATGTAATATACTATTAAAATTCGAATCAACTTTATTTATTTTAGGTAAAATATTACATCACTGTCAAATTTCGACTGTCATTTGAATGCATAACTTGTATTTAATTTGGAAGTCAATTAATTTGTCGTTTATGAAACCGGCCATAAATCTAGTAATTTTGTATTTATTTGTGTTTTGTTTCAGATCCCATTGCCAGTGTGATGACAACCTCTACGAGTGTTTGAAAAGAGTAGATACCCCCACGTCAAACCTAATGGGAAACATCTACTTCAATATTGTTCAAGTGCCTTGCATAGAAGAAGGCTCAAACGAGGAAAGGAAATTCAGAAATGCACGAAACAATTTTTAAATTTTGCAGAGCACGTTACTATGAAACAGTTGTTAATTATATTGTTTGAAGATTTTTAACGTTTGAGAGTTTGATTTTTTTATGAAAATTGTTACAGTATTTGTGTGATTTTTATTTTGTAAGTAGAGAAATACTTAAAATAATTTATTTAAAGTTATGTGTGATTATACTAGTGAAATAAATATATTTTTCTTATTAAAACTTGTCAATTTTGCTGATACAAACAAGATTTTTTACGATTGCAGTGTGCCATGACTGGAAGGGTAGACATTCTTTTGTTAGTACTTCACGTAATGTGATTGAGTGTACAGTGATGTGTTGTGTTTGTGATTAATTAACAATTTTTAAGTGTTTGTGTGGTGTATTGACATTCTATGGGGTCTGTAGCTGTCCAGAACATCTAAAAGTAAGTGATTTATACGTTTTTACCATAATTTTTCGATACTATTAAAGAATTTTCTATATTACACTTAGAGACTCGTAAATACTAGTCCTACAAACAACAAACATATATCCCAAGTATTAATTGAAATGAAAGAATTTAGAGCATTCGATTGAACATCAAACTATTCTATAATAAATTAGATATCATTCAAAGTGTTTTCATAATAGTTCTAATGTTTTTGAATAGCTAAAACTCAAATTTGAAATCATAAATATTTTTTCAATGACAGCAAATCAGTAACTTCTGATACCAACAGGTGGCAGTACTCGTAGTTGTTTTGCTGCGCTTGCTTGATATGTCATTACTTAATAAATTATTTAATGAAATACATATAAAATATAATGGAAATGTACGTATAACAAATAAATATACTAAAGTTTTTGAAATAAATAATAGACACTTAAATATATTTTAGAATAAATAATAATCCGGCCACATTAAGTAACTATGAGGTTATGACCATCCTTCAAAACATTAAAAGTGGTTCAAAAAAGAATAAAGGGCAGTTAGCTACAATAACTTATGAGGTAATTAAGAAGGAATAGCATAGGAAATATTGTATTAAACAGTAATTATTTCAGACTTTGCGCCATTTAGAAAATACACCTTGCAAAACTCAAACAATTGAGACTATTCAGAATTGTTTAAAGGGTTTAGCTCCATTTAAATTAAATAAAAACGAGAAATTAATGCTTATTAATAATCCACCGACAACTGCATTAGAAATTCAACTTGTAAGTAATATAATAATCAATCTGTGATCAATAGTAATTGTAATATATTCTTAGATGATAGAGGAAGGTGAAGAAAGATTAACGCAAGAACAAGTCGACGAATTATTACAAATAATGACCGCACATTTTCCTCAACCAGAACCAACCGAATAAAATAGTTGTAATTGATTTTTAAATATTTATTCATATGATTATACAGAATTCAATAAAATATAAATTGACTTCATTAATTTTATACGTAATAAATATTCTTAGGAATATGAATTATCTTTTCTGATCTCCTAGATCCTCAATTAAATCTTCATCAATCTAAAAAAGAACACAAAAATTATTATTTTATAAGATAAAAATATTTGAACCCATACTTCTGGCCATTTTTCTGGAATGATATCAAATAGATCATCCTTTACGTCTCCTTGAATAACTATTTCATCATCTCCAGTCACTGATGATCCACATGCAAATTTAGTTCCGAAAAATTTGGCAGCTACCTTAAGATCAATATCTGTAGAAAATAAAAAAATAGTTTTAATTGTTTCATACAAAATTTAATTATTTTCTCTTACCGAAAGTACTGAGGCCTGTTACTACAGTAACAGACTTCTTCTTGCCTCTAGGTGCCCTAGAAACGCAGACTTGTTTAGGTCCATCTTCTTTCTTCTTAACTTTCATCATTCCTTTGCCTCCGCGTTTTTGTCGTTTCTTTTCTTCTTCACCACCACCTTCGTTGGTGTCATCTTCAACTCTAACCTTCTCGAATTCCGTTGGAAGATTTCTTTCTAACCATTGTTTGCATTTTTCATATTCTGGATAGTATTCACAGTACTGTAAAGAATATTTGGTGTAAAAATGTCGATAGAAAATGTTGAAAAACTAACCTCTATTGGCATTGAACAGTTACCGCAATATAATACTTTTATTGGATAGGATACATTTTCTTTTGGACCCAAAGTAAAATCTATTGCAGACATGCTTGAGACTTATTTTCACCTAAACATGCATACATAAATAATTATAACAGAAATTTTAGACTGTACAAAAGACCATACCGCAAAATGTCATGAGTAAAAATTACTGTTGGTTATTTTAACTTTTGCACTGAATGTCATGTAAAAATTAATTTATGTATTAAAAATTTATAATATTATATCATAAAAATAGTATTTAGTCCAGTAATTATTTAGTTAATTAAATAAATGCACAGTAAATTGAATTAAACTTAGATAAATGTTAATTTGAAAGGTTAAGTAAAGTTTCTTAGTAGTGGTACTCGTTGACAGCTGTCAACAATTTAAAAACCGTAGATGGTAATAAATATTTTTATTAATTTCAGCTATGAAAAAGACACCAGTAACAGTAAGATTACATTAAACAAATACAGTAACTATAACTTATAAATATCTACTTTATTTAGAAATGGTTCAAACCAAATTTCGATGTGGAAGACAGCTTCAAAAAACCTAGCAATGATCATTCAACTGGAAAACCGGTTCATAACAAGCCAAACCGACGATCAGATATTAAAAAAACATTATTTGAATTTAAAGATGTATCCAAAGAAAACTTACTGGAAAAAGTTGCACCTAAAATCGTTTCAGATCTTGCTGTACACAACAAAAAAGTGCAAGAAGTTGAGGAATGGTTAAAATACAATGTTGTCCACAGCGAGAAAGTTTCTGTTTTATTGTTAACTGGTCCAACAGGAGCTGGTAAAACAGCAACTGTTCAAGTTTTATGTAAAACAATGAATATAAAAATTATAGAATGGGTTAATTCTGCTGATATTGATATTGAAGAATTTAGGGGACCGGGTCAGACTGCTAGATTTACAGAATTTCTTATTCAGTCATCTCGTTATCCTTCTCTTTTAATTAATAGTAATAAAACTAAGAAACAAATTATATTAGTTGAAGACTTTCCTAATTCTATTGTTTATAATCCTTCAGAATTCAGTAGTATTCTCGAGTAAGTTATATTGAATTTTTGATAGGCAGTATAATTGAAATAAAATTTTATAGCTTATTATATAACAAAGGAAAATATTCGGCGATTTTTATTTGTACAGAAACTAAAGACAAAAGCTCGAATTTAGGACAACAATTGTTTCCTGATCTAATTAAAAATAAATTTAGTATTGAGACAATTAGGTAATAAATTGATTAAATGTGCGGAATTATTTTGTTTCTAATTTCTTTGTTTTATTCAGTTTTAATCCAATAAGTGTTACATTACTTAAAACTGCTTTAAAACGAGTAAATACAATTATTCAGGACCAATATTCAGAAGAATATCAATGCCCAACTCAAGATTCAATTGATACAATTGTAAATTCATCTATGGGCGACATTAGAAGCTCAGTAAACTATTTTAATTTCGCTTGTTTAAAAGGTAAACAAACAAAAATATTTAGCAACATCAATTAAATATTTGTATGTGTTAAGGATCAGCCAATCTTCCTGCAACTATTAAAATAACTCAACAATCAGGAACAAAACGCAAACGAAAAGAAAAAGATAAAGGAACTCTTTCAAATATGTCACGTGATGAATCCCTAGGCCTTCTCCATGGAGTTGGTAGAGTTTTATATCCAAAACGGGTTGAACAGCAACCCTTTTGGAAATTTGAACGACAGCCTGAAACAATTGTCGATCAATTTATCTCAATGCCTGCTTTGTTCACTTCATTTTTGCATGAGAATTATTTAAAATATTTTGGCGAATTTAAAGATGTAAATAAAGCAGTAGAATATTTGAGTTTTGCTGAGTTGTTATTGGCTGATTGGAGAGATGATTCTGTTAGAAAATATGGGTTGTGGATTGCAATTATGGGTCTTATGGTTGCTAATAAGAACTCTGTTTCAAAGTGGAACCCAGTACAAGGACCGAAACATTTAAAATATAAGTAAGACAATAATTAAACAGGATTTATTTGTTTCTTAATACGCATATATTTTGTAGGTATATTGATCAACAGTATAAAAATAATAAACTTAATTCCATTGAAGTAGGGTATTATGATATCATTCAACCTACAGGATTTGTCAGTAATGGTCCTAGATTTTTACCTAATTAAGTTTCTTAATTTGTTAGTCTATTTTTATACAATGATTTGTAAATAAATTAGGAAAAAATAAACAATATCTAGTAGTTTATTAACATTTCATTCTTTAAATAAATAAGATAGATGTATTAATTATTATTTACAGTAATTATGCTCGGTGACTTGAACTTAAAGCTTGTCCCAGAAAAAATTAAAATATTAAGAAAATGTCTTGCAGGCTTTGTGTAAAAATAAAAATCTTTCTGTGAGAGATTTGGCTAAGAAATTTGGAACTGGTCAATCAACAGTCCAGAAAATTAAGCTAAAGAATTCTATCAAGTCTTTTAAAAAAACAAACAGGAATGCTAAGCAAGAAACTAACACAAAATCAAGATCAAGAAAACTTTACTTTAAAGTGAAATCAAAAAAAAAAATGTGTTATCATGGATGTCGAAACGAATTGTTAACTTGAATTAAAATCTCAACCAGGTCATTATTATTATTCTGAAAAGTTCAGAAAATCTGTTAGTAGCTAATTGAAGGTAATTAAAATAGAAAAATTCTTAAGAAAGATGCTTGTATGGCAGGCCATTTGTTCCTGTGGCAAACGCAGTATGCCTTATTTTTCGACATCGACAATCAACGGCCAAAGATATTTAAGCGAGTGTCTTGAAAGATGATTATTGCCCTTTATAACACACCAATACTATTTTGGCCAGATTTGGCAACAAGTCATTACACAAAAAATGTCATTGATTGGTATAAAAGAAACCACACAGAATTTGTACATAAATCTGAAAATCTTACATATTGTCCTGAATTGCGCCCAATAAAAAAATATTGGGCCCATATGAAGCAGAAGTTATTAAAATATAAGAAACAACCCAATTCTATCGATAATTTCAAATATAAGTGGAAACAAATTATAAAAATGATATCCGATTAAGCTGTAAAAATTTTAATGAATGGGGTGAAAAGGAAATTGCGCTAGTTTTGGATGAATCATAATAAAATGTAAATATTTGCTATCATGTACTATTTAGTTGTTGATAAATAAAGTCTTCAATAGTTTAAAAAAAAATTCATTTTATTATAAGGTTTTTAGTTAAAAATTATAGGCGACAATTTTTTCTGGGACAAGCTTTATATCCAAAAAATACATCTGTGTTTGAGTGATTAAAATTCCACTAAAAGCTATACTGAAATAGGAATTATTGTGCAGAGTAGTTAGGTTTATAATGAATAAATATATATTGTTGTTTAAACAGTTTATTGATAAAAAAAATTCATGTTACAAGCATATCGTCTATTGGTACAACTGATCTTCATCCTTTGTGTGTTATAAACAATTATAAGCAATATTAATATCAAATAGGGTCTCAGTTTAGTAAATGCCTCGAAAATAGAGATCTTAGAGACCCAAAAATAAATGCAGTAGCCATAATGAGATAATACTTTTCGTTTTTATGGCAAGTGATGATTTTTTTTCTCTTGTAGTTGTGAATAAAGACGTATATAACAGTCAGCCCATATAGAGGAGATATATTTGATCAATATTGCAACGTTAGATATATTGTATAAATAAAATATAAATACTGATTTTATATAACTAGAATTTATAAAGCCTATCATAGTAAATAATTATAATTATGTGAGATATCACGGATAATAGAAATTCACCTGTAGCTCAGTCACTGACTCTGTCTTCACAATGTTAATAGTTTAAAATAATACTTATATAGAAATCAAGTATGTTTAAAAATTAATTAGTATAGGATTTATAGAATATCCTGACACATTTGATATATATTTTCTATTGTCAAACGATCCTACATTATTTTAGATAAATAGAATAGTGGGTATAAGTCAAATGAGAGATATGATTTTAAAGTTTATTATCTGAACGAAAGATGAGACAGACTTGTAAGAAAGGAATTTTGAGGGTTTGTGCTACCCCATTTGATGGTAGAAAACGTGATAATTATTAAATACTAAATTATTATGTTGGTAATATAAAGATGGCACGTAAAAATGTATGTTGGTGAAATTGAGGGTGTGAGATTGTATGAACGATCTAGAGTCTCTAGGATGAATGAATGTGATTGAAGATTATTTGTTTGAATGAAAAATAAGATGAGTTTGTATGAAAGAAATTATGAATGTGGTTGAAGTTACGGTTAACAAGATGAATGTTTAATGATTTAAGTATGAAAATTAAGTTTTCCGTATTTTTTATTTATAGCAGTTTTTCCTAATAGCTATTTATGAAACTAGTAAGGAAATGAAGGTTATTACCTTACGCATGTGAAATTTGCAGAACGAGGCGTAGCCGAGTTATGTAAACACATAAGTAAGGTAATAACCTATTTACTTACTAGTTTCATACAATAATTTTTCTACTTCCGTTCTAGTAAATACGAAAGAGCGTTTTTGAAATTATGAAATTTTGACATATTAATGACAGTTATAAATTCAAAAAATACATACATACATAACATCACGCTATATCCCATTAAATGGGGTAGCACGAACCCGTCAACATTCTCATCCTGACACACGATACCACATTAACACTTCCTCCATACAAACTCTTTCTTTTCTCACAACCAAAATCCATCAACACGCAACAAACATTCATCCATTCGCTAGTGTACACTGCGCTTGTTTCTGAAGATGGTCTCCACACAATTGCAGGTAAACACTCGAAACATCTAACCAATTAATCTAAAATCAAGAATCATACGCTTGTCTTCATTCATCATATTTATCCCGCAATTAATTCCTATCCTGACACACCACTTTTGCTTCAACCACATTCATAATTCTTTTCATACAAGCTCGTTTATTCTTCACAAAAAATAAAAGAATAATACATCAGAATTCGTCTACCAAGATATCTGTTGCTATGTTACCTCATTATTTCACTAGTTAAATAATGAAGTTCATTACCTAACTCAAATAAGTGAAATAAAACGTCTATTTTCTAACGGAAGTAGAAAAAATAATTGAAGATTGTTTGACAATAAATATATAAATAATATTGATGACAGATGTGTTATAAATTAACTAATTGTTTGTAAATACATTATGTTATTATTTTGACATTCGTTTTGTTTATTTATTTTTTGTATTTATTCTTTAAATATTTTATTGATAAACTGTGAAAATATTATTTTATTTAGCAAGTCAACATTTAAAAAATATATATTATTTAAAAATTTCTCAAATGGTCCTAAATTTATTAGGGAAAAATGCTTCAAATAAAAGTAGTAAAATATTTAGTTCCTTGAAACATTTCCACTAAAATAATTTAGCAAAGTAAAATAAAAATATTTCCGATATGCAAATACTTCTTGAACAAGAAAAAAACAGATTCAGTGACTGAATCCTTGCCTGCAAAATGCCCGAGAGAATAAGATATAACCGCACCAAGTTTACATCGGTGCAAAGACGTAAAGTGAACACTTGTCTACAACAACAGACACATCTTATCTGAAATGCGAGAGCAATACAATTACGAATATTATCAATCTTCAGCCACAGATGTTTGTGGAGGGTGAATCATGAGATTCACACGTTATTTTAATCATAGGTTTAGGGAAGTCTCCGAACTGTAGTTGGTTCTTCATCAAAATGACTTGAATGATTTTAATTCTAGAATAATCGGAGATACATAAATATCTCTACGGTCTAATGTTATACCTAGACGAATTATTTGTACTTCTAACTAAACCACATTATTATTTTACTTTAACTAGTCTTCTCATTACATTCTTTTATAATAGACTGCATTTTACTAACTGCAATTACGAAAAAAAATCTGTCTCTTTTTACTTCCTTGTACGAAGTAAAGGAAGTATTGTAATCGCGAAAAATTTCGGTTCTCAGATTTCAACGGAAATAGGTGTTTTGGCCCTCCCTGAATCCATTTTGACTAATTTCGTCATGCCGTCTGTACGTACGTATGTACGTACGTACGTACGTACGTATCTCGCATAACTCAAAAACGGTAAGCCGTAGAAAATTGAAACTTTATATTTAGGACTGTTATAACATCTAGTTGTGCACCTCCCTTTTTGGTCATTATACAACTACCGGAAGTGGTACTTTACTTGAAGCCTATAATAGATTTTCATGAAAAACTATATTCAAATATAATTTAAAACTTTCCAAATTTGGTATATAAGACTAGTATATCAATGGAAATAACATAATAGATTTTGGTTAAAATAGACTAACCGGAAGTGGCACATTACATGAAGCTGCTAACAGTTTTCCTTGAAAAAAATGGTATTATTTTAATTTTAGAAAGGAATGCTGCAAATAAAAGTTTTAGAGAATTAAATTCTGCTTCTAGCACATTAAGAATTTTTAAATTAGCTTTTTGCATAAACGAGATATCTAAATTTAAATATTATATATTTTTAGATTTTTTTAAAAATTAAGTTTGCTATGGATTAGAACAAAAAATAAAAGATTTAATGTCAAATATGTGCAATTAAAGAAATATCTATAGTTTAATACGTGTACAAGGAAGTCATGTGGTGTCCACATCAGATTTTTTATTTAAATAAAGTTTAAATATAAATAAATAAATATATCATCACGCTATTTATCCATTATTGCCTAAGCAGATCTCGGTAAGTGATATATAATTTCTCAAATCACGGCCCTCAAAGATATTAGTGGAGAGGGAGCCACAGGGGTAGATTTAAATTGTTTGTCGGCTGTGGGATCGAACCAGGGTTCTCAAGATCCACAGGTCGACTCGAAACCACTGAGCGACAAGTTTAAAAAATTTGTAGAAATTATATAACTTTCCAAAAATTAATATGTTATAATGCCTTCTATTATTTTCTAAATGCAGAAGCTCTGCAATTGCAGATTTCAATCATGCCACCAACAGACAAATAATATCTGTCACAATTGTAATTAGATTAAATTTTAGAAATTTGTTGAAATTATTTTATAATAAATTAAATACATATTTCAGCAGGTCTTTTATTTTTCCGAAATATAGAAGTTCTGTAATTGCATATCTTAATCTTGTAAATTATGCCATCAACAGATGTTTGCCACAGTTAGATTATATTTGAATAATTTATGAAGTCTATTTTTATAAATGAAATAAATATATATCAGTAAGCTTTTTATTTCTACCTAAATGTAGAAGTTCTGCAATTGCAGATTTAAATCTTGTAAATTGTGCTACTAACAGACAATAAATATTTGTGACAGATTTAGTTATTTTAAAAATATATTCTAACTATTTTTATAAATTAAATAAATATATTAGCAGGCCTTCTATTTTTCCTAAATGTAGAAGTTCTGCAATTGCAGATCTGGATCTTGCAAAGTATACTATGAACAGACAAGAAATATTTGTCACAGTTTTAATACATACGTACATACATACATGACATCACGCTATATCCCATTAAATGGGGTAGCACGAACCCGTCAACATTCTCATCCTGACACACGATACTCGTTTCGACGACATTAACACTTCATACGAACTCTTTCATTTCTCCCAACCAAAATCCATCATCACGCAACAAACATTCATCCATTCGCTCCTGTACACCTGTTTCGTAAATCTTCACTTACGCCCACTTCTCTAACAACGAATCTATAAAGAAATGAAGGCAGCATTGCCTGCGCTTGTTTAAAAATACATTTAACATAATTGCAGTTACACACTGTATAGTAAAAACAGTTTTAATTAGATTATATTCAAGAAATTTGTTGAAACTATTTTATAAAAAGTTAAATAAATATATCATGCCTTTATTTCTTTCTAAATGAAGTTCTGCAACTGCAGGTCTCAGCTATGCAATTCATGGCACTCACAAATCATTCAAAAAATTGAGAAAATATGCAATCAAATTGTACACGACACTTATCTGCAAATTTGATTCGCTGAATTTCTAACTCACTGAAGAGTAAAAGTAACAAAGAGCTGCAATTCTAGAACTGTCTAATTCAGAACTAGCAATAGTAGCTCCATACTTAGACCTCTTGTTTCAGAAGTGTTCAAACCTTGCTGATTCCAACTTATATTAAAAAAAATACGGCTGTGTCTTCATGGTTCGAATTTCACTATAAGCTACTGTAATTCAGATTGACTTTCTGTTGTGCAGAGTAGCAAATAAATAAATCTACCGATTTTTACTTCCTTGTACGAAGTAAAGGAAGTATTGTAATCGCGAAAATTTTCGGTTCTCAGATTTCAACGGAAATAGGTGTTTTGGCCCTCCCTGAATCCGTTTTGACTAATTTCGTCATGCCGTCTGTACGTACGTATCTCGCATAACTCAAAAACGGTAAGCCGTAGAAAATTGAAACTTTATATTTAGGACTGTTATAACATCTAGTTGTGCACCTCCCTTTTTGGTCATCATACAGCTACCGGAAGTGGTACTTTACTTGAAGCCTATAATAGATTTTCATGAAAAACTATATTCAAATATAATTTAAAACTTTCCAAATTTGGTATATAAGACTACTATATCAATGGAAATAACATAATAGATTTTGGTTAAAATAGACTAACCGGAAGTGACACATTACATGAAGCTGCTAACAGTTTTCCTTGAAAAAAATGGTATTATTTTAATTTTAGAAATAAATGCTGCAAATAAAAATTTTAGAGAATTAAATTCTGCGTCTAGCACATTAAGAATTTTTAAATTAGCTTTTTGCGAGATATCTAAATTTAAATATTATATATTTTTTGATTTTTTTAAAAATTAAGTTTGCTATGGATTAGAACAAAAAATAAAAGATTTAATGTCAAATATGTGCAATTAAAAAAATATCTATAGTTTAATACGGGTACAAGGAAGTCATGTGGTGTCCACATCAGATTTTTTCTTTTCGTAACAGTTAGTAAAATACAATCTGGCCTACATCAGTCGCTAGTAATGAGCCAAAGTCAAAAGTATACAATCACAGTGAAATAAATTTGTGCTAGAAAACACCGTTCTGCTTACATCTCTTAGACTTAAATCACAAGATTTAGCGATGCAAACAAAGTCAAGAAATGAACATTCAACGAATTCACTACTTAAGTTCACGACAAGATGAACAAGTGAATATCAGAACGTACATACAATCCAATGATCACACTGCAACGTAGTATAGTAGAGTCTCTAAAAAGTTTTAGGTTGGGTTGTGTCTCACTTGAAAAAGATTCTTCTGTTTCGATTTAGTTTATCCACAATCAACTCATAATATGCATTTATTTGTGCTCATTGCAACTATATACCTTTAATACGTCCGCTTTAATCTCTTTACAACTAGGTTTAAAATGTAATTTCCATCCAAATAATTATAGTTACCTCTTCGGTCTGATCTTATCTTATTTTCTTCCAACTATGGTCATAAATGTATTTTTCCCAAACTAATTGTACTTACATCTGTTTTCAATCATGTATCTCCCACTTCTTGTGTCAGAATTCTTGTGTATACTATTTATAAGTCTTACTCTAATGTACAAATTCATTCTTATCTTGTTCACCTGATGATGGTCTAGTCGACCGAAATACGTATTGTAAAATAAACTTTACATTATTTGAAACTAACCTAGTGTTTTTTAATTTAATTTTATTATAAAATGTTTCAACGAGAACCGACAGTTAAATCTATCGAATTTATATACAGGGTGTTTCAGACCACCCGTACCCCCGGATTATTTCGCGAACAACAAAACTGACTGAAAAACAAAAAAATACGTCTAAAATATTTTTAAATGTTCTATTAAATGACACCAAATGAGAGTTCCCCCCTCCACCTCCTGGGGGTGGGGGGTCACTTCGAAATTTTAAATGGAAACCCCCAGTTTTTATTGCAGATTCGGATTCAGTGATGCAAAAAATTAAGCGTTTATCCAACAATTTTTTTCGATCCGCGACAGATGACGCTACACCCGCAAAAAACAGTTTTTCCCTATTTCTGAGGATTTTCAAGGTCAGATTTGAAAAATAAATTAAAGGCGTGTTAACCTTTTGAAAATTGTAAATTTAGGGTTAATCATATTGATGCCTCCCCCCCACTACCATTAAACGGAGGTGAAAGAAATAATCAATTTCGGATTTACCAAAATAATGTAGATAATTAATCAATTTGTGGTGATTAAGTTTAATAATTTATGGAATAATGTAAATTTTATTTAAAATTTTTTTGGATATAAGCTTGATTTTGTACATCACTGAAAAATTTCGAAGTGACCCCTTCCTTCCCTCAGGGGGTGAGGGGGGAACTCTTATTTGGTGTTATTGAATAGAACTTTTAAAAATATTTTGCACATATTATTTTGTTCCTCAATCCGTTTTGTTGTTCGCGAGATATTCGGGGGGTACGGGTGGTCTAAAACACCCTGTATACACTATTGGAATAAAGTAATTTTTTCCACTGTAAAAAGAATGAAGGAATAATGCTCAGAAATTAGTCAAATTTATTGAATCACTTATTAATATTAACAATTAAATAATTGTTTTATCTAATTTGATGTCTTTATCACTCAAGATAATTAAATGCGAAAACGAAGTTTCGTGGATAAAATGTCACCTAAAACACTTATACAATAATTAACTATTATATGCTTCTTATTTCAAGATGGTTTTGTCAATTGGTTTCAAATTTTAACTATGCACTAACAATATACTAAAATATGTCTCATTAAATTTTCATTTAATTATCTTGAGTACAACACAAGGAAGGACACATCAAACATAAATTCAACGTGGAGACTTCAACGGTAAAGTAGAACACAAAATAGTTTTCAAATTTAATTGTGTTCAACATATTAGAATTTCTACTGATATTCTCAACCGAAATTATGTATTTATGACCGGATATTCTATTTCTGAATAAAGTTCCAGATAAAAATTAACTCATTATGGGATTTAGTATAATTGTTTCCTTTTGTGCTATGATATTTTGTATTTATTTCGCTGATAGTCATTTGGAACTTTATACCTAAAATGAAAATGTAGTTTAAAAAAAGTTAATTTTTCTTTTATATAATACAAGAAATAAATGCCCAAAGTCAGTTGCAAATAAATTATTTTTCTACGATTGCTATGAAAAGTTGACAATTACGCTTTTATTTGTCATCGTAAATATCTTTTTTGCGCGTCTCCAATGGCAACGCTCAAAAAAGACGTTAAATGCGCGCTTATTTGAATAGTTAAAAGTAGAGATGGGCGAATATCATCCGCGAATGCCGCGAATATTGTCATTATTCGCTATTCGAGATTTTCGAATATTAACGTCAGTATAGCAAACATTCGAATACCTCGAATATCGCGTCATATGTTGACCTCAATTTTTGACTATGTTTTTCTTTATCATTTGTACATAAACTTAAAGCTATTACAATACTTTGAAGTTATTAATAACAAAGATATTTTGTTTCAAAACCATGAAGACGTACCATATTTCAAATTTGTTTTTCGCCAACATCAGCCCGTACGTTTCACCTTCAATTTGAAGTTTCTTTTTAGTTTGTACTTTTTGTTTTAATTTTATTTTATCTTAACAATTTCATTCAGATAATGAAAAGGACATAATTAAATAATTAATTATAATAAATAAAGTAACTTTTAGGAGTATTCGAATATTCGAGTACCTCGAATATTCGAGATCTGATTAATATTCGTATTCGATATTCGAATTCGAGAAATTTGATATTCGCCCATCTCTAGTTAAAAGGGATACAAACAAAACAGAAACTTGTCATATTGACAATGTTAGAATGAATTTATTTTCAATACGTATACGTTTTAAAATAATTTTAAGATGCAATCGTAGAAAAAATTATGTGTGTATCACGAGCGTAAAGTGTCTTTGTTCCTCTTGCACTATTGCAGCTCTCGCCTTCGGCTCGCGCTGCAATTACCGTGCTCGAGTAACAAAGAATCACTTTACGCTCTTAATACACAAATAACTATTATATGACATGTATTTTTATTAATTTAAACCTAGAATTTTAAAATTCTGGTTATTAATTATTATTAAAAATTTCTGTTTAATTTAAAATATCTTCCCCCTTATTTCAACCCTTTCTAAGCGAGACACAACCCCATAGAACCCTCGAGCATTTTACAGGCAGACCTTCTAGTAACTTACTCATACTTGTAACCTTCAGCACACTTTAGGACTTGTGTCCCCGGGATTGCGAGCCCCGGTATTTCCCACCACCTCCACCGCCACCCCCGCCTCCTTGTTGATACTGATGGTGATTATTGTTCCCCGAACGTTTGCCCCCTGAGTAATGCTGGCCGCCGTGTTGTGTGCTGTGTTGTTGTTGTTGTTGTTGTTGTTGTTGATTCTGGAAGACAGAGAACATTGATTAGATTACAACAAAGATTAAATCAATTGTCATCCATACACTTGGTGAAACTAGGTTTAATAATAAAATATAAAACTAAATATTTGGCTAAGTCTCACAAAATTCAGCCTCCAAGTCACCTTATGAGGGTATCGTCAGAGGCTGGCCAGCACAGTTAGTAACCATAGACGCGTTTCGCTCTTATTAGAGCTCATCAGTATGGTATAACCCACTTCTTCACCTAGAACAGTGGTTTCTAAACTTTTTCTCTCAGCGGCCACTTTTGTCCATAAAAAATTGTCGCGCCCCCCTCATTTTCTTAACCTAAAATTATGTTTATGACAACATAATAATAAAACAAAATAATGTAACAACATTTATAAACATAAAATTGTAATAAGATTGGAAATAATATTTAATTTAAATTAGGCACATTTAATACAATATAATCATAATTTTTGAGTGTGCTGAATGGGCGCTTGTTTTTCAGTTTCTCGAACCGGGGAATCATTGAAGATATCGCCACTCGCAATTCTTTTTCAACGAATAATCGAGTTCGATATTATGTCTTTAAAACATCCCGAGTTCGTATCTCACTCAAGCTAAAAATACCACACTGCGGCTCGGTGAGTGCGGACCCTGTACTGTAATTGGGATTAAGTTCCTGTTGTATACTATGTTCAAAGATACTCCGTTATGGCCCTCTCAGCGGGTCTATTGTTAGGGATTTAAGCTTGATTTATAGGGGTGCAAGGACAGGTATGTATTCAGTATTTCCCAATTTAATTTTATTTTTATATATATAATAATGAAACAGAGAATTTTGTACAAATATTATTATTGATAATGAAGCAAAAAAACAAATGTTACATGAAAGTATCATTGTATATTATTTCAAGTAAATCTGAAATACGTAATCCGCACAGAGATTAGAGATTTCCGAATTTAAATATTTTGCAATTCTACCCTGAGCGCCAACAGGTAGAATCTCTTACTGTGTGCGGTTCAACACAGGCTTAGTAAGTTAAAGCCATAACGGAGTATCTTTGAACATTCTATACAGCGTAACTTAAATAAATAAATAATATTTTTACGACTTTCTGGAATAACTAATACAATTCTTCTTCTTCTTCTGTTGGTTCCTACCTGCTGGTGGTTCATATTAAGACTCGGCAATACTGTCCCGCTCCCCTCGCCCTCCTTGTCCCTCCAGTAGCTCTGTGAGTGTAGTGGTGGGAAGCGATGGCCACGGTAATGTCCACGGTGATGTCTTCCACCCCCTCTGTGTTCTCTTTGCCCGCCACCACCACCTCCACCGGATCTTACGTCTGTCACCTCGCGACGGAGGTCGTCGTTTTCACGACGAAGCTTCCTGACGAGGGTTTCCACGTCATCGAGCTTGGAGAGAAGGTCGGGGGATGGCGGATGGTTGTCCACTCGCTCAAGTTTTCTAAGAAGAAGGTGATGTTAAGAAATGAGAGTGTTGTTGCACAATAGTATGTTATGCATCAAGGGAGGAAAACAAGCGATTATTTTGCCAACTTCACACAAGGGATAATCGCGCCCTCCCGTGAAGCATATTATACTTTTCGTAACAAGTGCACAAAAATTACTGTCTTATCGGGACAAATGTCAAATATGTGTTGCGTAACTAGTTACCTAGGAAACGCCGCAAACAGCAAATACTCGTAGTCTCTAGGGAGAGAAACATCCTACCTGGGGAGAGAAATATAATGTTTCTCTCCCTAGGGGAGAAAAGCAGTGTTACTCTCTTTAAAATTAGGGAATAAGAACGTGTTTCTTGTGCATGTGTTACGAAAAAATTGCATTAATGTTGACGATGACTATGATATTTTCTATATATTAAAAGTAGTAAAAAATAGTAGATATAATATCTGTTAATTGTTATGGGGAAGGTGGCTCAGTGGTATCGAGTCGGCCTGTGGATCTTGAGAACCTTGGTTCGTTCCCCACAGCCGACAAACAATTTTATAAATAAATAAATAAATATATCATCATGCCTTTTACCCATTACTGGGTGTGGTACTTTGCCTACGCAGATCTCGGTAAGTGATATATTTTTTCGCGTGAAATGCGGTTACCAGCCGTCAAATTACGGCCCCCAAAGATATTAGTGGAGGGAGAGCCACAGAGGTAGATTTTTAAATTGGTGAAAATTGTTTGTCGGCTGTGGGGATCGAACCAGGGTTCTCAAGATCACCTACACCATAACAAACAATTTTCCCTGAGGCTTCCCCTCCACTAACATCTTTGGGTGCCGTGATGTGACGGCTGGTTCACGGGAAGAAATATATCACTTACCGAAATCTGTTTCGGCAGAGTGCCACACCCAGTAATAGGTAAAAGGCGTGATGATATATTTATTTATTTTATTTTTGTTAAATTACTGAATTCACAATAGTTATTAATGTCTCTAGGTCTCGAAATGATTATTTAAAAAAAAGTTCCAATCCAATCTCAAATTATAATCTATCAGTTTATTAAATTATCTATAGTTAGTTAGTACTATCGCTTTGCTAAGAAGAATTACAATAATAATAATATGTAAATATCAAAATAAAAGCACATTTGTAAATAAAGGAATGTTAGTTACCTAGTTCCAGTACATGTTAATAAAAGAAACGAAGAGAATAAATAATAAAAATATATAATTTATTAATAGATGTAAATAATATTAAACATAATACAAAATAAATATTATATCAAGTCAACTTTTGTTTAGGAAAAGAAATCAGTTATTTTTTTGTATATCGCAGTAAAATGAAATCAAGCACCGTGTTTACAATATTCTTGATAGTTTCAACAGAACCTTTCCTTTGTACTGTATATACCTCTTCAACTTCAACCCTAAATATAAACACATTTAATTAATACTTCCATAAATATACAGGATGTCCCACGAAAACATGGGAAATAAGTTTTCCACTACTATTGCTTTCTTGTTCTTGATTACTGAACAGGAAAATGTTTCTAATAAAAGTTGTACAGAATTAAATTCTGCAACTAAATCAATTCGTTATTGTTAAAATTTATTTTAAAAGTTATCAAAAAATTATATTATTTACATAGACATGAAACTAGAACAAACGTAAACAAATATATAACGTTTACTGATTTAGAACTAGAATTTAATACTCTAAACATTCATTTGAAAATTTAAATTAATTACAGCTAAAAATATTTTTTTTACGATTGCTATGAAAAGTTGACAATTATGCTCTCATTTGTCATCGTATAGTTGACGTTTTATGTGGAATAATATCTTTTTCTACGATTGCTATGAAAAGTTAACAATTATGCTCTCATTTGTCATCGTAAAGTTGATGTTTTCTGTGGAACAATCGAAAAATATCTTTGCCACGCGTCTCCATTAATAACGCACGAAATAGTTATTTGTGTATTAAGAGCGTAAAGTGATTCTTTGTTACTCGAACACGGTAATTGCAGCGCGAGCCGAAGGCGATAGCTGCAATAGTGTAAGAGGAACAAAGACACTTTACGCTCGTGATACACACATATTTTTTTCTACGATTGCATCATAAAATTATTTAAAAACGTATACGTACTGAAAATAAATTCGTTCTGTCAACTGTCAATATGACAAGTTTCTGTTTTGTTTGTATCCCTGGTAACGCGCATTTATAATCTTTTTCGCGCGTTGCCATTGGAAACGCGCGTATTTAACGTCTTTTTCGCGCGTTGCCATTGGAGACGCGCAAAAAAGATATTTTTCGATTGTTCCACAGAAAACGTCAACTTTACAATGACAAATGAGAGCGTAATTGTCAACTTTTCATAGCAATCGTAGAAAAAAGATGTTAAATGCTCGCGTTTCCAATGGCTACACGCGAAAAAGATATTGAATGCGCGTTTATTTCAATAGTTACCAGGGATACAAACAACACAGAAACTTGTCATATTGACAGTTGACAGAATTTATTTTCAGTACGTATACTTGTTTTAATAATCTAAGATGCAATCGTAGAAAAAATGATGTGTGTATCACGAGTGTAAAGTGTCTTTGTTCCTCTTACACTATTGCAGTTGTCGCCTTCGACTCGCGCTGCAATTACCTTGTTCGAGTAACAAAGAATCACTTTACGCTCTTGATACACAAATAACTATTAAAAGTTGTCAAAAATTAATATTATCTACATAGTTAGTCATGAGACTATTTTAAACTTGATTTTAACAGTAACTAAATAACTAAAATGTAATATGTAGACTGATTTGGAAGCAAATTTTAATACTATAAATATTTATTGGAATATTTTCCTGTAAGTAATCAAAGAAACAATTGTTACGAATAAATTATTTCCTATGTTATTCGCCTATGGCACAATTTTCCTGGAAAACTAAATAAGCTAGACGCCTTGTTAAGAGAAGTAATAATAATTTAAATAATTTAACCTGAAATAAATATTTGCCTGATTTTTAAGACTCAGGAAAGCTTTGCTTTGTATGCCTAGTCAGGAAAATAACATATTGCCTGCCTAGGCAGGTAATGAAAGAAACGTAAGTGTCTAGTTACTTAGCAACATAAAATACTGACTGAATATGTAAGTCAAATATTTCTTTTAATTTAAATTAGTTTAAAATATGTATTATTTGTTTTCGTAACACATGCACAAGAAACACGTTCTTATTCCCTAAATTTAGAGAGAGAAACACTGCTTTTCTCCCCTAGGTAGCATGTTTCTCTCCCTAGGTAGCATGTTTCTCTCCCTAGAGACTACGATTATTAGCTGTTTGCGGTGTTTCCTAGGTAACTAGTTACGCAACCCATATTTGACATTTGTCCTGATAAGACAGTAATTTTTGTGCACTTGTTACGAAAAGTATAATATGCTTCACGGGAGGGCGCGATTATCCCTTGTGTGAAGTTGGCAAACCTCGACTTCAGCCCTCGCTTACGTCTCGGTTTGTCAACTTCACACGCGGGAATAATCGCTTGTTTCCCTCCCTTGATGCATAACATACTATTATAAGTTTCAGGTAAAATGTTATACGTAACACGTCAGTAAAGCGTCGTACAGGATTCGTAAGCTGTATCTACTCATCCTGTAATTGAACACTTTCCTGACTTTTTCCGTAAATAACTATATTTTCATACTAACTTTTTCTGCTCGTCGACAATGGCAGTGAGATAAGCATTCCTTGTGTTGACTTCATGTAAAGTAATCTTCAATTCGCCTAATTCTCGTTCCAGTAATTCTACTTGCAATGGCGTCACGTTCACTTGTCTGGGACTCAGAACCTTGACATTCAATAAAATTGTACATCAACATATTGATGATGATAATAGTTATAAAGAAAGCCCGGATATTTAGGCTCTTAAAAACACCCAAATAAGCAGGCATATAGGCCGGTAATTACTCTAAAATAGGCGGGATTTTAGGCAGCCTAAATGTAAATAATTTGTTTTAAAAAAAATAAACGAATCCTTTTTCTAATATTGGTACTCGTATCTACTCTTCGTTAGAAAAAAATAATCATTTTAAACAAAAATTAACGCAATCTGAAAAATAATCATGTAGGGTTCTCATTTTATTAACTATTTTGCAAATTCAAATTATGTAGTATACTTTAATTCACAAAATATTACGAGCTATTGGTCTATGAAATTTTTGGAAAGGGACTGTCTTCGGTCTGTCAGAACTTTGCTTGTAAGTTGAAAACTTCGTTCGACATCACAAAATGTGCCATATCGTCTAAAGTTACCTCAGCTCCATTGATTAATGGCAAACACACAATTGAATTGCCATGTAAAATTTTGAGTAAAAAACGTTTTTCTTTCGGAATTTTAAATTCACACACAAAAACTTGATTAAAGTAAGTACTTTAAATATTATAGGTTAGGTTGAAACACTTTGTCGAGTGCTGAATTAGTCAACGAAGTAGATGATAAACCTTGTCTGCTCAATAAAAGTTAGAATAGGCAACAAAAATAGGCAAAATAGGCTGTATAAGGTAAAATAGGCACTATAACCAAAATATAGAAAAAATAGGCTCTAAGGCACGAAAAAAAAACCTTCCATTACACGTAAACATATTACCTATGTATAGAAAAACGAAATTGCCTGAGGTATATTAAAATTTGAATCTAGGCAATTGCCTAAAAATCCGGGCTTTAGTTATAAAGAAACTTAGGTAATTGGAATATCAGTCTAATTTATTTTTAAATGTTACAACTCATCGCCTTAGAGCAAAAAATTAAAGGGTATATTCTGTACGACGTGCTGATCATAAAACAAAATATATTTTTTTAAATCACAAAACTATTTTCCATGTTTCCCAGTCTAAAATTTTTCGTTGCCACTGCCACTGGGTGGATGATTATGTTAAAGTTATTAATTAAATAAAATTCATACATACATAACATCACGCTATATCCTATTAAATGGGGTAGCACGAACACGTCAACATTCTCATCCTGACACACGATACTCGATTCGACCACATTAACACTTCCTCCATACAAACTCTTTTCTCACAACCAAAATCCATCAACACACAACAAACATTCATCCATTCGCTCCTGTACACTGCGCTTGTTTCCGAAGATAACTGCTAATAATTGAATTGAGTAATTATTCTTTCGTAGTTGATTCCTACTTCATTGTTTGTGTTTAATAGGAAAGCAAATCCAGTGCAGTAATATAAAAAATGTTTTAGGTTAACAACCCTTAATTTTTCGAATTAAAAAAAATCTTTTTGTTTCATGATCAGCACGTTGTACAGAATATACCCTGTAAGTTTTTGCTCTAAGTTGTGAAACACTCTGTATAACGTATAATAATTGACATACAGATCCCTGAAGAAGGCGATGGTTATCGCCAAAACGGCGGAATTGTAACATTTTAAAAATAAATTAGACTGATATTCCAATTATCTAAGTTTCTTCATTATTAAAACAGTCAATCATGATAATAATTATGGTTCATTTGCCGCTAAATTCAATTAAATTGAATACAGTTGAACGTATCTCCATATCGCGTTTAATTTTAGAGTTACGGCGAATTTTGAATTTATTAAAATTCAACTTTGAGAGCACATATCTCGAAAATTAAAAGAGATATTGACGGTTTCAATTTAATGTATTTATCTTGAACCAATTAACTTATGCCTTCATTTTATTTCTTTAATTTTAGTATTTTTTTCAAAATGTTATCGTTGTCAATATTTTAAAAAGTTGAATAGATAATAAAAATCTGTGTACACCAGTGAATTTGTCATATTAAAATACATAAGTATGTAAATTTTCAGTAAAAAATTCTTATAGATAACATTTTTATTACAAAAAATCAAAATATGTAATTTTCACGTTTAAGGCCGCTCCGGAGTACAAGCGAAAACGCTCAAAAATGCTATCAACTTATCTGCTCTTCTAACTGACCAAAGTTATTAAAAATTTAAATTAACCGCGATTTGACGGCTGGTAACTGCAGTTCATAAGCATAAATATATTACTTACTACAGTAGAGTTCCACTGCCAGTAATGGTTAAAAAACATGATATATTTTTTTTTGTGAATTTTTGGTTGAACTGGTTCAAAAATAGAAATTTTTAAAATTATGTTTCTATATAGTTCAGAGCACGAGAAATGCACTCGTTCAAACCGCGTTTCAATATCTCTTTTAGTTTTTGAGTTATATCGATTTTTGACTTTTTTTAAAACTCAACTTTGAAAGCCCATATCTCGAAAACTGAAAGAGATATTGAAATGAAATTGAACGAGTGTATTTCTTGCGCGCTACTTAACTTATATCGAAATTTTACCATTTTTGAAAATTTTTCCACTTTTCTTCAAAAATTTTTTTCTCAATATTTCCAAAAATTGAAGAGATAATGAAAATCTGAAAACACCAGTGAATTCCTCGCGTGAAAATACATAGGTATACAAATTTTTACAGCAAAATTCGCACGGATAAAGTTTTTATTACAAAAAATCGAAAATAGCCATTTTTTTAAAATTTCTTAAGGGGTACCCCTTGGTGTTTTTACGGATTTTGGCTATTTTTGGATTTTTTGTAATAAAAACTTTATCCGTGCGAATTTTGCTGTAAAAATTTGCATACCTATGTATTTTCACGCGAGGAATTCACTGGTGTTTTCAGATTTTCATTATCTCTTTAACTTTTGGAAATATTGAGAAAAGAAAATTTTGAAGAAAAGTTGAAAAATTTTCAAAAATGGTAAAATTTCGTTATTAGTTAAGTAACGCAAGAGAAATACACTCGTTCAAACCGCATTTTAATATCTCTTTTCGTTTTCGAGATATGGGCTCTCAAAGTTGAGTTTTAAAAAAAGTAAAAAATCGATATAACTCAAAAACTAAAAGAGATATTGACATGCGGTTTGAACGAGTGCATTTCTCGTGCTCTGAACTATATAGAAACATAATATAAAAATTTCGAATTTTGAACCGGTTCAACCAAACATTCACAAAAAATAAAAATACCTTCACCCATTCTGGCAGTGGCACTCTATCGTTGTACATCTCAATAAGTAATATATTTATGCTTGTGAACTGCAGTTACCAGCCGTCAAATACATGATGTTCTTCCTTAATATTTATATAAGCAAAGCAATTTCTCATTTGAGTACTATAAATGATTTGAGTTATTTATATTGATGTTGAGACCAGTTCATTTATTTTAATTATTATTGTTTCTAATCTAATAAATATTTTAAGAATAGTTAATAAATACAAAATAACATGCTAATTCGTCTAAAACTTAAATGTCTGTGAAACTCGTATCATCTGGGTTAGATATTTCTGAAGTCGAAGATAATACAACGAATATTTAAATACAAAATAACAGCATTTAAAAAAAATACAATCCCTAATAAATAGACCTTCGGCCAGCAGACCACGGTTCCAAGAACAGTAACACGCCAAGTTTCTGGGTTTAGCGGGTGCATAAGATTTAGGGTCAAATACGAAAATTGTATTCACTCCGAAACGGCCTTAATGTAGAAAAAAAATACACACGTGGGACAGGCCCATTGCAAATCTCGTACTATTGGAACACCTTCTATTGCTACTCCAACTTTCGTTTCGAAATTAAACCCTTTCTTCACTAGTAGTACAACATACTATTAAACAAAACACACTTCTAAAAAAGTCTAGGATAATATATTAAGGGGTAAGGCCATTCTAAAATTTAAAAAAAAATGCGTTTTTCTCGAAATCATATTTTCAAAATCGGGCGAAAAGAAATCTGAAATACTAATTGATGGATCGTGCTGAATCTTTTTATTTCTTATTCTAGATATAAAATACTAAAAAATTACGGGGGCTTTTTTTTAAAGTGCTTCATTCGTTTTTTATGGTCTTTTATACAGAAATTTAGTGCGCCATTTTGTTAAAAATCAAAATTTTCAAAATCCAGCCCGTAGTTTTTTATTAGAGTATACATCAGAGATTAAGAAAACATATCCCTTTTTGATCCAGGTCTATTGCTGTTCCCGGAATGTTTTCGCCCGATTTACCCTACGCGCCGAGAGGAGTCGCTATTTTTTTTAATTTCTGACGACAATTTTGAATATTTTCTTTAAAAAAAAATTTTAAATAAAGTTTAAAGAGCACTAAATAAAGATCCAAAAACAATTCTGAAGCAACACGTTTAGATTTCGTTAAAAAAAATCTTGAAAATGACCCTTTTTTCCTTGTCTAGAGTGACCTTACCCCTTAATAGATGAAGTGAGAGCTTTAAAAATATAATTGGTTCAGGTTTCAAAATATATAAAACCATCACTGTGACAAATGGAATATGTCTGTTGATACTTCATATTTGTTGTTTGTTACTGTCGTCATGGATACCTACTCTGGTCTTAGAGTCATCCTCTGGAGATGAAGGAGACGCCGAATTCGGAGATGCAATTGAACCTTTTGAAAAGACCAATTGGAATTGTAGATCTGTAATGAAGATTTAAATTAAATAAATATATTATCACGCCTTTTATCAAAACAGGGTGAGTTGTTTAAAACAATCAATCAATTTAGCTGGCTAATTAATAACTGTAAAGAAAAAATAAATACACAAGCTTCTATAGCAAGCATTGTGACATAACTGTACATACATACATAACATCACGCTATATCGCATTAAATGGGGTAGCACGAACCCGTCAACATTCTCATCCTGACACACGATACTCGATTCGACCACATTAACACTTCCTCCATACGAACTCTTTCATTTCTCACAACCAAAATCCATCAACACGCAACAAACATTCATCCAATCGCTCCTGTACACCTGTTCCGTAAATCTTCACTTACGCCCACTTCTCTAACAACGAATCTATAAAGAAATGAAGGCAGCATTGCCTGCGCTTGTTTAAAAATACATTTAACATAATTGCAGTTACACACTGTATAGTAAAAACAGGTTTAATTAGATTATATTTAAGAAATTTGTTGAAACTATTTTATAAAAAGTTAAATAAATATATCATGCCTTTATTTCTTTCTAAATGAAGTTCTGCAACTGCAGGTCTCAGCTATGCAATTCATGGCACTCACAAATCATTCAAAAAATTGAGAAAATATGCAATCAAATTGTACACGACACTTATCTGCAAATTTGATTCGCTGAATTTCTAACTCACTGAAGAGTAAAAGTAACAAAGAGCTGCAATTCTAGAACTGTCTAATTTAGAACTATCAATAGTAGCTCCATACTTAGAACTCTCGTTTCAGAAGTGTTCATCCATTCGCTAGTGTACACTGCGCTTGTTTCTGAAGATGGTCTCCACACAATTGCAGGTAAACACTCGAAACATCTAACCAATAATCTAAAATCAAGAATCATACGCTTGTCTTCATTCATCATATTTATCCCGCAATTAATTTTCTCCAAACATTCCTATCCTGACACACCACTGTATGAGTAGTAAAGTAAATTTATTAGAGAGATGTGCCGGGAGGAATTGAAGTTATATTAAATGGAAAGGGGTACGATATGTATAAGTCTGTGTATTTATTTTTTCTGTAAAGTTATACTATTTTAATTTTAAACTGGAGGGATCGGCATAAAACGATTAAACGTCCCTGTCCCATATAACTACAATGAAATCTATTTATTTGTGCAATTACCACAAACCGCTTAACGATGGTCATAACAAGTAATTTTTTAAGGGTCGTATTCAGTCTAAAATTATTCTTGTTTTTTTCTTATGACCATTTAAAAATACCGGCGAATGGGGCTGTACAATCCTGTGCGAACCTTGTGACACCAGTAATAACGGGTCATATTTTGGGGTAGGTGGCTCAGTGGTATCGAGTCGGCCTGTGGATCTTGAGAACCCTGGTTCGATCCCCACAGCCGACCAACAATTTTCACCAATTCAAATCTACCCCGGTGGCTCCCTCTCCACTAATATCTTTGGAGGCCGTGATTTGACGGCTGGTAACCGCACTTCACGCGAAAAAATATATCACTTACCGAGATTTGCTACCCAGTAATGGGTAAAAGGCGTGATGATATATTTATTTTTTATTTTATATTTTGAGTTCCTTTGTAAACGTAATTGCGGTGCATTTAATCGTTTTATGCCAATCCCTCCAGTTTAAAATGAAAATAGTATATCAATCAACTAGCAAAAATAATTGGTTGCTTTATAAAACTCACCCTGTAAAGACTTGATAACATATTTATTTATATAATTCCATCAGCAAAATCATCCCCATACCTCTATTTCGTTGTCTAAGTCCTTCAATTTCCTGGTGTAGACCAGCAAGCATCTGTTGATGCTGCTCTTGCAAGAAACGAATGTTCTGTTCGAGCTGCGCGATGCGTAGAAGTGGGTCTGTACACCGGGAGGTCCCAGCACCTACGGTGACGATCTCCGCCGTCACAGCTGTGCCTGGCACCTCGCTGGACTTGGATTTGTTCACCTGAAATACAATCAGATATTGTGATTCTTATAACAGACAAACAATTTTCAATCTCACTTCACACGCAAAATGTATCATCTACCTAAATCTGCTACGGCAGAGTGCTTCCTCCAGTAATGGGTAAAAGGTGTGATGATATATTTATTTACAACCGTCAAACAATTTTCGACACATTAAAATTACCCCATGGCTTCCATATATTCTCACTACACACCCAAAATGTATCATCTACCGAGATCTGCTATGGCAGAGTGCTTCCTTCAGTAATAGATAAATTTATTTATTTAATTTATTTACAGCCGACAATTTTCACCAATTTAAATCTACCCCTGTGGCTCCCCCTTTACTAACATCTTTGGTGGCCGTGATTTGACGGCTGGTAATCGCACTTTACGCTCATAAATATATCACTTACCGAGATCTGCTTCGACAGAGTACCACATCCAGTAATGGGTAAAAGGCGTGCTGATATATTTATTTATTTATTTATATTTAATACTTTAATTGCAATCAGTATATATATTTATTTATTTATAAGTTAGAGTGGGCTTCAGAAGCAAGCGTGTAACTTCCAAGTCATAACTACGCATTATATAAATTTATTTTTGAAACAACGACGCAGAAAATCATTGTAAAGAAAACGAATAATTAAAAATTGATTTTCATATTTCTCATATTTTATGTCTTTTATTATAAGATAAAAAAATCTTTAAATTAAACCTTGTGTAAATTAACTGAATACGAAAGGATCAATGTTACCGCCAATCACATTTTAGTCCAATCAAAACCTCCCTTATATATTATACTGCGTAGCTGTTTTACACAAGAACTTGACATATTTAATATTCTATATTTTAGCTGTCAAACTTTTATAAATTATTTTAGAGAAACATACTTCAAATAAAACTGGTAGAGAATTTCATTCATCAAATCTTTTATTTCATTTTTTTTCTCTAAAATCTTTTAGAAATATTTGCTAACATTAGCTGGTAGCACAAGCTTTATTTTTGGGTGTTTTAAGAGCACGGTTTTAACATGTTAGAGATAGCTAAACACCCAAAAACACTGCTCTTAAAACAGTCAAAAACAGAGCTTGTGCTACCGGCCTATATATCAAGTTATTAAACAATATAAAAATATTTATATTTATATTTATTTATATATGGGGTAGATGGCTCAGTGTTATCGAGTCGGCCTGTGGATTTTGAGAACCCTAGTTCGATCCCACAGGCGACAAACAATTTTCACCAAATTTAAATCTACCCCTGTGGCTCTCCCTGCACTAACATCTTTGAGGGCCGTGATTTGACGGCTGTTCACACGAATAAATATATCACTTACCGAGATCTGCGTAGGCAGAGTGCCACACCCAGTAATGGGTAAAAGACGTAATGATATATTTATTTTAAAATATTTTCTATACTCATTTTGTTTTTAACTGTTTTAGAGAAAAATGCTTCAAATAAAAATGGTAGAAAATTTAATTCTATACATTTTTTTCTAAAACAAATCCAGAACGTTCACAATAAGATAAAATATATAATTTATTTATGGGGCCGGCCCCTAAAAATGGAAACAAAATTTGTATTTTATATAAAATGAAATATATAAATTTAAGTATGTTTAAATAATACAAGTTTATTATTGCACGTATTGTGTAATAACTTGCATTTTTTTACCTACAAAATAATAAACAAATAATGATGTTTATCTTTAAATTAGTAAAGTCTACATTTAAATTTAAACAGCAGTGTCCTGCTTTCTAAAATCCAGTGTCATCAGCATCAGTCTACTAATAATAGAACAAATAATTAAAACCATATGTTGTTCAAAAATAATACGTCAGTTCAAAGCCAACTATCTACAACTATTTTATTAAATATTTATTGTTGTAACAAACACATAGGTTGATTGGACTCACTAGTGCATGACTAACCTATTTTTCTTAGTTAAATATTTCTACATTATTTTAAAGATAAATATTTTACAATTTCAAATCAAAGATTCGAAGAACTATATTTTCTATCAATGTTATTGTTATTTAAGAATAAGTTAGTAGTTGATTAACTTTAGTTTTTACTTTAAATTATTTTAGAAAGAATGCTTTTGTTGGACAGATTCGTAAATAACTTCGTTTTTAGTCTGAATTAATCCAATAAATATTTTATTTTTTCTTCAAATTTCTCTTCAATTTTTTATAAACATTTGGTAACAATGGCTGTGTTTTTGGGTGTTCTAAGAGTACAGTTTTAACATGTTAAAGATAGCTAAAACACCCAAATACACTGCTCTTAAAACAGGCAAAAACAGAGCTTGTGCTCCCAGCCAATATATTAAGTTATTAAACAATATAAATATATTTTTTACCCTCATTTTCAATAACTATGAAATTATGTTTGTATATTTTCAAAAACGATAAATAGTCTTATGCCCAATGTTACTATGACGGTTTAAACTTCAACTTTAACTGCTCAATTTGTATCTTTTTTTAGCTAATTCTAATTTTGGGTTAGTCTAGTTTATTCTAACCTGATATTAAAAATCCAATCATATCAAATAGTAACAATATTAAACTGTGCTGAAAATAACAAGAATTTCGAGTTCAATCATAAGATTTAAATTTAAACTGACACTTTATTTATGCCATTTTATTTTGAAAATATGGTTTCGATTAAAACTCGACAGTATTATGTTAGATTAAGTATACAGTTGGCTAAACTTTGCAAGTTTTGGCTAAATAATTAGTAAGATAAACTACGTATTAGATATATTATAGTTGTGTTACTATTTTATTTATTAGTACAAGAAAATATGAAATAAAAAACAGCTTGTTTAAAACAAATAATAACAAAATTTAAAGAAAGCAAGGTATTGCAATTTTTGACTAAATAATTACTAAGATATTAGGGATGATAAAGTACGTATTAGATATATTATAATTGTGTTACTACTTTATTTATTAGTACAAGAAAATATGAAATAAAAAAACAGCTTGTTTAAAACAGATAATAACATAATTTAAAGAAAGCAAGGTATTGCAATTTTTGACTAAATAATTAGTAAGATATTAGGGATGATAAAGTACGTATTAGATATATTATAATTGTGTTACTACTTTATTTATTAGTACAAGAAAATATGAAATAAAAAAACAGCTTGTTTAAAACAGATAATAACATAATTTAAAGAAAGCAAAGTATAGCAATTTTTGACTAAATAATTAGTAAGATATTAGGGATGATAAAGTACGTATTAGATATATTATAATTGTGTTACTACTTTATTTATTAGTACAAGAAAATATGAAATAAAAAAACAGCTTGTTTAAAACAGATAATAACATAATTTAAAGAAAGCAAAGTATAGCAATTTTTGGCTAAATAATTAGTTAGATAAAGTACGTATTAGATATATTATAATTGTGTTACTATTGCATTTATTAGTACAAGAAAATATGGTTGTTTAAAATAAATAATAACAAAAGTAAAAAGTTAAAGAAAGCAAGGTATTGCCGTGTGTAAGGTCATGTCAAAATCAATTATTTCCATAAGGGATGTTCCTACTTACATGGGCAAAGGGCGCAACCGGTATTTTCACCAATACTTTCGAAGCCATATTTATTTACTAAATCCTCACAATGTTATTTCTATGTTCATTAGTCACTGCTCATAGCGAGGTAAACCGCACCAATGAGTCACATCTAAAACCATAGATGACGATGTCCAATGACGAACTCTCTGCTCTCGCGAACATTCACATTTGACTGTTTTTAACGCACTGACAACTGCTTTGAGATGTTTTCGAGTATTGTTTGAGGTGTGTGGATAGTTTATGAGGGTAGTACAGGGTAGTAGGATGTTTTTTTTAGGGTAGTTAGTGTGTTTTTGAGGTAGCTCACAGGTGGTCTTTGCGTTGTAGTAGGATGGAGTGAACAACACCTATAGAAGGCGGTATTGATTTTTGTGGCCATTTTCTTGTGGATTGAAATTGTGTTTCGAGGGGTTGACAACGGGGTGCATTTATTTTTATTTTAAATATTTTTAATAACCTTTAAAAATTATTTATTTATTCGAAGGAAAAAAACTTAATTATTCATTATTTTTAAAGTATAATTCAAACAATAACAAATATTTTTAGCGAAATTATTTTGTTAAAAAATATTTAGAAATTAATAAATTTCCAGATTTAATTATTATATTATAAATATAACTGTATACTATTTCCAAAATAGTTTGTCATAAAAAAAATGTGCATATCATTCTCCCTGTCAAACAGTTTTAAACTGTTTTTAGCGCAATTATTTTGTTAAAAAATATTTAGAAATTAATTAATTTCCAGATTTAAATTGTACAATTTAATTATTATATTATAAATATAACTGTATACTATTTCCAAAATAGTTTGTCATAAAAAAATGTGCATATCATTCTCCCTGTCAAACAGTTTTAAACTGTTTTTAGCGCAATTATTTTGTTAAAAAATATTTAGAAATTAATTAATTTCCAGATTTAAATTGTACAATTTAATTGTTATATTATAAATATAACTGTATAGTATTTCCAAAATAGTTTGTCATAAAAAAAATGTGTGTGTCATTCTCCCTGTCAAACAGTTTTAAACAGTTTTTAGCGCAATTATTTTGTTAAAAATATTTAGAAATTAATAAATTTCCAGATTTAAATTGTACAATTTAATTATTATATTATAAATATAACTGTATACTATTTCCAAAATAGTTTGTCATAAAAAAATGTGCATATCATTCTCCCTGTCAAACAGTTTTAAACTGTTTTTAGCGCAATTATTTTGTTAAAAAATATTTAGAAATTAATTAATTTCCAGATTTAAATTGTACAATTTAATTATTATATTATAAATATAACTGTATACTATTTCTAAAATAGTTTGTCATAAAAAAATGTGCTTATCATTCTCCCTGTCAAACAGTTTTAAACAGTTTTTAGCGCAATTATTTTGTTAAAAATATTTAGAATTTAATAATTTTCCAAATTTTAAATTGTACAATTTAATTATTATATTATAAATATAACTGTATACTATTTCCAAAATAGTTTGTCAAAAAAAAAGTGCTTATCATTCTCCCTGTCAAACAGTTTTAAACTGTTTTTAGCGCAATTATTTTGTTAAAAAATATTTAGAAATTAATTAATTTCCAGATTTAAATTGTACAATTTAATTATTATATTATAAATATAACTGTATACTATTTCCAAAATAGTTTGTCAAAAAAAAAGTGCTTATCATTCTCCCTGTCAAACAGTTTTAAACTGTTTTTAGCGCAATTATTTTGTTAAAAAATATTTAGAAATTAATTAATTTCCAGATTTAAATTGTACAATTTAATTATTATATTATAAATATAACTGTATACTATTTCTAAAATAGTTTGTCATAAAAAAATGTGCTTATCATTCTCCCTGTCAAACAGTTTTAAACAGTTTTTAGCGCAATTATTTTGTTAAAAATATTTAGAATTTAATAATTTTCCAAATTTTAAATTGTACAATTTAATTATTATATTATAAATATAACTGTATACTATTTCCAAAATAGTTTGTCAAAAAAAAAGTGCTTATCATTCTCCCTGTCAAACAGTTTTAAACTGTTTTTAGCGCAATTATTTTGTTAAAAAATATTTAGAAATTAATTAATTTCCAGATTTAAAATGTACAGTTTAATTATTATATTATAAATATAACTGTATATTATTTCCAAAATAGTTTGTAATAAAAAAATGTGCATATCATTCTCCCTGTCAAACAGTTTTAAACTGTTTTTAGCGCAATTATTTTGTTAAAAAATATTTAGAAATTAATTAATTTCCAAATTTAAATTGTACAATTCAATTATTATATTATAAATATAACTGCATACTATTTCCAAACTAGTTTGTCATAAAAAAAATGTGCTTATCATTCTTCCTGTCAAACAGTTTTAAACTGTTTTTAGCGCAATTATTTTGTTTAAAAATATTTAGAAATTAATAAATTTCCAGATTTAAATTGTACAATTTAATTATTATATTATAAATATAACTGTATACTATTTCTAAAATAGTTTGTCATAAAAAAATGTGCTTATCATTCTCCCTGTCAAACAGTTTTAAACTGTTTTAGATTTTGTTAAATATGTGTCAAATAAATACTTTTATTTGAATCATAGCCTGTCAATTAATTTAAGAATATTTTCATTTTTATGACATCATTATCAAATAATATTCCCAGCTAAATGCCATCAAATGGGGTAGCACGAACCCTCGAAACATTCACAAAACATCCACAAATTTATTAAATAATCGGCCCAAAATTCTCATCCTGACACATCATCCTCGCTTCAACCACACTCACATTTACATACGAGGGTCGTTCAATAAGTCCTTAGAAAAAAGTAGAAAAAACACTTTTTTTGGGTAGATTTTTTTTTATTTTTCTACATAATCTCCTTTTAGCTCTATACACTTCTCTAATCGTTTTCCCAAATTTTTTAAGCCGTCCAAAAAGTAGGATTTCGGAAGCTCCTCAAAATAGGCTTCCGTTTGGGCGATGACCTCCTCATTGGACGTAAACCTTCGTCCGCCAAGCCATTTTTTTAAGTTTGGAAATAAGAAAAAGTCACTGGGGGCCAAATCTGGTGAATACGGTGGATGTTGCAATTATTGGAACTTTAATTCCATAATTTTGGCCATCGCAACTGCGCAGTTGTGCACACGTGCATTGTCTTGATGAAAAAGGACCTTTTTGCGTTTCAAATGAGGACGTTTTTCTTTTATTTCTTCGCTCAGCCGACGCACAATACGCTCCTGTTATCGTTTTTCCCTTTTCCAAATAGTCGATGAAGATGATTCCGCGTGCATCCCAAAAGACCGTTGCCATAACCTTGCTAGCCGATTTCTCCGTCTTCGCCTTCTTCGGAGCCCGTTCGCCTTTAAAAATCCACTGTTTTGACTGTTCTTTTGTCTCTGGAGTGTAGTAATGTATCCAAGTCTCATCCACAGTTATGTATCGACGCAGAAAATCTTCAGGATTACGACGGAAAAGCGCCAAAACAGCCTCAGAGTTCACCACACGATTGCGTTTATTCTCCACTGTGAGCAACCGCGGCACCCATCTTGCAGAGATTTTTTTCACACCTAATTTTTCGTGCAAAATTAAAGCGACTGTGCCTTGTGATATGCCTGTAGCCTCAACTATTTCGCGCACTTTGATTCGTCGGTCACTTAAAACCATATCGTGGATTTGGTCAATCATTTCGGGGGTAGACACTTCTACAGGGCGTCCGGAACGATGTTCATCTTTTGTGGATGTACGGCCACGTTTAAACTCATTCACCCAATTGTAAACAGTTGCAAACACAGGAGCAGATGTGCCATGAACTTCATCCAACTCAGCTTTAATTTCTTTCGGCATTAAGCCTTTTAAATACAGATGTTTAATCACCGCTCGAAACTCACTTTTATCCATTATTATAAACAATCAAAAGTTTTTTACTACAATTGACAACAACAATGAAACTACGTGACGGCTAAAGCTAAAACTCTAACAGTTGACTAGTTAGGAGTGCTGCTTACTGGAAAAAATTCATTTTCGATACTACGAGCACCATCTTTTGGATTTTCTAAGGACTTATTGAACGACCCTCGTACATTACAATCTTATTTATTCCACATACTATAAATCTTCATTATTATTATTGTGGGTGCTATAATTTGACGGCTGTAACAACCATATGTCACAGTAATATGTCATGTACTAAAGATCTGCAAATGCAGATCTGTCTTTATTAATTTATTTATACAAAAATTATAATGTGTATTATAAAAAATAAAAATGTTGATTAATAAAATTTCTCGAATGATTACACGGTTAAACAATACTTGTGGGTGCTACAATTTGACGGCTGTAACAACTACATGTCACAGTAAAATGTCTTGTACTAAGAGCTGCAAATGCAGATCAGACTTAAACATACAAGAATATTTATTAATTCATTTATAAAAATTTAGTGTTTTCCAATCAAAACTGAAGCATTGATTAACAAAGTAATACTTGTGGGTGCTATAATTTGACGGCTGTAACAAGCACATGTCACAGTAAAATGTCATGTACTAAGATCTGCAAATGCAGATTAGACTTAATCATACAAGAGTATTTATTAATTCATTTTTAAAAATTAAATGTTTGCCATTAAAAATTTAAAGCATTGATTAGCAAAAGAATACTTGTGGGTGCTATAATTTGACGGCTGTAACAACCATATGTCACAGAAAAATGTCTTGTACTAAGAGCTGCAAATGCAGATCAGACTTAATCATACAAGAGTATTTATTAAGTCATTTATAAAAAATTAAATGTTTTCCATTAAAAATTTAAAGCATTGATTAGCAAAAGAATACTTGTGGGTGCTATAATTTGACGGCTGTAACAACCACATGTCACAGTAAAATGTCTTGTACTAAGATCTGCAAATGCAGATCAGACTTAATCATACAAGAGTATTTATTAATTCATTTTTAAAAATTAAATGTTTTCCTTGAAAAATATAAAGCATTGATTAACAAAAGAATACTTGTGGGTGCTATAATTTGACGGCTGTAACAACCAAATGTATACAGTAAAATGTCTTGTACTAAGAGCTGCAAATACAGATCTATCTTAGTCATACAACAATATTTATTAATTTATTTATAACAATTTTCACCAATTTAAATCTACCTCTGTGACTCCTCCTCCACTAACATCTTTGGAGGCCTTGATTTGACGGCTGGTAACCGTACTTCACGCGAAGAAATATATCATTTACCAAGATCTGCTTCAGCAGAGTGCCACACTTAGTAATGGGTTAAAGATGTGATGATATATTTATAAAAATTGAATCATGTTCGCCATAAAAATTAAAGAATTGTTTAACAACATATTACAAATAACTGCACGATAAAACAATACTAAAATTTAAATAATAGCTCCTTATTAAGTGTCGGTTAATGGTGTATTTATAAATGAAGGTCCTTTGTGAATAACTCTACATAATAATGATTTGCTTGCATGGAACCAAAAATAGCCAAACTAAAAATCGACTTAATTATGCATACAACGTGCTAAAATTAATTCTTATTTCATACCAGTATCTTCGTTGTAACCAAATGAGGATTTTTTTCAACCCATGTTGTTGGCAAAGGGGGTAAAACCACCCCACGATGAGGGTTAAGTATTCGAGAGTTTTCAATTAGTGTACCACTACGATTATGTTTTAAATGCCTCATTGAATATCACTAATTTATTATTACTTATTATAATAGTCTGTGTACATGACAAAATGAATCACTATTAGAAAATATTATGTAGTTTTGAGCTTTTGGTGATTTCATATTAATACTTAGAAATCATTCATATTACAAGTATTTCCTAATTATATTTCCTAGGGCTGTCAATAGAATTTTAAGCTGGGTAACCAAAACAGTTACCGCCATAGGCGCCGATTTATAAGGGGGTAACATTAAAATTATCTATATTATTTCATATTTATTAAACGTTCAATAAATTTGCAATAATATATTAGTTATATTTTGCATGGAATAATAAATGATGAAGGGTTTAAAATATATAAAAATTAAAGTAAAAATATATTCTTGGATGTTCCTGTCCTAGTTGACTGCACGTACAGTAACCATAGCAACACACCTGCCTGACATATGGCAAGTATACAAACAAAATATAGTGTGGTGCATACTTCTAATGGTATAAACGGTTAAAAAGGGTTTTTGTGTGTACCAATGTTTATAGATTTAACGTAAATATTTTTGGTGATTAAAAAGTGAACAATGAATAAAATTAACGTTTTATATCAGAATTTAAACTTTCAAAGTGGCGGATATAGCATAAATGAAAATTTAGAAACTCCAATAGTAATGTCAAATTACTGAATCTAAAAGTATGAAATAATTTTTGTAATAGTTTGCTTCAGATGAAACCTTGACGGATTTACTTAAAAAAGCTAGCATTTCTAACTATGATCAGTATAAAAAGGATCTCAAAACAGTTTCAAGCACAAAAGTACCCAACAGTTTTCAAAAACACCCCAGGTATATTACTGATGAATCGTTAGTTTCTCTCAATGACACAAGTGATTCGGCTACTGAGAAAAACCGAATTGATTCGATAATTCGTAAAGTAACTTTTAAGGTAACTAACTAAGTATTAATTAGCGTCAATCAATAAACAGTATTTTATTTTAGCGCCATGTTAAATTAGAAACCAGTGAGGCGTCTTTAACAAAAAGTTTTCCAGATTGTAAAATTATTAACACAAATGTGAATATAACAGACAGTAAAATTAAAGAATGTCTGGCTAATATAGAAGAGCTTAATGAAGAAAGTTCTAGGAAAATGAATAAAATAGAAATTAAGGAAGATTTTTTAGGCGTTAAATTAAAATCGTATTTGATTAAAATTTGTGCATGGATGCAAGAAATACGGTATAAGTTTTTCTTGTAATTTTTGACCGAAATAATTATGACAATATATTTTAGGACAACTATACAGTCTGGAATTTCACCTATAGAGAGCTCAGAAGATTATTTTAGAAGACAAAAAAGGGCTTCTGAATTTGCGTCACGATTTTCTAGAAATTATGTGTATCAGTTAGGCAGACAGGTTTGAGTTTATTTTAATTAATTTTGACAGCTGGTAGCTTCAAAACTAACAAAGATATTGAAGTTTTGCTTATACCATTAAATTCTACATAGTTTTTTGTATAATTAGGCTTATTTTTAATTATTTTTGTGGGTTCATTAATTTGATATAGTTAAAAATCTGAATCATCCAAAATTATAACTTTATTCCCATATTTAAACTTTAACATTTTGTAACCGAAAAACTAAACGAGATATGGACTTTTAGACTTAACGATTTGATTCTACGTAGTTTTTTTTATAATTATGATTATTTGTATAAATTTAAATGTACAAATAAATTTTGTAGAGCAAAAATACTGAACAAATGAAAAAAATTAAGAATAATTATTAAAAAGTTTTTATTTATTTATGTTACGCTGTACAACAGGAACTTAATCCCAATTACAGTACTCATCGAGCCGCAGTGTAGTAGTTTATATAATTTTTAGCTTGAATGAGATTCGAACTCGGGATCTCCAGATTCGAATTCCGTATTGCTATCCACATCACCGTACTGACGCTATATCTCAAAAATTTAAAGAGTTATTGAAATGCTCTAAATGACATTACATTTCTTGTGTCCTATTTTATTTTTTTTATTGTGATTTTTATAATTTTTCATACAAATTTGTAGTTTTTGACAGATAAATATATTTCTTGCTTGGATTTTTAAATGAAAATTTGTATACTTTTGTATCTTGGTCTACTGAAAGCAATGGTAATGTTATTAGGGCTGTAACTTGTCCAGTTTTTAAGTTATTGCCCAGAAAAAAATGTTTAAAACAAAAAAAAATTCGCTAAAAATGTGATTATAATTCAATTAGAGCATGAGGAAATCAATTTAAATAACTTTAGTGGTTTTTGAGATATGGCTTTACAAAAGTTGACATTTAGAAAAAAAAATTACATCTACTTGTATTATTATTATATAAATATGTATTCATTTAAATTAATACTAATATTTATAAATATAAATAAATATATCATCACATCTTTTACCCATTACTGGGTGTGGCTCTCTGCCTAAGCAGATCTCGGTAAATGATATATTTTTTCGCGTAAAGTGCGTCAAATATTTATGCGTATATAAAAACTCCCTGCACTAATATCTTTGGGGGCCGTGATTTGACGGCTGATACCGAGATCTTCTTAGGCAGAGTGCCGCACTCAGTAATGGGTAAAAGGCGTAATGATATATTTATTTATTTGTTTTATTTTAAAAACTACATAGAATCTGATAGTGAAATCTAGAGATCCATATCTCTTCTAGTTTTTGAGACTTTTAAAGAATTTTGCTTAATACTGTGTACAAAGCTGTACTAGCCAATTTACCATTAAATTTAAACTTGTAGTTGATTGAACTTCGTCGCCACACTCAAAAAACCTCATCTCTCTCATCTTCTCGACCTGGTGCAGCATCTTCAGCAAGGTTATTAACAAACGCCTGTCAAACAGTCCTCCAAGCAGTCCAAGCCTACTGCAACCACATACCTACCACAATTACCATTCCTGGTGTTGCTAATTCCTCATCTTCAGTTCATGGAAAATTCTGCGAACTATTAAAAGATACCTGCGATTTATGTAGAGTGATAAAAAAATTTAGCTGTATTTATTACGACGTGGCCAAGTCTTTAACTTTAGTCGAGGTAACAATTCATTCAAGTTCTTTAAATAAGATCTTGAAAATGAAAATATGATTTTAGGATATTGAATCAAACGGGAAGTGTTTAATGGAATTGATTCATGATACTTTAATGAAGAAGCATGAGCCTGAACCGAAACCAATACCAATTGTAAAACCTAAAAAGAAAATTCAAAGAGAAAAGAATTTGCCTCCTTTTCATAAAAGAAATCCGCTGGAGACGAGATTGTCTATGTATTCTGTAGCGTTTAAGAAAAACCAGAAAGGAAATCCTAACTGGAAGAAAAATGCTGAGAAACTTGCTAAACAAAGGTATCTATGATTCAAGATTATGACAAAATTATTAAAATATATATATATATATATATATATATATATATATATATATATATATATATATATATATATATATATATATATATAATTATAGGATAAAATCGAAAGAATGAAATAAATTTTTGTTGCCTTCAATTTATATACAGGGTGTTTCAGGACTAGTGTAACAAACTTTTAACATCTTATTCCTGAGGTTATTTTGAGCAAAAAATGTCATATAAACATAGGTCCTATTCCTTCTAGTTACCAAAATACAAGAGGTTGAAGTTCTATAAATAACACGACATTTTCAAATTTTTGTAATAAAGATACTTTCGGAAAACAAGAATTTTATTGAAAAGTCATACCTTATTTGTCTTAATTAAAAATTGTTGTACTTTTAACTGAATTATTGTTTCATAATGGATAGTTATAGTACTGCTGAATATGCAGATATGATTTTTATTTATGGATTATGTAATGGTAATGCCCGTTATGCGTCCAGAGAATACCTAGACAGATATCCAAATAGAAGCCAACTTTCCCATCCCCTATTTGCGCGCATTTTTGTTTTCCGAAAGTATCTTGATTAAAAAAATTTGAAAATTTCGTGTTATTTATAGAACTTCAACCTCTTGTATTTTGGTAACTAGAAGGAATAGGACCTATGTTTATATGACATTTTTGGCTCAAAATAACCTCAGGAATAAGCTGTTAAAGTTTGTTACACTAGTCCTGAAACACCCTGTATATATAATATATATAATAAACACTTGCTAAGTCTCACAAAATTCAGCCTCCAAGTCACCTTATGAGGGCATCGTCAGAGGCTGGCCAGTACAGTTAGTAACCATAGACGCGTTTCGCTCTTGTTTATTTTATATTTTTTATTAAACCTAGTTTCACCAAGTGTAAGGACGACAATTAATTTTGTCTTTGTTCTAATATGAATTATTTAAAAATTAAAATTAGATTATAATTTCAAATGGATACTTAATACTTCTTTGGTTTTGTCCAGCCTTACTTATGCTCTAGTTTTACATGGTGCGCACCACATTTAGTCACAACAAAAAGTAGTTGTAGCTGCAGGCTAGTGCTGTCGCTTGACAAGCTAGTGTTTACAAATTTAAATTTCACGCAAAATGATTTAAATTCCACTATAAGCTACTATAATTGAGACTAATTTTCTGTTGTGCACTGTAGCAAATAAATAAATAAATACAGGTAGTTGTAGCACTACAGTAGCGCTGTAGCTTCACAAGAGAGAGTTTATGAGTTTAAATCTCGCTAGCTTTAATTTACAATCAAAAATATCAATGTGTCTTAGTGGTTCGGATTCAACTATAAGCTGTTGTATTTAAAAGCAAATAAATTAATTAATAAATATGGGTAGTTGTAGCACTACAGTAGCGCTGTAGCTTCACAAGAGAGAGTTTGAGTTCAAATCTTGTTGAATTAAACAACCAAAAATACCAATGTGTCTGAATGGTTCGGATTCAACTTTAAGCTGTTGTATTTAAGAGTAAATAAATAAATATGGTTAGTTGTAGCACTACAGTAGCGCTGTAGCTTCACAAGAGAGAGTTTGAGTTCAAATCTTGTTGACTTTACAACCAAAAATACCAATGTGTCTGAATGGTTCGGATTCAACTTTAAGCTGTTGTATTTAAGAGTAAATAAATAAATATGGTTAGTTGTAGCACAACAGTAGCGCTGTAGCTTCACAAGAGAGAGTTTGAGTTCAAATCTTGTTGACTTTACTACCAAAAATACCAATGTGTCTGAATGGTTCGGATTCAACTTTAAGCTGTTGTATTTAAGAGTAAATAAATAAATAAATAAATATGGGTAGTTGTAGCACTACAGTAGCGCTGTTGCATTACAAGAGAGAGCTTTAATTTTCAGCCAAAACTACAATTGTGTTTATTTGGTTCAGATTTCACTATAAGCTACTATAATTAAAAGTGAATTAATAAATAAATACAGGTAGTTGTAGCACTACGGTCGCGCTGTAATTTCAGAAGAGAGTGCTCTTTAGTTCAAGTTTTAACTTCAACTTATAACAGAGAAATATAATAGTATATCTGAGTGGTTCAAATTCCATTATAAGCTACTAAAATTAATAGCAAATAAATAAATAAATAAATACGGGTAGTTGTAGCACTACGGTAGCACTGTAACTTTACAAGAGAGAGCTTATAAGTTCAAAAAGACTTCAAGCCAAAAATTCGATTATGTTTAATTGGTTCGGATTCCACTATAAGCTACTGTAATTAAAAGCGAATTAATAAATAAATACAGGTAGTTGTAGCATTACGGTAGCGCTGTAACTTCAAAAGAGAGTGCTTTTGAATTCAAATTTTAACTTCAACTTACAATAAATAAATATAATAATTTATTTGAGTGGCTTGCACTATAAGCTACTGTAATTGGGATCAAATTCCTGTTGAGCAGATTAACAATCAATAAATAAATATGCATAGTTGTAGCACTACGGTAGCGCTGTAGCTTTACCTCACTAACTTCAACTTAAAATGAGACTGTTTGGTTGCTTCAGATTCCACTATAAGCTATTGTAATTAGGATTAAATCAAATAAATAAATAATAAAAGAATTTTCACTAAAATATGTTTATAGATTCACCGTTCAATCTCGCTATAAAAATCCGAAACCACCATGTCCTTCCATGGTTGAAAATACAAACGTTGAAACTAAACGAAAATCAATCGCACCTACTAAACGAACATCAAATACCTCAATTACCGCTTCACAAATGTCTGTTGAACCGGTAAAAATAAATGAAGATGAAATCGTAACACTAGTGGAAACAGAATCGAAAAGATTTGCGAGAAAACAACAAACGGAACTTGTACCTGCTTCCGGTGGTATTCGAAGTAGATTAGAACCTCTCCTTCAAACTTTGGTGGCAGAGGTCTCTGCCGGAAAGGAGGTAGGTGAATAAGTGACAGAAAACAACTTAAATAATTAAAAAAACTTTTCAAAAGATACTACATGGGCTGTACAGCGTTTCACAGTTATTTTAGGGGAAAATGTTTCAAATAAAAGATATAGAGAATTAAATTGTCTAACTTTTTTATTTGATGCATTTTTCTATACAACTATTAAAAAACATTTGGCAATAGAAAATAAATTAGATACATTTTCTAATTAATACATGTTTGTATATTTTTGGCTGTCAAACATTTATAAATGATTTTGGAGAAAAATGTTTCAAATAAAAGATGTAGAGAATTAAATTGTCTAACTATTGTATTTGAAGCATTTTTCTCTAAAACTATTAAAAAACATTTTATAGTAGAAAATAAATTAGATACATTTTCTAATTAATACATGTTAGTATATTTTTGGCTGTCAAACATTTCTAAATGATTTTGAAGAAAAATGTTTCAAATAATAGATGTACAGAATTAAATTGTCTAACTCTTTTATTTGAAGCATTTTTTTCTAAAACTATTAAAAAACATTTGACAGTAGAAAATAACTCAAATACATTTTGTAATTAATACATGTTTGTATATTTTTGGCTGTCAAACATATCTAAATTATTTTGGAGAAAAATGTTTCAAATAAAAGATGTAGATAACTAAATTGTCTAACCTTTTTATTTGAAGCATTTTTCTCTACAACTATTAAAAAACATTTGACAGTAGAAAATAACTGAGATACATTTTCTAATTAATACACATTTGTATATTTTTGGCTATCAAAAATTTCTAAATAATTTTGGAGAAAAATGTTTCAAATAAAAGATGTAGATAACTAAATTACCTAACTCTTTTATTTGAAGCATTTTTCTTTAAATCAATTAAGAAACGTGTAGCAGGGAATTGAATATGTAGGATCTTTTGAACATAGGTTATACTCTGCCCCATTTTGTAATAGATAAATATTGATTTATTCGATGTGTACTATACAAGCATTTGTGTGTTTATAATAATGTTACAATATGCGAAAAGCTTTATTAATTATAAATATGTTCGTATAACATTTGGAGTTATTTGAAAATTCAAAAGTTCATATCTTGTTATGGAATTATGCGGAACATTTTGAACAAATAGGTTTATTGTCTTCAACTTGGAATGCGTCTTCGGTGATTGGTTGCTCGCATTTCTAAAACAAACACAAATCATTTTACTTGGTTCATACATACGTTTTCTTCGACAACATCTTTATATTTTTAGAAGTGACTCATTTGTAATTATATCATCCCTTCACATAAACTTTTATGACCGAAAATACCCACACGTCACGAAATGAGATCAATATGAAAGAGACGTCATTTTGTAATTCTATATTCTAGATGGAATTAAAGAGCATGTTCTTGGAAATCAGTAGCACTAACAAAACTTAAATTTTAGACTTAGTTTAAATAAATAAAAACATAGCGAATGTTTGACTGCAATATGACATGTAATATCTTTTACGTACATTTGAATCGTAATGAACTGTTTACTTAACTCTGTCTCTAGGGGTTACAAGACTTATAACGTGCTAGCCCGTGTAAAAATTATAACGGGCTGTTGACATTGGTTATCATGACAACATATCTAATTTTAAACGTTTGACACTTAAATATTTTTTGATTAAACAAATCTGTCAGGTTTTCAAAGTCTACCTTGATTGAACATTTTAGTTATTGCGTTATACTATTGCAATTAATTTTATTAAATATACATATATTGCGATTCAAATGCACATAAAACATTGTACAATGCTCGACCGTTACCTGAAATTTACAGGCTCACACAGATAACAGGCTCTCTAGCGCTCGCCCGTTACCTTTCTATGCTCGCCTGTAAATTTCTGTATAACGGTCTTGCAATGTAAATAACTATTAAACCAAGTATAAAATTTATTTTTTGTTGATGCAATTAGCAATAAATAAATAAATATATCATCACGCCTTTTACCCATTACTGGATGTGGCACTCTGCCTTAGCAGACCGCGGTAAGTGATATATTTCTTCGCGTGAAATGCGGTTACCTGCCGTCAAATCACGGCCCCCAAAGATGTTAGTGGAGGGGAAGCCACAGGGGTAGATTTAATTTAGTGAAAATTGTTTGTCGGTTATAGGGGACTTTATACCACTGAGCCACCTACCCCATTTTAATAATATTACCTCTGTGGATATTTGGGGACTTCACGCATATAAATATATAGTTACCGAGATCTGTTACGGTGCAGTGCCACAATCAGTAATGGGTAAAAGGTGTAATGATATATTTATTCATTATTTACATAAATCTAGAATTTAATGTATATTCAACAAATATAAATTGTGTCGATCGAATTCATACATACATAACATCAGGCTATATCTCATTAAATGGGGTAGCACGAAACCGTCAACATTCTCATCCTGACACACGATACTCGTTTCGTCCACATTAACACGAACTCTTTCTTTCCTCACAACCAAAATCCATCATCACGCAACAAACATCCATCCATTCGCTCCTGTACACTTGTTTCATAAATCTTCATTTACGCCCACTTCTCTAACAACGAGTCTATAAAGAAATGAAGGTAGCATCTCATGCGCTTGTTTGAAAATACAGGGTGTTTCAGGACTAGTGTAACAAACTTTAACAGCTTATTCCTGAGGTCATTTTGAGCCAAAAATGTCATATAAACATATGTCCTATTCCTTCTAGTTACCAAAATACAAGAGGTTGAAGTTCTATAAATAACACGACATTTTCAAATTGTAATCAAGATACTTTCGGAAAACAAGAGTCTTATTAAAAAGTCTTACCTTATTTATCTTAATTAGTTTTATTTATTAATATAAACGAATACGATTTAGAGAACAAAACATAAAATGACACAATTAAATAGACACAGAACAACATAACCAAACATGGAATAGGTTAACACAATATGAAATAAGATAACAAATTTAAAAAAAATTACAAAATGAGCGCCTTGAACTCGTATGCATGTTATTATTAATAAATAAAATTAATTAAGACAAATAAGGTATGACTTTTCAATAAAACTCTTGTTTTCCGAAAATATCTTGATTACAAAAATTTGAAAATTTCGTGTTATTTATAAAATTTCAACCTCTTATATTTTGGTAACTAGAAGGAATAGGACCTATGTTCATATGACATTTTTGGCTCAAAATGACCTCAGGAATAAGCTGTTAAAGTTTGTTACATTAGTCCTGAAACACCCTGTATTTTTAACACAATTGATGAAGTTCCTTTTGTATAAACAATTTCGTTACCTTGCAAACAAAGCAGTCCTGATGCCACTTCCCATTCAGCGCAATGATCGCCTTGGCTGCAATCGGCTCTCCGCACCTCATACACCGATCAGCAAACTTCGTCAAGAAATCATCCTTACAATACGGCATTCCATTCCTCTCAAAGAACGACTCGCCACTCAGGCTCTTCTTGCACGCGGAGCACACGAAATGTTCCTCGTGCCAGTCGTGCCCCAGGGCAGAGATCACCTTCTCCTTGATGGGCTTCTTGCATCCGTAGCATCTCTTGGAGAAGAGTTCGGTGTAGTCGCGTTCGCAGTAAGGGAGACCGTCGTTTTCTTGGAATTTTGCTCCGGTGATCGGTTGAAGGCATTTGGTGCAGGTGAAGTGCTCTGGGTGGTAAGATTTACCCAGGGCGGTTAGAACCTGGAACAGAGATTGGTGTGTTAGGTGATGGATAGAACTTTCACATGGAAAAGTCGTTCAGAATTTAAATAATTATGACTTTTTTGTTTAAGTAATTATTTATTTTGTTCATTTAATATTTTTACATGGGGTAGGTGGCTCAGTAGTATTGAGTCGGTTCCCACAGCCGACAAACAATTTTTACCACATTAAAACTACCCCTGTGGCTCCCCCTACACTAACATCAATAAGGGTCCTGGTTTCACGGCTGGTAACCGCACTTCGCGCGCATAAATACATCACTTACCGAAATCTGCTATGGCAGAGTGCCACGCCCAGTAATGGGTAAAAGGCATGACGATATATTTATTTAATCGTTTAATTTTTCCTCTTTCAATTTTGAATGGGGTAGGTGGCTCAGTGGTATCGAGTCGGCCTGTGGATCTTGAGAACCCTGGTTCGATCCCCACAGCCGACAAATAATTTTGACCAATTTAAAAATCTACCCCTGTGGTTCCCTCTCCACTAATATCTTTGGGGGCCGTGATTTGACGGTTTCACGCGGATAAATATATCACTTATCGAGATCTGCTTAGGCAGAGTGCCACACCCAGTAATGGGTAAATGGCGTGATGATATATTTATTTATTTTATTTCAATTTTGAAATAAATTTCCATTATTATTTACACATACATTTAATATTTTTAAATTTATTATATTTTCAAACTTTAACTTCAACAGCCGACAAACAATTTTCATCAATTTAAATCTACCCCTGTGGCTCCGCTCCACTAATATCTTTGGGGGCCGTGATTTGACGGCTGGTAACCGCACTTAACACGAAAAAGTATATCACTTACCGAGAACTGCTTAGGCAGAATGCCACACCCAGTGATAGGTAAAAGGCGTGATGATATATTTATTTATTTTATTTATATTTATTTAACTTCAAAATTATGTACAATACATAATATATATCATTTATAATAACAATAATATCTCGTTTAGGTGCAAGCTTCAAACCCAATTAGATGCATTTGTCACCTTAAATATTGTATTAAAAACTAGGTTATTTACAGGGATCTGTAGTTGCAGAACTGCTTGCAAGACGAATGACTAAAAGATTAATAATATTATGTATTTTAATTGATCTAAAGCTGTCGTTCTTGAAAAATATTTCAAAGAAAACTGGTAGAAAATATAATTGTGCTTGTTTGTCAGCAGAAAACTAAAGTTATTAGTCACCCTTGCAACGTTTTGCTCTAAGAAAATGTGAATCAAAGTAAATACAATAATTTGTACGATAATTAAGTTCAGTAATATATGAAAATGTTTACAAAATGTACTCAACTTGACTCATTTATGATTCATTTACTTTATTTGCGCAAAAATATGTTCACCTTGGTTTCAAAGTAACGCACTAGTAACTAGTTCACTAGCAGATAAAAATTCTGATTCACTTTTGGATCGTTGAACCAAACATTCACAATTTCACACCTGCGACCAAAATACCAGACAGTAATTAACCTTTTCTAATTACTAACAAGTCGTTAGGAAAATTATCAACGACATTTATAAAATCATAAAGTGAGAAATTTAGATTTCAGAGCGAATTGTAGGTAGACACTCTTTACAAATAAATGTTATGGTTTAGAACTTCCAAAAATAGATTAGAATAGAGTAATAGTTTATTATAGATTAGCCAGAAATAGATGACGAACGTTTTAAGTAAAACTGATTATTATTATATTTTTTTATTTGTGTGATAATCAGCGTTATCAGTAATTATCTGCACGTATTAGGAAAATTTATTACATAACTTATCTTTTATCTCATTTATCTAAAAGCACTTTATGGATATTACTTTAAAAGATTATCTTTATAATAATTGATGCTATATAAAAATATAATCATATTATATTATCTAAATGAAACAAATACATATTAATGAATCACTTAGGAATGAATAAATATTATTGGAAGGTTTGTTGCGTGAATGAAAGATTCCAAGAGTGAGGAATAGACTAGCTTGTATGTATTATAAATGTGATTGAAGTGAAAGTGGTGCGTCAGGATAGGAAGATTAAATTGAATAGATCACATAGGAATGAATGACTGTTATAATTGAAAGTTTGTTACATGCACGAACGATTCAAAATGTGAGGAATAAACGAGATGGTATGAAATGAAGGTGAAATTGAGGATGATAGATTGCATGGATCATGTAAGAATGAATGGATGAATATTTTTAAAGGTTTGTTGAGCGAAAGAGATATTCCAAGTGTGAGGAATAAACGAGCTTGTATGACTTATAAATGTGAGTGAAGCGAAAGTGGTGTGTCAGGGTACAAAGGTAAGAGATTGTGTGGATCACTGAGGAATGAATAGATAATTGAAGGTTTGATGCGTGAACGAAAGATTCTAAGTGAGAGGAATAAACGAGATGGTATGAAAGAAATTATGGCTGCGAGTGAAGCGAAAGTAGTTTGTCAGGATAGAAAGGTGAATTTGAGAATGAGAGGTTGCATGGATCAGTTAGGAATGAATGGATGAATATTATTAAAGGTTTATTGAGCGAAAGAGAAATTCCAAGTCTGAGGAATAAACGAGCTTGTATGAATTATACATGAGAGTGAAGCAAAAGTGGTGTGTCTGGATACATAGGTAAGAGATTGTATGGATCACTGAGGAATGAATAGATAATTGAAGGTTTGTTGCGTGAACGAAAGGATCTAAGTGAGAGGAATAAACGAGCTTGTATGAATTATAGCTGCGAGTGAAGCGAAAGTAGTTTGTCAGGATAAGAAGGTGAAATTGAGGATGAAAGATTGCATGGATCAGTTAGGAATGAATGGATGAATATTATTAAAGGTTTGTTGAGCGAAAGAGAAATTTCAAGTGTGAGGAATAAACGAACTTATATGAATTATACATGTGAGTGAAGCGAAAGTGATGTGTCAGGATACGAATGTGAATTGAAGGTGAGAGATTGCATGAATCATTGAGGAATGAATAGATTATTGAAGGTTTGTTGCGTGAACGAAAGATTCTAAGTGAGAGGAATAAACGAGCTTGTACGAAAGTGATGTGTCAGAGTAAGAATATCTGGTGAAAATTGATAAATGTTCGTGCCACACAATTTCATGTGATATAGCGTGTTGTATCCTACGTATTTAGGTTTATGAAATAGAATATTGAAAATTAAAAAATAATATATGAATGTACGCACCCTCACAAACATAGAACACGCAATGTTCCCAAATTAATCATAGTTTAATTAATCTTTCATCAAATTAAAACTGTGTTAATTAATATCATAGCTAGTAACTTTTCCATATAAACTAAATATTAAGGATATCTAACTCCTGTACAATAACGGCAATATTTTATTTATTTATAATTTTTTTATAAATAAATATATCATCACGCCTTTTACCCATTACTGGGTGTGGCACTCTGCCAAAGCAGATCTCAGTAAGTCATATATTTCTTCGCGTGAAGTATGGTTACCAGCCGTTAAAGCCCCTAAAGATGTTAGTGCAGAGGAAGGCACAGGGCTAGATTTAATTTAGTTAAAATTGTTTGTCGGCTGTGGGGATCGAACCAGGGTTCTCAAATACCACTGAACCACCTACTCCATAAATTTTTTTCACCAGAAAAAAATAAGTTTTCTTTGTATGTCGTAAAAAAATAAATTATGTTGGTAGTCTATAGAGTACCTAATCATAAAAAATAAGGATTGTTATAAATTAAACAGATATAATGATTAACGGGTAATTAAAAAAATATATATATTGAATAAAAGTGGTACAAAATTTAATTTTAACTTTAGTTTGAAGTATTTTTCTGTAAAATAATTTAGTAACGTGTGACAGCAAAAAAGAAAGTTAATCAACAAAACCAAATCTTGACATTTACATAAAATATTAAGTGCTATTTCATTCTGTTGCAAAATACTTATTTCCGTATAGAATTCTGTACATTTTTAAGATTGTAACTTCATAATTTCGCACTTAAAATATGATTTAAAAAACTGACAGCATTGCTTAAGACTCATGACGTTTAGTTCTTGTTTAAAACGATTTAAAAAATAACCGTATGAATAATTCATAAAAATTTGTGTTGTTCTGTCAATATGTCATGTACTCATCGATAAACGATAAGCTCAATTATAATTCGATCCTCGTTCAAATCAATAAATAATATGAAAAAGGGAACATATGGTAAAGAAATCATGTCATGTACAAGTAAACAGATAAAAGATAATCCATAACAAGATATAATGAACTGTCGCCTTCGGAATACAATTTAAGCTGGACAAATACTGTCACGTGACAACAATGAATGGCATACTTACTTTGCCCTGGATGACATTATTGCATGAAACACACTTTGTCGACATTGTTGCTGCTTCTTCCTGGAACAGAAAAGGATTGCAATCAATACAAACGTTGAATTTGGCGCCAATGCAGTCGTGTACCATTCTGTGAGCTTGTAATTCGCGATTCCAAATTTAGATTTTGACTTTAATGACACTAAACGAAGACTTGTTGTATGGTTGCTATGACAACGCTGTGCCAGTGTGTTAGTCGGATGTCTTATTGATTGATTCTATTTTAGGTGATTACCCTTTGCTTTTTATTCTTTCATTTCCTTAAATGCTTTTGCCCTTTTACTATTTTTACTGCTAACTAAAAATAACTTTGATTTATGACTCGATATTGTTTTGGCGACAGAAAATTATCGACTAAAATTTATTTTTAAATGAAGTCAGTGTGACTAACTTTATTTAGCAACTGCTAAACCGTTCCTAAATTATTTTAGAGAAACACATTTTTATAAAATGTTACATTTTTTCTACTTCCGTTTTTGTTTCACTTATTTGAGTTAGGTAATGAACTGCATTATTTAACTAGTGAAATAATGAGGTAACATAGCAACAGATATCTTGGTAGACGAATTCTGATGTGTTATTCTTTTATTTTTTGAATTTATAACTGTCATTAATAAGTCAAAATTTCATAATTTCAAAAACGCTCTTTCGTATTTATTAAAACGGAAGTAGAAAAAATATTGTATGAAACTAGTAAGGAAATAAGGTTATTACCTTACTTATGTGTTTACATGCGTAAGATAATAACCTTCATTTCCTTACTAGTTTCATAAAGAGCTATTATCATTTTAATGTGAATATAGTTATTTTTGCATGAAATGCGCAAAATTTGTGTTTTTTTGTTACGCGAGGAAATGTTACTTTTAGTTGACACAAAAAAGTTATTCGGACGCGCCGAAAAACAAGAATTTCGCGCACGAAATATAAACAATATTTTTTCTACAACTGTCAAAAACTAATATTATACTATAATTATTGATTTATTCAAGTAAATTAAAGGAAAACAATCAAAAATTTATAAATTTGGTACTATTGATGTGTTGTAACAATGGAACGTGAAAAAAACAATAATTTGAGAGCGTGCGCGAAAGACTCATTTTGCGCACTAGGATGCGAAACAGTGCGCGAAATAAGTATTTTTTTACGTTCCATTGAGTCAACACATCAATTATTTTTTATTGTTTTCATTCAATTTCCTTGAATAAATCAATAATTATTGTATTATTCTATTATTATAGTTGTAGAATTTTTTTTATTTGTATTCGAAACTGGATGCAAAATACGTATTGTCATGAAAATATAAATGGTAAAAAATCACGTACTTCGCGTATTGACAAATGTGAACATTTTTTGACAGTTGTAGAAAAATAGCTTATTTTCTCATCGTATACATTTCTATTACATTAGCCTACACTTTTCATAGTAACGTACGCAAAAGTTACTTTTCACTCGCTGTGAGAATATAACATGGAATAGTTATTTGTGTAGAAAGTGAGACATTTCTTCCCGAAGGTATCGTTTCATTTCGTGAGCCAAAGACGAGGGATATAAAGTACCTGAAGGAAAAATGACACTTTCTTCACTACTCTACCAGAAAGTAATTTTTTATGAAATATTCAAAAAATAAGGTTAAGTTACAATGACAGATGCCTGAAGCTAACTTCACCCCGTGCTTAATATCTCAAACCGTGACTAAAACACTTGAAGCCACGGCTTATAAACACGTGATTAAGATGTCATTTAGAGACATGGAAACCAGTACGTTAAATGACATTTTAATTATGGGCTAATTTACTTTAACAACAAAGAATATCAATTACAAATATTAACTGAATTAATTTAATTTAGGAAGACTTGCTGGGCCAAGGAGTCTGCGAAGACATGCTGCTTAAGCTTCGAGACCTTCTGGACCAGGTACAAAGACCTACCCAGAATATAGGTCCCGAAAAAATAGAAAAGAAAGACTTCATACAAAAGTAAGTACAATTTTAATTTTTGAGGTTATGGGCTAATACAGACCTGTCTATCGCGTTACTCATACCAATAATATTCGTGTTAAACTATTATTAAATTTCAGTCTTTTAATTTCTGCACACATTAATGCCTCAAACATTCTTAAAAGTATTGTTTTCGGTGTAAGTAATATTAAAATTTAGTTGGTTGAGTTGTAAATAAATTCTGACATTATTTATTCGAATAAACGTAAAATATTATGACAGCTTTTAGCATTCTGCCAAATTTTAAACTTACTTTAACTTATTTTTAACACATATACTCAACCACTACTAACTCGAAACTAACTCACTACTCTGTTATCAATATGACTTTGATATGAACAAGGCAGATTATATATTTCCGCTGGTAATACGTAATAATATTCTCAAAAATGACATCATTTGGTAAAGCAAAGGTTTAGGTCTAATTCTATCTCATCATTTATCATAGATCATTATCTAAACTATCATAAACGTGTGCAGACCCGACGAGAGGGGAGGGTAGGGGGGGGGGGGTAAAATACCCAGGGCCCGTGGAATTCAAAGGGCCCGGATGTGATGCTATTTTATAAATTGCTTTTAATTTTCTACTATTTCACCAATTTTTTATATTCTTTACTAAAACATGTATAACGAAATGTCTGATACAAGTTTCCAACAATTTATTACATTGTATAAAAATGACGAAATGCTTGATCAAGGGCCCCAGTTGCAAATTTTAAATAAATTTATACACTATTCAAAAGTACATTATTACATTGTTGCATTTTTGTTTCTTATATTACTACATTCATTGTATACAACACACATAGGCAAAGGCTCTATACATTTGGGCGTAGTGCTGTTATGGTATCCCCTGCATTTATCGAATATGCAACTAGATATTAGATAGTCATACAGTGAGTATACAATACACATCGCTGCACCAATTCACTCAGAATTTTGTATTTAATTTTATTTATATTGTTATAACTTTATTTAGATATTAATAATTCTTATTGTTGTCATACATATATTTATAAATATATTTTTTTTGGTATCTTATATTTAATTAATAAATATTCAAAGTTAAAGGAGGCCCGAATTTGTTTTTTCCCGGGGCCCGCTTTTTCTCTCGGCGCTCCTGAACGTGTGGACAATCCATCAATTTAGCGCGAGAATCATTTCGAATTGTTGGAATTACTCGATAAGTTAATGCTATTTGTTCGGATTAGAAAACAGTAAAAATAGATTTAGTTCGAAGCGTGTGCAGTGAACATGAAAATAATAATATCAGATGTTATTTTACTAATAATTCATCCTTTTGATACTAATTTTGTTACTCTTAAATGGTCCATCGTAAAGTATTTGTTACTGAATTATTTTAAATGTTACCAACATTTTTGTTAAACAAAGTTTAGTTTAAATTATATCTACATATTTGCAATGGGGTAGGTAGCTCAGTGGTATCGAGTCGGCCTGTGGATCTTGAGAACCCTAGTTCGATCCCCTCAGCTGACAAACAATTTTCACCAATTTAAATCTACCCCTGTGGCTCCCCCACCACTAATATCTTTGGGGACCGTGATTTGATAGCTGGTAACCGCACTTCACGCGAAGTAATATATCACTTACCGACATCTGTTTCGACAGAGTGCCACACCCAGTAATGGGTAAAAGGCGTGATGATTTATTTTACATATTTGCATTATAAGTTTTTCTACTGGATATTTCAATTTTATTCTATATGTTTTTGCAAAATTTTAAAGATCTTTTGAACAGTTTTTACTAATTATAGTCCTAAAAAGATCAGTACAGAAACTAATCATGTTTTTATTAATAAATAATAACACTCATTTCGACTTTTGTAAAATTTATTTTTGTGTTGTAAACAAACTAAATAAATTATAACAAAGAAAATGGGGTAGGTGGCTCAGTTGTGGATCTTGGGAACTCTGGTTCGATCCCCACAGCCGACAAACAATTTTCACCAAATTAAATCTACCCCTGTGGCTCCCGTTTCACTAATATGTTTGGGGGCCGTGATTTGACGGCTGTACACGCGCATAAATATATCACTTACCGAGATCTGCTTACAGCAGAGTGCCACACTCAGTAATGGGTACAAGGCGTGATGATATATTTATTTTATTATAAAGAAAAATTGGTAAACAAAATGAGAGAAGCAACTTTTCAAAATATTTATAGTCGTAGTTTAATCTCAAGTTTGTCACAAGAATATTATAACCATACTGAATAAATAGAAACCATGGAGATAAGATGATCCTAAAAATTTGATTGTAAATGCCGCTCTTAAACGTGTGGTTACTAAATGATAATGATAATGACTTCCTTTTAGGATAATTTTTAACAACTTAATCTTAGAATAAAATATATAACAATCGCTCTACTAAATTGTAATTTATTTCAAAATTAAAATGGTTAAATTTGCAAATAATGTATTAGCTCTTGAATATTTTTAATTTGTCATAATACAACATGAATAATTAGTAAGAAACAAACTAATATGACAAAAGTGTCGTGTGCCAATTTGACATTTTACTCAAAATATTACTTTCTAAAAATACATTTCATACTAACTAGAAATATAATTGTTGATAATCTACAAAGCTACAGAACAATGACAAAATAAATATTTAATATTATTGTTGTTCATTTCCAATTATTAAACATACAACTAGTAATTTATTAACTATTAACAACAGAAACTATGAATACAAAAATTTGTTAAACAATTTTTGTTATTATTATTTAGAAACCTGAAGAATAAGTAAATAAAGGTGTAATTTTAAATTGTAATTTTCGTAATATACATTAAATAATTTTGTCAAAATTATATCTTTAAACCATAGATCGTTGCTAACAATGATCCGCAATTGCAGAGCTATTATTCTCAAAAATAAACAGAGAAAGATTTTAAAATATATCATATACATATAAAATATATCATCACGCCTTTTACCCATTACTGGGTGTGGCACTCTGCCTAAGCAGATCTCGGTAAGTGATATATTTTGTCGCGTGAAATGCGATTACCAGCCGTCAAATCACGGCCCTCAAAGATATTAGTGGAGAGGGAGCCACAGGGATAGATTTTTAAATTGGTGAAAATTGTTTGTCGTCTGTGGGGATCGAACCACTGAGCCACCTACCCCATAAAAGAGAAAGATTTTAAATTGTAATTTTATAAATAGAAATGAAGATAAAACTAATACACAATAATTTAATAATACTTTTATTAAAATCATCTCATTAAACGAGAGAGCGTTATTAATCATGATCTGTAATTGCAGAGCTATTATTTTCAAAAATATGTAGAAAAAGACGTGATTTTAAATTATAATTCAGTATTATTTTTAAAATCTTTAAGCTAACCTAATATACAATAATACTATATCTAATATGGGGTAGGTGGCTCAGTGGTATCGAGTCGGCCTGTGGATCTTGAGAACCCTGGTTCGATCCCCACAAACGACAAACAATTTTCACCAATTTAAATCTACCCCTGTGGCACCCTCTCCACTAATATCTTTGAGGGCCGTGATTTGACGGCTGGTAAACGCATTTCACGCGACAAAATATATCACTTACCGAGATCTGCTTAGGCAGAGTGCCACACCCAGTAATGGGTAAAAGGCGTGATGATATATTTATTTATTTTCTATATCTAATAATATAAACAAAATTATTTATTTTAAACGAGGTAAAGTTGTTGATCATGATCTGTGGTTGTAGATTTTATAAATAGAAGCATTAATCTAAACCAATATATTAGTTCTCTACTAATAATATTATAATAACATTAGCAATATTATTTTTCTAAACACAAGATTATTGTCGAGCTTGATCTACAATTGCAGAACTAATACAATAAAATAAATAAATAAATATATCATCACGCCTTTTACCCATCACTGGGTGTGGCACTCTGCCTAAGCAGATTTCGGTAAGTGATATATTTTTTCGCGTGAAGTGCGGTTACCAGCCGTCAAATCACGGCCTCCAAAGATATTAGTGGTGGAGGAGCCACAGGGGTAGATTTTTTTTAAATTGGTGAAAATTGTTTGAACTAATACAATAGGTCTAAATCTATAAGAAACAAGTAGAAATTCTTTAAAAAATAATTCAGTATTACTAAATAAACGAAGCATGAATCTAATTGTATATATACAACAACAAAATTATCTCTTTTATGTTCAACAGTAGTGATCTGCAATTGCAGAGCTATCACTAGTATAAATATATAAAGAACAGCAGCAAACTATTAAAATTTAATTCAGCATTATTAATTAAAACAAAAAGCATGATTCTAAACTTATATTATCTTTCTCGTCTGCAGTGCTTCAGAAATATATAGATGATATGTATCTCGTGCTATGATCTGCAACTGCAGAACTACTACTTGTAGAAATACATCCCAAGAAACTAACCACCAAAATAATAACTTACATCTTAATTCAACAAATATAAAACCATGAGCATTCGCCGGGATTTGAACCCAGAAGGTTCTGGGTTGCTAAATCTAGTTAGTCAACGAACAGTGCATAACTGTTTGTTACATTTTTAAACACGATTTAAATAAATAAAATAAAATTTAATGTTTGATAACATTGAAAATGATTCCTCCCGGAAAATAGTTTTATTTAATAAAACTAAGTTTCATATTTATGGGGTAGATTGGGGTGTAATTAAAAAGTCGAGAAAAAATAGCATTTCATGATATAAATAGACATGGAAATACGATACAGTATGAAATAATAGCTAGTAAAGAAATGAAGGTTATTACCTTACGCATGTGAAATTTGCAGAAGGTTCTGGGTTCAAATCCCGGCGAATGCTCATGATTTTTCAAAAATTCTAACAAATTTACTAGATTGGCAGAGGTGTCGTATATATATTTCTTACAATAAAACTAAAATATTTGTAAAAATTGTTCTCACCTTAGTTCGTCCTAAACGATGCAGAATATTGCCCGCGGGCTTCGTAACACCCAAACACCACTGACACTCAGTTCGCACTCGCTCTTCAACAGGTCCCGAATGCCGCGCAGTGTTAGACCAGGCGATGGCACACAACACATGCGCACCGCGAAATATATAAAGTCGCGGACGAAAATCAAACGATTTCCTAATTGTCTTGAAACGGACTATAGGTTGGATCGGGACGGAAGGAAGTCACGATTCTATTTGATTATTATCCTTATTGATAATAAATACAATTATTTTATTAGTTTAGAAGAAAAAATTTCAAATAAAGTTGTACAGAATTTATTTGTCTTCTATTTGGAATATTTTGCTTAAAAATAATTAGGACACTTAGTGCATTGCTAAATCTAGTTAGTCAACGAACAGTGCATAATTGTTTGTTACATTTTTAAACACGATTTAAATAAATTAAATAAAATTTAATGTTTGATAACATTGACAATGATTCCTCCCGGAAAATAGTTTAATATTTATGGGGTAGATTGGGGTGTAATTAAAACATCGAGAAAAAATAGCATTTCATGATCTAAGTAGACATGGAAATACGATACAGTATGAAATAATAGCTATTTATGAAACTAGTAAGGAAATGAAGGTTATTACCTTACGCATGTGAAATTTGCAGAACGAGGCGTAGCCGAGTTATGTAAACACATAAGTAAGGTAATAATCTATTACTTTACTAGTTTCATACAATATTTTTTCTACTTCCGTTCTAATAAATACAAAAATGCGTTTTTGAAATTATGAAATTTTGACATATTAATGACAGTTATAAATTAAAAAAAAAAGAATAATACATCAGAAATCGTCTACCAAGATATCTGTTGCTATGTTACCTCATTATTTCACTAGTTAAATAATGCAGTTTATTACCTAACTCAAATAAGTGAAATAAAACGTCTATTTCCTAACGGAAGTAGAAAATAGTTGTTTATATAAATATCAAGGGAATAAAGTTTATCATTATTTATCGAAAGCGAAGATTGAATCCTGAGGGCATAACCGGAGGGATGTAATCGTTTGAAGCATATAATGACTTATTACTCACGTGTTATATACGATATTTTATAACAAACGGAAAAATTCGTTATTTAACAAAAGAAACTTGGCACTGCCAATGTTCTTAAATCACTTTATTTCTTTACAGAACACTTGTAATTATTATTTCCCTCAGTAAATAATTAAGCACATTAAGTAATGATTTTGATAAGAATAAAGTTAACATTATTTACTGGTTGTATATAAAAATAATAAGAATTAAATGTCAACAACTGTTTGTTACCTAGCAACTCAAAATAACAGTACTGTAATTTCTATTACAGTACTAGTATTATAAAGTTTCATTACTGTAAACATGGAAATATGATACATTATAAAATAATAGTTGTTTATGTAAAAAGTCAGGAAAGTGTTCAATTACAGGATGAGTAGATACAGCTTACGAATCCTGTACGACACTTTACTGACGTGTTACGTATAACATTTTACCTGAAACTTATAAACAAATAATACATATTTTAAATTAATTTAAATTAAAAGAAATATTTGACTTATATATTCAGTCAGTATTTTATGTTGCTAAGTAACTAGACACTCACGTTTCTTTAATTACCTGCCTAGGCAGGTAATATGTTATTTTCCTGACTAGGCATGCAAAGCAAAGCTTTCCTGAGTCTTAAAGCTCAGGCAAATGTTTATTTTCCTGTCAGTTTCAGGTGAAAGTTATTCATTATAATAAGATAAAAAACAATTACTTTTAATTGGTAATTTAGTTTTGTTATTTAATGGCACTGATGATTTTAAGAAAATTAAAAATAAACATTTCTGTCAGATTCATGTAAAATAATATTACCTGTCAATGTTTAATGTGTTTTTTTTTGTCAACGGATTCAATTATTAGAAACTTTGTTAGTAGATGAAATAAAATGTGATGTTATATATTTTTAGTATTTTTCTCTAAAATAATATAGAAACATTCTACCGCGGAAAATTTAGAAATACGCGCGACATCACTTTCATTTCTATTTGTATTTAGTAAACTATTAGTAGGTCAATTAAATTTACAACCAATTATTAACAGTTGATTAGCATATCAAAGAACAGAAATCGTTTTGCATTTCATGCATACATTCATGTACACTTCCATTACAGTGAAAATAGTTAAGCAACAATTTCAACTATAATTAGTCACCTACTAAGTCTATAAACGTCAGCTAGTCGATTGCTTATCAATATACAATCATATCGGGTCATCAGAATAAAATGCAGCGACGATGAACGATACGCAATATGAATAATTGTGTCAGGTGAATTGAGATCAACCCATGCGTGATTTAAGAATAGTTTTCTAGAGCTATTAACAGAAATTTGGCTATTTTTATCGCGTTGTCTGGTGAAATAATGCGTGCATGAGTGAAATTGGAAGCGATATTGCGGGGGAGTGTACCATAGACGTGTAGGAGATTTATTTTAAGAGGGTATAGCATTCCTAAAATATACACACATAAAAAAATCTTAAAAATAAATCTGGTTTTCTTTGAGCTTGTATTGTGTTTGAGCAAGCTTCCAGCCGTCAAATAATAACACCCATTTGTTTTAAATACAGATATTATGAAGCAGTATGCCATAGACGTGCAAGAGATTTATTTTAAGAGGGTATAGCATTCCTAAAATATAAATACATAAAAAATTCTTAAAAATAAATCTGGTTTTCTTTGAGCTTGTATTGTATTTGAGGGGGCTTCCAGCCGTCAAATAATAACACCCATTTGTTTTAAATAGAAATATTATGAAGCAGTATGCCATAGACGTGCAAGAGATTTATTTTAAGAGGGTATAGCATTCCTAAAATATAAATACATAAAAAATTCTTAAAAATAAATCTGGTTTTCTTTGAGCTTGTATTGTGTTTGAGCAAGCTTCCAGCCGTCAAATAATAACACCCATTTGTTTTAAATAGAGATACTATGAAGCAGTATGCCATAGACGTGCAAGAGATTTATTTTAAGAGGGTATAGCATTCCTAAAATATAAATACATAAAAAATTCTTAAAAATAAATCTGGTTTTCTTTGAGCTTGTATTGTGGTTGAGCAAGCTTCCAGCCGTCAAATAATAACACCCATTTGTTTTGAATAGAGATATTATGAAGCAGTATGCCATAGACGTGCAAGAGATTTATTTTAAGAGGGTATAGCATTCCTAAAATATAAATACATAAAAATTCTTAAAAATAAATCTGGTTTTCTTTGAGCTTGTATTGTGTTTGAGCAAGCTTCCAGCCGTCAAATAATAACACCCATTTGTTTTAAATAGAGATACTATGAAGCAGTATGCCATAGATCAGCAAGAGATTTATTTTAAGAGGGCTCTTAAAAAAACACAAAACTTTATAAATAAAAATAAATAAATATATCATCACGTCTTTTACCTATTACTGGGTGTGGCACTCTGCCGTAAGCAGATCTCGGTACGTGATATATTTCTTCGCGTAAAGTGCGGTTAATAGCCGTCAAATCACAGCCCCCAAAGATGTTAGAGGAAGGGGAGCCACAAATTTAAAAAAGTACTTCTAAAATAAACAATTGGTGACTTTTTCGTAGACAATTATGACAGATAATTACCTAATTAATTTCAGACATACCTTTTTTATGACTCGATATAACATGAAATAAATAAATTAATATACAGGGTGAGTCTGGGAAGACGCCCCCCCCCCCTTTAACTTTTTTATTATGAGTAATAGAAAAAAATGGTTCATATGAAAGTTTTATTATTTTAAATATACTATTTGATGGCAGATGTAGATATTTTTTATAAAGTCAGGTTTACAAGATACGACTATCAACTTTTATTTTTTAAATAGCAACCTATAATTATTTTACTAAAATAAAAACCGCCATTTTTTTCTCTTTTCAACGGTGTATTAGTTTTTATTAATGTATCTGAAAAAATTCGAGAAAAATAAGAAAATTGAGAAATACTAGAAATAATTTTTATACAAATGTTATAGGTGGCTATGTGAAAATAAACAAAATGTAACAGTGTTATACAACTTAACAAACTAAAGCAACAAATTCAGTAACAAAAACAACTTAAAACAAATTATTTTCACATAGCCACCTATAATATTTGTATAAAAATTATTTCTAGTATTTCTCAATTTTCTTATTTTTCTCGAATTTTTTCAGATACATTAATAAAAACTAATACACCGTTGAAAAGAGAAAAAAATGGCGGTTTTTATTTTACTAAAATAATTATAGGTTGCTATTTAAAAAATAAAAGTTGATAGTCGTATCTTGTAAACCTGACTTTATAAAAAATATCTACATCTTCCATCAAATAGTATATTTAAAATAATAAAACTTTCATATGAACCATTTTTTTCTATTACTCATAATAAAAAAGTTAAAGGGGGGGCGTCTTCCCAGACTCACCCTGTATAACACTATGCTGACGGTTGCTATGAAATCATAAATGAGGAAAATAGTTACTTTCCTCCCTAAGAAGAGAATAGTCAATTTTCAATACACATATGAAAGAAGAAAAGCCTACTTTCAGTTAAAAAGAAAAAATTAATTGTATCTTTTGTGGGTATATATAGTTTGTTAGGTGGTTCCAGCCGTCAATTAATAACATCCCCTTATGTTATATCTTGTCCCACATAAGTATACATCAAAAAGGTGCTTATAAAGATTACCTCTAATTAAAATTTATAAAATAATTTTGACATTTTTATAGCCAATTAAAATAGACGTCTTATTTATACAGATTCAATAATACATTTCAAATTATTGAAATCTTATATGAACCGAGGTATAAGTACTATTATAGGGTATTTATTTTCTGTGCAAATCAAGTAACTTGTTTTTGATACATTTCTAAAAACTGGTTTGACATAAATTCATGGAATAATTATTTGTTTTTCAACATTCCTTATAAAATAGGTAATCATATTTGTAAATAATGCTATCAGTTAATAAATAATTTAAAAATGTGACACTAAATTTAAATATTTACTGAGTTTGAACAATAATATAAAATTTAAAAAAGTCAAACAAAATTTTAAATATTTAGATAATAGAGACCGAATAAAAAGCTTTTTAAAAATAGGACAAATGCACGAAAATCTACACAAAAAGCATTGAAAAAGCGCCGACATACATCTCAAATAACATACACCCACTTCTCCAAGAACGTAATTGTCGTTAGAGTTAGCACAAACTTCAAACACAAAGAAATACATTCCAATTTTGTTCCAGAAATCGCATATCAATAACAGGCCCAAAAAATGCAAAATTAATCTGCATTAAAGATAAATCCCTCTTCGAATCAAAAACGGAAGTGAAAACCTTAAAACCACGATTTGAAGACCCAGTCCAACATCCTAAAAGTTTGAGCGTTCTTCCGATTCTTGAAAGGAAATTATCGAGAAAGCTGGTGTCTGATTCCAATTCACAGACGATGGCCAATCTTTCTAAACAGTATACAATAAATATAATACAATATAAAATTGATTTTCATAAATATACGAAGCCCTTGATGATGTACAGGAAAAGTTCTCAAGTACTGCCCTGGATTCTGACTGGAAAGTGAGTAATATTATACAAGAAACAAAAAATTGCAAAGATTAAATTACGACCAGAAGATTAAGTTGCTTAAGGATATATTTAGTTGCAAAATAGTTTGATCAACAAGAATAAATCGTGTCATAAATATAAACTGGTTCATCGATTTGTATTTTTTTCTACGATTGCTATGAAAAGTTGACAATTACGCTCTCATTTGTCATCGTAAAGTTGATGTTTTCTGTAGAACAATCGAAAAATATCTTTTTCTACAACCATTAAAAAAAGTAGGCGTTTTTGAACTTATTTTTATTATGAAAGTAGCAGATTTTTGCACTATCAAATCATGCCCTTTTTCATATCTTTTTCTCGATTGATTTAGAAGCAAATTTAATGTTGCAGCATTTGCTTCTTCTATAATATCTATAGAATCTAATACGTGTTCGCCACTCGATTCAAACATTTTTTAAATTGAAAGCACGGAGAAAATTTTCCTCATTATCAACAAAATAATTGAGTTTGCTTGTCATTGTCAGTTGTCATGGATACATTAAACCAGGTATCTTTCTAAAGTTTCAAAATTAATAAAAAAATTCAAAGATGTTACAATTATTGAAATTTGTTTTATTATTTTTATCAAAATTTGGTTTATGGTTGTAGAAAAAATAGTGTACGCAACTCGTGCAGAAAAGGGGGTTTTTTGAACTCACGGTCTTGCTCATTCAAAAAAACCCATCTTTCTGCACTTGATACGTAAATAACTATTTTTGCGCGTTTCCGATGGCAACGCGCGAAAAAGATATTAAATGCGCGTTTATTTCAATAGTTACTAGAGATACAAACAAAACAGAAACTTGTCATATTGACAGTTGACAGAACGAATTTATTTTCAGTACGTATACGTTTTTTAAATAATTTGAAGATGCAATCGTAGAAAAAATGATGTGTGTATCACGAGCGTAAAGTGTCTTTGTTCCTCTTACACTATTGCAGCTCTCGCCTTCGGCTCGCGCTGCAATTACCGTGTTCGAGTAACAAAGAATCACTTTAAGCTCTTAATACACAAATAACTATTTTGTACTCGATTATTTTAAATTTTATGTGGGGTAGGTGGCTTAGACATTAGGATTTGAGAACCTGAGTTCGATTCTCTCAGGTGACGAACAATTTTTACCACTTTAAAACTACTGTTTACGAGACAGTAGACAAAAAAGTAGAACTTTAGCTGCACTCTAAATAATAATAAATTTTAATAAAAATGAATCTGTTTACAGGATAACTGACGCCTTGTTTGAACATCTAATGTTTTCAATATTAACTGAAATTAACATAAATGGACTAGCAGAAAAAATGTACAGATCAGAATTCGAACCATGTTGTTAACTTTTTACCTGTTTTTCTAATAAAAACCACATTCGGGTATACTTCCTGCGTCTTGTATTTTACCTTATTCTTTTGAGGGGTGGTGATATTATTTTCCCTAAAGATTTATGCTACTTATACCGGGAGTTTTTTTTATCAGTAAACATAGGGATATGCCATTACCATAGTTACAGTTACAAAGTTTGACAGCAATGCATTAGAGCGTTTATATTAAAAGTAAACATAGGGAAAATAACATTGCTGTCATCTATAGTTGTCAAAGTAAAAAAACTGTCCTCTTTCAAAATCAGACCGGGTTAATAGGGGATCAAATAGTGGGGCTTTTTTATATAAATGGAAATTTAAATGGGGAAAACTATTTAGAGTTGTTACAAGAGAGAGTAATATTGAGGAAGTGTGGTTCCAACAAAATGTACGAAATTATCTGCACCGGATATTTCCCCAACGATGGATAGGACGAGGTGCAGAAGTGGAGTGGCCTGCAAGGTCACCAGATCTTGCGCCAAACGATTTTTTTCTTTGGGGCCACTTAAAAAGTAAATTTTATAATGGTGATAGAATGAGTGTAGAACAATTAGAACGTAGAATTAGTGTTGCATCGCATGAGATTCCTCCAGAGCAAATAAATAATGCTATAAATTCAATTTATAATCGTTTAGGCTATTGTTTACAGGTAAAGTGGGGTAATTTTGAACAGTTATTGAATTAAAATTCCTATTTAAACTAAATAAAATTTTCTTTTTTGGTAGTTGTGATTTGACAACTGGTTACTGTACTTAACGGCTTAAAATGTGACATATAAACATGCAGATGTGAATTTCTGGTTGAACCAGTTCAAAAAGTCAAAATTTGTATTATATGGTTCTATATAGTTCAGAGCACGAGAAATACACTCGTTCAAACCGCATGTCAATATCTCTTTTAGTTTTCAAGTTACAGCGATTTTTGACTTTTTATAAAGCTCAACTTTGAGACGCCATAACTCAAAAACTAAAAGAGATATTGAAATGCGGTTTGAACGAGTGTATTTCTCGTGCGCTAATTAACTTGTACCGGTATTTTGAAAATTTTTCAATTTTTCAATTTTTTTCGAAATTTTCTTTTGTCGATATTTCAAAAAGTTGAAAAGATAATAAAAATCTGAAAACACCAGTGAATTCCTCGCGTGAAAATACATAGGTATGCAGAAGAAAATTCTAACGGATATATTTTTTATTACAAAAAATCGAAAATGGGCATTTTTAAAAAATTTCTTAAACCCCTTGGTGTTTTTACGGATTTTGGCCATTTTTCGTTTTTTTGCAATAAAAAATTTATCCGTGCGAATTTTGTTGTAAAAATTTGCATACCTATGTATTTTTACGAGAGAAATTCACTGGTGTTTTCAGATTTTCATTATCTTTTCAAGTTTTTGAAATATTAAGAAAGAAAATTTTTGAAAAAAATTTAAAATTTTTCAATTTTTTCAAAATACCTGTACAAGTTAAGTAGCGCACGAGAAATACACTCGTTCAAACCGCATTTCAATATCTCTTTTAGTTTTTGAGTTATGGGCTTTCAAAGTTGAGCTTAAAAAAATGTCAAAAATCGCTGTAACTCAAAAACTAAAAAAGATATGAAGATGCGCCTTGCGCCATTCGATTTCTCGTGGTCTGAATTATATAGAACCACATTTTAATAATTTTCGATTTTTGAATTGGTTCAACCCAAAATTCTCATTATTTGTATGTACGAGCTCTTAAACGAAGAATTTGCGAACAAACCTCTACACAAAAGAACTTTTGGATTGTTTTGAGGTTCTAAATTTATACCTAACGTTTATTTAATGTAATTTAAAGTAATTCAAATTCATTTAATTTGTTTAAACTTAAAATGTTTCTTTTAGACTATAGACTATTATTTTCCCTATGTTTACTTTTAAAATAAACGCTCTAATGTATTGCTGTCAAACTTTGTAACTGTAACTATGGTAATGATATATCCCTATGTTTACTGATAAGAAAAACTCCCGGTATTTATCGGAACCACAGTTTCAATAAAAGAAAATTTAAACGAAAACTGCTAGTTTTGTCATAATTTTTATTTATAAATGAAAATTGGTACTTCATTTTTGGGAGTATTATTCAGAAATAAAAAAAACATTTAAACGAAAACTGCTAGTGTTGTCCGTCAATACGGTGGTGTGGATAGCATTGTGGAATTCGAATCCGGAGATCCCGAGTTCGAATCTCAGGTAAAAATTATATAAACTACTACACTGCGGCTCGGTGAGTGCGGACCCTGTACTGTTATTGGGTTTTAATTCCTGTTGTACAGCATAACATAAATAAATAAATATTTTTATATAAAAATGAAACTTGTTGCTTATTTTTTTGAGAGTTTTATTCAGATAATAAAGTTAATTTTATATGAAAATAAATAAGAGTGATGTAATTTTTAACGAGTATATTTAAGATAAATTAAAATATACATTAGTGTTCACATCATTATGCTACTATATCATAACTTAATCTAACCTGATGAAGTTATCAAATAAAAACATTACAAAAATAATACAAACCGTCATTTTACGTCATACAAAGTTCACAATCATAAAAACTAATGTAAAATAAAGTAATATTAATGGTGAGATTGATTTGAAAATTGTACTTGACGCTTAAAGTGCTGGCTCTTCCTCACTAGCGGTTGAGGGATCGAACTCCTCAGTCGGATAAGCTATGTCGTAGAGTTTACTGCACGCAGCGTAGGCGCAATTTTTACGCGCCACTTTCTTATTACCTCCTATAAACAAACAAAAAACACACTATTTAGTATTTTAGAAATAAAACATTACAATCTATCATTCATATATTCAGTACTTTCTTACACAGGGTGGCGATTCAAGTAACATTAATAAATTCCCTGACTTTTCCCTGATTAAGTAAAAAAATTCCCTGACTTCTAGAATATTGACTTATTTATGAATTTATGGTTACATTTCATATATTATATCATATATTGTAATATAATTGGTTTTTTTAATTAAATTTATAGTAAAAGCAAAATCAATTTGTGTTTATAAACAGGCAAAGACACAACCTTAAATATTGCATACAGAAAAAACATAGCGCGGTAGAAACGTTAGACAAAACAAAACAGTTTTCAATTAGTAAACATCCTTCGATTATATTTTCATAGATGGCGGTTCTCACTCTTAAGAAGCAATAAAGGGTATTTGTTGCCAATAAAGGTATACTATCTATCTAATAAAGGGTATTCTGCCAATAAAATCTAAAAATAACTAAATACATTTTGAAATAAAAGTTTGTAGTTATTTTTCTAAAATTAAATTAAAAAATTTAAAGAACAAAAAACTTTTTTCCCTGACATAGAATAAAATTCCCTGACTTTTCCAGAAATATATAAAATTCCCTGACTTTTCCCGGTTTTCCAGGTTATTCGCCACCCTGTTACAACATTCTTCTCAATTTTTCCTTTACTAATTTATCTTGTCAATCTCACCTTTTCCGTAGAAGGACTGTCCTTCCACCGTGGTCTTCATCACGAATTGAATATTGGGCGCAGTCCCATTCTTGGCAAACTCTTCATAAGAGATATCATCACGCATTTGATTGAGCAACATGACCGGGTTTAAAAGCTGTGGATTTGCTGGTAATTGCTTGGCTGGTTTTCGTGTTTTTGGTGGTCCAGCAAATGGTTTTATTTCTTGAAGTTTAGCAGCCATGTCTGCGACTCCTGTTCGAGCAAGAAGCTTCGCCTGGGGAGAAAGAGATGAGAGATACTGGGTTCGAATCCCACAAAAAATTATTAGAATGAAATAAATACAGTACAAAAGAATCCGAATTATTCGGATGGAAGTTTAATTTCAACCATTTGAACACCGTTGTATTTAAAAAGTTAATGAGGTTTACTGTCATGAACTCTCGCGTTTTAAACAAACTCGAAGCGTTTTGAACGCACGTTTCAAACTCACAAGCCTTTTATATGTTTTAGGCAAAATTTGCATTTTACACTTTGCCAGTGACAAATAATAAGTCCGTGAGATTTGAACTCATAATGTATTATATTTCTCAAGTAAAGTTGAAGTTTACGAGGGTTGAACTCGACTTCTCGCTTGTGAAGTGATAAAAATAAATCAATTATCTGAAAATGTTTTAAAACTGTCTTAAAAATTGTATTTCAAAACATTATTTTTTTGATTTTTCTTCAATAATTGTATTTTCGTCCTCACCTGTTCAATTTTGTCATCTCCTTCAGCATACCAAGTAGAAAACAATTTATGCATGGCAAACGAAGCAACATGCAACCAAGAAACATCTTCCTCTTCCTGTTTCTCTCCATCCACTTCCATATTCTCTGAAGCAGGAGTAGAAGTCGATTCACTATCCACACTCTGTGTGGAATGAGCAGCACCAAGTGGCGATGAAATCTTCGACAGGATGATGTATCTGAGAGCGGTTTCAGCAGCTGCAGTTTTAGCGGTAATCTTGCTCTTGCCGTAACCGACGTGTTCGTTACCATCGATGGTAACAGCTGCGATATAAGTGTCCGGTTCAACGTAGGTTTCTGGTTGAGATGGATCTTTGTCAAGAAAGTTGAATTTGTGACCGCCGACGAGTTCGTTGAGAACCATTAGGGCGTTTTTAGGGACTAGGATTTTGCGAAGACGACGGTTGCGGCGACCGCGTTTTTCTTTCTTTGAAATTTTACCTGAAATGTTAGATGCTTGTTAGAATGTGATTATTTATTGTTTAAATGGTGGTAGGATGAATAGATATGTCAGAGTTCTGGTTCACATGTCGAAAGTGGATCCTCTACAATGATTGGAGAATGCTACACTTTGATTCAAATTTGCGCAGAGATTTGTCATCATTTATTTATTTGTACTTAGATATAATCGTATATTAAAAAATATTAAATAAAACTCTAGGCAAAGTCTCACAAAATTCAGCCTCCGAGTCACCTTATGAGGGCATCGTCGGAGGCCGGCCAGCACAGTTAGTAACCATGGACGCGTTTCGCTCTTGTTAGAGCTCATCAGCATGGTATAACTCACTTCTTCACCTAGAACAAAGTTCATGTGAAGAAGCTGGTGACGAAGAACTGTGCCAGCAGAGAATAAGATCTCTAACAAACGGTAAGATGACATGAGAAGTTCTGTCGAACCATTAATGCCATCTACCGAAAAAAATGAAAAGCTAAGCAATAGCAATTTAAATAACAACAAAGACAAAATTAATTGTCATTCATGCACTTGGTGAGACTAGGTATAATAAAAAATATTAAATAAAACTCTAGGCAAAGTCTCACAAAATTCCATGGTTACTAACTGTGCTGGCCGGCCTCCGACGATGCCCTCATAAGGTGACTCGGAGGCTAAATTTTGTGAGACTTTGCCTAGTTTTATTTAATATTTTTTATTATACCTAGTCTCACCAAGTGCATGAATGACAATTAATTTTGTCTTTGTTGTTATAATCGTATATGTTTTTTACTTCCTTGTACGAAGTAAAGGAAGTATTGTAATCGCGAAAATTTTCGGTTCTCAGATTTCAACGGAAATAGGTATATTGGCCCTCCCTGAATCCATTTTGACTAATTTAGTCGTGCCGTCTGTACGTACGTATCTCGCATAACTCAAAAACGGTAAGCCGTAGAAAATTGAAACTTTATATTTAGGACTGTTATAACATCTAGTTGTGCACCTCCCTTTTTGGTCATTATTTTACTTGAAGCCTATAATAGATTTTCACGAAAAACTATATTCAAATATAATTTAAAACTTTCCAAATTTGGTATATAAGACTACTATATCAATGGAAATAACAGAATAGATTTTGGTTAAAATAGACTAACCGGAAGTGGCACATTACATGAAGCTGCTAACAGTTTTCCTTGAAAAAAATGGTATTATTTTAATTTTAGAAATAAATGCTGCAAATAAAAGTTTTAGAGAATTAAATTCTGCGTCTAGCACATTAAGAATTTTTTAATTAGCTTTTTGCATAAACGAGATATCTAAATTTAAATATTATATATTTTTTGATTTTTTTTAATTTTAATAATTAAGTTTGCTATGGATTAGAACAAAAAATAAAAGATTTAATGTCAAATATGTGCAATTAAAAAAATATCTATAGTTTAATACGTGTACAAGGAAGTCATGTGGTGTCCACATCAGATATTTTTTTAAATATTAGTTGAAGTTGTGTGTGCATTGAACGCGTGTAACTGATTTTTATATGAAAATAATTGTAAATATTCGTAAGTACCTTTCAAAATGAGCGTTTTTTTCTTAACCTCGCCATTCTCAGTTTCCATAGCCTCCACTTTCGCAGAAGTTAAAGTCGGAGGTACAGCAGGAATTGTAGGAGAAGGTTCAATAACCGGAGGAACAGTATTCACCACCGGTGGCAACGGTTCTGGTTCTTGCACAACAACAGGCTGTGGTACAACTGGAGGTGTTGGCTCCGACTTGACCTCCTTCTTCAGAGCAGATTTCAGCGGCATTGGCATCGTAGAAACCTTCATCAACGATGGGGGCGTTGGAGTTGAAGTAGCATTCGGTTGTCTTAGAGGTGGAAATGGTAGACTTGGAGATTGCTGAGAAGGACGTACAGCTTGTTGTTGCGGACGAGTCTGTTGTTGAGATTGTGGACGAATGTTGGGGACCACTGATCCTTGTTTCTGGGACTGCTGGTACTGTTGGTGATTGTTTACCACACAAGATTTACCTTAGCGGTCGTGCACACAAAATATAGGTGCTACTACTAACGCTATCAGATGTCTGATGCGTTAACAGTAAGGGTATGGCTTTCAGGTGTAATCGTAGCGTTGTGTGAAACTCAAGGGATATATTCTAAACCCCTGACTAAGGGTGACTAACTAACACACGAAGACATTTGCCAAAACTCTCGAAAATTAGTTTAAAGATAATTGTTGTCATTAAAACTTGTACAAAATATTTTCAAAAGATCCAGACGTTTTTAAATTACTTAGATACAAATATCTCTTACAGTTCTTTTGAAAATATTTTTCTACAACTCTTATTTATTTTTCTTTAAAGTAATTAAGGTTACTTTGACATTTATAACTGCGTCAAAAATTTATAAATTATTTTACAAGAAAAAGCTTCAGATAAAAGTGGTAGAGAACTTAATTATCTACAATTTTTATTTTTAGCTTTTTTTTCTAAAATAATTTGGAAACGTTTAACAGCGAAAAATATATTTAGTCGCCCTTAATTGTGAGTTCAAAATACCTATCTCGGTGACTTGATAGTTTCAACAACCGATTTTTGATTTGTACACATAAAAGACACTTTAACCACTCCTTTATCCAAGGTTCAAAGGAACTTACACACATTCTCACATTTTAACACTCTCAAAATTGGGTAGAAAGAAAACTAATGTAGTACAAGAATAATATTCCATAAACGCACAAAAATTGAACATCACACTCAGATTTGGGTAAAAATGCTGAGACATAGTTCATAAAAAAATTATAATATATAATGAACGCAGAAAAATAATGCCTCAAATAGAAAACTCTAGATACGCCACTGGTTTCTAGATGAGGACGATGACTTGGCAGTTTTCCAGAACTTTTTAATTAAATTGCGTTCTCCCGTAATCTTAAATTTATGACCTGTTCCAGTTATAAGCCAATTAGGGAATACAATAGAAAACGTGTTTTTTTATTACTTATTAATAATCAGATTACAAATTAAGTTCAAAAGGATTAGACTCTTTTAATCTTCCGCAAAAAATTACTTACATTAGAAAATATAAATTGCTGTAATTTTGGAACCGTTTAAGATATCGGCTTGAAATTTTGTATATATGTTTAATGAACTATTAGGAAGGTATTACATACATGTAAACATCATTATGTAAACCAGTGGTATTAAAAATGTTACTATATACATATATAAATTGTAACTTTTGTACCGTTTGAGATATAGATTTGAAATTTTAAACACATGTTTATGAAACTATATCGAAGGTATTCAATGTATGTAAACATAATTATGTTTTAATTCAGTGGTATTAAAAATGTGACCATATACCTATATACGAGTATCGACTTTTGTACAGATCTGTTCATAATGATTGGAAAGAGAGCTATTAAAAATGGTCTGGGCTAAACTTGACTTGGGGGCCAAACCTGAAGTTGGCTGCAGAACAAGCTGCTTCTGGCTTGAATTCAGGAATACCAACTTAACGTCAAAAGCCGGACAATTTGAAATGCGAAGTATATTTATCATAAAAATGCGTTCTGTACTAGGTTTGACATGGTTAGGGGTGTTTTTTTTTTAAGTTAAATTTTATGACAGAACAATTCGGATGACGCCATAAAATTTATCTTTAAAACAAAATTTTGTTTGTAATAAAATTCGCATTTCAAGTATATTTATCATAAAAATGCGTTCTGTACTAGGTTTGGCATGGTTAGGGGTGTTTTTTTTTTAATTGGTACTCCTGAATTCAAGCCAGAAACAGCTTGTTCTGCAGCCAACTTCAGGTTTGGCCCTCAACTCAAGTTTTACCATGGTCTGTACCACACAGTTCATTCACACCAGAGTTCCCATAGATCCAAGGATATAAAGAATGGCTACTACATCTACCTATATTCCTAGGAGCACTACCCAGGCCTTGTATAGTCTACTGGCATTTTTCGCAGACAGGCCTTTAAAAATACAAACAAAATAAATCAGTACTTGTCGAAACTTAATAATTTTGTAATTGATCATTAACAAACAGAAAATTTATATTGCCTTATGCTCCTTTATATGAGAAGTGACTTCTACCACCATAATAAATAAAAAGACTTTACCTGACCGCTAGAAATGAAATTATGTTGAATACCAGGCCGTCCTCTGCCGCCCATTCCTATCAAAGACCAAACTCTTTTAGATAAAAGTCACAAAAATATAGCAAATGTCTCACCATTATTGTAATTGGCATTTCCACCACTTCGCCGTGTATTATATGACATCGTAACTATTTAAAAATCACAGTTTATGCTTCAATATCAACAAATTCTTTGAGATAACGAAGCAGCGTCAAAATGGAGTAGCACAAGCCAAAGTAACAGGAAACGGTAACGATTTTAAAGTGCGTTCTTGAACGATGAAAGTTCGTTCACAGAACGACCTTGGTTTCAACCAATGAGAAACGAGGATTGGCAGAAAATGTTTTGTGTAAACGGTCTATTAACAGAATTAGTTCATTCGGTAGCTAAGAGATGTCTAGAAATATCTGAAAACGTTGTTTGGTGAAAAATAAATATTTATTAAATAAATATTGTAATGTGTTATATGAAATACTAACAGTAATTATATGTTTATAATATAATTAGTTGTTTAAAATAAATTTATTTAATTAAATAGTTTAATAGATTCATAACAGATGGAAAGCTTTTTTTGTAACTTTTATTAATTTTATTATTGTAGCATACTTTATGTAATAGTGTCAAAAATTTAGTGATTGCGTATTAATTAATGGTTGAAAATAAATGTATATAATTTTGTTTTCCTGTAAAATAACGTACATAACAATGACGCTTGCGCATCGATGACGTAATCATCAAAAGTGTGGGCGAATGCGACCGATGTGTTCCAAGTGACGTTTGTCTATTGTGCGGTCGTGATAAAAACATGAAATTTAAGAATAAAATAATTGTAATGCCTAAACAATAACATTCTCCAAAACAAGAAAGCTTATTCCTCGTTAAATAAATTCGAAACAATTTAAAATCAGGTGACCAGCCGTTAAAACTTTTTTTGCTTACTCAGGTTAAGTCTGACGCGCATGCGTCTCAATTTTGAAAGCATGGAGTTCAAATCGAGACGTGTCAAAATTTTTTCTCATTCGTGTTTTGTTCGCTGTGGTGAAAAGTACGTTGAGATCCAGCGATGCCTGCTCAAAAATTAGATAAACAACATTCTTTAAAAATATTAAACATGGAGCCGACTGGTGTTTCGACGAACTCTCATCAGCAGCTGATGAGCGATTGTGACAGTAGTGACGCGATTACTTGTTCAGGGGGTGAAAATGACAGCGGGATGCGTTTTCGAGACATATCTCGGATGAAATGGTTCACAGTTATTATTTTGTGTTTCGTGAATCTTATCAACTATATGGACAGATTTACTTTAGCCGGTGAGTAACACTTTATTTTATTTTTAACTTGAGAAACTAGTTGTATTGAAAGTGGGTCGGTAACTTTGCTTATACAAGCAACACGTGGTCTTCATTGAAGTACCACGCCTCCAAATTTCCCGGTATTTTTACTTTCGAGATTTTCAAACTTTTTTGAAAAAACGATTTATTTATAATGACATACATTACGTAATATTATTAAACTACCTACCTTGTAGATAGCTAGTTATGTGTCCTGATAAACTGTAATTAACTAAACTTCTAACATAATTAAAAATTAAATGATTTTAAATTACTTCTCACAAAAGTTACTTACTTTTCTTTTACTTTATTCCAAACACTTATCAAAAATAATAAGTTTGACTGCAAAACAATTTAGTTTGTACTTTCCAAAACAATCTAATTTGAATTCTGTCTCAAAATATTTCCAAAATCATTTAATTCGTGTGTTCAAAAGTTAAATAAAAATTAGTTGTAAATATGAGTATAAGTTAGAATGTAAAAATGAAAAAATCGTGTAATCGTCTAAATAAATAAATTCAGGTGCCTCACAAAAAATGTGCCATAGACGAATAACATGGCAAATAAATTTTCTACTACCATTACTTCCTTGATTATTTTCGAGGAAAAATATTGAAATTAATGTTTAGAATATTAAATTCAGTTTTTAAATCAGTGTAGATATTAATTTTTATTTATTTAGTTATTATAATAATTAAATGTAAAATTTGTATGTGACAGTTAAACGTTATTCATTTGTTTGCATCTGTTCCAGTTTCATGGGTATTTATGTAGATAATTTTTGACAAGTTTTAAAATTAATTTTAGCAATAACGAATTATGTTAATTGATTTAGAAGGAAAAATACTTATTTCCATCTACATTCATAATTCCTTCCATACAAGCTCGTCTCATCAATCATATTCACCTATCTTTTCCTAGGATTTCAACACAATCATTCACCCTCAATCTCAGCTACAAATATCTTTTAAATTCTTTAGAATAAGTAATCCAATAAGAAATTGAGTATCGTTTCATTTTTCATAAAAATTAGTTTAGCTTGTAACTAAAGCTGATGATAAAAGAGAAGGAAGTAAATAATAGGGCCAGAGCTTACAGCTAACAATAAAGTAGGGTTTTACACATCATATTGTTCGTAATATCACGTAGATCATCCATCATTTTAATTTGAACAGATGGCTGCGATTTAACGGCACCCAAAGGCGTGGGGTGTGAATCAGCCTAGCTGCGAACGATGTGTTTTTGTTTTGATGCTTTTGTTATGGTTACCAAGTTGTAGCAACATGGTTGCACGATCTCTTCACAAGCTAGCGTTCACTAATATATTTTTTACAATTTTAATAGTTTTGTTTTAAGTGCGTGAAATGTTTCTTTTTTGTTGCGCGTGAGAATGTTACTTTTAGTCGATACTAAAAAAGCAGGGTTCGTAAATATCATGATATTTATAATAAATATCAAAATATCTGATATATAGGATATATATCAGATAAATATCACTTTTTGGATATTTATTTTTTAATTTTAGTTTTTGTACACATTTAGAAAAACTGAAAAATTCGAAAAATTTCACTTTTCCGGAGGCTATATCTTAAAAACTAAACAAGATATGGAACTGCGCTCAACGGCGTTGAATTCCCCGTGTCCGAATTAACTTATAAGCAAATTTTCATACAATTTTATGCAATTTAATATTTTTAATTATTTCCTAAGGGGTACCCCTTTGGTTTTTTCAGATTTTAATTCAATTTTCCCAAAAATTCTTAATCGTAGGATTATTAAAACGAAAATTTACATACATATGTATTTTGACTCACTGAATCCTGTGGTGCAATCTTCAAATGCATATGACTTCTGGTTTTCGAGAAAATGTTAAAAAACCGCTTTTTGCGATTTTTTTGGCGGAAAATTTAAAAAAATAAAAATCGCTGAAACTATGTTTATAAGTTAACTGAAGCACGAGAAAATTAATGCCGTTGACCGCGTTTTCATATCACATTTAGTTTTCGAGATATAGCCTCGGAAAAGTAGAAAAACTGAAAAATTCGAAAAACTTCACTTCTCCGGAGGCTATATCTCAAAAACTATTTGATATTTTTATATAATGGATATATATCATTGCAAAAATATGACGATATATATCAAAATAAATATCATGATATATATCGATCGATATATATCTTCGAACCCTGTAAAAAAGGCATTCGAACACGCAAAAAACAAGAATTTCGCCCTCGAAATACAAACAACATTTTTTCTACAAGTGTTAAAATACAATAATTTTTATTACGATTATTTTATTCAAGTAAATTAAAGGAAAAAAATTAAAAATAATATGAATTTGATACTATTGATGTGTTGTAACTAATAGAACATGAAAAAAAATAGGAGCATATGAAAAATACTCATTTTGCGCACTAGGTTGAAAAAAATGCACAAAATACGCGTTGTTATATTAATGTAAATGATGAAAAAATCACGTACTTCGCGTACTGATATTATTGAAAAAAAGTAAACATTTTTTGACAGTTTGACATCCATCCCATTGCTTCTATATACCTGTATTATTAATCTTAAACTTACGCCCACTTTTCTAACAACGAATCTAAGAATATAAGAAAGGAAGGGAACGTCTGTCAGCGCTTGTTTTTGAAAGTAAATGCTACTCAATTGCAGTTAGACACTCTATAATAACACTGAAAATGAATCAAAAATATAAGAAATTAAATCTACTCCTGTGTCTTCCCCTCCACTAATATCTTTGAAGGCCGTGATTTGACGGTTGGTAACCGCACTTCACGCGAAAAAATATATCACTTACCGAGATCTGCTTCGACAGAGTAATGAGTAAAAGGCGTGATAATATATTTATTTATTGTATTTAATCAAAAATACAATTGCGTGTTCAGTTCATGGTTAAAATTTCATCCATTACTTTTTTTTGATTGTATCAAGTATCAAATAAATTATAGGTGATAAATTTTTGACATGAGAAAATAATTTTGAGGATATTAATTATGTTATTAAGCTAGTAAATGTCTCAGTTTATGAATTATTTATAGTAGAAACTTAAACTATACTTTTTAATTTATGTTACGATTTTTAATAATAATTAAATTATAATTGATTTATTACTGCTATTGTAATTATTATAAATTAATTAACAATTAAATATTGTCCGTCAGTACGGTGGTGTGGATAGCGATACGGAATTTGAATCCGTAGATCCCGTGTTCGAATCTCACTCAAGCTAAAAATTATATAAACTACTACACTGCGGCTCGGTGAGTGCGTGCCCTGTACTGTAATTGGGATTAAATTCCTGTTGTACAGTGTAACATAAATAAATAAATTATACATTATTTGTTATGTAATATTTCTATTTTTATACCAAAATAATATAGTTCAAAATTATGGATTTTATCAGAATATAAACATGAGATTACATAATATTGTAGGTGCTTCAGATTATGTCTGTTTATTTATGATTTAACGATAAGTTATCGAATTTACGATAAATCATCTTATAAAGGAATTATTCAAGGTTCAAACAAAAAAAATATATATACATATAAGGCCCTTCTGACAACGGAAAATTATCATTTCTGCGTTAAGGGTTTATTTTAACTTTCCCAAATGTATCCAATAACAACAAAACAGATAAAATAAATAAAAAAATATAAATATATCATCACGCCTTTTACCCATTACTGGGCGTGTCACTCTGCCTAAGCAGATCTCGGTAAGTGATAATTTTTTTGCGTGAAGTGCGGTTACAAGCCATCAAATCACGGCCCCCAAAGATATTAGTAGAGGGGGAGCCACATGGGTAGATTTAATTTGGTGAAAATTGTTTGTCGGCTGTGGGGATCGAACCAGGGTTCTCAAGATCCACAGGCCGACAAGATACCATTGAGCAACCTACCCCATAATAATATAATAATATTTCCATTTGTTTAAAAATAGTAGTACATGTATTTAAAGTATCAAATTCAAATCAATTTTATTTGTTTTATGGCATAATATATAACATTACTGTCATTTGATTTACTTTGGTAAGTAAATTAATTTGTCGTTTATAAAACCGGCCATTGGAAAATAGACTGCTTTCTGCTCTATATATATAATAACAATTTCTTCTGTCAAAAAATGTTAATTTTTTTCACTAATATCAATACGCGAAGTACGTGATTTTTTCATCATTTACATTACCATGACAACTCGTATTTTGCGCATTATTTTGCACCCTAGTGCGCAAAATGAATATTTTGCGCACTTTCGTATTCTAGTGCGCAAAATAAGTATCTCGCGCACGCTCCCAAATTATTTGTTGTCAGGTTTCATTAGTTACAATACATCAATATTATCAAATTAATATTATTGTTGATTGTTTTCCTTCAATTTACTTAAATAAATCACTAATTTTATATTATTCTTTATTTACAGTTGTAGAAAAAATGTTGTTTGTATTTCGTGGGCAAAATTCTTGTTTTTTGTCTCGACTAAAAGTAACATTCTCACGCGCAACAAAAAAACACTCATTTTGCGCACTTAATACAAAAATAACTATTTTCTACAACTGTCAAAAAATGTTCATTATTTTCACTCACTTGATTGATACACATACTAATCGTAACTTTATAATTAAAATAGTACAGATAAAAATAATTGAAAACTATTCTTTATCTAACTATTAAAATGCGTAGACGCTAGTAAAGATAAAGTAAAGTAATAAATATATAAGTGTAAAACTGGGAACCAATGGTGACATGTTATGTATTTCTACTCTATGATATTCGGATTAACAACCCCATAAATAATAACCGTGTATGCGCGCATCAAGATAAATGACTCCCATGTTTGGGGGACGCAACACACTACAACAGTGGCTCACAAAATGTAGCCGAGAGCGGCAGAGAAAGAGAGAATAATGAATGAAAGTTGCGGAACATATAACGCATTCCGTAGACCTACTTTTCCTAACTTTAATTTAAATTTTAAACCTGTTTAAAAAGTATTTAACTCCATTAATATATATGACAGTTGTGGCAGCGATAATTTATATATAAAAAAAAAATTGTGTCTGAGGGGTTCGGATTCCAATATAAGCTACTGTAATTGGGATTAAATTCCTGTTATGCAAAATAACAAAATAAATAAATAAATAAATGTTAGTTATTTATGCAATTAGAGTTAAAACGTAAAAAGTATGACTTTTTATTTTCGTCTGGTTATATCTCTAGAACTAAACGAGATATGAAGATGCGCTCATTGGCATTGATTTCCTCATGCTTCAATTAACTAAACACATTTTTAGCGATTTTTTGAAAATTTTCTTTTAAACCAGTTTTCATATAATATCTCAAAAACTAAAAGACATATGCACTTGGTGATTTTACCATTGGATTCAGTGGGTCAAAATACATATGTATGTAAATTTTCGTTACAATATTCGGACGAGAAAGCATTTTAAAGAAATTAGTCTGAAATTGGCCTAAAATCGAAAAAAACTCAAGGGGTACCCCTTAGGAAAATTACAAAAAATAAAAATCGCTAAAATTTTGCTTATAAGTCAATTCGAACACGAGGAATTCAATGCCGTTGAGCGCATTTTCATATCTTGTTTAGTTTTTGAGATATAACCTCCGGAAAAGTTGAATTTGTCTCAAATTTCAGATTTTCAATTATCTCGAGGCTATATCTCAAACATTAAACAATATATGAAGATGTGATTAATTTCTCAAGCTTCAATTAACTTATAAACATATTTTCTGCGGTTAAAAAAATATCAATATTTTCTTAGAAACACACAACTGTGTACTAGTGGTCCAGATTCCGCTATAAGCTGTAGGTTCCCTGTCCTATAATTAAGTTTAATTTCCTGTTGTGCAGACTAACAAACAAATACTGTTTTATAGCCAACATTAAATTTATTTGGATGATTATTAAATAATAAATAAATAAATATATCATCACGCCTTTTACCCATTACTAGATGTGGCACTCTGCTGTAAACAGATCTCGGTAAGTGATATATTTCTTCGCGTCAAGTACGGTTACCAGCCGTAAAATCACGGCCCTCAAAGATGTTAAATTGGTGAAAATTGTTTGTCGGCTGTGGGGATCGAACCAGAGTTCTGAAGATCCACAGGCCGACTCGATACCACTGAGTCACCTACCCCTAGAAAATAATTGGTATATTTCTATTTTCAGCCCATAATTTTCCAAATTACAAAATGAGCTATAATAAGAGGGTGCATTCTTTCATTTCCTGTACCCATTTTAAATGTTCCCCCTCTACTACATTTATTTCAACCCCTAAACTACTTCAGTTTACTATCTACACGTATCTATTTTAAAGCAAAGCCTGTCTTCTCCGTAGACAGTTTTTCCAGCACATGTGTCTGTAGTTTCAGTGTCGGTGCCACTAAATAATGTATGCGGCGTCACGTAGGAATGCGTAATCTTACCGGCCAAAGGCGTGCGTGCCTCAGGGGCACCGGACAACTTGTCTAATCTCACGGGTTGCACTGACAGACTAGATTAGCTGTTGAGAAATTTTAAAAGAAAAATACTTGTATTATGTTGAGATGTTGTCAGTAGGGTAATGTAGGAGGCGTGTGTTATCTACTGGAGCCTTTAAAATGGGTAATCTTGTCCGAGAATAAATTATTATATTGTTGTGGCTCGATGGTTAAACAGATGGGTTAGAAGCGATGATGTGTGAGCAGGGTTCGAAGATATATATCGATCGATATATATCATGATATTTATTTTGATATATATCGTCATATTTTTGCAATGATATATATCCATTATATAAAAATATCAAATAGTTTTTGAGATATAGCCTCCGGAGAAGTGAAATTTTTCGAATTTTTCAGTTCTTCTACTTTTCCGAGGCTATATCTCAAAAACTAAATGTGATATGAAAACGCGGTCAACGGCATTAATTTTCTCGTGCTTCAGTTAACTTATAAACATAGTTTCAACGATTTTTATTTTTTTTCTATTTTCCGCCAAAAAAAATCGCAAAAAGCGGTTTTTTAACATTTTCTCGAAAACCAGAAGTCATATGCATTTGAAGATTGCACCACTGGATTCAGTGGATCAAAATACATATGTATGTAAATTTTCGTTTTAATAATCCTATGATTAAGGATTTTTGGTAAAATTGAATTATAATCTTAAAAAACCTTAGGAAATAATTAAAAATATTAAATTGCAAAAAATTGTATGAAAATTTGCTTATAAGTCAATTCGGACACGGGGAATCAACGCCGTTGAGCGCATTTCCATATCTTGTTTAGTTTTTGAGATATAGCCTCCGGAAAAGTGAAATTTTTCGAATTTTTCAGTTTTTCTAAATGAGTACAAAAACTAAAATTAAAAAATAAATATCCAAAAAGTGATATTTATCTGATATATATCCTATATATCAGATATTTTGATATTTATTATAAATATCATGATATTTACGAACCCTGTTAATAAATAATGAAATAAATAATTTGTAGTTGGAATGAAAAATTCATAAAATTATTTCATTTGTTAACGTCTGTAGGTTCCGGAGTTTGACGGCTGGTAACTGTACTTTACGATAGTAAAATGTCTGCTATATATATCTTTCAAACTATTGTTTTTTTTAATATTTTCTTTTTAAAAAATAGTTTTATTTTGGTACAGGTAACCATGTTCAAAAACTGGTTCGTGGTTCAAATACTTCAATGGCTAATAGCTTTAGGGGTTGGTTCTAATTTTATTGTTCTTTTTTTATTGTAAGAACGTGACTTTGACTGTAGCTTTAAGTTAAAAGGGTTTAGGTATAAATCGTCTTAAGGCTGTAAAAAACTATTTAAATGTTAATAGTATTAACACCATTAGAAAATTATAGTCGAACACAAACTGTTAGAAGATATTTTTAGATTTAATTTAGTTTTATGTTGCTGTTAAATACTAATTGCTTGTGGTAAAACATTAAACGACTTTAATATTTTTTTTGCTTTCAAATATTTCTCAATTATTTTAGAGAGGAATACATCAAATAAAAATACGAAGAACTAAATTGTTTACATTTTTTACTTGAAATTTTTTTCTCCACAATCGAATACGGTACCACTGAGCCATCTATTTCGTAAATAATTAATACAACTTTTTTTATTCGATTGTGTGAAAAAGTTACTTTTTTGTTAGGACATTTGTACAAAAAGTTTTCCTTTTTAGTGATGTATTATTGTTTGCTAGCTGATGGTTATTTGACCTTAAATTATTTTTCAGCCGAAGACGAAAAGTACTTTTATGCCGGAAAATAGATTCTCGTTTTTATAGACTAGTAATTAAAGAGACATTTATAATAGTTATTTACGTAAAAAGTCAGGAAAGCGTTCAATTACAGGATGAGTAGATAGTTTCATGCCAAGCTTGAAACAGCTTACGAATCCTGTACGACGCTTTACTGACGTGTTACGTATAACATTTTACCTGAAACTTATAAACAAATAATACATATTTTAAATTAATTTAAATTAAAAGAAATATTTGACTTACATATTCAGTCAGTATTTTATGTTGCTAAGTAACTAGACACTCACGTTTCTTTCATTACCTGCCTAGGCAGGCAATATGTTATTTTCCTGACTAGGCATGCAAAGCAAAGCTTTCCTGAGTCTTAAAGCTCAGGCAAATGATTATTTTCCTGTCAATTTCATGTAAAATTTATTATATAAATAAAATAAATAAATATATCATCACGCCTTTTACCCATTACTGGGCGTGGCACTCTGCCTAAGCAGATCTCTTTAAGTGATATATTTTGTCGCGTGAAGTGCGGTTACCAGCCGTCAAATCACGGCCCTCAAAGATATTAGTGAAGAGGGAGCCACAGGGGTAGATTTTTAAATTGGTGAAAATTGTTTGTCGGCTGTGGGGATCGAACCAGGGTTCTCAAGATCCACAGGCCGACTCGATACCACTGAGCCATCTATATAATATACTAATAATAATATAATATATAATAATATACTATTTTCTGCTCCCGTTACTAAAATATCATTTAACGTATTGGTTTACTTGGCATTAAATAACGACTTAATCACATATTGACAAGCCGGGTCTTCAAATGTTTTAGTCACGTCTTAAGATATTAAGCACGTGGTCAAGTTAGCTTCAGGCATCTGCCATTGTAATTTAACCCTACTTTTTAAAAATTCATAATACTTTACATTTTTATTGTTGTCTTAATTTGCGATCGAAAAAAAAGTATAGTATGTAACTAGTTATGTAATCTCTTTAGATACTCGTAACTAAAGAGACGTTTTTAAAACTTATTAAATAATTCGTATTATATTCTAGCTTGAGACATAAAATTTGCTAGTTACAACTCTGTGTTTTACAGTGGAAAAATGTGTCAAGATCTTTTAAAAATGTATATTAACCACATTTATCAGACCGCATACAATATATTTTTAGTATCAAATCAATGAATTAACGCATACTATATCTGATACTATTTATAACCTCTCAGTTATTTTATTAAAAACCAATATCAATCTTTACGTTGTGTAGTTGTATCAGAGTAAAAGCAATCTACCTTTTACCGTTTAAATTAAACGCTAGTTCACTAATCAGATCACTGATCACTTGGTGAACTGATCCAGAATTTAGTCACGACGTTCTATCAACAGCAGTTTTGTTTCTTTGCTAACTAACATTGATGACAACACACTGATGATGTGATGATGGAATGAAATAAACTTGTGCTGAGAGACCATTCTGGTGATGACGGATGACGGTGCTTGTTCAGGGACGTACTAAGGGGTCACGGGGTATAATTATGTGACCTTGGTAATGACGATTGTATAGGTGTTGCAAGAATTAATTGTTATTTGTAATTAAAGTCATTTTAATGATGTTTGTTATAAATGTAGATGAGAATATAAAATATTACGTCTTTTATCTATTACTGTATGTGGCACACTTTGCTGTAGCAGATTTCGGGAAGTGATATATTTTCACCTGAAGTGAAGTTACCAGCTGTTGAATCACGGCCCTCAAAGATGTTAGTGGAGGGACAGCCACAGGGGTAGTTTTTGTCGGCTGTAGGAATCGAACCTGGGTTCTCAATCTCACAGGTTGATTTGAAACTACTGAGTCACCTACCCCATTAAGAAATTAACACGTATACTTGTATGTGAGAATCAAAAGAATCACGAATTTGTTTGAAAATGAACCAATGAACTTAAAACTATTTTGATAATTTTCTACTAGTGAAATTAATAAGTGATATTAAATATCCTTGGTTACCAATAAAATAAATGTTATTTCTAAATAATAAATAAATATATCATCACGCCTTTTACCCATTACTAAGTGTGGCACTCTGCCGTAAACAGATCGCAGTAAGTGATATATTTGTTCGCGTGAAGTGCAGTTACCAGACATCAAATCACGGCCCCCAAAGATATTAGTGATGGGGAAGCCACAGAAGTAGATTTAATTTGGTGAAAATTATTTGTCGGCTGTGGGGATCGAACCAGAGTTCTCAAGATCAGAATACCACTGAGTCACCTACTATACTAATTATAAAATAAATAAATTAAGCATTATGTTGTCTCATAGTAATAATAAATCATCATCATCTGTGGCGCTACAGCCCAAATCGACCTTGGGTCTACCGGACACACCGAGCCGTAGTTTTTACACTGCCGTACTGCCGGTTTTAGTAGTCGAATGCTACATTATTTAAAGCGTATAAGTGACTAGCTTATAGCGCCCGAGTGTGATAAATACATGTAACTGAAAAATCACACATTGCCGGCAGGCGGATTCGAACTGACGAACCTTAGTTCGGGTGATGTCACAGTATGTTAAGAGATGTGCCTTAACACGCTCGGCCACCGCGCCTGTAGTAATAATAAATAGTACATATTATCTTAGGTGGATTTGAGAATTTGACTTCGGTTTCCACAGCCGACAAACATTAAAACTATCCCTATGATTCTTTCTCCACTAGTATTTATTTTCACTGCCTGAACAAATTTGTATTAAAAAACGTCCAAACTGAAAATTTCAGTTATATCTTGTGCTATTATAACAGTTTCCAGTACTTCTCTATTTTAATTATATTTGAAGGATGTCTAATTTCGTTTAGCCACAGTTAGAAATGCATTCCACGCCTCTCATCATTCCGTCTGTTAGAAGTTCTAACTTCAAGTCGTCAAGTCAAATCTTCAAAGTCAACGTACCATTTGTTTCGCTGTGTCTGTTGTGGTTGTTAGTCGAGCGTTATGTTTGTAGGTCTGTGGAAGACTTAATCCGGTGCTAAACTTGGGTTTAAATGCGTGATCAACGCGTGGAGCCGTGGAGACGTTTAGTAAAGTGATAGAAGTCTAACAGGATGTCTCAAATAATTATAATACTACTTCCTTTACGTCATCGCACGCGTTCAAATGTTTTATGTTTCGTTGCGAGGATTTAGCTGGTTTGATGATTTATATGGGGTAGGTGGATCTTGAGAACCCTGGTTCGATCCCCACAGACGACAAACAATTTTCATCACGTTTTAATGTGGCTCCCTTTTACTAACATCTTTGAGGGCCGTAATTTGACTTCGCGCGAAGAAATATATCACTTACCGAGATCTGCTTAGACAGAGTGCCACACCCAGTAATGGATAAAAGGCGTGATGATATATTTATTTATTTATAGCATTAATTGTAATGGGGTAGGTGGCTCAGTGGTATCGAGTCTTGAGAACCCTGGTTCGATCCTCACAGCCGACAAACAACTTTCACCAAATTAAATCTACCCCTGTGGCTCCTCCTTCACTAACAACTTTGGGAGCCGTGATTTGACTTCACGCGAAGAAATATATCACTTACTGAGATCTGCTTAGGCAGAGTGCCACACCCAGTAATGGATAAAAGGCGTGATGATATATTTATTTATTATTACAAATAATTTATTTTTCTACGATCGTGCATGAAGTAAATAAATAAATAAATATATCATCACTCCTTTTACCCGTTACTGGGTGTGGTACACTGTCGTAGCAAATCTCGGTAAGTGATATATTTCAATGCACTATGTTCATTAAAAAACTTAATAATCGATTATAAATAAATAAATAAATATATCATCACGCCTTTTACCCTTTACTGAGTGTGGCACTCTGCTGAAGCAGATCTTCGTGTGAAGTGCGATTATCAGCCGTCAAATTACGGCCCCCAAAGATGTTAGTAGAGAGGGAGTCACAGGCTAGATTTTTAAATTGGTGAAAATTGTTTGTCGGCTGTGGAGATCGAACCAGGGTTCTCAAGATCTACAGGCCGACTTGATACCACTGAGACACCTATCCCATTAAGTAAGACATATATTTATTTTTAATACATAAACTGACAGTTAATTGCACATAATAAATAAATAAGTTTTACTGTTAGCTACTGTACCCGCGATTCACGCAAAGAAGATGATCTGCTACGTCAGAGTGCCACATCCAGTAATAGATAAAAGACGTGATGATATATTTATTTATTTAATGTAATTGAAATTTATTTAATTTTATTTAAAGTTGCAACAATACAAATTGTATTGTAAGTACAATAACTCTTGCAGTTCTTGTGTACCGATTAAGTTTCATAACTTGTTATCATTTCTCGTTAATATGATAAGTAAGACAATACACAAACTGTCACTAAACTACCAGGTATTCATATTTATCTGTATGTTTATCACAAACAACTAATAGATATTAATAACAATGAAAAGATAAAGACCTGCCCTAATTCTCTACTTATATAGTCACTCATTTTTATATTTATTTTACTGTTATTTAAAAGTTAACCGATATTTTATCAGCGAAACTAAATATAATAAAATGTGTCTAAAAGGAAGAAAATTGAGGGTAGTAAAGTATATGCGCATCAAATATCAGATGAGAAGTCAATAAGGAAGCTAACAACGCAGTATACACCCACGTAGTAACCTCTAACGACACAGGGGTGTACCAGGAATATTTTCTTTTTGGCCAATAAAAATAATATTAAATAATACAGGCACTGAATTATATAATAGCTATTTATGAAACTAGTAAGAAAATGAAGGTTATTACCTTACGCATGTGAAATTTGCGGAATGAGGTGTAGCCGAGTTATGTAAACACATAAGTAAGGTAGTAACCTTCATTTCCTTACTAGTTTCATACAATATTTTTTCTACTTCCGTTCTAATAAATACGAAAGAGCGTTTTTGATATTATGAAATTTTGACATATTAATGACAGTTATAAATTCAAAAAATAAAAGAATAACACATCAGAATTCGTCTACCAAGATATCTGTTGCTATGTTACCTCATTATTTCACTAGTTAAATAATGCAGATCATTACCAAACTCAAATAAGTGAAATAAAACGTCTATTTTCTAACGGAAGTAGAAAATAGTTATTTATGTATTTAGGCTACGAAAAGATTGTTTGTGAGCTACGAAGAAAATGTTTGACAGTCGAGGCAGACTATATTCTGAGCGTGTTAAATCATTTCGCAACCGAGGTACATGGTCATTAAAAAACTTAAAAATTTATTATAAATTTTATTTCGAAATAATGCTTATTATAAATATGAAATATAGAAATGGGGTAGGTGGCTCAATGGTATCGAGTCGGCTTGTGAATCTTGAGAACCCTAGTTCGATCCCCACAATTTTTACCAAATTAAATCTATCCCTGTGGCTCTCCCTCCACTAACATCTTTGGAGGCCGTGATTTGACGGCTGGTAACCGCACTTTACGCGAAGAAATATATCACTTACCGAGATCTGCTAAGGCAGAGTGCCACACCTAGTAATGGGTAAAAGGCGTGATGATATATTTATTTATTTTATTTTTATAAATAAATAAATAATGTAGCCAAGGGGATATTTTCAGATAACAGTATGTTTGTTTATCGACGACGTTTTTTTGTTATTAATTTTTATTAGTTTTATACAATGATACATTATATTTTGTAGTCAGGGGTTATTCATTATAGTTCTAAATGATTAGTACATAAAGTATTCATACTTTTATTAATAAAGTAAGCCCAGTGAAAATTAATTACAAGCTTATCGCATATATAGTTTTATTTCCACTTTCACAATGATTTTTTTAAATAAATTTTTATTAGTTTTATATAAAGATACATTATAGTTTGTAAAGAAAGGTTGTTGGCAGTAGGACAATTTGTAGCTAGACGTTGTCATGGTGTTGTGATGAATAAACAATTACAACAGTTTCGTGAATTCTACAAATAAATATAAATAAATAAATATATCATCACGCCTTTTACCCATTTCTGGGTGTGGCACTCTCCCGTATCAAATCTCGGTAAATGAGATATTTCTTCGCGGGAAGTGCGGTTACTAGCCGTCAAATGACGGCCCTCAAAGATATTAGTGGAGGGGGAGCCACAGGGGTAGATTTAAATTGGTGAAAATTGTTTGTCGACTGTGGGGATCGAACCAGGGTTCTCAAGATCTACAGGCCGACTCGATACCACTGGGCCATCTACCCCATCTATAAATAAATAATTTTAAATAATTGATTTAATGTTCGATGAAGACTTCGAAGGCGATTTTCTTGCAGTTCTAGAAAATATACAAAATATTGCAGATGCTTCAAGTAATAACTTTTAATTAGTTTTCTTTATGAGCATTGTAAAATTTTACAGGTCTCTTTTATCAGCAGGGCTACGCGCTGTAATTATTCATTTATTTAGTTTAGAAAAATAATTACTAAATTAATTTTAAAAGTTGATAAAAAATATATATATTTGTTGTTTGTTTATTTAAGCAAAAAGTAGCAGATTTTCTTCTGTGGTTAGAGTTTCATGAACCTAATTTGTTTGTTGAGTTACTCAATTAACTAGTACTTAAAAACCATTTTTAATACTAGTGATTTATAAATTCGATAGATTTAACTGTCGGTTCTCGTTGAAACATTTTATAATAAAATTAAATTAAAAATCAACACTAGGTTAGTTTCAAATAATGTAAAGTTTATTTTACAATACGTATTTCGGTCGACTAGACCATCATCAGGTGAACAAGATAACAATGAATTTGTACATTTGTACAATTTATAAGTCTTACTCTAATGTACAAATTCATTGTTATCTTGTTCACCTGATGATGGTCTAGTCGACCGAAATACGTATTGTAAAATAAACTTTACATTATTTGAAACTAACCTAGTGTTAATTTTTAATTTAATTTTACTAGTGATTTATATTTTTTAATGTTTCTGTTCTAAAATTGACTTCCTAATATTCAATACTTTCTTCCTACTATAAATTGTAGAACACAGTATACCTTTCTGTACATTAATTTAATTAGATAAATTTGTTACAACTGGTTAGAAATGCCTAGCCATGTTAGTTAATCGATCGCGTCGTTTTGTTTATGAGTGTCGAGTGTTTCTCTGTGAATGTTTATTATTTTGTGGTGTAAATCCTCGCGGGACAATCATGAAAATATGTCAAATCGCGAGATTAAATGTTGGTGGATCTTTTGGTGTGTGTTCATTATGTGGAGACATAAGTGAAGTGCCGTATTTTGTGAGTGAATGTTTGGATGGACTCTGTCTTGTTCCTGTTTATCGATGGAAGGTAGCTGATGTTGTAGCCATCGGTGAGTTACACATATATTTGATATTATAAAAAATATAAAGTAAACACTTGGCTATGTTTCACAAAATTCAGCCTCGAAGTCACCTTATGAGGGCTCGTCAGAGGCTGGCCAGCACAGTTAGTAACCATAGACGCGTTTCTCTCTTATTAGAGCTCATCAGTAAAGCCCGGATTTTTAGGCAATTGCCTAGATTCAAATTTTAATTTACTTCAGGCAATTTCGTTTTTCTATACATAGGTAATATGTTTACGTGTAATGGCAGGTTTTTTTTTCGTGCCTTAGAGCCTATTTTTTCTATATTTTGGTTATTGTGCCTATTTTACCTTATACAGCCTATTTTGCCTATTTTTGTTTGTTTTATTGACCAGACAAGGTTTATCATCTACTTCGTTGACTAATTCAGCACTCGACAAAGTGTTTCAACCTAACATATAATATTTAAAGTACTTACTTTAAGCAAGTTTTTGTGTGTGAATTTAAAATGCCGAAAGAATAAACGTTTGTTAGTCAAAATTTTACTTGGCAATTCAATTGTGTCTTTGCCATTAATCAACGGAGCTGAGGTAACTTTAGACGATATGGCTAAATATAAGAACGCTTCTGTCACATTTTGTGATGTCAAACAAAGTTTTCAAGTTACAAGCAAGTTCTGACAGACCGAAGACAGTCCCTTTCAAAAAATTTCATAGAGCGATTGCTCGTAATATTTTGTGAATTAAAGTATACTACATAATTTGCATAATAGTTAATAAAATGAGAACCCTACATTATTATTTTTCAGATTGCGTTAATTTTTGTTTAAAATGATTACTTTTTGTAACGAAGAGTAGATACGAGTACCAATATTAGAAAAAGGATTCGTTCATTTTTTTAAACAAATTATTTACATTTAGGCTGCCTAAAATCCCGCCTATTTTAGAGTGTTTGGGTGTTTTTAAGACCCTAAATATCCGGGCTTTACTCATCAGTATGGTATAACTCATTTCTTCATTTTGTGAAACATAGCCAAGTGTTTACTTTATATTTTTTATTAAACCTTGTTTCACCAAGTGTTGGATGACAATTAATTTTGTCCTTGTTGTTATTTGATATTATACAGGGTGTTTTACAACTTATGGCATTTAGTAAATATTTATTAACAGAAATATAAATTATTTGTATCATTAATAGACAGATAATTATAACAAACTGAACATTATAGATGTATTTCGATATTAAAGTGAGAAATTTGAATATATTTTTGCAGTTTGATGACAAGAAAGTAATGTCAAATTAACTCTACCCCTGTGGCTCCTCCTCCACTAACATCTTTGGGGGCCGTGATTTGACGGCACTTCACGCAAAAATATATCACTTACCGGAATTTGCTACTGCAGTGTGCCACATCCAGTACTGGGTAAAAGGCGTGATGATATATTTATTTATTTATAAAGTAATGCTGATGCACTTTTAATAATGATATTGTAGTTGTTTCCATGTTATACCCAATTTTGGGAATCTGCAATTGCATATCTTTTAAATATATTTGTTGCGCTGTACAATAAGGAATTAATTGCAACCATTTAAAATTATTTATGGAAGATAAATTAATTTATTTCAAAAGTAAATAAAATTTATTGATTCAAATGACAATTTGGGGGCAGTGATTTGACGGTTGGTTATCGAATTTCACATGCAAAATATATCACGTACTTCGATCTGCTACAACAGAGTGCCACATCTGGTAATGGGTAAAATGCATGATATATTTATATTTATTTTTGTTGAATACAGCTCTGTAACATTTTTATTAAGGATCATCGAATGAAATCCCTCCCTCAACTTCACCCTGAATACCTGACAAAATGAAGGATAATAACCCATACAATATCATAACTTCATCAAAGTTTTTACGTCATTTTTAATTAGTCAAAAATTCGTATAATAGAATCCCAAAAAAAATTCAATAGCTTCTGGTTTAATTACGTCACTTCCTGGTCTTATTTTCACCCCCTCCTCGTTTTAGGGTGACTGACAATGTGGTTTCGATATCGCTTTAATTATTACGCACACATCGCGGACGTTCATCCCCCTGTTCTCCGATTCTGCAATGGATTGCTTTTGCGATAGCGTGTTTGGAAATTAGAAAATATTTTAGACAATTCTTATATGAAATAATTTATTAGTTTACTCATATAAGAGAAATAAATTTAAATATTATTTTTTTGGGTTGTAACATATATCTTTCAGCTTTTATTTGTTACTGCACAACAGGAACTGAACCCCAATTACAGTACAGGGTTCGGACTCACCGAGCCACAATGCGGTAGTTCATATATTTTTCGCTTGAGTGGGTTTCGAACGCAGGGTCTTCAGATTCGAGTTTTTCACAGATTTAAGACTATAGTTGCTGTCAGATATCCAATTAGTAATTATAATTAGCAATTACACTTAGAATCACTGTTTGTCATGTCAAACAATGCTTGCTGTCACATCAATAAAATTATGATATTTTATTTTATTTATTTATTTTTATTCATTTTAATCACACACTATAGTTTTTCTACGATCGCAAATTAAAACAACAAATATTCAAAATTTAATGAATTATTTAAAATGAAAATTAAGTTACAATGTCATATTTAATTTCTGTCGTTACAAAGCAAGTAAAAGTAATTCTGTTTATTGATTTAGATGCAGAATTTAATGCCCTAAAACTTTTATTTGACGCGTTTTTGCTTAAAATAATTAGGGAAGCAGGAAATTGCAAAAAACTGATTTCTCATGTTAAAGTCCTATGACCGGCTGAGCGAGTCACCAGCCTGTATATATTTCATTTGTTAGGCGGTAACCAGGGTTCGTAAATATCATGATATTTATAATAAATATCAAAATATCTGATATATAGGATATATATCAGATAAATATCACTTTTTGGATATTTATTTTTTAATTTTAGTTTTTGTACACATTTAGAAAAACTGAAAAATTTCACTTTTCCGGAGGCTATATCTCAAAAACTAAACAAGATATGGAAATGCGCTCAACGGCGTTGAATTCCCCGTGTCCGAATTGACTTATAAGCAAATTTTCATACAATTTTAAGCAATTTAATATTTTTAATTATTTCCTAAGGGGTACCCCTTTGGTTTTTTCAGATTTTAATTCAATTTTCCCAAAAATCCTTAATCGTAGGATTATTAAAACGAAAATTTACATACATATGTATTTTGACCCACTGAATCCAGTGGTGCAATCTTCAAATGCATATGACTTCTGGTTTTCGAGAAAATGTTAAAAAACCGCTTTTTGCGATTTTTTTGGCGGAAAATAGGAAAAAAAATAAAAATCGCTGAAACTATGTTTATAAGTTAACTGAAGCACGAGAAAATTAATGCCGTTGAGCGCGTTTTCATATCACATTTAGTTTCCGAGATATAGCCTCGGCAAAATAGAAAAACTGAAAAATTCGAAAAATTTCACTTCTCCGGAGGCTATATCTCAAAAACTAAACAAGATATGGAAATGCGCTCAACGGCGTTGAATTCCCCGTGTCCGAATTGACTTATAAGCAAATTTTCATACAATTTTAAGCAATTTAATATTTTTAATTATTTCCTAAGGGGTACCCCTTTGGTTTTTTCAGATTTTAATTCAATTTTCCCAAAAATCCTTAATCGTAGGAGTATTAAAACGAAAATTTACATACATATGTATTTTGACCCACTGAATCCAGTGGTGCAATCTTCAAATGCATATGACGTCTGGTTTTCGAGAAAATGTTAAAAAACCGCTTTTTGCGATTTTTTTGGCGGAAAATAGAAAAAAAATAAAAATCGCTGAAACTATGTTTATAAGTTAACTGAAGCACGAGAAAATTAATGCCGTTGAGCGCGTTTTCATATCATATTTAGTTTTTGAGATATAGCCTCGGAAAAGTAGAAAAATTGAAAAATACGAAAAATTTCACTTTTCCGGAGGCTATATCACAAAAACTATTTGATATTTTTATATAATGGATATATATCATTGCAAAAATATGACGATATATATCAAAATAAATATCATAATATATATCGATCGATATATATCTTCGAACCCTGGCGGTAACACACTAAATAAATAAATAAATATATCATCACGCCTTTTACCCATTACTGGGTGTGGCACTCTCGGTGATATATTTTTTCGCTTGAAGTGCGGTTACCAGCCGTCAAATCACGGTCCCCAAAGATTTTATTGAAGGGGGAGCCACAGGTGTAGATTTAAATTGGTGAAAATTGTTTGTCGGCTGTGGGGATCGAACCAGGGTTCTCAAGATCCACAGGCCGACTCGATATAACTGAGCCACCTACCCCATTTATTATTTATGGTCGTAGATAAAGTATAATACACAACTCGAATTGTAATAGTGTAATTACTGCACTCTCCAAGGCTCGTACGCAACTTTTTCACTCACACGTAATGTGCTTGTTACAATTCTCGTTATATAATATAATATTACGTAATCCTGTCCCACTGATATTACCTACCCTCAATGAGTAGGAAATCGCAACCGCCCTGATTTTGAATATATATTATGTTGACACAGTAACCCTTAATGCACCCACTCTAGGGGGATGAAAACCCCATCTACACTCTGTGTTTACTCCGTGGATGAATTTTAAACTGTTCGCTTGAAAGCCCACTATGATCTTGGCGTTCTAGTGACGCTGGCGGGAGCGCTGACATGAGAATGTTTTTAAGGATGGTAGCACTGCATATTCAGTGGGATTTTTGTTGTTTTATTAAAGAGGGGAATGTTTTTCTTAGGTGTTGGTATATGATTTGAATAAGATGTATTTGCTGTTGGTATTATTATTCTATTGGAAAGAATATATCAATTGATGTTTTTGTGATTTTATTGGAATTTGGAAGTAGTGTTCTAATAAAGAATTGAATTTAAATTATTGTACGACTCTAATTAACAGCCAATAGAAATATTATATTAAGCATGGTTACCATGGCAATATAAACATTTTCGTAACACATGCACAAGAAACACGTTCTTATTCCCTAATTTTAGAGAAAGAAACACTGCTTGTCTCCTTTAGGGAGAGAAACATTATGGTTCTCTCCCTAGGGACATTTTTCTCTCTTTAGTGACTACGATTATTAGCTGTTTGCGGCGTTTCCTAGGTAACTAGTTACGCAATCCATATTTGACGTTTGTCCCGATAAGACAGTAATTTTCGTGCACTTGTTACGAAAAGTATAATATGCTTCACGGGAGGGCGCGATTATTCCTTGTGTGAAGTTGCCAAACCGAGACGTAGGCGTGGGCCGAAGGCCTGAACAGACACGCGGGAATAATCGCTTGTTTTCCTCCCTTGATATTATTTCGTAACACATGCACAAGAAACGCGTTCTTATTCCCTAATTTTAGAGAGAGAAACACTGCTTTTCTCCCCTAGGGAGAGAAACGTTATGTTTCTCGCCCTAGGTAGCATGTTTATCTCCCTAGAGATTACGATTATTAGCTGTTTACTATTTATAAATACTATTTTATATAAATACTTTTCTTGAAACTATAACAGATCTTAGTAAGTAATATATTTATTTATTTATGTTACGCTGTACAACAGGAACTTAATTCCAATTACAGTACAGGGTGCGTGCGAAGTGCGATTACCAGCCGTCAAATCACTTCCTCTAAAGATGTTAGGGAAGCTACAGGAATAATGTGTTGAAAATTGTGCGTCGGCTATGAGAATTGAACCTGGGTTCTTAAATCCACAAACCCTGTAATTTATAACATTCTAAGTAAAAATTCCGTCGCAAATATTCAATTCATTTCAATTTAACTTCATAAATACCAAACTACTTGAGTACATCGCATAGCAATACTATCAATCAATTAGTTTTCAATTAGACTTCAATTGTTAAAAGTCATTTGTGCCAATTCTCAACTAAAATCCGCGAGCGCGTGTTTAGTGACGTCACACAATGATTGACAAATGACGACCGTTCAGAATGAAATTAATTTCATCGCATCACGACCAAATAATAAATTTCAATTAAAGCATCATTATTATCCGTCAGGGGGTGAGTACACTAGATGATGTTTAGAATTTTTACATCACTTTTCACTTTGAATTCGGCAGAGTTAATTATCAAGGGTGGTTTTTGTTTTGTGGTAGCCGATATTGACAGATTATTGATAGTTTTATTAGTTATTCAATATTGACGGATTGATTGCTGGGTGTGCTTTAATGCGATGGCTATAGGGCTATACTATTCTTAGTGGAAAAGTGGGTGCAAGTTAGTTGAGATCGTTTCGGCATGTGAAACAAATGTTGAAAGAATGGTTGGTGAGATTGAGGGTGAGAGATTGTGTAGACGACCTGAAATGCCTCGAGTCCTTAGGATATCGAGGAATAATTGGATGGATATGATTGAAGGTTTGTTGTGTCAACAAAAGATGAGACGAGCTTGAATCAAAGGAATTATGAATGTGGATGAAATAAAATGGGTACCACGTTTTGTCTAGAGTACTGCTTCCCAATTTAATGGATGTAAAGGCCTTCGTAGAATAATTTAAAAATGTCGCGGTCACATTAATAATTTAGTATATTGTAATACTAGTGAGGAAAGGGTTTAATTGTAAAACAAGTGCAAAAGTTGAAGCACGAGCGAAAGCGAGTGTTCTAATTTTTCTGAGTTTTGTAATGACTAAAGCCCGGATTTTTAGACAATTGCCTAGATTCAAATTTTAATATACTTCAGGCAATATCGTTTTTCTATACATAGGTAATATGTTTACGTGTAATGGAAGGTTTTTTTTTTCGTGCCTTAGAGCCTATTTTTTCTATATTTTGGTTATTGTGCCTATTTTACCTTATGCATCCTATTTTGCCTATTTTTGTTGCCTATTCTAACTTTTATTGAGCAGACAAGGTTTATCATCTACTTCGTTGACTAATTCAGCACTCGACAAAGTGTTTCAACCTAACCTATAATATTTAAGGTACTTACTTTAATCAAGTTTTTGTGTGTGAATTTAAAATGAAAGAAAAAACGTTTTTTAGTCAATATTTAACGTGGCAATTCAATTGTGTCTTTGCCATTAATCAATGGAGCTGAGGTACCTTTCGACGATATGGCTAAATATAAGAACGCTCCTGTCATATTTTGTGATGTCGAAGTTTTCAACTTACAAGCAAGTTCTGACAGACCGAAGATAGTGCCTTTCATAGAGCAATTGCTCGTAATATTTTGTGAATTAAAGTATACTACATAATTTGAATTTGCATAATAGTTAATAAAATGAGAACCCTACATTATTATTTTTCAGATTGCGTTAATTTTTGTTTAAAATGATTATTTTTTTCTAACGAAGAGTAGATAGGAGTACCAATATTAGAAAAAGGATTCGTTTATTTTTTTTTTAAAGCAAATTATTTACATTTAGGCTGCCTAAAATCCTGCCTATTTTAGAGTAATTACCGGCCTATATGCCTGCTTATTTGGGTGTTTTTAAAATCCTAAATATCCGGGCTTTAGTAATGACCCTTTCCCACGAGTGTTACATACTATTTTTTTCAACATTAAACGTAAAAATAATATTTTTACATTTGCGATACAAGAAATTAAATAATTATTTTATATAAATGTCCGTCAGTACGGTGGTGTGGATAGCATTACGGAATTCGAATCCGGAGATCCCGAGTTTGAATCGCACTTAAGCTAAAAATTATATAAACTACTACACTGCGGCTCGGTGAGTGCGGACCCTGTACTGTAATTTGGATTAAATTCCTGTTGTACAGCGTAACATAAATAAATAAATCAAAGGAGTTGTATTTACAAATCATGTCTAGTATTATCATATTTATGGGGTAGGTGGCTCAGTCCACCCCTGTGGCTCCACTTCCACTAACATCTTTGAGGGTTGTGATTTGACGGTTGGTAACCGCACTTCACGCGAAGAAATATATCACTTACCGAGCTCTGTTTCGGAAGAGTGCCCACATCCAGTAATGGGTAAAAGGCGTGATGATATATTTATTTATTTTATATATTTACAGCAGCATACAATAATATTTGCGAAACAATTTAAATTGTTCTACACAGTATTTCAAATTTATTTCTCCTACTAAGACACTATTACATCGTACAATACCATCCTTAATTCATTGAACCTACCCTAAATTAACCCCATATTGTAAGCCACCCTATATCATCCGACAAATACACCACATGTAAAAAGAATAGTTTATGTTTCTGTGTCATCTTCTCTCGTAAATAAATATACCGGGTGTATCAGATAGAACGCAGTCGTAACTTATGTCACAGTTGGTGGTCTAAACACCATTGAAACAGAAGGCAGACAATAGAGGATCGTTGTACAGACCTGCCAACTAAACAATACAAATATTATAGAGACAATAAAGAAAAGATGCTCTTTGAATCTTAATAGAAACAAACAGTAATGATTAAGATCTATAATAAAATATCAAAATAAACACTTGTCTAAGTCTCACAAAATTCAGCCTCCAAGTCACCTTATGAGGGCATCGTCAGAGGCTGGCCAGCACAGTTGGTAACCATAGACGCGTTTCGCTCTTATTAGAGCTCATCAGTATGGTATAACCTACTTCTTCACCTAGAACAAAGTTCACGTGAAGAAGCTGGTGACGAAGGACTGTGCCAGCAGAGAATAAGATCTCTAAAGAACGGTAAGATGACATGAGAAGTTCTATCGAACCAGTAATGCCATCTACCGAAAAAAGCAAAAGCTACGAAATAGCAATTTAAATAAAAAACAACAAAGACAAAATTAATTGTGTTGTTCAATGTACGTTTGATTTAGAGTTAAAAATTCGGAGAGTTAGCGTTGTTACTTCCTTGTACGAAGTAAAGAAAGTATTGTAATCGCGAACATTTTTTGTTTTGAGGTTTCAGCGGAAATATTCATTTTGACTATCCCTGAATCCATTTTAACCAGGGTTCGTAAATATCATGATATTTATAATAAATATCAAAATATCTGATATATAGGATATATATCAGATAAATATCACTTTTTGGATATTTATTTTTTAATTTTAGTTTTTGTACACATTTAGAAAAACTGAAAAATTCGAAAAATTTCACTTCTCCGGAGGCTATATCTCAAAAACTAAACACGATATGGAAATGCGCTCAACGGCGTTGAATTCCCCGTGTCCGAATTGACTTATAAGCAAATTTTCATACAATTTTATGCAATTTAATATTTTTAATTATTTCCCAAAAATCCTTAATCGTAGGATTATTAAAACGAAAATTTACATACATATGTATTTTGACCCACTGAATCCAGTGGTGCAATCTTCAAATGCATATGACTTCTGGTTTTCGAGAAAATGTTAAAAAACCGCTTTTTGCGATTTTTTTGGCGGAAAATTGAAAAAAAATAAAAATCGCCGAAACTATGTTTATAAGTTAACTGAAGCACGAGAAAATTAATGCCGTTGACCGCGTTTTCATATCACATTTAGTTTTCGAGATATAGCCTCGTAAAAGTAGAAAAACTGAAAAATTCGGACAATTTCACTTTTCCGGAGGCTATATCTCAAAAACTAAACAAGATATGGAAATGCGCTCAACGGCGTTGAATTCCCCGTGTCCGAATTGACTTATAAGCAAATTTTCATACAATTTTATGCAATTTAATATTTTTAATTATTTCCCAAAAATCCTTAATCGTAGGATTATTAAAACGAAAATTTACATACATATGTATTTTGACCCACTGAATCCAGTGGTGCAATCTTCAAATGCATATGACTTCTGGTTTTCGAGAAAATGTTAAAAAACCACTTTTTGCGATTTTTTTGGCGGAAAATTAAAAAAAATAAAAATCGCTGAAACTATGTTTATAAGTTAACTGAAGCACGAGAAAATTAATGCCGTTGACCGCGTTTTCATATCACATTTAGTTTTCGAGATATAGCCTCGGAAAAGTAGAAAAACTGAAAAATACGAAAAATTTCACTTCTCCGGAGGCTGTATCACAAAAACTATTTGATATTTTTATATAATGGATATATATCATTGCAAAAATATGACGATATATATCAAAATAAATATCATGATATATATCGATCGATATATATCTTCGAACCCTGATTTTAACTAATTTCGTCGTGACATCTGTACATACATACGTATATATCTCGCATAACTTAAAAACGGTAAGCTGTAGACAGTTGAGATTTTGTATTTAGGACTGTAACATCTAGTTGTGCACCTCCCTTTTTGGTCATTATATAACTACCGGAAGTGGTAATTTACTTGAAGCCTATAATAGATTTTCATGAAAAACTATATTCAAATATAATTTAAAACTTTCCAAATTTGGTATATAAGACTACTATATCATTGGAAATAACATAATAGATTTTGGTTAAAATAGACTAACCGGAAGTGACACATTACATGAAGCTGCTAACAGTTTTCCTTGAAAAAAATGGTATTATTTTAATTTTAGAAATAAATGCTGCAAATAAAAGTTTTAGAGAATTAAATTCTGCGTCTAGCACATTAAGAATTTTTAAATTAGCTTTTTGCATAAACGAGATATCTAAATTTAAATATTATATATTTTTTGATTTTTTTAAATATTAAGTTTGCTATGGATTAGAACAAAAAATAAAAGATTTAATGTCAAATAGGTGCAATTAAAAAAATATCTATAGTTTAATACGCGTACAAGGAAGTCATGTGATGTCCACATCAGATTTTTTTGTAATTAAGTTTAAGGATTAGAACAAAAAACATGAAAAAAATAAAAAATGTAATGTCAATGTCAAATTACGTCAAGTATGTGCAATAAATAAAAAGTAGGTATAGTATAATATGCGTACAAGGAAGTCATGTGGTGTCCACATCAGATTTATTCTGTTTTGACAAAGTAACATTTCTCATTGATAAATACAAGCGCAAATACCTACTTTGTATATATCAACTATAGAATATGACAATTTCAGACTTTTCTTGCTGTAATTTAGAGAAATAATTCATTGTTGTGTTGTCAGTATTTCTGTACATCTATCTAGTTCTTGTTGAGAGCCACTGGTGTACCTATTTATAATGAAGTACTAGAGCGTGAAAAATAATGACCAACGAATTTTTATAGCATCGTTCGCAACAATCTATTTCTCTATTACATTCTTTCATTAAAAACAAATTGCTGTTTTTAATTGATCCATATTTCAATTTTATTGATCCTGTCACACATTCATACACTACTTTCCATTACTGTACACTGCACATGTTTATTTATCACTTATCACTTGTTAAGTGTTGATAAACTTGACCGAATATCACTGTCTAGTCTAATTAAATCATACAAAAAATTATTATCTTTTAAAGTTCAAATTGTACTTGTACATAATAAATATATTATTGGAACTTTGACCTATTGCCCGACTGTAGAAGAAGCTCTGAATTTGCAGATCTTAGTAGCTGACAAGCAAAGTTAAAGCAAAATAGATATACAGGGTGTTTCAGGACTAGTGTAACAAACTTTAACAGCTTATTCCTGAGGTCATTTTGAGCCAAAAATGTTATATGAACATAGGTCCTATTCCTTCTAGTTACCAAAATACAAGAGGTTGAAGTTCTATAAATAACACGAAATTTTCAAATTTTTTTAATCAAGATACTTTCGGAAAACAAGAGTTATATTGAAAAGTCATACCTTATTTGTCTTAATTAATTTTATTTATTAATATTAACTAATACGATTTAGAGAACAAAACATAAAATGACACAATTAAATAGACACAGAACAACATAACCAAACATGGAATAGGTTAACACAATATGAAATAAGATAACAAATTTTTAAAAAATTACAGCAAGTGTTCAAAATGAGCGCCTTGAACTCGTATGCATGTTAATATTAATAAATAAAATTAATGAAGACAAATAAGGTATGACTTTTCAATAAAACTCTTGTTTTCCGAAAGTATCTTGACTACAAAAATTTGAAAATTTCGTGTTATTTATAGAACTTCAACCTCTTGTATTTTGGTAACTAGAAGGAATAGGACCTATGTTCATATGACATTTTTAGCTCAAAATGACCTCAGGAATAAGCTGTTAAAGTTTGTTACACTAGTCCTGAAACACCCTGTATGTTGGGATCTGTCATTTTTGTGGGAAACTGTTTTAGTGATTTACATTGCAAGACCGTTATACAGAAATTTACAGGCGAGCATAGAAAGGTTATCTGTGTGAGCCTGTAAATTTCAGTTAACGGTCGAGCATTGTACAATGTTTTATGTGCATTCGAATCGCAATATATGTATATTTAATAAAATTAATTGCAATAGTATAACGCAATAACTAAAATGTTCAATCAAGGTAGACTTTGAAAATCTGACAGATTTTGTTTAATCAACAAATATTTAAGTGTCAAACATTTCAAATTAGATATGTTGTCATGATAACCAATGTCAACAGCCCGTTATAATTTTTACACGGGCTAGCACGTTATAAGTCTCGTAACCCCTAGAGACAGAGTTAAGTAAACAGTTCATTACGATTCAAATGTACGTAAAAATATTTATTAATAGCACATTTTTATCTTGAACATATGATATTGTATATTTTCTTCTGTAATTTATTTGAAAATTATTTTAGAGCAAAATGCTTCAAATAAAAATTGTAGAAAATTTAATTCTCTATAACTTTTATTTGAAGTATTTTTCTCTAAAATTATTTAGAAATGTTTGACAGCAGATAATATACGATGATGACTGCCTTCAGAAAGATTTACAGACGGCCCTGTAAATACGCAAAATGGCGGGTAGTACAAACCCTTCAAAACATTCTTTATGTTTATTTCCCAACATTAACTCTGTTACCAGCTCTGTGAATGATATCATTAAATAATAAATAAATAAAAAAAATAAATATATCATCACGCCTTTTACCCATCACTGAGTGTGGCAGTCTGCCGTAGCAGATCTAGGTAAGTGATATATTTCTTCGCGCGAAGTGCGGTTTCCAGCCGTCAAATCACGACCCTCAAAGATATTAGTGGAGGAGGAGCCACAGGGGTAGATTTTTTAAATTGGTGAAAATTGTTTGTCGGCTGTTGAGATCGAACCAGGGTTCTCAAGATCCAATTTTCACTGAGCCACCTACCCCATATTATTATATTATATTATTATATTTATTTATTTATTATTATTAAATAATAAATAAATAAATATATCATCACGCCTTTTACCCATTACTGGCTGTGGCACTCTGCCGTAACAGATTTCGGTAAGTGATATATTTCTTTGCGTTAATTGCAGTTACCGGCCGTCAAATCACGGCTCCCAAAGACGTTAGTGGAGTTTGCCATATATGAGTTAATATTAAAATTTATCTTTTCTGATTTAATCTGAAAAAAAAACTTTCTGGTGAGGTAGTGAAAAAAACTTCTAATATATCTCGTGCCAAAAGTGTCATACCGCCTTTAATTGCTTTATATCTCGCTTCTGCGCCTCAAGAAAGGCAAAAGCACCTTAAAAAAGTCGTTTTTTACTTCCTTGTACGAAGTAAAGGAAGTATTGTAATCGCGAAAATTTTCGGTTGTCAGATTTCAACGGAAATAGGTGTTTTGGCCCTCCCTGAATCCATTTTGACTAATTTCGTCATGCCGTCTGTACGTACGTACGTACGTATCTCGCATAACTCAAAAACGGTAAGCCGTAGAAAATTGAAACTTTATATTTAGGACTGTTATAACATCTAGTTGTGCACCTCCCTTTTTGGTCATTATACAACTACCGGAAGTGGTACTTTACTTGAAGCCTATAATAGATTTTCATGAAAAACTATATTCAAATATAATTTGAAACTTTCCAAATTTGGTATATAAGACTACTATATCAATGGAAATAACATAATAGATTTTGGTTAAAATAGACTAACCGGAAGTGGCACATTACATGAAGCTGCTAACAGTTTTCCTTGAAAAAAATGGTATTATTTTAATTTTAGAAAGGAATGCTGCAAATAAAAGTTTTAGAGAATTAAATTCTGCGTCTAGCACATTAAGAATTTTTTAATTAGCTTTTTGCATAAACGAGATATCTAAATTTAAATATTATATATTTTTTGATTTTTTTAAAAATTAAGTTTGCTATGGATTAGAACAAAAAATAAAAGATTTAATGTCAAATATGTGCAATTAAAAAAATATCTATAGTTTAATACGTGTACAAGGAAGTCATGTGGTGTCCACATCAGATATTTTTTTCTTGATATACGCAAATAACTATTATAAGTCCATTCCTAGCTTGCAGAAATGGTCTTTAAAATAATACTGTTCAAGTAGTTCTCTTTGAAGATGATTCATATTTCCTCCAGAACAAAAATAAGTGCTAACTACACGTCAGAAACTCCTTAGATTCTAAAAATACTGTAGATAAATTCATTGTATGTAAAAATAACGAAATCACTCTCCACAAAATTCCTGTTATGCATAGAACTGTTTTTATCTCATGAACTTGAACATTTGAACATCGCCTGATTTCGTCTACGCCTACTTTATGTGCCACGTTACCGGATATAACGTCGGTAATATGACAACGTGTTATTTTTGTTATCTAACTATTGTTTATTTTATCGTATGTTTTGTTGTTGAGTTGTCCTACCACCTGTTCCATAATCACACTTTTTTTTAACTTTTTATGAGACTGATTATAGCTAGAAGATTATATTTAATTGAGACTTCGTTGTAATTTAATAAGTGTAAAGGTGTTAGTGAAGCTTAAGTTATTAGAATTTTATGAGTGTGTAATTAAAAGAATTAATTATCAATTTATTATGTAATAAAATATCACCCAGAAGCTCATTTTGTACTAACATCTGTGGTGTTTCGATTTGACAGCTGGACAGACAAACACTATTTTTTAAAAAATTTATATACCGGATTAACTACTAAGGTCATATGCCGATATGTCCTTTGTATGGTCGCCACGGGCGGGACCCGAACCCACGACCTTATGGTTGCGAGTCAGGCCCTCAACCCGCGCGACCATTACGCGGGACAAAACACTATTTATTTATTTATTTATTTATGTTACGCTGTACAACAGGAATTTAATCCCAATTACAGTACTCACCGAGCCATATAATTTTTAGCTTGAGTGCGATTCGAACTCGGGATCTCCGGATTCAAATTCCGTATCGGTATCCACACCACCGTACTGACGGTCATGTCATCTATATAGATTTGTAATTGCAGAAATGACGCTTTTAAGCTGGTCGTAGATATAATTTTTTGAGTTCAAATTTCGTGGGCATCAATTTCGATTGAAGTGTGGCACCATTGCTATCTCGCGACGAAAAACATATTTTATTTAATTTATTTATTTATTTATTACTATTACACTGCCCTACAGGACGAGCCCAAAAAAAGGACAGGAACAAAAATATACAAATATACAAATACATAAGTGCCTAAAAAATGAAAAAAAGAAAATTAACAAATAGTTACAGAGTATTATAATAAAAATATAACCAAAATTAATATAAATGATTTAGATTATTAACAAAAATTTTTGTGTCATAAATATCTAATTGTGACTGTACAGAGTTATAAAGTTTACATGCGTTAAATATTGGTGACTTATATAGTGAGTTTGTATGAACATTAGGTAAGAAGTTGTGTAACAATTCTTTCAATGTTTAAAGTTTACTAATTTTTAGTCATTACTGTAAGTAATCAGTCCAGTTATACGAAAAATGTTTTCAAGTAATATGGAAATATTTTTGCGAATTTCGAAAACATTTTTACGTTGTAATAAAATAAATAAATAAATATATCATCACGCCTTTTACCCATCACTGAGTGTGGCAGTCTGCCGTAGCATATCTCGGTAAATGATATATTTCTTCGCGTGAACTGTGGTTACCAACCGTCAAATCACGATCCCCAAAGATATTAGTGGTGAGAGAGCCACAAGGGGAGATTTAATTTGGTGAAAATTGTTTGTCGGCTGTAATCAATACATTAAATAATATATACCGTTACATTTTTTTGCAATAATTTTACATACATACATACATAATATCACGCTATATCCCATGAAATGGGGTAGCACGAACCCGTCAACATTCTCATCTTGACACACGATACTCGTTTCGACCACATTAACACTTCCAATAATAATAATTTTGAATCACCTATATAAATGTATACAGGCTGGTGAATTAAAGGACATACCAAAGCGTTTTCAATGCTATTTTTTAAATGTTTAATTATTGGCTTCCATAATTATTTTATATCAAATAATTAAATAGTTTATTGTAGAGTAAACATTTTTTACATTAATATTTATAATTTTACTCTATCTGGAATCGGAAAATGATGGTAGTATTTATTGGTCATTTTTTAAAATTCATCCGTAATAGTTAATGTTTTTATCTGCCATTATTATAATAACTTTTTCATGTATAGAATAAAATAAACTCTTAATTAAAATCATATTTGTTTAGTTGTTTCATGGCACTAATGATTTTATGAAAATAAACAATAAATAAATAATTTTGATTAATACTATAAGTCTATTGAAATATATGAAGTATTATACTCAATTTCAACTAAATACAGGACTGTTAAAAGTTACACCCACAAAATAAACAAACAAAAAATCCACAACCAGTGTTTATAAATAATTGACGATAGTCTTTTGACATCAATAAATCTGAAAACGAGTAAACAAACATAATATAAAGTACATATCTACATAATAAAGTAGATAACACATGCATACATACATACTTGGCTTGCACATGTGGTCAGGTAAGTACCTACGTCTAGATATCTCGACTGACGTCATCGTACGATTCATACCAGCCAATCAGCTTTCATTAAACCAGAAGCGTGAAGAACACTCATAGTAAAAACGACTTACATTTTGGCTAGAGTTACGGCTCCACGGTTTTTATGATAGAATGACGGCATTTATTCTCGTACGTTTATAATTTATTTAATATACTACAGAGAGACCTACAGTTCAATAAAAATAAATATATCATCACACCTTTTACCTATTACTGGGTGTGGAACTATGCCTTAAGCAGATCTCGGTAAGTGATATATTTCTTCGCGTGTAGTGCGTTTACCAGCCGTCATATCACGACCCCCAAAGATATTAGTGGCGGGGGAGCTACAGGGGTAGATTTAAATTGGTGAAAATTGTTTGTCGACTATGGGAATCAAACCAGGGTTCTCAAGAGCGACAGGCCGACTCGATACCACTGAGTCACTTACCCCATAAAATATAAGATCTCTATTTGCAATTTATATATTTGTCATAGATGAAATCTCAATTTATACAGTAATAGGGATGTTCGACTAGGGTGGCTACAGGATATGAGCTACCCTTAATTTATTTTCGTTTTGATGGACACGAAAATTGGGTTTAATCTTGTTTCTGTTTCAATACATTTTCTTTTTCGAAGTCGTACACGATAAAATTATTTGTTTCTAGTATTTTTTTATTTATAAATAATGTACATAGTTTATGGGGTAGGTGGCTCAGTGGTATCGAGTCAGCCTGTGAATCTTGAGAACCCTGGTTCGATCCCCACAGCCGACAAACAATTTTCACCAATTTAAAAAAAAATCTACCCCTGTGGCTCCTCCACCACTAATATCTTTGGAGGCCGTGATTTGACGGCTGGATTACCGCACTTCACGCGAAAAAATATATCACTTACCGAGATTTGCTTAGGCAGAGTGCCACACCCAGTAGTGGGTAAAATTCGTGATGATATATTTATTTATTTATTTTTTATTTATTTATGTCTGTCAGTACGGTGTAGTCCCTAGGGAGAGAAACATGCTACCTAGGGAGAGAAACATAATGTTTTCTCCCTAGGGGAGAAAAGCAGTGTTTCTCTCTCTAAAATTAGGGAATAAGAACGTGTTTCTTGTGCATGTGTTACGAAAAAAATATACTTGCATTAAAATTCGTCTGTCAGTACGGTGGTGTGAATAGCACTACGGAATTCGAATCCGGAGATCCCGAGTTCGAATCTCACTCAAGCTAAAAATTATTTAAAACTACTACACTGCGACTCGGTGAGTGCGGACCCTGTACTGTAATTGGGATTAAGTTCCTGTTGTACAGCGTAACAGAAATAAATAAATATATTACCAATTCGTGGTTTCAGAAAAACACGAAACCTTTGAAACCACAGGTCAGTTCCTTCCTATGGTTTTGTGTTCGTTTCTAACCGGATTTTTGTCTAAACTCGAACAAGTTTTTTTTAAAATAAATTGTTGTAGTATCTTGACCTGTCCAACTATTATTTTTATGAATTAAAAATACACAAAGTTCAAAGATTACCACACCTCTTATCTGCTTAAATATAAATAACGCATCTTTTACAAAAACAAGATTGGACTTTAGAAAAAATGTGTGTACTCCCAGACGTGTAAATATATTTTACTTGACGGCAAATATAAATATAAATATCTGATGTGGACACCAAATGACTTCCTTGTACGCGTATTAAACTATAGATATTTTTTTAATTGCACATATTTGACATTAAATCTTTTATTTTTTGTTCTAATCCATAGCAAACTTAATTTTTTTAAAAATCAAAAAATATATAATATTTAAATTTAGATATCTCGTTTATGCAAAAAGCTAATTTAAAAATTCTTAATGTGCTAGACGCAGAATTTAATTCTCTAAAACTTATATTTGCAGCATTTATTTTTAAAATTAAAATAATACCATTTTTTTCAAGGAAAACTGTTAGCAGATTCATGTAATGTGTCACTTCCGGTTAGTCTATTTTAACCAAAATCTATTATGTTATTTCCATTGATATAGTAGTCTTATATACCAAATTTGGAAAATTTTAAATTATATTTGAATATAGTTTTTCATGAAAATCTATTATAGGCTTCAAGTAAAGTACCACTTCCGGTAGTTGTATAATGACCAAAAAGGGAGTGCACAACTAGATGTTATAACAGTCCTAAATATAAAGTTTCAATTTTCTACGGCTCACCGTTTTTGAGTTATGCGAGATACGTACGTACGTACAGACGGCATGACGAAATTAGTCAAAATGGATTCAGGGAGGGCCAAAACACCTATTTCCGTTGAAATCTGAGAACCGAAAATTTTCGCGATTACAATACTTCCTTTACTTCGAACAAGGAAGTAAAAATAAATATATCATCACGCCTTTTAGCCGTTACCGAGTGTGGCACATGGCAGTAGTAGATCTCGGTATATGATATATTTATGCACTTAAATTACGGTCCCTAAAGATGTTAGTGGTGGGAGAGCCACATGGGTAATTTTAATGTGATGAACATTGTTTATTGGTTGTGAGAATCGAACCCGGGTTCTCAAATTCACAGTCCAACTCACCAATGACCCGCAAAAAATAATAATATACATATATAATATTTTATGGGGTAGGTAGTGGCTCGTGAGAACCTTGGTTCGATCCCCACAGCCGACAAACAATTTTCACCAATTTAAACAAATCTATCCCTGTGGCTCCTTCTCCACTAATATCTTTGGAGGCCGTGATTTGAAGGCTGGTAACCGCACTTTACGCGAAAAAATATATCACTTACCGAGATCTGCTTAGGCACAGTGCCACACCCAGTGATGGGTAAAAGGCGTGATGATATATTTATTTTATTTATTTAAATCTATCCCTGTGGCTCCATCTCCACTACCATCTTTGGGGGCCGTGATTTGACGGCTGTTCACGCGCATAAATATATCAGTTACCGAGATCTGCTTAGGCACAGTGCCACACCCAGTGATGGGTAAAAGGCGTGATGATATATTTATTTTATTTATTTAAATCTATCCCTGTGGCTCCATCTCCACTACCATCTTTGGGGGCCGTGATTTGACGGCTGTTCCCGCGCATAAATATATCAGTTACCGAGATCTGCTTAGGCAGAGTGCCACACCCAGTGATGGGTAAAAGGCGTGATGATATATTTATTTTATTTATTTAAATCTATCCCTGTGGCTCCACCTCTACTACCATCTTTGGGGGCCGTGATTTGACGGCTGTTCACGCGCATAAATATTTGATTTACCGAGATCTGCTTAGGCAGAGTGCCACACCCAGTGATGGGTAAAAGGCGTGATGATATATTTATTTTATTTATTTAAATCTATCCCTGTGGCTCCACCTCCACTACCATCTTTGGGGGCCGTGATTTGACGGCTGTTCACGCGCATAAATATTTGACTTTCCGAGATCTGCTTAGGCAGAGTGCCACCTCCAGTAATGGGTAAAAGGCGTGATGATATATTTATTTATTTATATAGAAAGATAGAAATCTTTCTTGTGTACCATCAAGTTAGTAATATCTCAGTGTCATCCAGTAGACGCATTATGAACAGTTTCATTGTAACAAATGATAGTCGAATGACTTGACAAAAGACGAATTGGTCGATGAATGAATCGTATAGAAATGCAAAGAGGGACACAGTGTAGAAACAACGAGGTTAAGGGTCACGAAACATCTAAGTAGTCACTAGAAAGAATTGTAGTAGTATGAGACCACTGTTTATTAATTGTGTTAGTTAGTAGACAGATAATTTGCTTGTAGATTAGACGGAAGTAGTACACTAAGGCCCACAGCCACTTAAAACTAAAGATTCTTTAACGAATACTTAAATATAAGTAATTTCTTAAAAATTAACTCAAGTTTTATATACAGGGTGTTTCAGGACTAGTGTAACAAACTTTAACAGCTTATTCCTGAGGTAATTTTGAGCCAAAAATGTCATATGAACATTGGTCCTATTCCTTCTAGTTACCAAAATACAAGAGGTTGAAGTTCTATAAATAACACGAAATTTTCACATTTTTGTAGTCAAGATACTTTCGGAAAACAAGAGTTTTATTGAAAAGTCATACCTTATTTGTCTTAATTAATTTTATTTATTAATATTAAAATGCATACGAGTTCAAGGCGCTCATTTTGAACACTTGCTGTAATTTTTAAAAAATTTGTTATCTTATTTCATATTGTGTTAAATAATTCCATGTTTGGTTATGTTGTTCTGTGTCTATTTAATTGTGTCATTTTATGTTTTGTTCTCTAAATCGTATTCGTTAATATTAATAAATAAAATTAATTAAGACAAATAAGGTATGACTTTTCAATAAATCTCTCGTTTTCCGAAAGTATCTTGATTACAAAAATTTGAAAATTTCGTGCTATTTATAGAAATTCAACCTCTTGTATTTTGGTAACTAGAAGGAATAGGACCTATGTTCATATGACATTTTTGGCTCAAAATGACCTCAGGAATAAGCTGTTAAAATTTGTTACACTAGTCCTGAAACACCCTGTATGGCTAAGAATCAAACATTAATAAAATAAAAATTTGTCATCGATTTCACCTAATTTTTTGACAGTTTTGTAGCTCGCACAAATAACTATGTAATACTTCACCCATACCTCGCTTTACGGCCTAGATACGTTCCACGAAACTTGGCCGCAAATCGAAAAGCCGTATAAGGAATCAATCAATTCTAAATTCATACAAATTCAATGAGGGAAAAAGTTTTTTTTACATTTTATGCCGTAAATCGAAAACGTGCCTTAATTGAAAAAGGCCGTTATAGCGGAATGCAGTATAAAAAGCGGCCGTATAGCGAGGTATGGGTGTAATTATTTTGTTCGATGGAGTAGGTGGCTCAGTGGTATCGAGTCATCTTGCGAATTTGAGAACCTAGGTTCGATTCCTACAGCCGATAAACAATTTTTACTACATTAAAATCTACCCTTGTGGTTCCCTTTCCATTCACATCTTTATGTGGCATGATTCGACAGCTGGTAACCTCACTTCACGCGTATAAATATATCACTTACTTAGATCTGCCTCGGCAGAATGCCACATCCAGTAATGGATAAAAGGCATGATGATATATTTATTTATTAATTTTTTATTCGCTGTATTGTTTTTACTCAATTTTTATTAAAACAAGTTAAAATGTAATGTAAATATGAATATTTGTTAATTGATTTTCGCGCCTTCAGTAACTAACATTAATTCTACAGTTATTCCAAACTAGTTTGAAACACGGAAACAAACTTATAAAGATGTAAATTTACCTTAAATACATAGTCGACTAGTGCATGTCACTAATGATATTCATTTGTTAGTTAGAAAGCGAATAATAGTATCTATGATATCTGTTCACCCGTGGTTTAGTGACATCACTGTATGTAAAACTGTTATTAAATATCACACGCCATCAACTCACAAAATATACTTTGTTCTTACTAATTTTCTAGCTATTAGCAACACAAATTAGTATCAGATATTGACAGCAAATTCATCATTATTTATAAAACTAAACACTTGTCTAAGTTTCACGAAATTTTATATTTTATTATTAAAGCTAGTTTCACCAAGTGAGCATTCAAGACAATTATTTTTTTCTGAAATCGTCAAGAAAATGCCTACTTTCCTGACGCATTTTAGTCAGGAAAGTAAGTGTTTACCTGACTCAAATAAATAAACTAAATAACTAAAAAAATTAATAAGATTTTTATTTATTTTTATCAATAATATTAATACTAAATATACAATTGCTTAAATTACTAAAATTTATGTATGACACTGGCGAATTTGAAGCTAAATTTATTGGAGATTCAGTAAATAAAATAAGCAAGTAGCACATTTGCTGACAAATTATTTTGCTTTTTCCAATCCATGAAAATTTCATACTCTTTATCATATCGGTCTTTGGACTTGCTCGGTAATAAATTTTCAACAGCCGCAGTTGCTTGATTTAAGATTTCAGGAGGAGTACTTGAAAATACCGCCTCATACTCATTTTCATCTATATTTTCCAACATTATAAAGAAATCTTCTCTGTCAACAATATTACTTATGACACAAATATGTTCAATAGATTTTTCATATAAGATATTGTTTTCAACAACTTTTGTTATCACCTTGGATATGTAGTTTGCTGCCAATATAATTCTTACCAAAAAATTAAACAATTTGAAATATTTATTATTAATTATATCGATAAAATATAAATATGAACGATTTCAGAAAAAATAGTATATATAATACGTCACGAAAGTGTCTGACGGCCTCGTACTTCAAACAACCGCTTCGTCAAGTAAAGCATCGCTTTCCTGACTTATTATGTAATATACTATTGCCTTTGTTGTTTTATTTAAATTGCTATTTCATCATTATTTATGTTATACTGTGCAACAGGAATTTAATCCAAATTACAGTACAGAATCCGCACTCACCGAGCCGCAGTGTACTAGTTTATATATACAGGAAGATTCTATACCTCTGTACGAAACTTTAATGACATATATAATTTCATATACTGGTATCGAGTCGGCCTGTGGATCTTGAGAACCCTGTTTCGATCCCCACAGCAGACAAACAATTTTCACCAATTTAAATCTACCCCTGTGGTTCCCTCACCACTAATATCTTTGGTGGCCGTGATTTGACGGCTAGTAACCGCACTGCACGCGAAGAAATATATATCACATACCAAGACCTGTTTAGGCAGAGTGCCACATCCAGTAATGGGTAAAAGGCGTGATGATATATTTATTTATTTATATACTGATTATAGAACAAACAGAATTTAATTGGACATAGAGTGATGTTATGTATAATTACTTACAGTAATATTTACTACAGCTGTTAACGTCTACAGTAAATCACAATTAAAATTATTTTATTACTGAACGGTACAGTATATAGGTATATGACGAATGACCATCCATCCATTCATCCAATAGCAAACCTGTAATCCTATAATAATATTTTTCTAAAATAAATACCAACATGTTCAGGTACTAACCAAAGTCTACTGCCATCTTATTTTCAGTTTATTCTCTAATTAGCATACCTGTGCGTATGTATATACAGGGTGTTTCAGGACTAGTGTAACAAACTTTAACAGCTTATTCCTGAGGTCATTTTGAGCCAAAAATGTCATATGAACATAGGACCTATTCCTTCTAGTTACCAAAGTACAAGAGGTTGAAGTTCTATAAATAACACGACATTTTCAAATTTTTATAATCAAGGTACTTTCGGAAAACAAGAGTTTTATTGAAAAGTCATACCTTATTTGTCTTAATTAATTTTATTTATTAATATTAACGAATACGATTTAGAGAACAAAACAAAAAATGACACAATTAAATAGACACAGAACAACATAACCAAACATGAAATAGGTTAACACAATATGAAATAAGATAACAAATGTTTAAAAAATTACAGCATGTGTTCAAAATGAGCGCCTTGAACTCGTATGCATGTTAATATTAATAAATAAAATTAATTAACACAAATAAGGTATGACTTTTCAATAAAACTCTTGTTTTCCGAAAGTATCTTGATTACAAAAATTTGAAAATGTCGTGTTATTTATAGAACTTCAACCTCTTGTACTTTGGTAACTAGAAGGAATAGGACCTATGTTCATATGACATTTTTGGCTCAAAATGACCTCAGGAATAAGCTGTTAAAGTTTGTTACACTAGTCCTGAAACACCCTGTATTTATATTAGAAAGAGATGAACCAGTCAGTTGGCCGCTAAAGATGCTGGAAGTTTTCTGCTGGACCAAGAGTTTTACGAACGTGGGCGAGGCATTCTTATTTCTACAGTCATGTACTATTTAAAATAAGACAGGTTCAAAAGATCTTTACACTTTTATCTTCAAAATTGTTCATGAATTTTCTGCAATTAGACAGAGTGTTTCAAAATTATTTATAAATAAATAAATATATCATCACGCCTTTTAGCCATTGCTGGGTATGGCACTCTGCCTAAGCAGATCTCGGTAAGGGATATATTTATGCGCGTGAAGTGCGGTTACCAGCCGGCAAATCACGGCCCCCAAAGATGTTAGTGGTGGGGAAGCCACAGAGGTAGCTCAATGGTATCGAGTCGGCCTGTGGATCTTGAGAACTCTGGTTCGATCCCCACAGCCGACAAATAATTTTCACCAATTTAAATCTACCCCTGTGGCTCCCTCACCACTAATATCTTTGAGGGCCGTGATTTGACGGTTTCACGCGGATAAATATATCACTTATCGAGATCTGCTTAGGCAGAGTGCCACACCCAGTGATGAGCAAATGACGTGATGATATATTTTTATTTATATTTTTAAATTCGCAAAAACAATTGTATATTACTTGAAACAAACATTTTTTGTGCCACTGGATGGATAATTTTACAGTTAAGAATAAAAATGGGTAAACATTAAACATTGAAAGAACCGTTACACAATTTTAAATTAACTTAATTTTAATGTTTATTAAGTTTTATTCCCTCCCCTAACATCTTTGGGGGCCATGATTTAACGGCTGGTAACTGCACTTTAAGCGAAGAAATATATTACCGAGATCTGCTACGGCAGAGTGCCACACCCTAGTCATGCATAAAAAGCGTGATGATATATTTATTTTATTTAATAATTTTTATTCATTATTTTAACTAATGTGCAATTATTTTTGGCGCATTTTGGAAAAATTATTCTTGGATTGTATTCAGTACATCAAATAACATATACCTTTAATTTTTGCAATAATTTTGAAACATCCTGTATATCTAAAATATGATGCAGATCCAGATCTATTTTTGTTTTGTGTCATACTTCAATTTGATGAGTTTTTACTCAAAATACTCATTAAATTTAGCTACATTCGACATCAGAAAATATATAAACATTTTGAGGTTAAGTTTTTACATCTTTAAAAAATTCTTTAACAGTTTTTTTTCACATTCTGTTTCAAAAATGAAAGTAAATTCTTTGAATAAAAGTGATTTTAAAGAAACAAGTTCTCGTGGATCTCGTAATTTATTTTAATTAATGTAAAAGTCAATGGTATATATTTTTGATATTCTTACACACCAAACTATTTTTACCACAATTATTTTTGCATACAATTCCTTATTTTAATTGGTAATTACAAACATTAAATTGCTCTCAATTTCAACAACAATTACTATTTCTACAAATCATTTAAAATACTAGCAAAATTATGTATACTACGGTCTCGGTTTTTACGTGTACTTAGATAGTGATTTTATCTATCTGTTATCATAACTTTCTTTTTTATTTTGAGTGTACATTTTAGAATAAATGATCATAATTGGCTGTCACACTTTCACAAGACATTATGTGGTAAATATCTAACAATTACTATTTCTCCAAATCACGTAAAATACTAGCAAAAACATTAATACTATACCTTCTCGATTTTTGGCTGCACTAAGATCTGAGGTTTGTTTATTTTTTTTTATAGGGTTGGTACAGTGGGTTCTTACATTATATTTATATACATTTTATATTGTGGATGTGTTATAATATTTTTCGTAACACATGCATAAGAAACACGTTCCTATTCCCTAATTTTAGAGAGAGAAACACTGCTTTTCTCCCCTAGGGACTACGATTATTAGCTGTTTGCGGCGTTTCCTAGGTAACTAGTTACGCAACCGATATTTGACATTTGTTCCGAAAAAATAGTAATTTTTGTGCACTTGTTACGAAATAGTTATTTACGTATCAAGTGTAGAAAGATGGGTTTTTGCATGAGCGAAGCAATGCTGCAAGACCGCGAGTTCAAAAAAACCCCTTTCTGCACGAGTTGCGTACACTATTTTTTCTACAACCATAAACCATATTTTGATAAAAATAATAAAACAAATTTCAGTAATTGTTATATCTTTGAAATTTTGTATTAATTTAGAAACTTTAGAAAGATACCTGGTTTAAAGTATCCATGACAACTGATAATGACAAACTAACTCAATTATTTTGTTGATAATGAGGAAAAATTTCTCCGTGCTTTCAATTTAAAAAATGTTTGAATCGAGTGGCGAATTAGAGTCTATAGACATTATAGAAGAAGCAAATGCTGCAACATTAAATTTGCTTCCATAAATATTAATAGAAAGTATACTGTATAGAGTTTATTTCAGGGTTCGTAAATATCATGATATTTATAATAAATATCAAAATATCTGATATATAGGATATATATCAGATAAATATCACTTTTTGGATATTTATTTTTTAATTTTAGTTTTTGTACACATTTAGAAAAACTGAAAAATTCGAAAAATTTCACTTCTCCGGAGGCTATATCTCAAAAACTAAACAAGATATGGAAATGCGCTCAACGGCGTTGAATTCCCCGTGTCCGAATTGACTTATAAGCAAATTTTCATACAATTTTATGCAATTTAATATTTTTAATTATTTCCTAAGGGATTTTAATTCAATTTTACCAAAAATCCTTAATCGTAGGATTATTTAAACGAAAATTTACATACATATGTATTTTGACCCACTGAATCCAGTGGTGCAATCTTCAAATGCATATGACTTCTGGTTTTCGAGAAAATGTTAAAAAACCGCTTTTTGCGATTTTTTTGCCGGAAAATTGAAAAAAAAATAAAAATCGCTGAAACTATGTTTATAAGTTAACTGAAGCACGAGAAAATTAATGCCGTTGACCGCGTTTTCATATCACATTTAGTTTTTGAGATATAGCCTCGTAAAAGTAGAAAAACTGAAAAATTCGAAAAATTTCACTTTTCCGGAGGCTATATCTCAAAAACTAAACAAGATATGGAAATGCGCTCAACGGCGTTGAATTCCCCGTGTCCGAATTGACTTATAAGCAAATTTTCATACAATTTTAAGCAATTTAATATTTTTAATTATTTCCTAAGGGGTACCCCTTTGGTTTTTTCAGATTTTAATTAAATTTTCCCAAAAATCCTTAATCGTAGGATTATTAAAACGAAAATTTACATACATATGTATTTTGACCCACTGAATCCAGTGGTGCAATCTTCAAATGCATATGACTTCTGGTTTTCGAGAAAATGTTAAAAAACCGCTTTTTGCGATTTTTTGGCGGAAAATTGAAAAAAAATAAAAATCGCTGAAACTATGTTTATAAGTTAACTGAAGCACGAGAAAATTAATGCCGTTGAGCGCGTTTTCATATCACATTTAGTTTTCGAGATATAGCCTCGGAAAAGTAGAAAAACTGAAAAATACGAAAAAATTCACTTCTCCGGAGGCTATATCACAAAAACTATTTGATATTTTTATATAATGGATATATATCATTGAATAAATATGACGATATATATCAAAATAAATATCATGATATATATCGATCGATATATATCTTCGAACCCTGGTTTATTTGTATTAAATTACTTTTCTGCACTAGTGCAGAAATAATTCACATTTTTGCACTAGTGCTATAATCTGCTACTTTCATAATAAAAATAAGTTCAAAAACCTACTTTTTTTAATGGTTGAAAAAAGTATAATATGCTTCACGGCAGGGCGCGATTATCCCTTGTGTCCCTCCCTTGATGCATAACATACTATTTTATTTGTTTTAAGTATCCTATTATTATCATGACTTGGATCTGTTTTTCTTTTAGGGTTTCCTTGTATTTTTATTTTGAATGTACACTTCAGCAAATAAATCTAAATAATAATTGCTATTTCTCCAAATGATTAAAAATATTAGCAATAAGATTAATAGTGCAGTCTCAAGTTTTGGGTGTAGTAAGAGGGAGGTTTATTGTTATATTGAGTGTACATTCCAGAATAAATTATAATGATTGGCTGTCGAACTTTCACAAGTCATTTATCTATAGCAAATAAAACTAACTATTCAACATACAAGAATTGCAATCGTCTGAAAAGACAGTAACAATAAAAGTAAACCAATTCCATGTCGGAAAATTCAATTTCCCTATTGGTGGGCATGCCCCACTATCACCAATTTCCTGTCATGTGATTGGTCGACTCCCCTATCATATGTCGCGGGGGATGGAATCTCATCAGTGATAAGGCAGTAAGATTCTGGGTAAAATATGGTGTTTTTGCGCACGATAGCTAGCCGAGGAAAACGGTGTCAGTTTGGCGAAATGGCCACAATCAAGCCAGAGAATCAGTTGCACTCTAGGGAAATTCACTTTACGTAGTTGGCTGTCTGGAAGAGATGTCACTAAATGAAATAATATTTTCTCGCGAGATGCAATTCCTGCCAAAGACGCCGGAGAACCGAGAATTTCTTACAACTTCAAATTATCTTGTCAAAAATTCCTAAATAAATACAAAATCATTTCTGCCTTATTGTAAAAGATGCGTTTACAGCTAGCCAATTAGTAATTATAATTAACAATTGCAATTCATAATCGTTACCACAATGCCAATATTTGTAGATCGTCAAAGTCAAAAACTTATTGCAAATTTAATGGAGAATTCACCACACGTCACTGTCAACCAATAGGATCACGAATTTGTTTGAAAATGAACCAATGAAATGTACATTTCGTCGGAAATTCATCACTAGTGAAATTGATATCGGAAATACCACTGTTAATAATATCCTTGGTTACGAATAAAATAAATGATATTTTCAATATTTTCATAAACGTCAATTTTGAATATTAAATGTACACTGAAAAAATGTAGAATTTTCATCACTGTAATACCTAATTAATAATGTGCAAATAAATACCTAACTATTCTTGTTAATTAACTCTTGTTTGGTAAATTCTCAAGCCGAATACAACTCGTGGTATGAAAATTGACAGATAATATTTTGACATAAATATACATTCGTTGTTACGGAAATAGGAAACACAACTCGTGCTTCGCACTCGTTATGTTTCCATTTCCATAACAACTCATAATTTATGTCAAAATATTTCCAGCAATTTTCATACTACTTGTTATATTATATATGAAAATCGTACGACACTAATTAACGACCAATAGAAACACTTATACGAGCATGGGTTACCTAGCAACGTCAAGATTTTCTTGGAAATTTTTCATTCCTAGACCAACCTAAGTGAAATTAATAAGTGGAAATTTTTATGTCAAATTTGACAGTTGGACAATATAGTGAAACGTCATATTGAATGTTTAGAAATTATAGTTTTATTTTAACGGTCAGTATAATCAAGAAAGCAGTAACTAACGCATATTAATTAAAATTAAAAACACAATTGTTATAAGTAATGCTTCCTTTGTAAGAAGAATCTGATAAAGTGTTAGCAGTAGAACAAATGATACTACCAGATTCAGGTTTTTTTTCATTCCTCATGCTTTCTATTATATTTTTATGATGTTCTGCATCCATTTGCAAATAAGGCCGAATAGAATGCGCATTACTATGCCCTGTAACTTTGATGAGCTGTTCTTCTCCGACACCTTTATCAATATTTTGTAATGACAGGGAACCAAAACGTGACATTTTGCTCGAATTTTTCAATAATTGTTTTTTGTTGTCAATAATTTTATTACGTTGCTATAGTTATACTTGTATTCCAACTTGATTATTTCGAATAAAATTTAAATATTAATTTATGTATTTTTGCTTTTTGTAGCGGTGTCGTTACGATTTTCTTACCGAATCTACATTCGAGCATTAATTCATATCCGGGAATTTTTTTGTCGTGCATTCCAACAACGTAATCGGGCCGATTAATACGTTGTTGAAATGCACTCCTAAAAATTTCCGGAAAGAATTAACGCTCTTATGATATTATAAGTGAATATTATTGTAAAAGATGCGTTCACGGCCATCCAATTAGTAATTATAATTAACAATTGCAATTAATAATCGTTCACAATGCCAAAAATTTTAGATCGGCAAAGTCAAAAACTTATTGGAAGTTTAATTGAATATTAAGAGGCGGAAATCATTTGTCCGTCAGTACAGTAGTGTGGATAGTGTTACGGAATTCATATCCGAAGATTTCGAGTTCCAATCGCATTCAAGCTAAAAATTATATGAATTACTACCTTGCGGCTCGATGTACTGTAATTGGAATTAAGTTCCTGTTGTACAGCGTAGCATAACTAAATAAATCTGTAATGATATGATTACGATACACACTTGTAAACGTAGTAAGATATGACGTCATTGTTTTACGATGTGTATACACTGATTCAGCAAGTAGACCATAAATAAATGAATACCACAGCTTTACTCTATTATTATCTTTTTTGTACTCGTAATCTTCAAAATGACACTTCCCGCATGCAACACTCAATCTGGAACAAGTGCTTCCCGATCGACTCGACTGTAAAAACTGTAAAAAACACTGGCCCTTTGGAACATTCTAAAATAAATCTGTCTTGATAATCTTACAATCTAATTTATAAAATACAACTTCCCCGTATTTTCCTTTATTAAAAGTTTGGGAAATAAAAGTAATTTATTAAATACTCTCAAAATATTGATAGAAATGTCAAATGAAGCAATTGTTTCTAGTAAAAATGGGGTAGGTGGCTCAGTGGTATCGAATCGGCCTGTGGATCTTGAGAACCCTGGTTCGATCCCCACAGCCGACAAACAATTTTCACAAAATTAAATCTATTCCTGTGGCTCCTCCTCTACTAATATCTTTGGGGGCGTGATTTGACGGCTGTTAAATATATCACTTATCTGTTTAGGTAGAGTGCCACACCCAGTAATGGGCAAAAGGCGTGATGATATATTTATTTATTTATAAAACAAATGGTCATGTCCTACTTAATTTTATGTACGCTCTTAGATAAAGATTTGAAATTAAAGATGTACTCGAACAAAAATACGTCTTCCCGCACTTAGTTCGTAAATTACTATTATAAATTATTGATAATCCACAATAAAAGGCAAATAAATATCAATTAAAAACACTAGTTAGTCTGAAGAAAAACTACTGAATCCAAAGTCTCCAAATCAAAAAAGCTTAATTGGTAACGGTGCCTTATACGTTTTCTAATTTTCTAATTGAATGAATGAATATAATTGTTCATAGTTTAATGTATAATTTTATTATACCGTTAAGCAATAAAATAACTTTTATTATGATTTACTGTAGTAGTTAATACCTGTAGTAAATGTGATTGTAATTACTTCTGTACAATTACAATAAACATTAATATCGAATTTCTAACCAATTACCATCCGTGTATTAAGTTTCTTATAATTATACAAGTATATAATAGTATATTACGTAACATGTTTTATAAACATGTCTTTAGTTACGAGTGTATAAAAAGCGAGTATTTAAAGAGTTTATAAAACGAGTCCTTGTACTATACTTTTTGTACGTTTGCAAATTAAGGCAACGAAAAATTATTTAAAAAGTAAGGTTGAGCTACAATGACAGATGATTGAAGCTAACTTCAAGTCGTGACTAAAACGTTCGAAGCCTTGGCTTGTCGACATTAAGATGTTAAATGACCCTGTACCATAATTACGATTAAGTTTTTATTGTTCAGAGCAGAATAATTAGTTAATTAATTAATGAGGTAGGTGGCTCAGTTGTATCGAGTCGGCCTGTGGACTGGTGCCTTCTGCATTAATGTTTAGGAGCAGTGATTTGACGGCTGGTATCCGCACTTCACGTAAAGAAATATATCACTTACCGAGATCTGCTTACGGCAGAGTACCACACCCAGTAATGGATAAAAGGCGTGATGATATATTTATTTATTTATAATTAATTAATTTCCACCAATTTAAATCTATCCCTGTGGCTCCCCCTTCACTAACATCTTTGGGGGCCGTAATTTGACGGCCTTTCACTCGCATAAATATATCACTTATCGAGATCTGCTTACGGCAGAGTACCACACCCAGGAATGTATATAATTCGTGATGATATATTTATTTATTTATAATTAATTAAATATTTCTTTGGCTGTTCAGATTCTACTTATGTTTGATGATTGTATCTGTATAAAATTAAAATAGAAATTGCATCAAAATGACTTGAAAACACAAAGACAGTCGACAATAATTTGTCATTTCTTCTCCAACAATAGAAAATAATTTACGGATATCTCACGGTTTATAATTGTCCAAGAAGGAAATAAATTATAAAAGAATAAAAAAGACAAAACTAAATGCACTCGACACAAGTGCTTTCACTTCTGGGACCTTAATAATTATAAACATGAGAGAATTCTTACACAAGAAAAAATGTTATGAATACAAATAACTTCGACGTGACTAAAAACGTCTGATATATTTTTAAGTGGTCCATTAGCAAGCCTTTAGTGGAAGGCAGCGCTATTATGTACACGAAAAAAATTACTTATTTATCTATAAGTTTATTGGCTTAATCTTCAATTTATTAAATATTTCTTGTAAACAACTGTATTAATTTTAAAGTTAAATTTTTATAATAAATATCAAAATAAACACTTGTCTAAGTCTCACAAAATTCAGCCTCCAAGTCACCTTATGAGGACATCGTCAGAATTTTGTGAGACTTAGACGAAAGAAATGTGTTTTAAACACTAGACGTGTTATCCAACTCGGCTACGCCTCGTAGAATAATTTTCACGTCACGTGCTTAAAACACATTTCTTTCTTATTACATAAATAGCTATTTAGCTTAAGTGAGATTCAAATTCCATATTGCTATCCACACCACCGTACTGACGGACAATATCGTAATAATATTATTTATAAATGTAAAGGAATTCATCGCAGAACATCTACTCATTGATGACGTTGCCGAAACAAATTTCGTCATAAACAAAACAAAAACAAAATGATTTCATCACTCGTGCCAGCTAAAACAACAAATAAAGTAAAACAAAAACACTACGCACGCATATCACGGTTACAAACATAAAAATAATCCCTAAAATCAGTGAAATATCAACCAATTTCGTATCCAATTTCAAATTGGAAGCTGTCAAACGCATGCACAATAATTACCCGTGTGTTGGAATAAAAACACGGATTCACGAGAGATACGTCATCGCCAGGGGCGATTCGTGCATAAGGGGGCACCTACCCCATCGTAGGAGGGTGGGAACACAATTTAAATCATGTCAAGGGATGAAATTGTGTTTTTGAACTGAGTAGCCAGCGGGAAAACAGTTGTTCCAAAACTATGGATACTCGATATTAGATTCTTAATACCGGCTGTTTCGAAAACCGGATCATAGACAGTTTTTACGTGCGCATTGCGACCCAAATTATTTTAGACAAAAATGCTTCAAATAAAAGTTGTAGAGCTTAAAATTCTGCATCTAAATCAATAAAATAATTTCATTACTTATGTTTTGTAACGGCAAAAATTAAATATGAAAATTAACAAAATTACATTTTAATAGTATTAGCCACGGCCTGTGGATTTGGGAACACTAGTTCAATTCCCACAACCGACAAAATTTACTTTTGTAGTTCCCCTAACAAGTGCCACACCCAGAAATGGGTAAAAGACGTAATGATATTCTATTATAATTTTTGTTTGTTAGTATGAATAATTTAAGATTAATAAAAAATGGTGTATAGGAGTGAATGAATGGTTGTAATTGAAGGTTTGTTGCGTCATAAATGAGATTTCAAGTGTGAGGAATAAATGAGCTTGTATGGAAGGAATGAATGTAATTGAAGCGAGGATGGTGAATGATTGATTATTTAACAACAAAGACAAAATTAATTGTCATCCAACACTTGGTGAAACAAGGTTTAATAAAAAAATATAAAGTAAACACTTGGCTATGTTTCACAAAATTCAGCCTCCAAGTCACCTTATGAGGGCATCGTCAGAGGCTGGCCAGGACAGTTAGTAACCATAGACGCGTTTCGCTCTTATTAGAGCTCATCAGTATGGTATAACTCACTTCTTCACCTAGAACAAAGTTCACGTGAAGAAGCTGTGTGACGAAAAAAGTGACTTGGAGGCTGAATTTTGTGAGACTTAGCCAAGTGTTTACTTTATATTTTTTATTGATTATTTGTTAAATCTGATGAGTGAAAGTTTCTAGGGTTTGTGCTACCCCATTTTATGGGATATAGCGCGATGTATTTATAATTATAATTATAATTAGGATAATGATAGCAAAGCGGATATATGAAATATTTGATTGCTAAGTTTATTAATTACCATGATTCTAATTTAAATTGCATTTAATTAGACAATTTATTTTGGTACTATTTATCTTTAATTATAAAAAATTGTATTAATATATTAAATTATTTATTAGTTTAGATTATGCTGCAATAATTGGATTAATATTAAGTACTGACATAAATTTTGTAACTTATTTAATTCTATTGTTCATTTCTAATACCTTTTATTATCTAAATTAATACCATAGATTATATTATGTCCGGCAGAAAGGTGGTGTGGTTAGCATTATGGCATTTAAATCCGGAGATCTCGAGTTCGAATCTCACTCAAACCAAAAATATATGAACTATCACACTGCGGCTTGGTGATTTCAAACCAGGGTTCGAAGATATATATCGATCGATATATATCATGATATTTATTTTGATATATATCGTCATATTTTTGCAATGATATATCCATTATATAAAAATATCAAATAGTTTTTGTGATATAGCCTCCGGAGAAGTGAAAATTTTCGTATTTTTCAGTTTTTCTACTTTTCCGAGGCTATATCTCGAAAACTAAATGTGATATGAAAACGCGCTCAACGGCATTAATTTTCTCGTGCTTCAGTTAACTTATAAACATAGTTTCAGCGATTTTTATTTTTTTTCAATTTTCCGCCTAAAAAATCGCAAAAAGCGGTTTTTTAACATTTTCTCGAAAACCAGAAGTCATATGCATTTGTAGATTGCACCACTGGATTCAGTGGGTAAAAATACATATGTATGTAAATTTTCGTTTTAATAATCCTACGATTAAGGATTTTTGGGAAAATTGAATTAAAATCTGGAGAAACCAAAGGGGTACCCCTTAGGAAATAATTAAAAATATTAAATTGCTTAAAATTGTATGAAAATTTGCTTATAAGTCAATTCGGACACGGGGAATTCAACGCCGTTGAGCGCATTTCCATATCTTGTTTAGTTTTTGAGATATAGCCTCCGAAAAAGTGAAATTTTTCGAATTTTTCAGTTTTTCTACTATTCCGAGGCTATATCGCGAAAACTAAATGTGATATGAAAACGCGGTCAACGGCATTAATTTTCTCGTGCTTCAGTTAACTTATAAACATAGTTTCAGCGATTTTTATTTTTTTTCTATTTTCCGCCAAAAAAATCGCAAAAAGCGGTTTTTTAACATTTTCTCGAAAACCAGAAGTCATATGCATTTGTAGATTGCACCACTAGATTCAGTGGGTCAAAATACATATTTATGTAAATTTTCGTTTTAATAATCCTACGATTAAGGATTTTTGGGAAAATTGAATTAAAATCTGAAAAAACCAAAGGGGTACCCCTTAGGAAATAATTAAAAATATTAAATTGCTTAAAATTGTATGAAAATTTGCTTATAAGTCAATTCGGACACGGGGAATTCAACGCCGTTGAGCGCATTTCCATATCTTGTTTAGTTTTTGAGATATAGCCTCCGGAAAAGTGAAATTTTTCGAATTTTTCAGTTTTTCTACTATTCCGAGGCTATATCTCGAAAACTAAATGTGATATGAAAACGCGGTCAACGGCATTAATTTTCTCGTGCTTCAGTTAACTTATAAACATAGTTTCAGCGATTTTTATTTTTTTTCTATTTTCCGCCAAAAAAATCGCAAAAAGCGGTTTTTTAACATTTTCTCGAAAACCAGAAGTCATATGCATTTGAAGATTGCACCACTGGATTCAGTGGGTCAAAATACATATGTATGTAAATTTTCGTTTTAATAATCCTACGATTAAGGATTCTTGGGAAAATTGAATTAAAATCTGAAAAAACCAAAGGGGTACCCCTTAGGAAATAATTAAAAATATTAAATTGCATAAATTTGTATGAAAATTTGCTTACAAGTCAATTCGGACACGGGGAATTCAACGCCGTTGAGCGCATTTCCATATCTTGTTTAGTTTTTGAGATATAGCCTCCGGAAAAGTGAAATTTTTCGAATTTTTCAGTTTTTCTACTTTTCCGAGGCTATATCTCGAAAACTAAATGTGATATGAAAACGCGGTCAACGGCATTAATTTTCTCGTGCTTCAGTTAACTTATAGACAGGGTTCGAAGATATATATCCATTATATAAAAATATCAAATAGTCTATAATAAATACAGTATACCTCTCATTATTACTTTCATTAATTCTGTTAAAATTATATTCTAAAGATAATTCTTACTTTACTAGCTTTTGACTAACTTCACATCAACGACATAAATCCAAATTGTGTGCCATTTGTGATGTCATTAACGGCAAAGTCGGAACCATTTCCAAAATTTTTATTTGGTACTCATTTTAGAAATACAAATCCTTTAATATGGTGGAAAAGTGTAACTATCAATGAGTCAGAGTGGCCAAATAAAAGTACATTTATTGAACTATGTGAACAGTTACACACTGCTGTAACAGCAACAGCAGGGCTGGAACGATATTTCTCCACTTTTGGCATTGTCCAATCTCAATTACGTAATCGTCTCGGTAACGACAATGCTGGTAAATTAGTTTTTATGTTTAAATATTTAAACCAAAAAGAAACTACAAAAAAAAACTAATTTAGATTGGATTTGGCCAAGTGAGTCTCTATCTGCAACGCTATGTTCAGGAAGTTCATCAGAAGATGATGATTTGCCCCTATTTAGGATATAGGATTATTTAAATATTCTTACTATTCTTAGTACTATATAATATTTGTGTATCCATTCAATGTATATTTACTTTTTTTCATTACCTGTGTTAATTTTTTATTTAGGAGTAATAATTTATTTTGTATTTCCTATTGTGATAATAAATGTGTACAAAAACTAAAATTAAAAAATAAATATCCAAAAAGTGATATTTATCTGATATATATCCTATATATCAGATATTTATTATAAATATCATGATATTTACGAACCCTGTTTCCAACCCTCTACTATAATAGTTATTTACGTAGCCAGCGTAGTTTTATTTCCATCTTTTAAATTTTTTATTGGTTTTGTTAAAAAAAAATACATTATTTTTGTAATGAAAAGTTGTTGGCGGTAGGACAGGGGTGGATCCAGGGGAGGGGTCATGGGGGTCATGACCCCCCTTAAGCATGGACTTTTTTAAAAGTTCGCCCTAATACATAATAATGATGTCATTATTTACGATAACTCAATTTGTTAAAAAAATTAAATAGAAAATTTTATCTAAGAACTTAAAATTCTAAGAGAATTTTATAGCAATATCGGTAACTTTTTACTTCCTTGTACGAAGTAAAGGAAGTATTGTAATCGCGAAAATTTTCGGTTCTCAGATTTCAACGGAAATAGGTATTTTGGCCCTCCCTGAATCCATTTTGACTAATTTCGTCGTGCCGTCTGTAAGTACGTACGTACGTATCTCGCATAACTCAAAAACGGTAAGCCGTAGATAATTGAAATTTTGTATTTAGGACTGTTATAACATCTACCGGAAGTGGTACTTTACTTGAAGCCTATAATAGATTTTCATGAAAAACTATATTCAAATATAATTTAAAACTTTTCAAATTTGGTATATAAGACTACTATATCAATGGAAATAACATAATAGATTTTGGTTAAAATGGACTAACCGAAAGTGGCACATTACACGAAGCTGCTAAGAGTTTTCCTTGAAAAAAATGGTATTATTTTAATTTTAGAAATAAATGCTGCAAATAAAAGTTTTAGAGAATTAAATTCTGCGTCCAGCACATTAAGAATTTTTAAATTAACTTTCTGCATAAACGAGATATCTAAATTTAAATATTTATATTTTCTGATTTAAAAAAAAATTAAGTTTGCTATGGATTAGAACAAAAAATAAAAGATTTTATGTCAAATATGTGCAATTAAAAAATATCTATAGTTTAATACGCGTACAAGGAAGTTATGTGGTGTCCACATCAGATTTTTTAAATTTGTGATGACCTCATTTAACCTTTGTTTTCACGCAATTTATCTTGAATAAATCCATTCATTTTTTATTTTATTTATTATCCTCTAAAATAATTTACATTCGATTTCACAGCAGAAAATAAAACCAGACTGTGTATAGTATGTTCAAAGATATTCCGTTATGGCTTTAACTTACTAAGCCTGTGTTGAACCGCACACAGTAAGAGATTCTACCTGTTGGCGCTCAGGGTAGGATTGCAAAATATTTAAATTCGGAAATCTCTAATCTCTGTGCGGATTACGTATTTCAGATTTACTTGAAATAATATACAATGATACTTTCATGTAACATTTTTTGTTTGCTTCATTATCAATAATAATATTTGTACAAAATTCTCTGTTTCATTATTATAATATATATAAAAATAAAATTAAATTGGGAAATACTGAATACATACCTGTCCTTGCACCCCTATAAATCAAGCTTAAATCCCTAACAATAGACCCGCTGAGAGGGCCATAACGGAGTATCTTTGAACATAGTATACCACTGAAGTCAATCCAACAAGGTAGTTCAGTTGAACAACAAGGCGTATAATGTAACGCCTCATGCGTGGGCGTGTTGTTGACTGTGTTATGTGTCTGACATATGCAGACGTGGTAATTACCTAACGATACAGACTCTTTGGGGTTGCGTCACTACCTGCTGCCCCACGAAAAGCTCTTGTGTGCGACTCACGCCCACTGAACTAATCAGAGGTCTTTTACTCCCATCCATCCTTATAGTTTTATTTTAAAATTCTGTACAATTAAACTAAAATTAATTTTTCTTCTAAATTATACATTTTTCATCCACTGTTAACAACAAATGATAGATTAAAGTAATAATTGTCCCGCGTGATGGTCGCAACCATAAGGTCGTGGGTTCGGGTCCCGCCCGTAGCGACCATACAAACGACATATCGGCATATGACCTTAGTAGTTGGTCCGATATATAAATTAAAAAAAAAATAATAATAATTATAATATTATAATAATAATGGGGTAAGTGGCTCAGTGGTATCTAGTCGGCCGGTAGACCTTGAGAACTCTGGTTCGATCCCCACAGTCGACAAACAATTTTCACCAATTTAAATCTATCCCTGTGACTTCCCCTCCACTAACATTTTTGGGGGTCGTGATTTGACGGCTGATAATCGCACTTTACGCGAAAAAATATATCACTTATCTAGATCTGCTTAGGCAGAGTGCCACACCCAGTAATGAGTAAAAGGCGTGATGATATATTTATTTATTTAAATTTATTTAAATAATAATTTTTAAATGGTACATTTGTTTTGCTATTTTACTTATGATTTAAAAAAAATTACCAATAAACATTTCCGTCAGTTTTCCGGTTCCAGATAGAGTAAAATTATAAATATTAGTCTCAAAATATGCAGAAATTTTTCTCCCTAACAAACTAATTAATCTTTGTATGTAAAATAATTAGTGAAGCAAATAATTGAACATTTCAAAAATAGCATTGAAAACCCTATAGTGCGTCCTTCAATTCATCACCCTGTATATTTAAATATTAATAATTATTTTGGATCCTAATATTTTAAAATAATGTTTCTACTTCCGTTAGGAAATAGACGTTTAATTTCACTTATTTGAGTTAGGTAATGAACTGCATTATTTAACTAGTGAAATAATGAGGTAACATAGCAACAGATATCTTGGTAGACGAATTCTGATGTATTATTCTTTTATTTTTTGAATTTATAACTGTCGTTAATATATCAAAATTTCATAATTTCAAAAACGCTCTTTCGTATTTATTAGAACGGAAGTAGAAAAAATATTGTATGAAACTAGTAAGGAAAATAAGGTTATTACCTTACTTATGTGTTTACATAACTCGGCTACGCCTCTTTCTGCAAATTTCACATGCGTAAGGTAATAACCATCATTTCCTTACTAGTTTCATAAATAGCTATTATTTAATAGTTGTTTTAAGATACTATTAGCCGAGTGCTTTAAGGTGATACCTATAACTTTATAAATTTAGGGATCAAAAGATATACAGGGAGTTTCAAGACTAGTGTAACAAACTTTAACAGCTTATTCCTGAGGTCATTTTGAGCCAAAAATGTCATATGAACATAGGTTCTATTCCTTCTAGTTACCAAAATCCAAGAGGTTGAAGTCCTATAAATAACACGACATTTTCAAATTTTTGTAATCAAGATACTTTCGGAAAACATGAGTTTTATTGAAAAGTCATACCTTATTTATCTTGATTAATTTTATTTATTAATATTAACGAATACGATTTAGAGAACAAAACATAAAATGACACAATTAAATAGACACAGAACAACATAATCAAACATGGAATAGGTTAACAAAATATGAAATAAGATAACAAATTTTTTTTAAATTCCAGCATTCAAGTCTTCAAAATGAGAGCCTTAAACTTGTATGCATGTTAATATTAATAAATAAAATTAATAAAGACAAATAAGGTATGACTTTTCAATAAAACTCTTGTTTTCCGAAACAAAAATTTGAAAATTTCGTGTTATTTATAGAACATCAACCTCTTGTATTTTGGTAACTAGAAGGAATAGGACCTATGTTCATATGACATTTTTGGCTCAAAATGACCTCAGGAATAAGCTGTTAAAGTTTGTTACACTAGTCCTGAAACACCCTGTATAGCAGTGGTTCCCAACCTTTTTTTAATCGTGACCCTTTTTAGTTTTTTAAAAATGTTCGCGACCCCCCTTTCGCATATTTGATCAATAAAACAAAAAATAAAAGGTTTGACAAAATATATTTTAGGACTTAGAGATTATATTTTTTCCCCTCAAAAACGCCAAGGCGACCCCCCAAAAAAGCTAAGGCGACCTCCTTGTGGGTCGCGACCCACCGGTTGGGAAACGCTGCTGTATAGTGATCCAAATTTTCTACAATTTATATTTATCTCTAAAATAATTTGAGATAGTTGGGTTGTCCGTCAGTACGGTGGTGTGGATAGCGATATGGAATTCGAATCCGGAAATCCAAAATTCGAATCGCACTCAAGCTAAAAATTAAATGAACTACTACACTGCGGTTCGGTGAGTGCGGACCCTGTACTGTCATTGGGATTAAGTTCCTGTTGTACAACGTAACATAAATAAATAAATAACTAATTTGTTTAAAAGGTGTTATTGCATTGTTACAGTTCCCGTGTTTAAATCGCGCTTTCTTCAACTTGTATCCAAATAATACATTTAAACTACGAAGTTTAAATTCCACTATAAGTTAGTGTAACTTTGTGAAAAATCCTATAAATTATTGTCAAACATTAATTAGTGGTAGCTAAACGACACTGAAATTAAAATATTATAAACCTCTCATCTCTTAGTTACAGATAAATAAAAACCTATCGTAATATCTAGCATTCTATTGGCTAGAATCCAGATGGCTTCCTAGCAAGAATTCAACCTTCACAAAATCATTCTTACTTCACGTCTGACGGTCTGCGGTCGCAGCAGGCCGCGGTAACACATTAAAAGAAACCTGTTCTTTTACTTTTTGCATCTATAATCTTTTCCGTCAATCGGAACATCGAGATGCATTTATTTTTAACTGTAGAACAGAGATGATTTTGTTGTTTGTTGCTGCATTGTTTTAGAAGGAAATTGTTCTGTTATGGAACCGTTCCACAACCTTTAATTCTAATTAGTTAATTACATTTTACTAATAATTTGTCTTAGTTCATAAGTATATTATTATACATAAGATAGTTATCTTATTTTAGGTTATTTTGTTCATGTATTTTTTAGACGTAGTTAGATTTATTGCTTCGACTTTATAACCATATCTACACTTTCGAGTTGTAAAAATACTAACATCTGTAATTCTTTTCGAGCAACTCGAACCCAAGTTGTTCTCTTTTTAAACATATTTTTATTGCTTGTTACAATTGTATTTTTCTTTGTAAAGATGTCTTTGTCCACGATTCCTAGATGTTCCTTTCACACAGTCTATCCTTTTCTTTTAGACTACATTTCGAACCTTTTATACTGGAAACCTTCGCCCCAGGATATTCCCAAAATTTAACTTAAAATTATGACTCTTCTGACCTCGATTAGTTCGTTTCCCTTCCAACTTCCAAACCACCCAAGTCAACTTCCCAAGTGGGTGGTACTTCATTTCATTGGTCGTCCTCCACAACCACTCCTTTTTAGGGGTTGATTACTAAGTTTCCTTAAAAGAGTCTCGAACCCAAAACCAGACACTTGATCCACAGAATTCGAAGCAAAAACATTTAAAATCAACTTCACATATTTCTAACTCAGTTTTATTATATTATGATTTGTATGTCATTTGTTGTTAAATACGAGGGTCGTTCAATAAGTCCTTAGAAAAAAGTAGAAAAAACACTTTTTTTGGGTAGATTTTTTTTTTAATTTTTCTACATAATCTCCTTTTAGCTCTATACACTTCTCTAATCGTTTTCCCAAATTTTTTAAGCCGTCCAAAAAGTAGGATTTCGGAAGCTCCTCAAAACAGGCTTCCGTTTGGGCGATGACCTCCTCATTGGACGTAAACCTTCGTCCGCCAAGCCATTTCTTTAAGTTTGGAAATAAGAAAAAGTCACTGGGGGCCAAATCTGGTGAATACGGTGGATGTTGCAATAATTGGAACTTAATTCCATAATTTTGGCCTTCGCAACTGCGCAGGTGTGCACACGTGCATTGTCTTGATGAAAAAGGACCTTTTTGCGTTTCAAATGAGGACGTTTTTCTTTTATTTCTTCGCTCAGCCGGTCCAATAACGACGCATAATACGCTCCTGTTATCGTTTTTCCCTTTTCCAAATAGTCGATGAAGATGATTCCACGTGCATCCCAAAAGACCGTTGCCATAACCTTGCTAGCCGATTTCTCCGTCTTCGCCTTCTTCGGAGCCCGTTCGCCTTTAAAAATCCACTGTTTTGACTGTTCTTTTGTCTCTGGAGTGTAGTAATGTATCCAAGTCTCATCCACAGTTATGTATCGACGCAGAAAATCTTCAGGATTACGACGGAAAAGCGCCAAAACAGCCTCAGAGTCCACCACACGATTGCGTTTATTCTCCACTGTGAGCAACCGCGGCACCCATCTTGCCGAGATTTTTTTCACACCTAATTTTTCGTGCAAAATTAAAGCGACTGTGCCTTGTGATATGCCTGTAGCCTCAACTATTTCGCGCACTTTGATTCGTCGGTCACTTAAAACCATATCGTGGATTTGGTCAATCATTTCGGGGGTAGACACTTCTACAGGGCGTCCGGAACGATGTTCATCTTTTGTGGATGTACGGCCACGTTTAAACTCATTCACCCAATTGTAAACAGTTGCAAACACAGGAGCAGATGTGCCATGAACTTCATCCAACTCAGCTTTAATTTCTTTCGGCGTTAAGCCTTTTAAATACAGATGTTTAATCACCGCTCGAAACTCACTTTTATCCATTATTATAAACAATCAAAAGTTTTTTACTACAATTGACAACAACAATGAAACTACGTGACGGCTAAAGCTAAAACTCTAACAGTTGACTAGTTAGGAGTGCTGCTTACTGGAAAAAATTCATTTTCGATACTACGAGCACCATCTCTTGGATTTTCTAAGGACTTATTGAACGACCCTCGTATGTATATTTTACCAATTTAAAAGTGTGTTATTCGACGTAATTAGCGGCGGAAACTCACGGGGTGATTTCCCGTAACAGTTCAAATACGAGTTTAGATGTTAGTGGAGGGGGTGCCACAGGGGTAGTTTTAACTCAAATTCTCAAATCCACATGTCTACTCGATACCACTGAGCCATCTTCCCCATAATTAATTATTATTTAATTAAGAAAGATGCTCCCTTCCTTTCAATTTCTGTTTTTACTATACAGTGTCTAACTGCAATTGTGTTAAATTTATTTTCAAATAAGCGCAGGCAATGCTGTCTTCATTTCTTTATAGATTCGTTGTTAGAGAAGTGGGCGTAAGTGAAGATTTACGAAACAGGTGTACATGAGCGAATGGATGGATGTGAATGAAGGTTTGTTGCGTGATGATGAATTTTGGTTGTGAGGAAGGAAAGAGTTCGTATGGAGGAAGTGTTAATGTGGTTGAAAACGAGTATTGTGTGTCAGGATGAGAATGTTGACGGGTTCGTGCTATCCCATTTAATGGAATATAGCGTGATGTTATGTATGGGGTAGGTGGCCTGTGAATCCTGGGAACCCTGGTTCGATCCCCACAGTCGACAAACAATTTTCATCAATTTAAATCTACCCCTGTGGCTCCTTCTACACTAATATCTTTGGGGGCCGTGATTTGATGGCTGGTAACCGCATTTTACGCGAAAAAATATATCACTTACCGAGATCTGCTTAGGCAGAGTGCTACACCTAGTTATGGGTAAAAGGCATGATGATATATTTATTTTATTTATATATGTTATGTATGTATGAAATTAAAATGGAATACCCCAAAAATCGTATGATATTTTCTTATCAATTTGTACCGGAACTTTAAAACAATTATCGCTGTATACCCACGCTTTTCCACTCTTATGAAAAATATATTACCATACTTATCAACAACTCAAAATAATAATATAACGTGTGATATCGATATAACAATATGATTACATTCAATACAGTGATTAGTAAAGCCCGGATATTTAGGTTCTTAAAAACACCCAAATAAGCAGGCATGTAGGCCGGTAATTACTCTAAAATATGCGGGATTTTAGGCAGCCTAAATGTAAATAATTTGTTTAAAAAAATAAACGAATCCTTTTTTTAATATTGGTACTACTATCTACTCTTCGTTAGAAAAAAATAATCATTTTAAACAAAAATTAACGCAATCTGAAAAATAATCATGTAGGGTTCTCATTTTATTAACTATTTTGCAAATCCAAATTATGTAGTATACTTTAATTCACAAAATATTACGAGCAATTGCTCTATGAAATTTTCGGATAGGGACTGTCTTCGGTCTGTCAGAACTTGCTTGTAAGCTGAAAACTTCGTTCGACATCACAAAATATGACAGGAGCGTTCTTATATTTAGCCATATCGTCTAAAGTTACCTCAGCTCCATTGATTAATGGCAAAGACACAATTGAATTGCCACGTAAAATTTTGACTAAAAAACGTTTTTTCTTTCGGCATTTTAAATTCACACACAAAAATTTGATTAAAGCAAGTACTTTAAATATTATAGGTTAGGTTGAGACACTTTGTCGAGTGCTGAATTAGTCAACGAAGTAGATGGTAAACCTTGTCTGCTCAATAAAAGTTAGAATAGGCAACAAAAATAGGCAAAATAGGCTCTATAAGATAAAATAGACAGAATAACCAAAATATAGAAAAAGTGAAACGAAAATAGATAAATTCTTGACGTTTTTCTGTCTATTTGATATTTTACCCCCGACAAATTAATGATTCAATAAAATTCATACAAAAAACTCCATACCTATGATTACAATTTAATAATAAATAAACAATTGTACATTTCAATGAAACGTTTATTTCTTATAGGGTTGATCATGTAAAAATTATAACCTATCTATTATAATTCAAATATCAAACAATAATTCTCTCAATAAAGTAATCACTACAATTTATTATTACAATAAATATTCAAATAAACCTCCATTTTCAGCCAAGCAATAACCAAATCTATTGTAGAAGGAATGTCGTACATTAGCGAGCTGCCTATTTGTGATTAAGGCGCACTTATCCACGATAGCTTCTCTCGAAGAATTAATATTTGGGTGGCGTTGCTTATAAATTTTACATTTCAGATTACCCCATAAAAAAAATCACTAGGTGTTAAATCAGGAGATCTGTCAAACGTCAAGCATCTATCTATTTTTGTTTCACTTCCATGGCTATTTGATATTTTCAACGTAATTTTTAATATTTTTTTATTTAATTTCTGTCGTTATAACGCATGTACATGTAATTCTGTTTATTGATTTCGATGCAGAATTTTAAGCTCTACAACATTTATTTGAAGCATTTTTGGCTAAAATAATTTGGGGAGCAATGCGCACAGAAAAACTGTTTTTTCATGTTAATCGCCTATGTACACAGGTATGATGTTCCACCCGGTTTAAGCTTATATTTCCTTCATGAAATGAAACTTCCATTTCTTTTGTTTCTTAAGTAACATCAATAAATATGTCATACGAGTTGTGGTTCGTTATTTATTTATTATTTTAATGTGACATTTAGCTGTAGTAATTTTTATGATAATAATAATTTAAAATATCTAAAATGTCGCTTGTATTTATGATAAAGATATACTCGTAACAGTTTAAAATAAGCCTCAATTTGCAAATGCAATTTTCGTAGCCATTGTCGAGTAGTGTAATATCAAGGGATGCAAATTTAAACCCCTAAGGGGCTATTAAAAATAATTGCATCGCATTTTCACCTGAGACTATCCTCCATTTTGTTTTTTATTCCATTAGGTTAATAACCTTTTCACACTCATGAGAACATATTTCTTACTTTTATACTTATAATAAATAAATATATCATCACGCTTTTTATAAATTACTCTGCTGTAGCAGATCTCAGTAAGTGATATATTTCTTCACGTGACCAGCCGTTAAATCACGGCTTCCAAAGATGTAGTAGATTTAAATAAAATAAATATATCATCACGCCTTTTATAAATTACTCAACTGTAGCAGATCTCAGTAAGTAATATATTTCTACGCGTGACCAGCCGTAAAATCACGGCCTCCAAAGATGTAGTAGATTTAAATAAAATAAAATAAATATATCATCACGCCTTTTATAAATTACTCTGCTGTAGCAGATCTCAGTAAGTGATATATTTCTTTGCGTGACTAGTCGTCAAATCACGGCCTCTAAAGATGTAGTAGATTTAAATATAATAAAATAAATATATCATCACGCCTTTTTCCCATTACTAGGCGTGGCACTCTTCCGAAGCAGATCTCAGTAAGTGATATATTTCTTCGCGTGAATTGCCGTCGAATCACGGCCTGCAAAGATGTAGTAGATTTAAATAAAATAAAATAAACATAACATCACGTCGTTTATTCATTACTCTGCTGTAGCAGATCTCGGTAAGTGATATATTTCTTCGCTTGACCAGCCGTCAAATCACGGCCTCCAAAGATGTGGTAGATTTAAATAAAATAAATATATCATCACGTCTTTTACCCATTACTGGGCGTGGCACTCTGCCGAAGCAGATCTCGGTAAGTAACATATTTCTTCGCGTGAAGTGCGGTTACCAGCCATCAAATCACATCCCCCAAAGACGTTAGTGAAGGGGGAAGCCACAGGGGTAGATTTAATTTGGTGAAAATTGTTTGTCGGCTGTGGGATCGAACCAGGGTTCTCAAGAACCACAGGCCGACTCGATACCACTGAACCACCATAGATTTTTATTGAAAAATACATTTAATGCCATTTGACAATCAAATATGATGCGCTTTTGTTCAAATTTACAGATCTGTAGCATTATAGAAAATTACAGAATAGCATCATTAATTTGGTAAAAATTTGTGGGGATCGAACCAGGGTTCTCAAGATCCACAGGCCACCTACCCCATAATAAATAAATATACAGGGTGTTTCCTATATAAGAGCAATTGTAGAGCATAACCAGTCACAACTAGAAGTAAGTCAAATGCAAATAATATTTCTGCCTCGAGCATAAAAACAGGCCTTAACCATAAATTCAATGTATATTACCATACTCATAACTTGTATAATTTAATGTAAATGCATTCAATTTCACACCACTGAATAGATTAAGTCAGGGCCGTTGCTTCGTCGTTGTTTTTACTTAGCTGAATGAAACGGTACTTGCAAGATCTGCTACTCGTATCTTTATTCATGGCGTTAATATCAAAGTCTTGTACTGATATACTATAAACACGGTCACGGACATGACATCTCTGTAGTTGACATTGACAATGAATCTCACTGACTTTTCATTGTTTTTGAGTACTGCAATTGTTATAAAGGGTAATTCGATTGGTGCAATTAATAAAAAAATAATTAGATAATAAATTCAATTATAATTACGAAATTTAATGAGGGTGAAAGATTAATTGTACGACTTAGGAATAAATGGAGTGATTTAATTGAAGGTAGAAAAATAATTATAAATTAATTGATATTGTTATTAATTATGGGGTAGGTGGCTCAGTGGTATCGAGTCGGCCTGTGGATCTTGAGAACCCTGGTTCGATCCCCACAGCCGACAAACAATTTTCACCAAATTAAATCTTTCCCTGTGGCTCTCTCTCCACTAACATCTTTGAGGGCCGTGATTTGACGGCTGGCCACGTGAAAAAATATATCACTTACCGAGATCAGCTCCGGCAGAGTGCTACACCCAGTAATGGGTAAAAGGCGTGATGATATATTTATTTATTTAGTTAATAATTAATAAATAAATATATCATCACTCCTTTTACCCATTACTGAGTGTGGCATTCTGCCGTAGCAGATCTTGATAAGTGGTATATTTATGCACGTGAAGCATGGTTACCAACTATCAAATCACGGCCCTCAAAGATGTTAGTGAATACAGATTCACAGGGATAATTGTAATGTGGTGAAAACGGTTTGTCGGCTGTGGGATTCGAATCCGAGTTCTCAAATTCATTGGCCACTGACGCTATAATAAATTAGAATATGACTAAGGTAAAATTATGTAATAAATAACAGGGTTCGAAGATATATATCGATCGATATATATCATGATATTTATTTTGATATATATCGTCATATTTTTGCAATGATATATATCCATTATATAAAAATATGAAATAGTTTTTGAGATATAGCCTCCGGAGAAGTGAAATTTTTCGAATTTTTCAGTTTTTCTACTTTTCCGAGGCTATATCTCGAAAACTAAATGTGATATGAAAACGCGCTCAACGGCATTAATTTTCTCGTGCTTCAGTTAACTTATAAACATAGTTTCAGCGATTTTTATTTTTTTTCTATTTTCCTCCAAAAAAATCGCAAAAAGCGGTTTTTTAACATTTTCTCGAAAACCAGAAGTCATATGCATTTGAAGATTGCACCACTGGATTCAGTGGGTCAAAATACATATGTATGTAAATTTTCGTTTTAATAATCCTACGATTAAGGATTTTTGGGAAAATTGAATTAAAATCTGAAAAAAACCAAAGGGGTACCCCTTAGGAAATAATTAAAAATATTAAATTGCATAAAATTGTATGAAAATTTGCTTACAAGTCAATTCGGACACGGGGAATTCAACGCCGTTGAGCGCATTTCCATATCTTGTTTAGTTTTTGAGATATAGCCTCCGGAAAAGTAAAATTTTTCGAATTTTTAAGTTTTTCTACTTTTCCGAGACTATATCTCAAAAACTAAATGTGATATGAAAACGCGCTCAACGGCATTAATTTTCTCGTGCTTCAGTTAACTTATAAACATAGTTTCAGCGATTTTTATTTTTTTTCTATTTTCCGCCAAAAAAATCGCAAAAAGCGGTTTCTTAACATTTTCTCGAAAACCAGAAGTCATATGCATTTGAAAATTGCACCACTGGATTCAGTGGGTCAAAATACATATGTATGTAAATTTTCGTTTTAATAATCCTACGATTAAGGATTCTTGGGAAAATTGAATTAAAATCTGAAAAAACCAAAGGGGTACCCCTTAGGAAATTATTAAAAATATTAAATTGCATAAAATTGTATGAAAATTTGCTTACAAGTCAATTCGGACACGGGGAATTCAACGCCGTTGAGCGCATTTCCATATCTTGTTTAGTTTTTGAGATATAGCCTCCGGAAAAGTGAAATTTTTCGAATTTTTAAGTTTTTCTACTTTTCCGAGGCTATATCTCGAAAACTAAATGTGATATGAAAACGCGGTCAACGGCATTAATTTTCTCGTGCTTCAGTTAACTTATAAACAGGGTTCGAAGATATATATCCATTATATAAAAATATCAAATAGTCTATAATAAATACAGTATTATTACTTTCATTAATTCTGTTAAAATTATATTCTAAAGATAATTCTTACTTTACTAGCTTTTGACTAACTTCACATCAACGACATAAATCCAAATTGTGTGCCATTTGTGATGTCATTAACGGCAAAGTCTGAACCATTTCCAAAATTTTTATTTGGTACTCATATTAGAAATACAAATCCTTTAATATGGTGGAAAAGTGTAACTATCAATGAGTCAGAGTGTAACAGCAACAGCAGGGCTGGAACGATATTTCTCCACTTTTGGCATTGTCCAATCTCAATTACGTAATCGTCTCGGTAACGCCAAAGCCGGTAAATTAGTTTTTATGTTTAAATATTTAAACCAAAAAGAAACTACAAAAAAAAACTAATTTAGATTGGATTTGGCCAAGTGAGTCTATCTGCAACGCTATGTTCAGGAAGTTCATCAGAAGATGATGATTTGCCCTATTTAGGATATAGGATTATTTAAATATTCTTACTATTCTTAGTACTATATAATATTTGTGTATCCATTCAATGTATATTTACTTTTTTTCATTACCTATGTTAATTTTTTATTTAGGAGTAATAATTTATTTTGTATTTCCTATTGTGATAATAAATGTGTACAAAAACTAAAATTAAAAAATAAATATCCAAAAAGTGATATTTATCTGATATATATCCTATATATCAGATATTTTGATATTTATTATAAATATCATGATATTTACGAACCCTGATAAATAATAATGTTGTTGAATTTAAATAAATAAAAATAAATATATCATCACGCCTTTTACCCATTACTGGATGTGGCACTCTGCCTAAGCAGATCTCGGTAAGTGATATATTTTGTCGCGTGAAATGCGGTTACCAGCCGTCAAATCACGGCTCTCAAAGATGTTAGTGGAGAGGAAGCCACAGAGGTAGATTTAAATTGGTGAAAATTGTTTGTCGGCTGTGGGGATCGAAACAGAGTTCTCAAGATCCACAGGCCGACTCGATACCACTGAGCGAGAAATTGGAGTATCTAAGAATAAATGGATGGATATGAATGAAGGATTGTTATGTAAATAATTATGAATGTGGATGAAGTGTGGTATGACGAGGAATGTTTGACGAAAATTAATTGTAGAATAAATCTAATGAATAAATGTTCAGTGAATGTTTCAAGGATTCTTGTTATCCTATTTTAAGGGATGAAACATATCGTAATGTTGTTTTATATTTCATATTTGATGCAATTCTATTTTAATGTGTGATTCTTGCTGTTTATTATTTATTTCTGAATTACATCAGCAGTACTAAAAATGCGTAGGTACTAGAAGTGACTATTTTAATATATGAGTAATTAGTATAAATTTAGATTGTTCCACTTGCAAAAAAATTATTGAGAACTGCTATATGGCCACGACCTTCCCAATTTGCGAACTCTGACGTCATAGCAACATCCGATCGTGTTTTGTTTACTTAGTTGGCTAGGTTTTCTGATGACGTTGCAGGAAAATTTATGTCAATGGCATTTTTAAATAAATTGTATAGTGTTTTTGCACGTAAATTATTCTACCTATTTTATAGGTAGTTAATATTGTATTGGAGTTTCACTGTTTAAAGTAATATTTAGTAAACATTTATTCTTTTATTTGTGATAAAAAAAATATATTTTTTATCCTTGGAAAATACTGATTTCGTCATTGTGTTTACCTGTTTCGTAAAAGATTGCTAATCTAAAATTACTCAAATTAAATAACTCATTTAGATAAACTTTAATTTACTTAATACTTGTATCATCACGCCATTTTTACCCTTTTCTAAGTGTGGCAATCAGCTGTCAACTAAGGAAATTAAACACATGTTTCCGTGTCTTATCTTACTGGTATTAAAATATAAACTAAGCTTTTGTTGTATTTGAAACAACTTCAAATATTACAACAATCAAATATCTACGTGAGAAAAAAAAACCTACCCCATAAATAAATAAAATAAATATAAATATATCATCACGCCTTTTACCCATTACTGGGTGTGGCACTCTGCCTAAGCAGATCTCGGTAAGTGATATATTTTTTGTCGCGTGAAATGCGGTTACCAGCCGTCAAATCACGGCCCTCAAAGATATTAGTGGAGAGGGAGCCACAGGGGTAGATTTTTAAATTGGTGAAAATTGTTTGTCGGCTGTGGGGATCGAACCAGGGTTCTCAAGATCCACAGGCCGACTCGATACCACTGAGCCACCTACCCCATAATAGTCATAAATATTATAGAATGCGCATCCACTAATAAATGGTGTTCACTGATTTTGTGCTGCATTGAATTTTCTAACAATTTTAGAAATAAAAGTCGTAGAAAATTTTATTACTAGTTTTATTTAATGGGGTAGGTGGCTGAGTGGTATCTAATCGGCTTGTGGATCTTGAGAACCCTGGTTCAATCCCCACAGCCGACTAACAATTTTCACCAAATTAAGTTTACCCCTGTAGCTCCCACTCCACTAACATCTTTGGACGCCGTGATTTGACGGCTGGTAACCTCACTTCACGCGAAGAAATATATCACTTACCGAGATCTGCTAAGGCAGAGTACCACACTCAATAATGGGTAAAAGGCGTGATGATATATTTATTTATTTATATACTTTACATGAAGTAAACACGTAATTGTAATTTATTAAAAATTAAATCATAATTATAAACATTATAATAATTTATAAATTAATTATACAACATCAAATAAATGTCCATTAGTAGTGTTATAATTATAACTTAATTATTAATATATCTTGAGAACCCTGGTTCAATCCCCACAGCCGACAAACAATTTTCACCAAATTAAGTTTACCCCTGTGGCTCCCCCTCCACTAATATCTTTGGGGGCCGTGATTTGACTGCATGCGAAGAAATATATCACTTATCGAGATTTGTTTCGGCAGAGTGCCACACCCAGTAATGGGTAAAAGGCATGATGATATATTTATTTATTTATTTTATAAAAAGCTACGTTGCTCTAAGCAACATGCGCCAACTAAAATTGTCGTTCGCCAAAAGAAAACTGTTATTTTTGTAAACATATAATAAAAATTGGAAGCTACATAAATAATAATTGTATTCTTTTAAAAATAACTAAATTGAAAGAAGCAATTAGAAAAATAGTTTCGTTTCTAATAGAATTTATTTGTACTGTACTATGATAAATGATCCTTTTACCGTTTCAAATTTAGAAATAAGAAACACATTTGCTTTTAGGTTAAAATAACATCACGAAAAAAACAAAATACAAAACTGGAGCATTTTAAAAATACCCCACCTGCTATCAAAACCTTGTGCATGTCATTTTCGTGTGTCATTTGTCAACTTATAAAAGCGTCAAACGTAGAAGCTTTTACTCGCTTTTAGCAGCACACATTATTTTGTTACCCTTAACAAGATTCCAACTTTTAATGATGTTCGTGTATTTCCGCCTCCTGTCGGCTGTTTCCGGTACCGGAAGTGCTCCCCTGTGCATCATCATCACCGTGAACTAATGGTGAACCCCCGTTCTAGGTGTTTATACAACAAGCAGGCGAAAAGTGGGTTTTCACCCTCGAGAATTATAAGAGAAATGGGTTTTGTTTGGGTTAATTTCGAGAGTGCCATGGATTCGATTGTCACTTGTTGATTTTTGATTTTAGGAGGGGGGTGTAATTTGGTTATAGATGCTTTTAGGTTTAATAAATGAGGGGCGGGGGTGGAATTAAATAAATGCAAGGTACCTCAAGTTTTCTGCTCTACTAACTTTCAGGGTAGCAATGCAATTATTTTAGAAGCTTTTCAATGACTGAATTTGAATTAAATTATAATAGGGTTGATAGCTCTGTCGTCCAGTGCTTTAAGTGATGGCTCATAATCAGAGAGAGAGAGAGAGAGAGAGTGCTAGTAAAGCACAACTCATGCCTAAATACAGGGTGTTTCACAACGTATAGCACTTATTTTAATTTCATATAGTAGATTTTTATTTTCAAAATTCGCAAAATTAATCATTGCAATTTACATGAATGGGGTAGGTAGCTCAGTGGTATCGAGTCGGTCTGTGGATCTTGAGAACCCTGGTTCGATCCCCACAGGCGACAAAAAAATTTCACCAATTTAAATCTACTCTTGTGGCTCTCCCTCTACTGGTATATTTGGAGGCCGTGATTTGACGGCTGGTAACCGCACTTTACGCGAAGAAATATATCACTTACCGAGATCTGCTACGGCAGAGTACCACACCTAGTAATGGGTTAAAGGCATGATGATATATTTATTTATTTATATACATAAAGTAAACACTTAATTGTAATTTATTAAAAATTAAATCATAATTATAAACATTACAATAATTTATAAATTAATTATACAACATCAAATAAATGTCTGTTAGTAGTGTTATAATTATAATCCGCAAATAAGTGGCACTAAAAATGTTTACTTTATAAATTGCAATAAATTTTGCGAATTAAAATAGTATGTTATGCATCAAGGGAGGGAAACAAGCGATTATTCCTGCGTGTGAAGTTGACAAACCGTCTGAGACTTAAGCGAGGACCGAAGGCTCGAGTGGAAGTCGAGGTTTGCCAACTTCACACAAGGGATAATCGCGCCCTCCCGTGAAGCATATTATACTTTTCGTAACAAGTGCACAAAAATTACTGTCTTATCGAGACAAATATCAACTAACTAGTTACCTAGGTAACGCCGCAAACAGCTAATCTCTCTAGGGAGAGAAACATGGTACCTATGGAAACATAATGTTTCTCTCCCTAGGGAAGAAAAGCAGTGATTCTCTCTCTAAAATTAGGGAATAAGAACGTGTTTCTTGTGCATGTGTTACGAAAAAATATATATATTGCATTGTCAACTTTTATTCTTAAACTAAAGTTAAATCCAATGATTTAAATACACAATTTAACAAAACAATTAATTTATTTTTACAGAAAAGTAATTGACAATATACATCGTTTAATTTCTCGACCTGATTCTACAATCAAAATATCTAGGACTGCATCAAGCTTCTACTAAGAATCAAATAAACACCGTAATGTTATATTTATTCGTATTGTATCCCCACACCATGCACTACTACGCTACGTCCGTATTCTTCTACGTATAGATAGTTGAGCATATTTGTGCGCTCAGGTGATATTTGCATATTTGCGTTGTTGTATAAGGACTTGTATGCATATGAACTCTGGGAACCAGCATTTAAGGACACGCACACATGCAAGCCGTACATGTGTTTGTATATTGACTGGTTTTATGTAGAAGTGTAGGTTGTGTCCATATCCAAAGCCTGATTTGCTCATTTTGTTGTGAATTCATTTTCAATATTGTTTAATTTTCATATACCTATATTCGTAGAAGCAATATCCAAAAAGAATGACAAATTTATATATGTTAGTTCGTTAGTACGGTGGTGTGGATAGCAATAAGGAATTTAAATCCGGAGATCCCGAGTTCGAATCTCACTCAAACTAAAAATTATATACGGCTCGGTGAGTGCAGACCCTGTACTGTAATTGGGATTAAGTTCCTGTTGTACAGCGTAACATAAATAAATAAATAGTGTTTGTCTGTCCAGCCGTCAAATCGAAACACCACAGATGTTAGTACAAAATGAGCCTCTGGGTGATATTTTATTACACAATAAATTGATAATAAATTCTTTTAATTACACACTCATAAAATTCTAATAACTTAAGCGTCACTTTAATAATAATATAAATAAATAATTAAAAATAAAATAAATAAATATGTCATCACGCCTTTTACTCATTACTCTACCGTAGCAGATTTCGGTTATTGATATATTTTTTCGCGTGAAATACGGTTATCAGTCGTCAAATCACATCCCCTAAAGAAGTTAGTGGAAGGGGAGCACAAGGGGTAGTTTTACTGTGGGGAAAATTATTTATCGGCTGTGGAAATCAAACACGGGTCCTTAACTACACAAGGCCACTGAGCTACTTATTTTTATTTGAAACATAAACATGGATAGGTGGCTCAGTGGTATCGAGTCGGCCTGTGGATCTTGAGAACCCTGGTTCGATCCCCACAGCCGACAAACAATTTTCACCAATTTAAATCTACCCCTGTGGCTTTCCCTCCACTAACATCTTTGAGGGCCGTGATTTGACGGCACTTTACGCCAAGAGATATATATATATATATATATATATATATATCACTTACCGAAATCTGCTACTGCAGAGTGTCACATGTAGTAATGGATAAAAGGTGTGACGATATATTTATTACATTTTTCTGAAAAATAATAAGAATCAGAATAAAGTATGCAGCTAATAAACAAAAAATTGCTTAAAATGAAAATGTAATTTTCGTAATACATGCACAAGAAACACGTTCTTATTCCCTAATTTTAGAGAGAGACACACTGCTTTTCTACCCTAGGGAGAGAAACATAATGTTTCTCTCCCTAGGTAGGATGTTTCTCTCCCTAGAGACTACGATTATTAGCTGTTTGCGGCGTTTCCTAGGTAACTAGTTACGCAACCCATATTTGACATTTGTCCCGATAAGACGGTAATTTTTGTGCAGTTGTTACGAAAAGTATAATATGCTTCACGAGAGGGCGTTATTATCCCTTGTGTGAAGTTGGCAAACCTCGACTTCCACTCGAGCCTTCGACCCTCGCTTACGTCTCGGTTTGTCAATTTCACACGCGGGAATAATCGCTTGTTACCCTCCCTTGATGCATAACATACTATTTTAATACGCAAAATTTATTGCAATTTACAAAGTAAACATTTTTAGTGCCATTTGTTTGATAATTATTTCTAATATATTAATAATTAAGTTATAATTATAACACTACTAACAGACATTTATTTGATGTTATATAATTGATTTATAAAGTATTGTAGTGTTTATAATTATGCTTCAGCTCGAGCATAACTTCACACGCGGGAATAATCGCTTGTTTCCCTCCCTTGATATTTAACATACTATTTCATGATTTGAACTATGTTAGGAGTTCCAAAATGTTAATATTTCTGATGTTATTTTAAAACAACAAATATTTGTATGTAACTAAAACATCAAAGAATTAAAAGATGAATTAATCTAACCATCCATAACTAAACATCTCTTTGGGACTAACGATACATATAACACATTTTCATTGTCAACATGCCAACCGACGTCCAAGACTCTCTCAGAGACTCAGACAAACACGACGATGAGACAGACGTCATCTTGGTTGCATCGGTTTTGCTCTAGGTGTAAATATAGCATCTTAGAACGGGTCACCGCATCCTGCGGTTGACGCTTCGTCAGCTAATGTATCTTACAGAGAGCTCCAGGTTGACGATTTCCAAGATGTTGTTGTTGTTTATCTGATGAATATTTCAATAAATTATATTCTTCATTTGAAGTTGCGTTTACAGCTGTATTATTAGTTAATACGATTTGCAATTTCAATTTTTAATTATAATTGTTAATTGAGAAATGATATTTGCAGAGAACTTTAAACTTTGAAAGGAACATAAATATTATTTCCACCTTCTATGTAAATGACTCTATATACGTATTTATCTACGACCCTATATGTATCAGTAAACATAGGAATATGTCATTACCATAGTTACAGTTAAAAAGTTTGACAGCAATACATTAGAGCGTTTATTTTAAAAGTAAACATAGGGAAAATAATATTTTCAGCAATGCATTGAAATGTAATAGTCTATAGTCTAAAAGAAACATTTTAAGTTTAAACAAATTAAATGAATTTGAATTACTTTAAATTACATTAACTAAACGTTAGGTATAAATTTAGAACCTCAAAACAATCCAAAAGTTCTTTTGTGTAGAGGTTTGTTCTCAAATTCTTCGTTTAAGAGCTCGTACATACAAATGAGAATTTTAGTTGAACCAGTTCAAAAATCGAAAATTATTAAAATGTGGTTCTATATAATTCAGACCACGAGAAATCGAATAGCGCAAAGCGCATCTTCATATCTTTTTTAGTTTCTGAGTTACAGCGATTTTAGACTTTTTTTTAAGCTTAACTTTGAAAGCCCATAACTCAAAAACTAAAAGAGATATTGAAATGCGGTTTGAACGAGTGTATTTCTCGTGCGCTACTTAACTTGTACCGGTATTATGAAAATTTTAAAAATTTTTTAAATTTTTTTCAAAATTTTTCTTCCTCAATATTTCAAAAACTTGAAAAGATAATGAAAATCTGAAAACACCAGTGAATTTCTCGCGTGAAAATACATAAGTATGCAAATTTTCACATTAAAATTCGCACGGATACATTTTTTATTACAAAAAAACGAAAAATGGCCAAAATCCGTAAAAACACCAAGGGGTACCCCTTAAGAAATTTCTAAAAAATGCCTATTTTCGATTTTTTGTAATAAAAACTGTATCCGTTCGAATTTTTTTCTGAAAATTTGCATACCTATGTATTTTCACGCGAGGAATTCACTGGTATTTTCAGATTTCCATTATCTCTTCAACTTTTTGAAATATCGACAAAAAAAAATTTCGAAAAAAATTGAAAAATTGAAAAATTTTCAAAATACCGGTACAAGTTAAGTAGCGCACGAGAAATACACTCGTTCAATTTCATTTCAATATCTCTTTTAGTTTTCGAGATATGGGCTCTCAAAGATGAGTTTTAAAAAAAATCAAAAATCGATATAACTCAAAAACTAAAAGATATATTGAAATGCGGTTTGAACGAGTGGAAATTAAACGCTTGCAATTGGTCTTTACTGGGCTCATTGGATTATAAAGCTTTTAAGAATTAATTTACTATTCATGTAAATAACTATTTTAAAATCGTGATTGACAAAATTTTTTTAATTCAATACTGCAGTTTCCAAGTGATTCAAATTCGGCACTAAGCTACTGTAATTCTAATTAAGTTCCTGTTGTGTAAATTAGTAAATTAAAATCAAAAATGTTGTGTCTACAATATTATACCGAGTGTAACACGAAAAGTAAAACATAGGCGTTTAACATGGCAAATCAGTTTTTCCGTGCGCATTGCTTCCCTAATTATTTTAGGAAAAAATGTTTCAAATAAATGTTGTAAAGCATAAAATTCTACATCCGAATCAATAAACAAAATTCATTTTGACTACTTCATAACTGCAGAAATTAAATTTGAAAATTCACGTAATTTCAATTTAATAGTAATAGCCATGGAATTCAAAACAAGAGATGAACAAATGCGTAACCGTGTTACACCCGGTATGTTGGTGTTATTGAAGGGAGTGTCCCGCTGTCAAACACATCCGCAATTCTCAATCAGGATCAGGATCAGGTGCTCGACTGTCATCTGTTTGAAATTCAAACTGTCACAGGCCAATCCTATCACAGTATACCAGACACCTAAATCCCGCTCACGCAACCACGCAAGTGTGCGTGAAATACCGAAATACGTGCGTGAAATCACGCGTGATTGACTGACAGGACTTGGAAATATAAATATATTCAGTTTCGCCTTTATTCCAGATTTCTTATCTACCCCTAAATGTAAGCAACCTTTCCTGCCCTCGAACAATCATGTAGAACGGGTTGCGAAATCATTCGGGTTGATGACCTCTGCGAATTATTATAATTTTAGGGGATTTTATCAAGTTTCTAAAGAATTATAGTATTAATTTTAATTTGATATACATTAATTATTTCTAATAACAATTATTTGTGTCTTCAGTTCGGATTTCCGGAGCCGACAAACTTTACTCCAGGTTAAAATTAGTCCTAAGATCATTGGCAGGCGTGGTTTGACTTCACTTGTATAAATGTATAACTTTCTAAGATCTGCTACGGCCGAGTTATATTTATTGTTGACAATTTTCACCAATTTAAATCTACCCCTGTGGCCCCCCTTCCACTAATATCTTTGCGGGCCGTGATTTGACGGCTGGTAACCGCACTTCACGCGAAGAAATATATATCATTTATCGAGATCTGTTTAGGCAGAGTGACACACCCAGTAATGGGTAAAAGGCGTGATGATATATTTATTTTATTTATTTAGTGTTGACAATTATAAAAGTATAATTTTAGCTGTTTTTATTGAAACAAAGTAATATATATTTTTTACGATTAACTTAAAAGTCAGAAGTTTTTCACTTAGTTTGTTGTTTCGCCGCAAGGCGTCTTCCAGAACAATGCTGTCGAGATAAATGTACCGGAAAATTGTATTTTTCCGCCATGATTTTCCGGAATTTTCTTTTAAACTTGTGATATACATAGGTGTTTGACCTACAGAATTTTTTATATTTTACGTAAATTTTTATCCATATACCTTTCCTAATTTATTTCTTAGCAATTTTTTTAATATATTTTTTTGTAACACTTTTTGTCACTTACTTTGTGACTCTTGAGGAGTACACCTCAAATGATTTTAACCATTAATTTCAATTATGTTACTTTAATTGTTAATTCACACTATTTGTTTGAAAATGGCCCAAATTTTGGCCGAAACGACGCAGTATTAAATTAAATTAATAAAAAATGAATAATTAATTTGTAACTTTTTTATTATCATTGAAAGCCTAAGATCCAACTAATTAAAAATTAAAAATCTACCATTCGGCTTATTAAAACAGAACTAAAATCTTTCGATTTTATAAAAATTCCACTATATATTTTTTTAATTTAATTAGTAGATTAGATTAATAGATACATATTATATTCGCGTGTTCAAATCTCGCTGACTTCAATTTAAATAAATAAAATAAAAATAAAAAATATGTTTGTATCTGAGTGGTTCGAATTCCACGATAAACTACACTGAAATTAGGATTAAGTGATTAATATTGGAATTCTGTGAAAATCCATAAGTTTTATAAATGAGCAAATTTATTAATAATTAATAAAATTGGAACAAAATTTATTACTGAAATATTTTCTATTTAATTTGATGTAATTTTATTTATAATTTATTTTACAGAGCTATGAGCTTATAGATTTATTACAGAATGCCAGCAAAATTTGCTGTTGTGCAGAAGAGCAAATAAAATAAGTAAAATATCTAGTTTGTTTGTAGTGAACGAGAATTTAAAATGTTGTTAAATCCGAAAGGCGAAAGTTAAACCTCAGTAAAGCCTTCAATTCTTTTTCAAGAGCATTTTTCCGCTTTCATTCGCTTGATTGTGATTCAAGTGTTTCACCGTTTTATTCACCACAATGTGCCCGGCTATTCAACCTACATCTGAGTTGAATACAGCCATAAATGAACCATGTAAAGCTGTTTGAAAAAGAATTTGAACCTTGGTTAAACAAAGACAATCTTTTACAAATGTTGAATCTTAATCTTACATAGTCGAAGAATAGTAGAAAGGTATAAAGAAGTATATAATTTCAAAAGGTGTTTGAACAACAAAAATAAATAAATAAATATATCATCACGCCTTTTACCCATTACTAGGTGCGGCACTCTGCCTAAGCAGATCTTGGTAAGTGATATATTTGTTCATGTGAAGTGCAGTTACCAGTCGTTAAATCACGGCCCCCAAAGATGTTAGTGGAGGGGAAGCCACAGGGGTAGATTGGTGTAAATTGTTTGTCGGCTGTAGGGATCGAACCAGGTTTCTCAAGATCCACAGGCCGACTCGATACCATAAAATTCTAAATAGGTAAACTGTACTTACAGGTTGTTGAGTTTTTAAATGCATGATTTGTACATCATGTTCCATTAAATGGGGTAGTGCGAACCCCATATTTTCAAATAAGTTCATCATACTAATATATTACAATGTAATTTTTATTGTAATATGAGGTAGGTGGCTCAGTCGGACTGTGGATTTGAGAACCCTGGTTCGATTCTCACAGCCGACAAACAATTTTCACCAAATTAATGGTGCTGTTCTGTAAATTTCTATAACGCTACAGATCTATAAATCTGAACAAAAGCGCATCATGTTTAATTGTCAAACGGCATTATATGTATTTTCAATAAAATTTTATGCACTTTTGTTCAAATTTACAGAACTGTAGCGTTATAGAAAATTACAGAATACCACCATAAAACTACCCCTGTGGCACCCCCTCCACTTACATCTTGACTTTTTAAGAGAAGATAAATAAAAATAAATAAAATGTAACAAGGTAAAATGAATGACAAAATACATGAAACAACTCACAAATAAATATCTGCATTGTTGTCATTAATTTTACCCTGTTACATTTTGTTTAATGGCGCAAGCCACCTGGAATAGTTGAATAAAAATCATATCTGATATTTCACAATTATTTTATTTATCTCGATTTTTTTTCATATACATTTATAACAAGTAGTACATCGTTGAAAAGAGACAAAATTCGGTTTTTATTTTAATAAAATAATTCTAGGTTCCCATTTGAAAAATAAAAGTTGATAGTCGTATCATGTAAACCTGACACTTACCGAGGTCTGCTTCGATGGAGTGCTAGACCCAGTAATGGGTAAAAGGCGTAATATTTATTTATGTTAGTCTTGCTACTAGTTAATATCCGTGTAATACCAACACTACAGGGTGGAACAAAGTAACTGCACTCTGTAGAGTAATAAACAAATGAATGCTAAGTGAGATAGAGTGTGTTATAACTTAATAAAGTTACCAAAGTAGAGAAGTTAATTTAGCTGTCCCTAATTGTAGAGTTAAATAGCACGTGCTTCTAGTACTACGCCCCCTATACTGTATTTGAAACATACACATACACGTATCCGTGTAGTCATACGATTTATATGAATGTTTATCAGCTCAAAACAGTGATTCTCAAACAATTACATACATACATATATAACATACTATGTTGCACGTTGATAAAAATAGTATATTGTAATACTAGTAAGAAAAGAGTTTAATTGCAAAACAAGTACGCTATCGCTCGTGCTCCAATAGTACGGGTTTTGCAATAGCCCTTTCCAACATGTGTTATATTTCATTTTTCTACGATTGCTATGAAAAGTTGACAATTACGCTCTCATTTGTCATCGTAAAGTTGACGTTTTCTGTGGAACAATCGAAAAATATCTTTTTTGCGCGTCTCCAATGGCAACCCGCGAAAACGATGTCAAATGCGCGCGTTTCCAATGGCAACGCGCGAAATAGATATTAAATGCGCGCTTATTTCAATAGTTACCAGAGATACAAACAAAACAGAAACTTGTCATATTGACAGTTGACAGAATGAATTTATTTTCAGTACGTATTAGGGTGTCCGTTATTTTGGCAAAGTCGGAAAATTGATGCTCGCACCCCCTAGAACATCGGAGAATAAATAAAAAAAAATTAAAATGGACTTTTCAGGTTTTTCGAATAACGTTAAACCGTGCCGCCGGAGGGTTGAAGTTTCCCATGTATTTTAAATGGGGAAAATGCTTTTTCGGATACTTTTATGGATAACTTCATAAAATAAAATAATATTTGGCGAATAACTATTTTTCTATTGTTCAGATGTTAATTTCAAAGGATTTCAAAGGATACACAGCATTTCGATTATTTCAGACTAATTATCAATTATTGTGAACAGCGTGTTTTACACAACATTTCCGCTATCAATTTTTACAGTTAAATGACAGCTAATTTACTCATGTCAAAATAATGAATGTAGGTTTATTGAGTTGTCAGTAAAGAAAATATCGTTTCTAACATCAAACTAGCATATAACAATATTAAAACCATAAAAATACCATGCTTCTGAAGGTCAATAATATATTAACGATATTGTCGTATTTTTGCTCCAAACTTCTTCTAATTCAAATTGACCCTGCGCCTTCAATTTTCGACCAAATGACTTGAATTTTGGACTTCCTGAAAGCTTGTTTTATAAGCTTTCAGGCAGTTATCTTGAAATATTTTTAGCTTTAAACCACATGAAGTTATCCATAAAAGTATCCGAAAAAGCATTTTCCCCATTTAAAATACATGGGAAACTTCAACTCTCCGGCGGCACGGTTTAACATTATTCGAAAAACCTGAAAAGTCCATTTTAATTTTTTTTTATTTATTCTCCGATGTTCTAGGGGGTGCGAGCATCAATTTTCCGACTTTGCCAAAATAACGGACACCCTAGTACGTATACATTTGTAATAATTTTAAAATGCAATCGTAGAAAAATTTATGTGTGTATCACGAGCGTAAAGTGTCTTTGTTCCTCTTACACTATTGCAGCTCTCTCCTTTGGCTAGCGCTGCAATTATCGTGTTCGAGTAACAAAAAATCACTTTACGCTCTTAATATACAAATAACTATTTACGTTTGCGATACAAAAAAATTAATAACTATGTTATATAAGTCGAAGGAGTTGTTTTTGCAAATGCACATCACGTTTCCTTGGTCACCATGTCAAATGACATTTCCTTCACTCAATTTAATTGTGATATAGTAACCGTTTCGCTCACTAGTGAGGAAAGTTATTTACTTTCATCACTAGTACGAGAAACAGTTACTATCACAATTAAATTGAATGAGGGAAATATCATTTTCAAAAGTAAATATATATGCATTTAATATAATGATTTATTAGCTTATAATTACGGGCTCTAAATATAGCCGATTATCAGTAACACAATAATACTAGACGTATACATTGTTCTAGTTGTGAAATTAAAAGTTCTGTTCTCAAATTGACCCATATATATAACCTCTGGAATATGGATAACTTAACATAGGTGAATCAGCCAATCAGAGCGCAGAAACTTGAGTGTAGAATATCCGCTAGGCTCCGCCCACTACTATATAAACAAACTTTTAAGAATTCAATACTTTTGCGATTATTCACTGTTTTTCAGTTTAAAATAGATTAAAACTAATTAATTAATAATAAAATTAATATACCTTAACTATTTTTACATAAATTACATAAAATAACTGTATTATGAAGGTTAAAATTAACATTTAAATGTATTATGAAATGTTTATTGTTTTTAATTTAAATTATTATTTATATTTTTATTGCAAAGAGTGCCTTCTTTTTTACATTACCATATTTTACGATTTCTATTCTTATATTAAAAATGTATATGTCGTTATAATTAGCAAGACTCACTATTATAAATAAATATATCATCGTGGTACTCTGCCGTTGCAGATTTTGGTAGGTGATATATTTATGCCCGTGAAGTGCGGTCACCAGTCGTCAAATCATGATTCCCAATGATGTTAATGTAGGACTTCTCCTAGGATGTAATTTTAATGTAGGGAAAATTGTCTGTCTGCTGTGGGAATCGAACCCGGGTTCTCCAATTAACAAAGAAATTAATTAATGTTGAACGCGGAAAAAATTTAAATATAATCTAATATAAATTCATATTATGTTTTTAATTAGCTATTTAATTTTATGCTTAATGTAACAGTGAAAACCGCATATCGCTATGTTTTTTGAAAAAATGTTAAAATGCAAAAAAACAAAATTGTTATAAAACGGTCACCCATCCAAATAGTACCTTCTCTTGATGTTGCTTTACTCCCCTGATCTCACTGCGACGCCTTTAACCGCGCGGCCACCGAGTTTCTACTTGATGGCCGCGCGGTTAAAGGCGTCGCAGGGAGATCAGGGTAGTTAAGCAACATCAAGCAAGGGTTTTATTTGGATGGGTGACCGTCTTATAACAATTTAGGTTTTTTGCATTTTAACATTTTTTCAAAAAAGATATCGATGTGCGGTTTTCACTGTTGGGTTAAGCATAAAATTAACTATCTTTTCAAGTAATATACGATATAGATCTGCAATTTCAGAGCTGTACTATGACACTTTTAGAACTATTTTATAATTAGCAAGACTCGCTATTATAAATAAATATATCATCGTGGTACTCTGCCGTTGCAGATTTTGGTAGGTGATATATTTATGCACGCGAAGTGCGGTCACCAGTCGTCAAATCATGATTCCCAATTATGTTAATATAGGACTTCTCCTAGGAGGTAATTTTAATGTAAGGAAAATTGTCGAATCCGGGTTCTCATATCCACAGACCGACTTGATAAATAAATAACAAAGAAATTAATAATCATGAACGCGGAAAAAATTTAAATAAATAAATAAATATATCATCACGCGTTTTACCCATTACTGGGTGTGGCACTCTGCCTAAGCAGATCTCGATAAGTGATATATTTATTCGCGTGAACAGCCGTCAAATCACGGCCTCCAAAGATATTAGTGGAGGGTGAGCCACAGGGATAGATTTAGATTGGTGAAAATTGTTTGTCGGCTGTGGGGATCGAACCAGGGTTCTTAAGATCCACTGAGCCACCTACCCCATAAAATTTAAATATAATCTAAAATAAATTCATATTATGTTTTGGATGAACTTTTTAATCAGCAAATTCGAAATTCAAGTTCATCTAAAACTGTTTTGATAATCGAGCTGTTTAAGAATGTTAATCTTTTGAGAGCCACTGTTGTTGCGGCGACACGCAGTCTCTCCGAGAGATGTGGGTCGCCATTACAGCATCCGCTCTCTTGTACTCATATTCTCTCATCTCTTAATCTCTTGGTCATCTCATCACATCAACTTTCATCTCTTTTCTTCTTTATTATGTAGTCATAGTTACGGTCGCTTCTTTGTTACTGGACGACTACGCGTTACGGAAGTAATTTCGTCGTAGTAAATATACGTTCATAGTTCAAGTGCATACGTTCTTAAACAAATGATGAACACGTGTGTGACCCTGATGAGAAGATTAGTGAAGGATTCATAAGGAAATTTTGAATGTTAAGAATACAAAACACAAAAGAAATATTATTAGAAATTATTATATCTCTAATATAAAAAATCTGATGTGGACACCACATGACTTCCTTGTACGCGTATTAAATTATAGATATTTTTTAAAATTGCACATATTTGACATTAAATCTTTTATTTTTTATTTTTTGTTCTAATCCATAGCAAACTTAATTTAAAAAATATATATATAATATTTAAATTTAGATATCTCGCTTATGCAAAAGGCTAATTTAAACATTCTTAATGGACTAGACGCAGAATTTAATTCTCTAAAACTTTTATTTGCAGCATTTATTTCTAAAATTAAAATAATATCATTTTTTTCAAGGAAAACTGTTAGCAGCTTCATGTAATGTGTCACTTCCGGTTAGTGTATTTTAACCAAAATCTATTATGTTATTTCCATTGATATAGTAGTCTTATATACCAAATTTGGAAAGTTTTAAATTATATTTGAATATAGTTTTTCATAAAAATTTATTATAGGCTTCAAGTAAAGTACCACTTCCGGAAGTTATATAATGACGAAAAAGGGAGGTGCACAACTAGATGTTATAACAGTCCTAAATATAAAATTTCAATTTTCTACGGCTTACCGTTTTTGAGTTATGCGAGATACATATGTACGTACGTACATATGTACGTACAGACGGCACGACGAAATTAGTCAAAATGGATTCAGGGAGGGCCAAAATACCGATTTTCGTTGAAATCTGACAACCGAAAATTTTTGCGATTACAATACTTCCTTTACTTCGTACAAGGAAGTAATAAAAATAAATATATCATCACGCCTTTTACCGTTTATTGAGTGTGACACTCTGCCGTAGCAGATATTTATGCGTGTGAAGTGCTGTTACTAGCCGTCAAATCACGGCCCCAGGAATAGTTTTAATGTGGTAAAATAAATCAATACACAATCAATAAATGAAAAAACCTCTTTCAATGCATTCTTTCCACTTATAATTAATAAAGCTACACAATACTATTTTACCATCTGTTCTGATTCCCATATAGTATTTCTAGTTACTAGTTACATATTTTAAACCCGGTTGCAGATTTCTTCGAAACAAAAATAGAATTTTACTTATATTCTCAACTTATTTTTTTATTAATTCCATGTTTCTTTTGTTACAGGTGTGCTAACAGAAATACAAACATACTTCGGAATCGGAGAAGCATATGGAGGCCTTCTGCAGACAGCATTTGTTCTCAGTTATATGTTGTTTGCACCGTTATTCGGTTACCTAGGCGATAGATATAACAGAAGATACATTATGGCTTTTGGAGTGTTTCTTTGGAGTTTAACCACTTTAATTGGATCGTATATGGAGGTATTGTATTAAAAACAAATGTTATTATTTGAATTAGTTCCAATTTTAATAATATATAGCCAAAAATATTAATATCAATGTTATAAAATAATTCTAAAAGTCTCATAGTACAGCTCTGAAATTGCAGATCTATATCGTATTTTACTTGTAAAGATAGATAATTTTATACTTAATCCAACAGTGAAAACCGCATATCGCTATGTTTTTTCAAAAAATGTTAAAATGCAAAAAACCAAAATTGTTATAAAACGGTCACCCATCCAAAAAAAACTCTTGCTTGATGTTGCTTAACTACCCTGATGTCTCTGCGACGCCTTTAACCGCACGGCCACCAAGTAAAAACTCGGTGGCCGCGCGGTTAAAGGCGCCGCAGGGACATCAGGGGAGTTAAGCAACAACAAGAGAAGGTACTATTTGGATGGGTGACCGTCTTATAACAATTTTGGTTTTTTGCATTTTAACATTTTTTGAAAATACATTGCGATATGCGGTTTTCACTGCTGGATGAAATATAAAATTAACTATCTTTTCAAGTAAAATACGATATAGATATAGTTAAAAAATTATTTGTTTTTGTTTATTAATATCAATGTTATAAAATAATTCTAAAAGTCTCATAATACAGCTCTGAAATTGCAGATCTATATCGTATTTTACTTGAAAAGATAGATAATTTTATACTTAATCCAACAGTGAAAACCGCATATCGCTATGTTTTTTCAAAAAATGTTAAAATGCAAAAAACCAAAATTGTTATAAAACGGTCACCCATCCAAAAAAAACTCTTGCTTGATGTTGCTTAACTACCCTGATCTCCCTGCGGCGCCTTTAACCGCGCGGCCATCAAGTAAAAACTCGGTGGCCGCGCGGTTAAAGGCGTCGCAGGGACATCAGGGTAGTTAAGCAACATCAAGAGAAGATACTATTTGGATGGGTGGCCGTTTGGTATAACTTTTTTATTTTATATTTTAACATTATTTGAAAAAAGATGGTGTTATTCGGGTTTTACTATTAAATTAAGTATAAAATTATCTATCTTTTCAAATGAAAATAACAATCTTTTTCTTATAATTAATAATTTATTACAATAAATATTATATAATGTAACAAGTTTTATAAACGTCTCTTTAGTTACGAGTGTATCTAATGAGTTTATAAAATTAGTCATATACTATAATTTTTCTACGACCGCAAATTAAGACAACTATAAAATCTTGAATTATTACTATTCACTTGTAATTAATATATGAGAGTTGTTAACATGTGATTAAAATAAGCAGTACGTTAAATGACATTTTAATAACGGAAGTAGAACAACATATTTTTTTAAATAAATAAATATATTATCACGCATGTTACCCATTACTGGGTGTGGCACTCTGTCTAAGCAGATATCGGTAAGTGATATATTTCTTCGCGTAAAGTGCGGTTACCAGCCGTGAAATCACGACCTCCAAAGATGTTAGTGGAGGGAGAGCCACAGGGGTAGTTTTAATTTGGTGAAAATTGTTTGTCGGCTGTGAGGATCGAACCAGGGTTCTCAAGATCCACAGGCCGACTCGATACCACTGAATATATATTTTTTTATACTAATAATAATATTTTTATCTTTTGTAGTCTTTCACCGGATTCATAATCTTCCGTGCCTTGGTGGGCATCGGCGAAGCCTCCTACTCCACCATAGCCCCAACAATCATCAGCGATCTCTTCGTCAAAGACATGCGCTCTAGGATGTTAGCTCTCTTCTACTTCGCCATCCCCGTCGGTAGTGGTCTAGGTTACATCGTAGGCTCAGAAACCGCTCGCGTTGCCGAGAAATGGCAATGGGGCCTTCGTGTAACTCCATCACTGGGTGCTCTGGCCGTGGTGCTCATCCTCTTCGTGATGCTGGATCCAGAGAGAGGTCAAGACGAGGTGGAAGGCGGTCAGCATTTCAGACCGACGTCTTGGTGGACGGATATCAAGGAACTTAGCAGAAATGCGAGTTTTATGTTGTCTACGGCAGGATTCACATGTGTGGCGTTCGTGGCTGGGGCGTTGGCGTGGTGGGGCCCTACTTTTATTTTTTATGGGCTGCAGTTGCAGGCCGGTGGCGAGGACGTGTCGTTTACTGAGTAAGTATAGCAAAAGAGAAGTATTTTGCTGGGTTTAAATAAAATATTACATTACTGGCTGTGGCACTCGGCCGTACCAGATCTCGGTGATACATTTTTGTATGTGAAGTGTGGTTACTAGCCGACAAATCAAGGCCCTTAAAGATTTTAGCGATGGGAGAACCATATGGTTCTTAAATGCGATTAAAATTAATTTTAATCTTTCGCTATAAATATTTATAAGAATAAAGAACGTAGACACTTGATGTAGTTTCACAAAATTATTTATTAATAAATAATTTTGTGAAACTACATCAAGTGTCTACGTTCTTTATTCTTATTCATAATGTTTCACCAAGTGCCAACGGCTCATACTTTTGATATTATTATAAATATTTATGTAAAAGAATATGTATTTATTTTGAACCTCCTTTGAAGAAGTATTTTACTAGAAATGTAATGTAATTATAGTGTATCCTACAAATTCGGAATCGTCGCAATGGTGTCTGGCATTATCGGAGTTCCACTTGGTTCTTATATCGCCCAAAAGCTTCGTCCTCGATTCAACAGCCAAGCAGATCCGATAATCTGTGCAGTGGGCCTGTTAACATCTGCGCCATTAGTCTACCTAGCTCTGTTAACCGCAAGAACTCACACCACCCTCTGCTACTTGTTTGTGTTCTGCGCAGAGTTAACCCTCAACTTAAACTGGTCCATAGTGGCCGACATGCTCCTGGTAAGTTCGAGGAACCGTTGTGAGATGTATTTCCTTTTTTCAGCTTGTCGTTCGCGTTTGGGCTGATAACGATGCTTGCCGGTATCGCTGGGTTATCCCTGGGGACGTTTTTGAGCTCTTCCCTTAAAAAGAGGTACCCGAAGGCAGATCCGGTTATTTGCGCGATGGGATTGTTCATTTCTGCGCCCCTGCTCACTGGATGTACCTTCGCGGTGACACGGAACACCACTGTGTGTTTTGTCTTGCTCTTTTTCGGACAGGTTGCGTTAAATTTGAACTGGGCAATAGTTGCAGACATACTGTTGGTAAGATTTCATGGAATCATGTTCATCACAGCGTTTTGTGACGTTTGATGTGCGAATTCTGCTTTGCGAACCTCTATACTTTTAGATGGCTTCTTTACTGCTCACAACTCACTTTACTTTGCTTGCTAATTTATTAGGCAAACAAAAATACACACAAACATTCATACAATCTCATTTCACCTTAGAATGCAGTCAAAACTTTACAATTCTCACTATTATCTGCAAAACTATTTTGTAAATTTAAATAGGATTTTCAAAACATTTTTCATTAGTATCTTTTTACTGCATTCTTATGTGGGGCAAATTATAAGAATTGTTAATGTTTTATTAAATACATATTTGATTTCAAATAAATAATAATCAAAAATGTATTTATCTTATAAGTGTTGCAATTTTTGTTTGTTTTCTAATATTGATGTTTAATGTATCTTTTCCTTAACTGTTATTTTCATTAATTTTTACAATCCTGTCAGAAAATAAAATTTTCTTCCCTAAATTTCTAATTTATTTCTGAAAATTTAATTTTCTGATAGGGTACTGAAAATATTATATGTACATTTCGTGAAGAAAGTGTCATTCTTCCCTCAGGAGTTTTATATTCCACGCCTTCGACTCGGGAAATGAAACTATTCCTTCGGGAAGAAATGTATCACTGTTTTCACTTGATCTACATATAATTATTCTTTTCTGTTTTCATTGATCGTTAGTATGGTACGAATGATAACTTCATTTTTCGGTTATCAAATGATTGTTAATTATTTTACATAAAAATGGTTCAAATAAATGATATAGATAATAAATTATCTATAACTGTTATTTAAAACATTCCTCTAAAATAATTAGTTCATACTGGCGGTTAGGTTCTATTTTTTTTCAGCTGCTGTAACGCTTAACTCTACTGGTTGTGTTGTATCTACTTTTATTTATTAATTTCTTATTTATTCTTACAAAACTAATATAATAGTAGTTGAATTTTAGTCTCATCTTCCTACTAACAAATCAGTCATTAAATCATACTAACTTTTATTTATTACCGTCAGTATTGTCTGTACTACTGCCTAGTATCAAAATGTACAAATTAAATTTCGAATTGTTAACATAAATTCATAAAATAACAGTGCGATTGCATTGCACAATTCTAGAATAATGTTTTGTCAAGTCACGATATTTCCCGGTTAAATTAACGTAAACATATGGAGATGGGATCTTTATATTAATATTATTCTTATTTATTTGATATATTATTTCTTTTGTGTGCAAATGCCGTCTCGTAAATTTGGGCATGTCTGTTCTTTTCTTTCCCGCACAAACGCTATGTGTACATAGTTTCTTCTACTGTGTTTTTCGTACGATGTGATGAACCAAGCATTTAAATATCTTTAATTTGTTGTAAAAATATTTTATTAACCTAAAAATCATTTTTTAGTACGTCGTTATTCCAACAAGACGATCGACAGCTGAAGCATTCCAAATCTTAGTATCTCATGCATTAGGAGACGCTGGCAGTCCGTATTTAATCGGAGTGGTAAGTTGATCCATATTTTTAATTGTAAAAGAAATGATGAAGTTATACAATTTTCCGGCTATGAACTTCAGAGTTTATGTTGTGTTGGTAACATTTAAACTAGATCAGTACGTTTATATGATCGGATTGATACAACTTGAACTGGAGCCTATTTGAAGTCTTTTAGCAAACAGACTGACTTATTGATTAACTGGATTTTTATTTATTTTTCAGGTATCCGAAGCCCTAATATTAAAGTTTGTGGCATCTAGAGGAGTGACGGACGTGCCATCAGTAACAGAATCTATTTCCGTAGTTAACGGAACTGGATCTGCTGTTGTTAAATTAACACTAGCAGAAATCGAAGACAAATTCAGATCTTTACAGTATGCACTGTTCACAACATCATTTGTTGAAGTACTTGGGGGCTTTTTCTTCCTCTGTACAGCGTTGTACGTTATAAGAGATAAAATGTTGGTGGACCAACAATTAAGTGGTAAGGATTTTATGATTTTAAAGGATTATTTTATGTTTGATTTTTTCGTGTTTTTAAGTCTTACTGCATTTTTATATTTAGGATGGCCGAAACGCGTTTAAATGGTATTTAATTTATTTGGTTGAAGACATTTTATAAATGGTTGTAAGTATTTTTATTTCAAAATATTATGATCGTAATTAATACCAATCAACTTTGTTTTTCCGTTGCCAAACTTTCCTAAATTATTTTACAGAAAAATGTTTCAAATTAAGGATGTTATACAATTAAATTATCTATATCTTTTATTTGAAATATCTTTGCGTAAAAAAATTAGGACATTCTATGAAAAACAAAACAATAGATAATGAAAATTAATGTGAATCATTTTTTCCGAAGGTACCCTTCTAAAAACGACATGCTCTTTACAAAATATAATTTTATTTTTTTCGCTACGCTATTAGAAAGGGTCTATTTTTATCAGAAAATTATTTTTGTAGATATAGTTATTTTCCTGTTCTAATGCATATGACTATCCATACCTTCCTTAGAGAAGAAAAATGAACTTTTTTTCTCTAGAGAACCTGGGGGTGAAAAGTATCACTTCGAATTGAGGGACAAAAATTTTACTTTTCGGTAAGGTCATGAAAAAATAAATATTAATCACGGTTTTTATCCATTATTTGGTGTGTCGGTAAGTGACATATTTTGCGACTGTCAAATCACGGTCCCCTGAAGGTATTAGGAGAGAAGAAGTCTCAAGGATAATTGTAATATGATAAAAATCAGTTGTATTTTTGTAAGTCTGTTATTTGATGCATTTTCTTGTGTTATAATTTAGGGACATTTGTCAGAGAAAAAATATAATTAGGATAGTAAGTTAGATATATATTTATAATAAATCTGTAGTGCAGATATATATAAAACAGATATAAATGATTGTTAGCAGTGGACTTGAAAACACGTGTTGTAAACTAATTCTGCATGTACTGCTAAGTTGCTCTAAACTCTAAACTGTATCTAGCGTCTGCGAAGCGTAGCTCGGTGGGGGTGGACAATCCTGCAGTTGCCACGGCAACGGCATCGAACCCTCAGCCAGACATAGCTGCAAACTGACGTAGCCGCACTAGGTATATACTACCGTACAATGTTCACACAATTCTAGTTCAGCAGCTTCTTCAGGTGGCGGGAGCTTCTACGTTTATGCACTGGGATTCATCTTCACCAGAGTTTATCATTTCAGGGTTTTGGTTCTTGATTTTTATCTCTGTATTCAATCAAATGGTCACTTTTTATCTGTTAGACAAAATTGTTAAACTCTCTACCTACAATTATTATTTGAAATAGACAATTGTTCTTTGCCGTTTGATAAATCAAACGATTACCTGTTTTTACTGATTTTATTGAATGCAGAATATAATAATTGTTTCCATACACACCACTACCACATACATATTTGTATTTCTGTATATGTTACACTATTTCTAACACAATGCTTGTTTATTATTTGATGTAATATTTAATGATATTAAGGAGCTTCAATTCATAAAATTGAATCAAATAATGATCAAACATACATAGCTATCTTCCACTGAAAATGCTTGTTTTAGTATCTAATTCAATATTTATTTTCTTCCTAGGTGACAGTGGGCAGCCAAAAAACATCTTCGCGGATGATCCTCTAACAGAAATTGATCAAAGACGGAACTTGGTTTCTTGATTGTTCGTTTATTAATTCGAAGATGAAGACTGACAGATCGTTCACCAACAGCAGCAGTAAAGTGATAGTGATAGAGACACTCTTGCGTTTATTAAGTGTTAAAGTGTCAGAGCCCGTACCTAAGACTGTTCGTACCTCCTGTTCGCTAACAAGGCCAGAGAAGGAATTCCTTGTTGTGTGAACGCAGCTTGTCCATAGACATATTTATTTATTGCGGTCTACGAATGACTTGTCTATTTGAGTGAACTTTATTTACAGTTAGTTTTTCCAGTTTTTCAATCATTGAATGAATGTTTATACTACAAGTTGTATTATTATTGTGATATTTTAGGTAACAATAATTTTATTTAGCGATTGAAATACTGGTATTGTTTTATACAGAAAATATCAATTGTATAGTGGAGTATTTAATTTAATATTAAAATTGGCTTAATATACGTAAATATAGTTGTAAAGTCTGTTAATGACTTTCTTTTCCAAGTTTACAAGATAGGGGAAGCAAATTAGGTAGGTGACAATGATTTTTATGTTGAGTAATATTATAATTAAATATGCTATGTCGAAAATATGAGAATGACGCATCGAAATGATACCTCCAAATTTGGAGTGATTATTTCTATCTAAAAAGTTAAAGATGCTATAAAAAATGTATGTGTGAATGTTTCAGGGATTCGTGCTACCTCATTTTATGAAATATATTGTGATGTTATGTATGTATGTATCATATATAAAAATGAGCAAAGAAATTAATTTTTTTTTTGTAGTTTAAATATATACTTTTATTTTTAACATAGTCGGCCATAGTATATCTGCCGTACATCTGGATCGTACGTAAAACCCATTTAATTTAATTATCTTGAACTGGCGTGAATAATGTTGTTGTGATCAATTTTGTTAAACGTTTTAAAAGTAAACGCTTACTATGGTTCATAAACAAATAATACATATATTACAATTATTATCTTTAGGTAACTTTCATTAATTTGATTAATTATTCTGTCCGAGCCTACAAAGAATATGAAATCACTGTGTATGCGCCGTTATTTCTGTACCAATATACAATTTATAATTCTCTAGTACATTGTAATTATTGGAGTAGTTTTTAAATGTGTTCAGCTGATTTTAGTGAATTTTTGCCTTCTTAAAAGGCCTTTATAACTGTAGGTCTTTTCGTGGGTTTAATTTATTACTACAAAGCAACCTCACGAATTGATATTTTGTAGATCGATTTCTATCGTGGGTTTTATTTTGTATTGTCCACAAAAAAAGGTTGGCTCTCCGTGCAGCCCAACATACTGCGTACATAACCAGGCAAGTGTTGTAAGCGTTTCGCATGTCTCTGTTGTTTTGGAGCAGCTCGCCGGAACTGTTATCGTCAAAGAGATCGTCACTGAAGTCAACGTCTTCTCTTGCAACAATATCATTCCACATAATTGTAAGAAAATTATTATTTTTTAAATATTTGGGTAAAAGTCTGTTAAAAACAATAATAATTACGTTCATTTAAATTGATAATTTACAATAACTATCTATATAACATAATTTTTATTTCTTTAAAATAATAAGTACAAAAAAATAATTATTTTTAATGTTAGAATGGTGAATATTTATTTAACACAATTCTCTGAAATTCTTAGAAAGTCTGTTACAAATAACTAAATAATTTATGACTGGTTCAAAGCAGTCATGTTAATCGCTCTCGAATCGGTTATTCATATTAACAATCTTTGTATTTTATAAATCAAGTAATTGTATCCAATATTTGAAATATGAGTTTTAGAAGTTTTCGTGCATTTTTCAAATTGTTCTATTTTAAAAATTAGGAAATCTGGCAGAATTAGGAGATTAAAATCTTTTAAAATAATTATCAATTTGTATTTAAAACAGAATTTAAATATAAATAACTAATAGTTTTATTGTCTGGTAATATGAGTTCGATTTTTGTGGTTTTGAAGAAGATAGTATTAATATTTTAAAGACACGTAACACTACCCTGAATATACTCAAAAATTGAGCATGGCTATGTTAGTACATTCTAAAACCAAGTTCCTAGTACCAGTCAGTTATTTCATTTACAATTTGATGTTATTCGTAATTTGTTCCAATTTTTTATTTTGTGTATTTAAAGTCAGTTGCAGCGAAGAAAGCCGTCTTTCTGCGCATCGCCTTTTTCGATTAGCGCGTAGATTCTACGTAGGGAATCCTAGAAAGTGGTCCCCTCCAAAAATAAAATAATATTTACTATGTATTGTATTAAATTGTACTTGTAATATAAATATTTGTCTTGTACACTATTAAAATGCCAATAAATGAATTGAAAATAAATTATATTCTTTTATTTCGTGTATACAATTTAAATAAAAAATAAATCTAAGATAGCCTGATGTGCTGTACAAAATATGACTGCACTTCTACGTCGTGTAAATTGGTTGTGACTACTTTGTTTTTCGTGCGAAGTCCGCGGACGATCCCAAAATTTGCATTGTAGGGTATTATTTTATTCTCTACAGCTTTTGGTTGAAACATTTTTCTCTACAACCCTTAACTTCGGAGATACGAGAAACCACCCTTAAAGTGAAATATCTACCCTACTAATGCAAATTTTGGGGTCGTCCGCGGACATCGCATCGAATATGACGCCGTAGAACATGCATGCAAAATTTCAGCGAAATAGCATATATCGGTACAAATTAGGCGTTTCAAATCCATGGACTTAACCCCTTACCATCTTATTTATCTTTAAATTAAAGTATCTCCGATCGCGCTGAAATTTTGCATGCATGTTCTAGGGCTTTATATTCGATGCGGAACCGGGAACGAGGCCAAAATATTCATTAGTAGGGTAGATATTTCACTTTAAGGGTGGTTTTCTGTATCTCCAAAGTTAAGGGTTGTAGAGAAAAAAGTTTCAACCAAAAGCTGTAGAGAATAAAATAATAAGCTACTTTTATTTGAAACATTTCATGAAAAAACTTCATAGTTTTGAAAAAAATTCAAAAAAACTATTGCTTTATTATGAAGTTCTGTTCCTGGTATTGTATTCGATTTTTTATCTAATGTTACATGTATTTAGGGTTCACTTTAGTTTGACATACTTCCTATTGTAATTAATAAAATAATAATTGGAAATTTACGCAAAAACTATGGATAATTAATTTTTTCAGTAGAATTTTCGAAATCGACGATATCGAATTAGGGAGTTAGCATTGTTATCTCAATTTTCATTATTTTTTATTAATAAATCTTCGAATTTTGTTGTGTGATTTCAGTGGCGTCACCACTTTATGTGTCGAAAATTAGAACTAACAATAACGTTAAAATATTAGCAATTTCCATCGAAACTAGGCATTATTTGAAAAATTCTTTCAACTTAAAGTTGTTTCTTCTATTATTCTCTACGGCTTTTGGTTGAAACGTTTTTCCCTACGACCACTAATTTCGGAGATATAAAAAACCACTCTTAAAGTGAATTATCTGTTATACTAATACAAATTTAGGGGATTTTCATTGAATATACATTTAGCCTGAGGTCCTAGAAGCTTAATAAAAATTTTCAGCGAAATCGAAGCTTTATTAATAATAAAAAATAATAAAAATTGAGATAACAATGTTATATCCCTAATTAAATATCGCTGATTTAGAAAATTCTAGTTAAAAAATTATTTGGGCCTAAGTTTTTAGGTAAATTACTAATTAATGTTTTAAAAATTCTTATAGGATGGATGTCAAACTAATATGAACCTTAAGTAAATATAATTTAAGATTTAATATCGCATACAAAACCGTAACACAACTACAAAAAAACATGATAGTTTTTTAAGTTTTTCTCAAAATCTAGAAAGTATTTGATAAAATCTTTCAAATAAAAGTAGCTTATTATTTTATTCTCTACAGCTTTTGGTTGAAACATTTTTCTCTACAACCCTTAACTTCGGAGATACGAGAAACCACCCTTAAAGTGAAATATCTACCCTACTAATGCAAAATTTGGGGTCGTCCGCGGATTTCGCATCGAATATGACGCCGTAGAACATGCATGCAAAATTTCAGCAAAATAGCATATATCGGTACAAATTAGGTGTTTAAAATTCATGGACTATAGCCTTACCATCTTATTTCCTTCTAAATTAAAGTATCTCCGATCGCGCTGAAATTTTGCATGCATGTTCTAGGGCTTTATATTCGATGCGGAACCGGGAACGAGGCCAAAATATTCATTAGTAGGGTAGATATTTCACTTTAAGGGTGGTTTTCTGTATCTCCGAAGTTAAGGGTTGTAGAGAAAAATGTTTCAACCAAAAGCTGTAGAGAATAAAATAATAAGCTACTTTTATTTGAAACATTTCATGAAAAAACTTCATAGTTTTGAAAAAAATTCAAAAAACTATTGCTTTATTATGAAGCTCTGTTTTTGTATTGTATTCGATTTTTTATCTAATGTTACATGTATTTAGGGTTCACTTTAGTTTGACATACTTCCTATTGTAATTAATAAAATAATAATTAGAAATTTACGCAAAAACTATGGCTTAATTAATTTTTTCAGTAGAATTTTCGAAATCGACGATATCGAATTAGGGAGTTAGCATTGTTATCTCAATTTTCATTATTTTTTATTAATAAATCTTCGAATTTTGTTGTGTGATTTCAGTGGCGTCACCACTTTATGTGTCGAAAATTAGAACTAACAATAACGTTAAAATATTAGCAATTTCCATCGAAACTAGGCATTATTTGAAAAATTCTTTCAACTTAAAGTTGTTTCTTCTATTATTCTCTACGGCTTTTGGTTGAAACGTTTTTCCCTACGACCACTAATTTCGGAGATATAAAAAACCACTCTTAAAGTGAATTATCTGTTATACTAATACAAATTTAGGGGATTTTCATTGAATATACATTTAGCCTGAGGTCCTAGAAGCTTAATAAAAATTTTCAGCGAAATCGAAGCTTTATTAATAATAAAAAATAATAAAAATTGAGATAACAATGTTATCTCCCTAATTCGATATCGTTGAATTAGAAAATTCTAGTTAAAAATTATTTGGGCCTTAGTTTTTGGGTAAATTACTAATTAATGTTTTAAAAATTCTTATAGGATGCATGTCAAACTAATATGAACCTTAAGTAAATATAATTTAAGACTTAATATCGCATACAAAATCGTAACACAACTGCAAAAAAACATGATAGTTTTTTAAGTTTTTTTCAATATCTAGAAAGTATTTGATAAAATCTTTCAAATAAAAGTTGTTTCTTTTTTTATTCTCTACAGCTTTTGGTTGAAACATTTTTCTCTACAACCCTTAACTTCGGAGATACGAGAAACCACCCTTAAAGTGAAATATCTACCCTACTAATGCAAAATTTGGGGTCGTCCGCGGATTTCGCATCGAATATGATGCCGTAGAACATGCATGCAAAATTTCAGCAAAATAGCATATATCGGTACAAATTAGGTGTTTAAAATTCATGGACTATAGCCTTACCATCTTATTTCCTTCTAAATTAAAGTATCTCCGATCGCGCTGAAATTTTGCATGCATGTTCTAGGGCTTTATATTCGATGCGGAACCGGGAACGAGGCCAAAATATTCATTAGTAGGGTAGATATTTCACTTTAAGGGTGGTTTTCTGTATCTCCGAAGTTAAGGGTTGTAGAGAAAAATGTTTCAACCAAAAGCTGTAGAGAATAAAATAATAAGCTACTTTTATTTGAAACATTTCATTAAAAAACCTCATAGTTTTGAAAAAAATTCAAAAAACTATTGCTTTATTATGAAGCTCTGTTTCTGTATTGTATTCGATTTTTTATCTAATGTTACATGTATTTAGGGTCCACTTTAGTTTGACATTCATCCTATTGTGATTAATAAAATATTAATTAGAAATTTACGCAAAAACTATGGCTTAATTAATTTTTTCAGTAGAATTTTCGAAATCGACGATATCGAATTAGGGAGTTAGCATTGTTATCTCAATTTTCATTATTTTTTATTAATAAATCTTCGAATTTTGTTGTGTGATTTCAGTGGCGTCACCACTTTATGTGTCGAAAATTAGAACTAACAATAACGTTAAAATATTAGCAATTTCCATCGAAACTAGGCATTATTTGAAAAATTCTTTCAACTTAAAGTTGTTTCTTCTATTATTCTCTACGGCTTTTGGTTGAAACGTTTTTCCCTACGACCACTAATTTCGGAGATAAAAAAAACCACTCTTAAAGTGAATTATCTGTTATACTAATACAAATTTAGGGGATTTTCATTGAATATACATTTAGCCTGAGGTCCTAGAAGCTTAATAAAAATTTTCAGCGAAATCGAAGCTTTATTAATAATAAAAAATAATAAAAATTGAGATAACAATGTTATATCCCTAATTAAATATCGCTGATTTAGAAAATTCTAGTTAAAAAATTATTTGGGCCTAAGTTTTTAGGTAAATTACTAATTAATGTTTTAAAAATTCTTATAGGATGGATGTCAAACTAATATGAACCTTAAGTAAATATAATTTAAGATTTAATATCGCATACAAAACCGTAACACAACTACAAAAAAACATGATAGTTTTTTAAGTTTTTCTCAAAATCTAGAAAGTATTTGATAAAATCTTTCAAATAAAAGTTGTTTCTTTTTTTATTCTCTACAGCTTTTGGTTGAAACATTTTTCTCTACAACCCTTAACTTCGGAGATACGAGAAACCACCCTTAAAGTGAAATATCTACCCTACTAATGCAAAATTTGGGGTCGTCCGCGGATTTCGCATCGAATATGACGCCGTAGAACATGCATGCAAAATTTCAGCAAAATAGCATATATCGGTACAAATTAGGTGTTTAAAATTCATGGACTATAGCCTTACCATCTTATTTCCTTCTAAATTAAAGTATCTCCGATCGCGCTGAAATTTTGCATGCATGTTCTAGGGCTTTATATTCGATGCGGAACCGGGAACGAGGCCAAAATATTCATTAGTAGGGTAGATATTTCACTTTAAGGGTGGTTTTCTGTTTCTCCGAAGTTAAGGGTTGTAGAGAAAAAAGTTTCAACCAAAAGCTGTAGAGAATAAAATAATAAGCTACTTTTATTTGAAACATTTCATTAAAAAACCTCATAGTTTTGAAAAAAATTCAAAAAACTATTGCTTTATTATGAAGCTCTGTTTCTGTATTGTATTCGATTTTTTATCTAATGTTACATGTATTTAGGGTCCACTTTAGTTTGACATTCATCCTATTGTGATTAATAAAATATTAATTAGAAATTTACGCAAAAACTATGGCTTAATTAATTTTTTCAGTAGAATTTTCGAAATCGACGATATCGAATTAGGGAGTTAGCATTGTTATCTCAATTTTCATTATTTTTTATTAATAAATCTTCGAATTTTGTTGTGTGATTTCAGTGGCGTCACCACTTTATGTGTCGAAAATTAGAACTAACAATAACGTTAAAATATTAGCAATTTCCATCGAAACTAGGCATTATTTGAAAAATTCTTTCAACTTAAAGTTGTTTCTTCTATTATTCTCTACGGCTTTTGGTTGAAACGTTTTTCCCTACGACCACTAATTTCGGAGATAAAAAAAACCACTCTTAAAGTGAATTATCTGTTATACTAATACAAATTTAGGGGATTTTCATTGAATATACATTTAGCCTGAGGTCCTAGAAGCTTAATAAAAATTTTCAGCGAAATCGAAGCTTTATTAATAATAAAAAATAATAAAAATTGAGATAACAATGTTATATCCATAATTAAATATCGCTGATTTAGAAAATTCTAGTTAAAAAATTATTTGGGCCTAAGTTTTTAGGTAAATTACTAATTAATGTTTTAAAAATTCTTATAGGATGGATGTCAAACTAATATGAACCTTAAGTAAATATAATTTAAGATTTAATATCGCATACAAAACCGTAACACAACTACAAAAAAACATGATAGTTTTTTAAGTTTTTCTCAAAATCTAGAAAGTATTTGATAAAATCTTTCAAATAAAAGTTGTTTCTTTTTTTATTCTCTACAGCTTTTGGTTGAAACATTTTTCTCTACAACCCTTAACTTCGGAGATACGAGAAACCACCCTTAAAGTGAAATATCTACCCTACTAATGCAAAATTTGGGGTCGTCCGCGGATTTCGCATCGAATATGACGCCGTAGAACATGCATGCAAAATTTCAGCAAAATAGCATATATCGGTACAAATTAGGTGTTTAAAATTCATGGACTATAGCCTTACCATCTTATTTCCTTCTAAATTAAAGTATCTCCGATCGCGCTGAAATTTTGCATGCATGTTCTAGGGCTTTATATTCGATGCGGAACCGGGAACGAGGCCAAAATATTCATTAGTAGGGTAGATATTTCACTTTAAGGGTGGTTTTCTGTTTCTCCGAAGTTAAGGGTTGTAGAGAAAAAAGTTTCAACCAAAAGCTGTAGAGAATAAAATAATAAGCTACTTTTATTTGAAACATTTCATTAAAAAACCTCATAGTTTTGAAAAAAATTCAAAAAACTATTGCTTTATTATGAAGCTCTGTTTCTGTATTGTATTCGATTTTTTATCTAATGTTACATGTATTTAGGGTCCACTTTAGTTTGACATTCATCCTATTGTGATTAATAAAATATTAATTAGAAATTTACGCAAAAACTATGGCTTAATTAATTTTTTCAGTAGAATTTTCGAAATCGACGATATCGAATTAGGGAGATAACATTGTTATCTCAATTTTGATTATTTTTTATTATTAATAACCCTTCAATTTTGCTGAAATTTTTTATTAAGCTTTTAGGACCTCAGGTTAAATGTATATTTTATGAAAATCTCCTAAATTTTTATTAGTATAAAAGATAATTCACTTTAAGGGTAGTTTTTTGTATCTCCGAAATTAAGACTTGAATAGAAAATAGTTTCAACCAAAAGATGTAGAGAAAAATGCAAGAAACAATTCTTATTTGAAAAATTTCTTCAAATAACGTCTAGTTTTGGCATAAATCGCTAAATTATGAATGTGATTTTTAGTTCAGCTTTGTGCCACACAAAGTGGTGACGCCACTGTAATTACTATTGTCAGATTTTGTTGTATGATTTCAGTGGCGTCACCACTTTGTGTGTCGAAAATCTGAACTAACAATAACGTTAAGATATTAGCAATTTCCATCGAAACTAGACATTATTTGAAAAATTCTTTCAACTAAAACTAGTTTCTTTTTTTATTCTCTACAGCTTTTGGTTGAAACTTTTTTCCCTACGACCCTTAATTTCGGAGATATAAAAAACCACCCTTAAAGTGAATTATCTTTTATACTAATAAAAATTTAGGGGATTTTAATTAAATATACATTTAGCCTGAGATCCTAGAAGCTTAATAAAAAATTTCGGCGAAATCGAAGCTTTATTATTTGTAAAAAATAATAAAAATTGAGATAACAATGTTATCTCCCTAATTCGATACCGTTGATATAGAAAATTCTAGTTAAAAAATTATTTGGGCCTTAGTTTTTAGGTAAATTACTAATTAATGTCTTAAAAATTCTTATAGGATGGATGTCAAACTAATATGAACCTTAAGTAAATATAATTTAAGATTTAATATTGGTATTTTCAAATTGAATACAAGGTATAGTCATTTTATATTTAAATTAAATATATATATATTGAGATAAATAAACATAATCACAACATTTCCTACATTTTTAAATATGTTATAAAATCAATAAATATCAATAAAATATAAACAATTATAACTTAATCTAATGCTAAATATCCTCCAGAGTCCATATTTACAACAATTGACATAATAAAGTAAATAGTTATTAAAATATTAACAAAATAAAATATTCCAATCTGACAGAAAATCAGCCATTTTTAAATATGTTATAAAATGAATAAGTATCAATAAAATATAAATAATTATAACTTAAACTAATGCTAAATATCCCCAAGAGTCCATATTTGCAACAATTGATTCAATAAAGACAATAGTAATTAAAATATTAACAAAATAATTTATTCCAAACTGACAGCTTGTCAGCCATTTTTAAATATGTTATAAAATGAATAAATATCAATAAAATATAAATAATTATAACTTAATCTAATGCTAAATATCCTCAAGAGTTCATATTTGCAACAATTGATGCAATAAAGTAAATAATAAATAAAATATTAACAAAATAAAATATTCCAATTTGGTAGCTTGTCAGCCATTTTTAAATATGTTATAAAACCAATAAATATCAATAAAATATAAATAATTATAACTTAATCTAATGCTAAATATCCACAAGAGTCCATATTTGCAACAATTGATGCACTGAAGTAAACAGTAATTAAAATATTAACAAAATAAAATATTCCAATCGGCCATTTTTAAATATGTTATAAAACCAATAAATATCTATAAAATTTGATTAAAAATACCTTAATCTAATGCTAAATATCCTGTCGAGTTCGTATTTTTAACAATTGAAGCAATATGTCAAATAGTTTTTGAGATTTTAACATAATTAATGTGGTTATGGTAATATACAAACAAACGAACTTAAACTAAATTGTTGAACTTGAAGATAAAACATCAGGGGACGTGTCCAGGTGTGAAGAAGACGCAGAAGAAGATTCCAAGCGCAGAGATGCGGCAGGAAAGCTGTCCGAGTTAATTTTGAAGCTTCCTAAATAAACACACAGAGATATCTTGTTTAGAACCTAACTTGATACGAAAGTGAACCTTAAGTACATGTCACGTAAGATGCAATATCGCATACAACACTGTAACCGGGCGTCAGATGGGGTAAACAGTTTTTAGTTATTATTTCAAAATTCAGACGTTATTTAATAAAATGTTTCAAATAAGAGTTGCTTATTTTTTCATTCTCTACAACTTTTGTTTGAACTTTTTTCCTGTACAACCCCTAACTTCGGAGATACAAAAAACCACCCTTAAAGTTAAATAACATTTGTACTAATTAAAAATCGGGGGTCGTCCGCGAGCTCCGCACTTAGTATTTAGCCCTAGAAGCTGCATTTAAAATTTCAGCGCGATGGGAAATAGTTTAAAAATTAGTCGAAAAAAGTGGCAAGGGGTTAACCTTTGGTTTTGAAAAGCCTAATTAATGACGATATATTCGATTTCGCTGAAATTTTGCATGCAGCTTCTAGGGCTAAATACTGAGTGCGGCGCCCACGGACGACCCCCAATTTTCAATTAGTACAAAAGTTATATCACTTTAAAGGGGGTTGTTTGTATCTCCGAAGTTAGGGGTTGTACAGAAAAAAGGTTCAAACACAATCTGTAGATAATATTAATATAAGATATTTTATATGAAACTTTTTTTCGATTCAACCCTTAAATAAAGAAATATTTACTAATTAATGCATCATGCAAATGTACAATTATTTCGAATATGAAATGCCCAATCAAAAAATACTTTAATTAAAGTCTGCAGGAAATAATGAAATAAAAATCTTTTATTAAAACATTTATTTGATTTGGGTTTAAAAAAAATTCACCGCAAAAATCGTACTCACCTGATCGGCCATCGAAGCTACCGGTGTCCGGCATTTATCAGCATGAATCTGCGGGGTTCTGCACTCCCGATACTTAACTTGATCAATACTTTTGGACAGGCGCAATGTGACTATTTTTCTGTTCTTGTCCTTTCTTTGAAAATATCTAAAATATAGATAATACTATAAATAAATATGACATTTTCTAATATTAGATGTAATCTAAGGCCCAAATATTCAATATTTAAACTGATAGCATCAATAGTTTCTGAGATAAAAACAAATTAAAATATTCCAGTTTGGACAGCAAGGCGTGCAATTTTACAAATGTCATTAAACTAATAAATATGAACAAATTATGAATAAATCTAACATTTCCTAATACTAAATATGCTACAGGGTCTATATTTGTAACATTTGACGAAGTAACATAAACAACTATTAGCTTTTAGCCAAATGAAAAATTTCAATTTGACAGCTAGGCGTGTATCTTTAGATATGTCATTAAACCAATAAATATTTATAAATATAAATAAATCTAACATTACCTGCTGCTAAATGTGCTGCCAGAGCTATATTTACCATATTTGCAGCATGTCCTGCTCTCATATCAGCAGAAGACTTTAATGATTTGTCAACAAACACCATTTTAAATATATCATCTAATGAAATTGGTTCTGAAGTCCTGGTAACTAGTTTCGTTTTCTAGAATCAGCAAATATTTCCGAATGTGGAGGACACTACATACTCATGCTTGTAAATCTAAAAACTAAACAGAAATCAGTGAGAGAAATGTTCAATTGCAGTAAGAGTTGTAAAATATGTAAATACTTACAGAAAACCTAAAAATAAAATATTGTCAACATTTGCTCCAGTTTCTAAATACTCTTAATAACCCCTGAAACATAATTTCACCCTTAAAATTAATAAAAAAAGATCGAAAATACTTAAAACATCGCACATCTCTCAATGACATTTCTTTAATTAAATTAGGTTATAAATGAGTTCATTGTTTAATCAAGAGATGGCTCTGAAAGCATGGAGCAAATACGATACATAAATTATTTTGTAAAATAAACATTTAAAACATATTTTTAGTTTACAAATAATTTATTTTAAAAGAAAAATAAACAATTAATGTCTTAAAAATTCTTATAGGATGGATGTCAAACTAATATGAACCTTAAGTAAATATAATTTAAGATTTAATATCGCATACAAAACCGTAACACAACTGTAAAAAAACATGATAGTTTTTTAAGTTTTTTTCAAAATCTAGAAAGTATTTGATAAAATCTTTCAAATAAAAGATAAATATTATTTAATTCCCTACAGCTTTTGATTGAAACATTTTTCTCTACAACCCTTAACTTCGGAGATACGAGAAACCACCCTTAAAGTGAAATATCTACCCTACTAATGCAAAATTTGGGGTCGTCCGCGGATTTCGCATCGAATATGACGCCGTAGAACATGCATGCAAAATTTCAGCGAAATAGCATATATCGGTACAAATTAGGTGTTTAAAATTCATGGACTATAGCCTTACCATCTTATTTCCTTCTAAATTAAAGTATCTCCGATCGCGCTGAAATTTTGCATGCATGTTCTAGGGCTTTATATTCGATGCGGAACCGGGAACGAGGCCAAAATATTCATTAGTAGGGTAGATATTTCACTTTAAGGGTGGTTTTCTGTATCTCCAAAGTTAAGGGTTGTAGAGAAAAAAGTTTCAACCAAAAGCTGTAGAGAATAAAATAATAAGCTACTTTTATTTGAAACATTTCATGAAAAAACTTCATAGTTTTGAAAAAAATTCAAAAAACTATTGCTTTATTATGAAGTTCTGTTCCTGGTATTGTATTCGATTTTTTATCTAATGTTACATGTATTTAGGGTTCACTTTAGTTTGACATACTTCCTATTGTAATTAATAAAATAATAATTGGAAATTTACGCAAAAACTATGGATAATTAATTTTTTCAGTAGAATTTTCGAAATCGACGATATCGAATTAGGGAGTTAGCATTGTTATCTCAATTTTCATTATTTTTTATTAATAAATCTTCGAATTTTGTTGTGTGATTTCAGTGGCGTCACCACTTTATGTGTCGAAAATTAGAACTAACAATAACGTTAAAATATTAGCAATTTCCATCGAAACTAGGCATTATTTGAAAAATTCTTTCAACTTAAAGTTGTTTCTTCTATTATTCTCTACGGCTTTTGGTTGAAACGTTTTTCCCTACGACCACTAATTTCGGAGATATAAAAAACCACTCTTAAAGTGAATTATCTGTTATACTAATACAAATTTAGGGGATTTTCATTGAATATACATTTAGCCTGAGGTCCTAGAAGCTTAATAAAAATTTTCAGCGAAATCGAAGCTTTATTAATAATAAAAAATAATAAAAATTGAGATAACAATGTTATATCCCTAATTAAATATCGCTGATTTAGAAAATTCTAGTTAAAAAATTATTTGGGCCTAAGTTTTTAGGTAAATTACTAATTAATGTTTTAAAAATTCTTATAGGATGGATGTCAAACTAATATGAACCTTAAGTAAATATAATTTAAGATTTAATATCGCATACAAAACCGTAACACAACTACAAAAAAACATGATAGTTTTTTAAGTTTTTCTCAAAATCTAGAAAGTATTTGATAAAATCTTTCAAATAAAAGTTGTTTCTTTTTTTATTCTCTACAGCTTTTGGTTGAAACATTTTTCTCTACAACCCTTAACTTCGGAGATACGAGAAACCACCCTTAAAGTGAAATATCTACCCTACTAATGCAAAATTTGGGGTCGTCCGCGGATTTCGCATCGAATATGACGCCGTAGAACATGCATGCAAAATTTCAGCAAAATAGCATATATCGGTACAAATTAGGTGTTTAAAATTCATGGACTATATAGCCTTACCATCTTATTTCCTTCTAAATTAAAGTATCTCCGATCGCGCTGAAATTTTGCATGCATGTTCTAGGGCTTTATATTCGATGCGGAACCGGGAACGAGGCCAAAATATTCATTAGTAGGGTAGATATTTCACTTTAAGGGTGGTTTTCTGTATCTCCAAAGTTAAGGGTTGTAGAGAAAAAAGTTTCAACCAAAAGCTGTAGAGAATAAAATAATAAGCTACTTTTATTTGAAACATTTCATTAAAAAACCTCATAGTTTTGAAAAAAATTCAAAAAACTATTGCTTTATTATGAAGCTCTGTTTCTGTATTGTATTCGATTTTTTATCTAATGTTACATGTATTTAGGGTCCACTTTAGTTTGACATTCATCCTATTGTGATTAATAAAATATTAATTAGAAATTTAAGCAAAAACTATGGATAATTAATTTTTTCAGTAGAATTTTCGAAATCGACGATATCGAATTAGGGAGATAACATTGTTATCTCAATTTTGATTATTTTTTATTATTAATAACCCTTCAATTTTGCTGAAATTTTTTATTAAGCTTTTAGGACCTCAGGTTAAATGTATATTTTATGAAAATCTCCTAAATTTTTATTAGTATAAAAGATAATTCACTTTAAGGGTAGTTTTTTGTATCTCCGAAATTAAGACTTGAATAGAAAATAGTTTCAACCAAAAGATGTAGAGAAAAATGCAAGAAACAATTCTTATTTGAAAAATTTCTTCAAATAACGTCTAGTTTTGGCATAAATCGCTAAATTATGAATGTGATTTTTAGTTCAGCTTTGTGCCACACAAAGTGGTGACGCCACTGTAATTACTATTGTCAGATTTTGTTGTATGATTTCAGTGGCGTCACCACTTTGTGTGTCGAAAATCTGAACTAACAATAACGTTAAGATATTAGCAATTTCCATCGAAACTAGACATTATTTGAAAAATTCTTTCAACTAAAACTAGTTTATTTTTTTATTCTCTACAGCTTTTGGTTGAAACTTTTTTCCCTACGACCCTTAATTTCGGAGATATAAAAAACCACCCTTAAAGTGAATTATCTTTTATACTAATAAAAATTTAGGGGATTTTAATTAAATATACATTTAGCCTGAGATCCTAGAAGCTTAATAAAAAATTTCGGCGAAATCGAAGCTTTATTATTTGTAAAAAATAATAAAAATTGAGATAACAATGTTATCTCCCTAATTCGATACCGTTGATATAGAAAATTCTAGTTAAAAAATTATTTGGGCCTTAGTTTTTAGGTAAATTACTAATTAATGTCTTAAAAATTCTTATAGGATGGATGTCAAACTAATATGAACCTTAAGTAAATATAATTTAAGATTTAATATTGGTATTTTCAAATTGAATACAAGGTATAGTCATTTTATATTTAAATTAAATATATATATATTGAGATAAATAAACATAATCACAACATTTCCTACATTTTTAAATATGTTATAAAATCAATAAATATCAATAAAATATAAACAATTATAACTTAATCTAATGCTAAATATCCTCCAGAGTCCATATTTACAACAATTGACATAATAAAGTAAATAGTTATTAAAATATTAACAAAATAAAATATTCCAATCTGACAGAAAATCAGCCATTTTTAAATATGTTATAAAATGAATAAGTATCAATAAAATATAAATAATTATAACTTAAACTAATGCTAAATATCCCCAAGAGTCCATATTTGCAACAATTGATTCAATAAAGACAATAGTAATTAAAATATTAACAAAATAATTTATTCCAAACTGACAGCTTGTCAGCCATTTTTAAATATGTTATAAAATGAATAAATATCAATAAAATATAAATAATTATAACTTAATCTAATGCTAAATATCCTCAAGAGTTCATATTTGCAACAATTGATGCAATAAAGTAAATAATAAATAAAATATTAACAAAATAAAATATTCCAATTTGGTAGCTTGTCAGCCATTTTTAAATATGTTATAAAACCAATAAATATCAATAAAATATAAATAATTATAACTTAATCTAATGCTAAATATCCACAAGAGTCCATATTTGCAACAATTGATGCACTGAAGTAAACAGTAATTAAAATATTAACAAAATAAAATATTCCAATCGGCCATTTTTAAATATGTTATAAAACCAATAAATATCTATAAAATTTGATTAAAAATACCTTAATCTAATGCTAAATATCCTGTCGAGTTCGTATTTTTAACAATTGAAGCAATATGTCAAATAGTTTTTGAGATTTTAACATAATTAATGTGGTTATGGTAATATACAAACAAACGAACTTAAACTAAATTGTTGAACTTGAAGATAAAACATCAGGGGACGTGTCCAGGTGTGAAGAAGACGCAGAAGAAGATTCCAAGCGCAGAGATGCGGCAGGAAAGCTGTCCGAGTTAATTTTGAAGCTTCCTAAATAAACACACAGAGATATCTTGTTTAGAACCTAACTTGATACGAAAGTGAACCTTAAGTACATGTCACGTAAGATGCAATATCGCATACAACACTGTAACCGGGCGTCAGATGGGGTAAACAGTTTTTAGTTATTATTTCAAAATTCAGACGTTATTTAATAAAATGTTTCAAATAAGAGTTGCTTATTTTTTTCATTCTCTACAACTTTTGTTTGAACTTTTTTCCTGTACAACCCCTAACTTCGGAGATACAAAAAACCACCCTTAAAGTTAAATAACATTTGTACTAATTAAAAATCGGGGGTCGTCCGCGAGCTCCGCACTTTGTATTTAGCCCTAGAAGCTGCATTTAAATTTCAGCGCGATGGGAAATAGTTTAAAAATTAGTCGAAAAAAGTGGCAAGGGGTTAACCTTTGGTTTTGAAAAGCCTAATTAATGACGATATATTCGATTTCGCTGAAATTTTGCATGCAGCTTCTAGGGCTAAATACTGAGTGCGGCGCCCACGGACGACCCCCAATTTTCAATTAGTACAAAAGTTATATCACTTTAAAGGGGGTTGTTTGTATCTCCGAAGTTAGGGGTTGTACAGAAAAAAGGTTCAAACACAATCTGTAGATAATATTAATATAAGGATATTTTATATGAAACTTTTTTCGATTCAACCCTTAAATAAAGAAATATTTACTAATTAATGCATCATGCAAATGTACAATTATTTCGAATATGAAATGCCCAATCAAAAAATACTTTAATTAAAGTCTGCAGGAAATAATGAAATAAAATCTTTTATTAAAACATTTATTTGATTTGGGTTTAAAAAAAATTCACCGCAAAAATCGTACTCACCTGATCGGCCATCGAAGCTACCGGTTGTCCGGCATTTATCAGCATGAATCTGCGGGGTTCTGCACTCCCGATACTTAACTTGATCAATACTTTTGGACAGGCGCAATGGTGACTATTTTTCTGTTCTTGTCCTTTCTTTGAAAATATCTAAAATATAGATAATACTATAAATAAATATGACATTTTCTAATATTAGATGTAATCTAAGGCCCAAATATTCAATATTTAAACTGATAGCATCAATAGTTTCTGAGATAAAAACAAATTAAAATATTCCAGTTTGACAGCAAGGCGTGCAATTTTACAAATGTCATTAAACTAATAAATATGAACAAATTATGAATAAATCTAACATTTCCTAATACTAAATATGCTACAGGGTCTATATTTGTAACATTTGACGAAGTAACATAAACAACTATTAGCTTTTAGCCAAATGAAAAATTTCAATTTGACAGCTAGGCGTGTATCTTTAGATATGTCATTAAACCAATAAATATTTATAAATATAAATAAATCTAACATTACCTGCTGCTAAATGTGCTGCCAGAGCTATATTTACCATATTTGCAGCATGTCCTGCTCTCATATCAGCAGAAGACTTTAATGATTTGTCAACAAACACCATTTTAAATATATCATCTAATGAAATTGGTTCTGAAGTCCTGGTAACTAGTTTCGTTTTCTAGAATCAGCAAATATTTCCGAATGTGGAGGACACGACATACTCATGCTTGTAAATCTAAAAACTAAACAGAAATCAGTGAGAGAAATGTTCAATTGCAGTAAGAGTTGTAAAATATGTAAATACTTACAGAAAACCTAAAAATAAAATATTGTCAACATTTGCTCCAGTTTCTAAATACTCTTAATAACCCCTGAAACATAATTTCACCCTTAAAATTAATAAAAAAAGATCGAAAATACTTAAAACATCACACATCTGTCAATGACATTTCTTTAATTAAATTAGGTTATAAATGAGTTCATTGTTTAATCAAGAGATGGCTCTGAAAGCATGGAGCAAATACGATACATAAATTATTTTGTAAAATAAACATTTAAAACATATTTTTAGTTTACAAATAATTTATTTTAAAAGAAAAATAAACAATTAATGTCTTAAAAATTCTTATAGGATGGATGTCAAACTAATATGAACCTTAAGTAAATATAATTTAAGATTTAATATCGCATACAAAACCGTAACACAACTGTAAAAAAACATGATAGTTTTTTAAGTTTTTTTCAAAATCTAGAAAGTATTTGATAAAATCTTTCAAATAAAAGATAAATATTATTTAATTCCCTACAGCTTTTGATTGAAACATTTTTCTCTACAACCCTTAACTTCGGAGATACGAGAAACCACCCTTAAAGTGAAATATCTACCCTACTAATGCAAAATTTGGGGTCGTCCGCGGATTTCGCATCGAATATGACGCCGTAGAACATGCATGCAAAATTTCAGCGAAATAGCATATATCGGTACAAATTAGGTGTTTAAAATTCATGGACTATAGCCTTACCATCTTATTTCCTTCTAAATTAAAGTATCTCCGATCGCGCTGAAATTTTGCATGCATGTTCTAGGGCTTTATATTCGATGCGGAACCGGGAACGAGGCCAAAATATTCATTAGTAGGGTAGATATTTCACTTTAAGGGTGGTTTTCTGTATCTCCAAAGTTAAGGGTTGTAGAGAAAAAAGTTTCAACCAAAAGCTGTAGAGAATAAAATAATAAGCTACTTTTATTTGAAACATTTCATGAAAAAACTTCATAGTTTTGAAAAAAATTCAAAAAACTATTGCTTTATTATGAAGTTCTGTTCCTGGTATTGTATTCGATTTTTTATCTAATGTTACATGTATTTAGGGTTCACTTTAGTTTGACATACTTCCTATTGTAATTAATAAAATAATAATTGGAAATTTACGCAAAAACTATGGATAATTAATTTTTTCAGTAGAATTTTCGAAATCGACGATATCGAATTAGGGAGTTAGCATTGTTATCTCAATTTTCATTATTTTTTATTAATAAATCTTCGAATTTTGTTGTGTGATTTCAGTGGCGTCACCACTTTATGTGTCGAAAATTAGAACTAACAATAACGTTAAAATATTAGCAATTTCCATCGAAACTAGGCATTATTTGAAAAATTCTTTCAACTTAAAGTTGTTTCTTCTATTATTCTCTACGGCTTTTGGTTGAAACGTTTTTCCCTACGACCACTAATTTCGGAGATATAAAAAACCACTCTTAAAGTGAATTATCTGTTATACTAATACAAATTTAGGGGATTTTCATTGAATATACATTTAGCCTGAGGTCCTAGAAGCTTAATAAAAATTTTCAGCGAAATCGAAGCTTTATTAATAATAAAAAATAATAAAAATTGAGATAACAATGTTATATCCCTAATTAAATATCGCTGATTTAGAAAATTCTAGTTAAAAAATTATTTGGGCCTAAGTTTTTAGGTAAATTACTAATTAATGTTTTAAAAATTCTTATAGGATGGATGTCAAACTAATATGAACCTTAAGTAAATATAATTTAAGATTTAATATCGCATACAAAACCGTAACACAACTACAAAAAAACATGATAGTTTTTTAAGTTTTTCTCAAAATCTAGAAAGTATTTGATAAAATCTTTCAAATAAAAGTTGTTTCTTTTTTTATTCTCTACAGCTTTTGGTTGAAACATTTTTCTCTACAACCCTTAACTTCGGAGATACGAGAAACCACCCTTAAAGTGAAATATCTACCCTACTAATGCAAAATTTGGGGTCGTCCGCGGATTTCGCATCGAATATGACGCCGTAGAACATGCATGCAAAATTTCAGCAAAATAGCATATATCGGTACAAATTAGGTGTTTAAAATTCATGGACTATAGCCTTACCATCTTATTTCCTTCTAAATTAAAGTATCTCCGATCGCGCTGAAATTTTGCATGCATGTTCTAGGGCTTTATATTCGATGCGGAACCGGGAACGAGGCCAAAATATTCATTAGTAGGGTAGATATTTCACTTTAAGGGTGGTTTTCTGTATCTCCAAAGTTAAGGGTTGTAGAGAAAAAAGTTTCAACCAAAAGCTGTAGAGAATAAAATAATAAGCTACTTTTATTTGAAACATTTCATTAAAAAACCTCATAGTTTTGAAAAAAATTCAAAAAACTATTGCTTTATTATGAAGCTCTGTTTCTGTATTGTATTCGATTTTTTATCTAATGTTACATGTATTTAGGGTCCACTTTAGTTTGACATTCATCCTATTGTGATTAATAAAATATTAATTAGAAATTTAAGCAAAAACTATGGATAATTAATTTTTTCAGTAGAATTTTCGAAATCGACGATATCGAATTAGGGAGATAACATTGTTATCTCAATTTTGATTATTTTTTATTATTAATAACCCTTCAATTTTGCTGAAATTTTTTATTAAGCTTTTAGGACCTCAGGTTAAATGTATATTTTATGAAAATCTCCTAAATTTTTATTAGTATAAAAGATAATTCACTTTAAGGGTTAGTTTTTTGTATCTCCGAAATTAAGACTTGAATAGAAAATAGTTTCAACCAAAAGATGTAGAGAAAAATGCAAGAAACAATTCTTATTTGAAAAATTTCTTCAAATAACGTCTAGTTTTGGCATAAATCGCTAAATTATGAATGTGATTTTTAGTTCAGCTTTGTGCCACACAAAGTGGTGACGCCACTGTAATTACTATTGTCAGATTTTGTTGTATGATTTCAGTGGCGTCACCACTTTGTGTGTCGAAAATCTGAACTAACAATAACGTTAAGATATTAGCAATTTCCATCGAAACTAGACATTATTTGAAAATTCTTTCAACTAAAACTAGTTTATTTTTTTATTCTCTACAGCTTTTGGTTGAAACTTTTTTCCCTACGACCCTTAATTTCGGAGATATAAAAAACCACCCTTAAAGTGAATTATCTTTTATACTAATAAAAATTTAGGGGATTTTAATTAAATATACATTTAGCCTGAGATCCTAGAAGCTTAATAAAAAATTTCGGCGAAATCGAAGCTTTATTATTTGTAAAAAATAATAAAAATTGAGATAACAATGTTATCTCCCTAATTCGATACCGTTGATATAGAAAATTCTAGTTAAAAAATTATTTGGGCCTTAGTTTTTAGGTAAATTACTAATTAATGTCTTAAAAATTCTTATAGGATGGATGTCAAACTAATATGAACCTTAAGTAAATATAATTTAAGATTTAATATTGGTATTTTCAAATTGAATACAAGGTATAGTCATTTTATATTTAAATTAAATATATATATATTGAGATAAATAAACATAATCACAACATTTCCTACATTTTTAAATATGTTATAAAATCAATAAATATCAATAAAATATAAACAATTATAACTTAATCTAATGCTAAATATCCTCCAGAGTCCATATTTACAACAATTGACATAATAAAGTAAATAGTTATTAAAATATTAACAAAATAAAATATTCCAATCTGACAGAAAATCAGCCATTTTTAAATATGTTATAAAATGAATAAGTATCAATAAAATATAAATAATTATAACTTAAACTAATGCTAAATATCCCCAAGAGTCCATATTTGCAACAATTGATTCAATAAAGACAATAGTAATTAAAATATTAACAAAATAATTTATTCCAAACTGACAGCTTGTCAGCCATTTTTAAATATGTTATAAAATGAATAAATATCAATAAAATATAAATAATTATAACTTAATCTAATGCTAAATATCCTCAAGAGTTCATATTTGCAACAATTGATGCAATAAAGTAAATAATATATAAAATATTAACAAAATAAAATATTCCAATTTGGTAGCTTGTCAGCCATTTTTAAATATGTTATAAAACCAATAAATATCAATAAAATATAAATAATTATAACTTAATCTAATGCTAAATATCCACAAGAGTCCATATTTGCAACAATTGATGCACTGAAGTAAACAGTAATTAAAATATTAACAAAATAAAATATTCCAATCGGCCATTTTTAAATATGTTATAAAACCAATAAATATCTATAAAATTTGATTAAAAATACCTTAATCTAATGCTAAATATCCTGTCGAGTTCGTATTTTTAACAATTGAAGCAATATGTCAAATAGTTTTTGAGATTTTAACATAATTAATGTGGTTATGGTAATATACAAACAAACGAACTTAAACTAAATTGTTGAACTTGAAGATAAAACATCAGGGGACGTGTCCAGGTGTGAAGAAGACGCAGAAGAAGATTCCAAGCGCAGAGATGCGGCAGGAAAGCTGTCCGAGTTAATTTTGAAGCTTCCTAAATAAACACACAGAGATATCTTGTTTAGAACCTAACTTGATACGAAAGTGAACCTTAAGTACATGTCACGTAAGATGCAATATCGCATACAACACTGTAACCGGGCGTCAGATGGGGTAAACAGTTTTTAGTTATTATTTCAAAATTCAGACGTTATTTAATAAAATGTTTCAAATAAGAGTTGCTTATTTTTTCATTCTCTACAACTTTTGTTTGAACTTTTTTCCTGTACAACCCCTAACTTCGGAGATACAAAAAACCACCCTTAAAGTTAAATAACATTTGTACTAATTAAAAATCGGGGGTCGTCCGCGAGCTCCGCACTTAGTATTTAGCCCTAGAAGCTGCATTTAAAATTTCAGCGCGATGGGAAATAGTTTAAAAATTAGTCGAAAAAAGTGGCAAGGGGTTAACCTTTGGTTTTGAAAAGCCTAATTAATGACGATATATTCGATTTCGCTGAAATTTTGCATGCAGCTTCTAGGGCTAAATACTGAGTGCGGCGCCCACGGACGACCCCCAATTTTCAATTAGTACAAAAGTTATATCACTTTAAAGGGGGTTGTTTGTATCTCCGAAGTTAGGGGTTGTACAGAAAAAAGGTTCAAACACAATCTGTAGATAATATTAATATAAGGATATTTTATATGAAACTTTTTTCGATTCAACCCTTAAATAAAGAAATATTTACTAATTAATGCATCATGCAAATGTACAATTATTTCGAATATGAAATGCCCAATCAAAAAATACTTTAATTAAAGTCTGCAGGAAATAATGAAATAAAAATCTTTTATTAAAACATTTATTTGATTTGGGTTTAAAAAAAATTCACCGCAAAAATCGTACTCACCTGATCGGCCATCGAAGCTACCGGTGTCCGGCATTTATCAGCATGAATCTGCGGGGTTCTGCACTCCCGATACTTAACTTGATCAATACTTTTGGACAGGCGCAATGGTGACTATTTTTCTGTTCTTGTCCTTTCTTTGAAAATATCTAAAATATAGATAATACTATAAATAAATATGACATTTTCTAATATTAGATGTAATCTAAGGCCCAAATATTCAATATTTAAACTGATAGCATCAATAGTTTCTGAGATAAAAACAAATTAAAATATTCCAGTTTGACAGCAAGGCGTGCAATTTTACAAATGTCATTAAACTAATAAATATGAACAAATTATGAATAAATCTAACATTTCCTAATACTAAATATGCTACAGGGTCTATATTTGTAACATTTGACGAAGTAACATAAACAACTATTAGCTTTTAGCCAAATGAAAAATTTCAATTTGACAGCTAGGCGTGTATCTTTAGATATGTCATTAAACCAATAAATATTTATAAATATAAATAAATCTAACATTACCTGCTGCTAAATGTGCTGCCAGAGCTATATTTACCATATTTGCAGCATGTCCTGCTCTCATATCAGCAGAAGACTTTAATGATTTGTCAACAAACACCATTTTAAATATATCATCTAATGAAATTGGTTCTGAAGTCCTGGTAACTAGTTTCGTTTTCTAGAATCAGCAAATATTTCCGAATGTGGAGGACACGACATACTCATGCTTGTAAATCTAAAAACTAAACAGAAATCAGTGAGAGAAATGTTCAATTGCAGTAAGAGTTGTAAAATATGTAAATACTTACAGAAAACCTAAAAATAAAATATTGTCAACATTTGCTCCAGTTTCTAAATACTCTTAATAACCCCTGAAACATAATTTCACCCTTAAAATTAATAAAAAAAGATCGAAAATACTTAAAACATCACACATCTGTCAATGACATTTCTTTAATTAAATTAGGTTATAAATGAGTTCATTGTTTAATCAAGAGATGGCTCTGAAAGCATGGAGCAAATACGATACATAAATTATTTTGTAAAATAAACATTTAAAACATATTTTTAGTTTACAAATAATTTATTTTAAAAGAAAAATAAACAATTAATGTCTTAAAAATTCTTATAGGATGGATGTCAAACTAATATGAACCTTAAGTAAATATAATTTAAGATTTAATATCGCATACAAAACCGTAACACAACTGTAAAAAAACATGATAGTTTTTTAAGTTTTTTTCAAAATCTAGAAAGTATTTGATAAAATCTTTCAAATAAAAGATAAATATTATTTAATTCCCTACAGCTTTTGATTGAAACATTTTTCTCTACAACCCTTAACTTCGGAGATACGAGAAACCACCCTTAAAGTGAAATATCTACCCTACTAATGCAAAATTTGGGGTCGTCCGCGGATTTCGCATCGAATATGACGCCGTAGAACATGCATGCAAAATTTCAGCGAAATAGCATATATCGGTACAAATTAGGTGTTTAAAATTCATGGACTATAGCCTTACCATCTTATTTCCTTCTAAATTAAAGTATCTCCGATCGCGCTGAAATTTTGCATGCATGTTCTAGGGCTTTATATTCGATGCGGAACCGGGAACGAGGCCAAAATATTCATTAGTAGGGTAGATATTTCACTTTAAGGGTGGTTTTCTGTATCTCCAAAGTTAAGGGTTGTAGAGAAAAAAGTTTCAACCAAAAGCTGTAGAGAATAAAATAATAAGCTACTTTTATTTGAAACATTTCATGAAAAAACTTCATAGTTTTGAAAAAAATTCAAAAAACTATTGCTTTATTATGAAGTTCTGTTCCTGGTATTGTATTCGATTTTTTATCTAATGTTACATGTATTTAGGGTTCACTTTAGTTTGACATACTTCCTATTGTAATTAATAAAATAATAATTGGAAATTTACGCAAAAACTATGGATAATTAATTTTTTCAGTAGAATTTTCGAAATCGACGATATCGAATTAGGGAGTTAGCATTGTTATCTCAATTTTCATTATTTTTTATTAATAAATCTTCGAATTTTGTTGTGTGATTTCAGTGGCGTCACCACTTTATGTGTCGAAAATTAGAACTAACAATAACGTTAAAATATTAGCAATTTCCATCGAAACTAGGCATTATTTGAAAAATTCTTTCAACTTAAAGTTGTTTCTTCTATTATTCTCTACGGCTTTTGGTTGAAACGTTTTTCCCTACGACCACTAATTTCGGAGATATAAAAAACCACTCTTAAAGTGAATTATCTGTTATACTAATACAAATTTAGGGGATTTTCATTGAATATACATTTAGCCTGAGGTCCTAGAAGCTTAATAAAAATTTTCAGCGAAATCGAAGCTTTATTAATAATAAAAAATAATAAAAATTGAGATAACAATGTTATATCCCTAATTAAATATCGCTGATTTAGAAAATTCTAGTTAAAAAATTATTTGGGCCTAAGTTTTTAGGTAAATTACTAATTAATGTTTTAAAAATTCTTATAGGATGGATGTCAAACTAATATGAACCTTAAGTAAATATAATTTAAGATTTAATATCGCATACAAAACCGTAACACAACTACAAAAAAACATGATAGTTTTTTAAGTTTTTCTCAAAATCTAGAAAGTATTTGATAAAATCTTTCAAATAAAAGTTGTTTCTTTTTTTATTCTCTACAGCTTTTGGTTGAAACATTTTTCTCTACAACCCTTAACTTCGGAGATACGAGAAACCACCCTTAAAGTGAAATATCTACCCTACTAATGCAAAATTTGGGGTCGTCCGCGGATTTCGCATCGAATATGACGCCGTAGAACATGCATGCAAAATTTCAGCAAAATAGCATATATCGGTACAAATTAGGTGTTTAAAATTCATGGACTATAGCCTTACCATCTTATTTCCTTCTAAATTAAAGTATCTCCGATCGCGCTGAAATTTTGCATGCATGTTCTAGGGCTTTATATTCGATGCGGAACCGGGAACGAGGCCAAAATATTCATTAGTAGGGTAGATATTTCACTTTAAGGGTGGTTTTCTGTATCTCCAAAGTTAAGGGTTGTAGAGAAAAAAGTTTCAACCAAAAGCTGTAGAGAATAAAATAATAAGCTACTTTTATTTGAAACATTTCATTAAAAAACCTCATAGTTTTGAAAAAAATTCAAAAAACTATTGCTTTATTATGAAGCTCTGTTTCTGTATTGTATTCGATTTTTTATCTAATGTTACATGTATTTAGGGTCCACTTTAGTTTGACATTCATCCTATTGTGATTAATAAAATATTAATTAGAAATTTAAGCAAAAACTATGGATAATTAATTTTTTCAGTAGAATTTTCGAAATCGACGATATCGAATTAGGGAGATAACATTGTTATCTCAATTTTGATTATTTTTTATTATTAATAACCCTTCAATTTTGCTGAAATTTTTTATTAAGCTTTTAGGACCTCAGGTTAAATGTATATTTTATGAAAATCTCCTAAATTTTTATTAGTATAAAAGATAATTCACTTTAAGGGTAGTTTTTTGTATCTCCGAAATTAAGACTTGAATAGAAAATAGTTTCAACCAAAAGATGTAGAGAAAAATGCAAGAAACAATTCTTATTTGAAAAATTTCTTCAAATAACGTCTAGTTTTGGCATAAATCGCTAAATTATGAATGTGATTTTTAGTTCAGCTTTGTGCCACACAAAGTGGTGACGCCACTGTAATTACTATTGTCAGATTTTGTTGTATGATTTCAGTGGCGTCACCACTTTGTGTGTCGAAAATCTGAACTAACAATAACGTTAAGATATTAGCAATTTCCATCGAAACTAGACATTATTTGAAAAATTCTTTCAACTAAAACTAGTTTATTTTTTTATTCTCTACAGCTTTTGGTTGAAACTTTTTTCCCTACGACCCTTAATTTCGGAGATATAAAAAACCACCCTTAAAGTGAATTATCTTTTATACTAATAAAAATTTAGGGGATTTTAATTAAATATACATTTAGCCTGAGATCCTAGAAGCTTAATAAAAAATTTCGGCGAAATCGAAGCTTTATTATTTGTAAAAAATAATAAAAATTGAGATAACAATGTTATCTCCCTAATTCGATACCGTTGATATAGAAAATTCTAGTTAAAAAATTATTTGGGCCTTAGTTTTTAGGTAAATTACTAATTAATGTCTTAAAAATTCTTATAGGATGGATGTCAAACTAATATGAACCTTAAATAAATATAATTTAAGATTTAATATTGGTATTTTCAAATTGAATACAAGGTATAGTCATTTTATATTTAAATTAAATATATATATATTGAGATAAATAAACATAATCACAACATTTCCTACATTTTTAAATATGTTATAAAATCAATAAATATCAATAAAATATAAACAATTATAACTTAATCTAATGCTAAATATCCTCCAGAGTCCATATTTACAACAATTGACATAATAAAGTAAATAGTTATTAAAATATTAACAAAATAAAATATTCCAATCTGACAGAAAATCAGCCATTTTTAAATATGTTATAAAATGAATAAGTATCAATAAAATATAAATAATTATAACTTAAACTAATGCTAAATATCCCCAAGAGTCCATATTTGCAACAATTGATTCAATAAAGACAATAGTAATTAAAATATTAACAAAATAATTTATTCCAAACTGACAGCTTGTCAGCCATTTTTAAATATGTTATAAAATGAATAAATATCAATAAAATATAAATAATTATAACTTAATCTAATGCTAAATATCCTCAAGAGTTCATATTTGCAACAATTGATGCAATAAAGTAAATAATATATAAAATATTAACAAAATAAAATATTCCAATTTGGTAGCTTGTCAGCCATTTTTAAATATGTTATAAAACCAATAAATATCAATAAAATATAAATAATTATAACTTAATCTAATGCTAAATATCCACAAGAGTCCATATTTGCAACAATTGATGCACTGAAGTAAACAGTAATTAAAATATTAACAAAATAAAATATTCCAATCGGCCATTTTTAAATATGTTATAAAACCAATAAATATCTATAAAATTTGATTAAAAATACCTTAATCTAATGCTAAATATCCTGTCGAGTTCGTATTTTTAACAATTGAAGCAATATGTCAAATAGTTTTTGAGATTTTAACATAATTAATGTGGTTATGGTAATATACAAACAAACGAACTTAAACTAAATTGTTGAACTTGAAGATAAAACATCAGGGGACGTGTCCAGGTGTGAAGAAGACGCAGAAGAAGATTCCAAGCGCAGAGATGCGGCAGGAAAGCTGTCCGAGTTAATTTTGAAGCTTCCTAAATAAACACACAGAGATATCTTGTTTAGAACCTAACTTGATACGAAAGTGAACCTTAAGTACATGTCACGTAAGATGCAATATCGCATACAACACTGTAACCGGGCGTCAGATGGGGTAAACAGTTTTTAGTTATTATTTCAAAATTCAGACGTTATTTAATAAAATGTTTCAAATAAGAGTTGCTTATTTTTTCATTCTCTACAACTTTTGTTTGAACTTTTTTCCTGTACAACCCCTAACTTCGGAGATACAAAAAACCACCCTTAAAGTTAAATAACATTTGTACTAATTAAAAATCGGGGGTCGTCCGCGAGCTCCGCACTTAGTATTTAGCCCTAGAAGCTGCATTTAAAATTTCAGCGCGATGGGAAATAGTTTAAAAATTAGTCGAAAAAAGTGGCAAGGGGTTAACCTTTGGTTTTGAAAAGCCTAATTAATGACGATATATTCGATTTCGCTGAAATTTTGCATGCAGCTTCTAGGGCTAAATACTGAGTGCGGCGCCCACGGACGACCCCCAATTTTCAATTAGTACAAAAGTTATATCACTTTAAAGGGGGTTGTTTGTATCTCCGAAGTTAGGGGTTGTACAGAAAAAAGGTTCAAACACAATCTGTAGATAATATTAATATAAGGATATTTTATATGAAACTTTTTTCGATTCAACCCTTAAATAAAGAAATATTTACTAATTAATGCATCATGCAAATGTACAATTATTTCGAATATGAAATGCCCAATCAAAAAATACTTTAATTAAAGTCTGCAGGAAATAATGAAATAAAAATCTTTTATTAAAACATTTATTTGATTTGGGTTTAAAAAAAATTCACCGCAAAAATCGTACTCACCTGATCGGCCATCGAAGCTACCGGTGTCCGGCATTTATCAGCATGAATCTGCGGGGTTCTGCACTCCCGATACTTAACTTGATCAATACTTTTGGACAGGCGCAATGGTGACTATTTTTCTGTTCTTGTCCTTTCTTTGAAAATATCTAAAATATAGATAATACTATAAATAAATATGACATTTTCTAATATTAGATGTAATCTAAGGCCCAAATATTCAATATTTAAACTGATAGCATCAATAGTTTCTGAGATAAAAACAAATTAAAATATTCCAGTTTGACAGCAAGGCGTGCAATTTTACAAATGTCATTAAACTAATAAATATGAACAAATTATGAATAAATCTAACATTTCCTAATACTAAATATGCTACAGGGTCTATATTTGTAACATTTGACGAAGTAACATAAACAACTATTAGCTTTTAGCCAAATGAAAAATTTCAATTTGACAGCTAGGCGTGTATCTTTAGATATGTCATTAAACCAATAAATATTTATAAATATAAATAAATCTAACATTACCTGCTGCTAAATGTGCTGCCAGAGCTATATTTACCATATTTGCAGCATGTCCTGCTCTCATATCAGCAGAAGACTTTAATGATTTGTCAACAAACACCATTTTAAATATATCATCTAATGAAATTGGTTCTGAAGTCCTGGTAACTAGTTTCGTTTTCTAGAATCAGCAAATATTTCCGAATGTGGAGGACACGACATACTCATGCTTGTAAATCTAAAAACTAAACAGAAATCAGTGAGAGAAATGTTCAATTGCAGTAAGAGTTGTAAAATATGTAAATACTTACAGAAAACCTAAAAATAAAATATTGTCAACATTTGCTCCAGTTTCTAAATACTCTTAATAACCCCTGAAACATAATTTCACCCTTAAAATTAATAAAAAAAGATCGAAAATACTTAAAACATCACACATCTGTCAATGACATTTCTTTAATTAAATTAGGTTATAAATGAGTTCATTGTTTAATCAAGAGATGGCTCTGAAAGCATGGAGCAAATACGATACATAAATTATTTTGTAAAATAAACATTTAAAACATATTTTTAGTTTACAAATAATTTATTTTAAAAGAAAAATAAACAATTAATGTCTTAAAAATTCTTATAGGATGGATGTCAAACTAATATGAACCTTAAGTAAATATAATTTAAGATTTAATATCGCATACAAAACCGTAACACAACTGTAAAAAAACATGATAGTTTTTTAAGTTTTTTTCAAAATCTAGAAAGTATTTGATAAAATCTTTCAAATAAAAGATAAATATTATTTAATTCCCTACAGCTTTTGATTGAAACATTTTTCTCTACAACCCTTAACTTCGGAGATACGAGAAACCACCCTTAAAGTGAAATATCTACCCTACTAATGCAAAATTTGGGGTCGTCCGCGGATTTCGCATCGAATATGACGCCGTAGAACATGCATGCAAAATTTCAGCGAAATAGCATATATCGGTACAAATTAGGTGTTTAAAATTCATGGACTATAGCCTTACCATCTTATTTCCTTCTAAATTAAAGTATCTCCGATCGCGCTGAAATTTTGCATGCATGTTCTAGGGCTTTATATTCGATGCGGAACCGGGAACGAGGCCAAAATATTCATTAGTAGGGTAGATATTTCACTTTAAGGGTGGTTTTCTGTATCTCCAAAGTTAAGGGTTGTAGAGAAAAAAGTTTCAACCAAAAGCTGTAGAGAATAAAATAATAAGCTACTTTTATTTGAAACATTTCATGAAAAAACTTCATAGTTTTGAAAAAAATTCAAAAAACTATTGCTTTATTATGAAGTTCTGTTCCTGGTATTGTATTCGATTTTTTATCTAATGTTACATGTATTTAGGGTTCACTTTAGTTTGACATACTTCCTATTGTAATTAATAAAATAATAATTGGAAATTTACGCAAAAACTATGGATAATTAATTTTTTCAGTAGAATTTTCGAAATCGACGATATCGAATTAGGGAGTTAGCATTGTTATCTCAATTTTCATTATTTTTTATTAATAAATCTTCGAATTTTGTTATGTGATTTCAGTGGCGTCACCACTTTATGTGTCGAAAATTAGAACTAACAATAACGTTAAAATATTAGCAATTTCCATCGAAACTAGGCATTATTTGAAAAATTCTTTCAACTTAAAGTTGTTTCTTCTATTATTCTCTACGGCTTTTGGTTGAAACGTTTTTCCCTACGACCACTAATTTCGGAGATATAAAAAACCACTCTTAAAGTGAATTATCTGTTATACTAATACAAATTTAGGGGATTTTCATTGAATATACATTTAGCCTGAGGTCCTAGAAGCTTAATAAAAATTTTCAGCGAAATCGAAGCTTTATTAATAATAAAAAATAATAAAAATTGAGATAACAATGTTATATCCCTAATTAAATATCGCTGATTTAGAAAATTCTAGTTAAAAAATTATTTGGGCCTAAGTTTTTAGGTAAATTACTAATTAATGTTTTAAAAATTCTTATAGGATGGATGTCAAACTAATATGAACCTTAAGTAAATATAATTTAAGATTTAATATCGCATACAAAACCGTAACACAACTACAAAAAAACATGATAGTTTTTTAAGTTTTTCTCAAAATCTAGAAAGTATTTGATAAAATCTTTCAAATAAAAGTTGTTTCTTTTTTTATTCTCTACAGCTTTTGGTTGAAACATTTTTCTCTACAACCCTTAACTTCGGAGATACGAGAAACCACCCTTAAAGTGAAATATCTACCCTACTAATGCAAAATTTGGGGTCGTCCGCGGATTTCGCATCGAATATGACGCCGTAGAACATGCATGCAAAATTTCAGCAAAATAGCATATATCGGTACAAATTAGGTGTTTAAAATTCATGGACTATAGCCTTACCATCTTATTTCCTTCTAAATTAAAGTATCTCCGATCGCGCTGAAATTTTGCATGCATGTTCTAGGGCTTTATATTCGATGCGGAACCGGGAACGAGGCCAAAATATTCATTAGTAGGGTAGATATTTCACTTTAAGGGTGGTTTTCTGTATCTCCAAAGTTAAGGGTTGTAGAGAAAAAAGTTTCAACCAAAAGCTGTAGAGAATAAAATAATAAGCTACTTTTATTTGAAACATTTCATTAAAAAACCTCATAGTTTTGAAAAAAATTCAAAAAACTATTGCTTTATTATGAAGCTCTGTTTCTGTATTGTATTCGATTTTTTATCTAATGTTACATGTATTTAGGGTCCACTTTAGTTTGACATTCATCCTATTGTGATTAATAAAATATTAATTAGAAATTTAAGCAAAAACTATGGATAATTAATTTTTTCAGTAGAATTTTCGAAATCGACGATATCGAATTAGGGAGATAACATTGTTATCTCAATTTTGATTATTTTTTATTATTAATAACCCTTCAATTTTGCTGAAATTTTTTATTAAGCTTTTAGGACCTCAGGTTAAATGTATATTTTATGAAAATCTCCTAAATTTTTATTAGTATAAAAGATAATTCACTTTAAGGGTAGTTTTTTGTATCTCCGAAATTAAGACTTGAATAGAAAATAGTTTCAACCAAAAGATGTAGAGAAAAATGCAAGAAACAATTCTTATTTGAAAAATTTCTTCAAATAACGTCTAGTTTTGGCATAAATCGCTAAATTATGAATGTGATTTTTAGTTCAGCTTTGTGCCACACAAAGTGGTGACGCCACTGTAATTACTATTGTCAGATTTTGTTGTATGATTTCAGTGGCGTCACCACTTTGTGTGTCGAAAATCTGAACTAACAATAACGTTAAGATATTAGCAATTTCCATCGAAACTAGACATTATTTGAAAAATTCTTTCAACTAAAACTAGTTTCTTTTTTTATTCTCTACAGCTTTTGGTTGAAACTTTTTTCCCTACGACCCTTAATTTCGGAGATATAAAAAACCACCCTTAAAGTGAATTATCTTTTATACTAATAAAAATTTAGGGGATTTTAATTAAATATACATTTAGCCTGAGATCCTAGAAGCTTAATAAAAAATTTCGGCGAAATCGAAGCTTTATTATTTGTAAAAAATAATAAAAATTGAGATAACAATGTTATCTCCCTAATTCGATACCGTTGATATAGAAAATTCTAGTTAAAAAATTATTTGGGCCTTAGTTTTTAGGTAAATTACTAATTAATGTCTTAAAAATTCTTATAGGATGGATGTCAAACTAATATGAACCTTAAGTAAATATAATTTAAGATTTAATATTGGTATTTTCAAATTGAATACAAGGTATAGTCATTTTATATTTAAATTAAATATATATATTGAGATAAATAAACATAATCACAACATTTCCTACATTTTTAAATATGTTATAAAATCAATAAATATCAATAAAATATAAACAATTATAACTTAATCTAATGCTAAATATCCTCCAGAGTCCATATTTACAACAATTGACATAATAAAGTAAATAGTTATTAAAATATTAACAAAATAAAATATTCCAATCTGACAGAAAATCAGCCATTTTTAAATATGTTATAAAATGAATAAGTATCAATAAAATATAAATAATTATAACTTAAACTAATGCTAAATATCCCCAAGAGTCCATATTTGCAACAATTGATTCAATAAAGACAATAGTAATTAAAATATTAACAAAATAATTTATTCCAAACTGACAGCTTGTCAGCCATTTTTAAATATGTTATAAAATGAATAAATATCAATAAAATATAAATAATTATAACTTAATCTAATGCTAAATATCCTCAAGAGTTCATATTTGCAACAATTGATGCAATAAAGTAAATAATAAATAAAATATTAACAAAATAAAATATTCCAATTTGGTAGCTTGTCAGCCATTTTTAAATATGTTATAAAACCAATAAATATCAATAAAATATAAATAATTATAACTTAATCTAATGCTAAATATCCACAAGAGTCCATATTTGCAACAATTGATGCACTGAAGTAAACAGTAATTAAAATATTAACAAAATAAAATATTCCAATCGGCCATTTTTAAATATGTTATAAAACCAATAAATATCTATAAAATTTGATTAAAAATACCTTAATCTAATGCTAAATATCCTGTCGAGTTCGTATTTTTAACAATTGAAGCAATATGTCAAATAGTTTTTGAGATTTTAACATAATTAATGTGGTTATGGTAATATACAAACAAACGAACTTAAACTAAATTGTTGAACTTGAAGATAAAACATCAGGGGACGTGTCCAGGTGTGAAGAAGACGCAGAAGAAGATTCCAAGCGCAGAGATGCGGCAGGAAAGCTGTCCGAGTTAATTTTGAAGCTTCCTAAATAAACACACAGAGATATCTTGTTTAGAACCTAACTTGATACGAAAGTGAACCTTAAGTACATGTCACGTAAGATGCAATATCGCATACAACACTGTAACCGGGCGTCAGATGGGGTAAACAGTTTTTAGTTATTATTTCAAAATTCAGACGTTATTTAATAAAATGTTTCAAATAAGAGTTGCTTATTTTTTCATTCTCTACAACTTTTGTTTGAACTTTTTTCCTGTACAACCCCTAACTTCGGAGATACAAAAAACCACCCTTAAAGTTAAATAACATTTGTACTAATTAAAAATCGGGGGTCGTCCGCGAGCTCCGCACTTAGTATTTAGCCCTAGAAGCTGCATTTAAAATTTCAGCGCGATGGGAAATAGTTTAAAAATTAGTCGAAAAAAGTGGCAAGGGGTTAACCTTTGGTTTTGAAAAGCCTAATTAATGACGATATATTCGATTTCGCTGAAATTTTGCATGCAGCTTCTAGGGCTAAATACTGAGTGCGGCGCCCACGGACGACCCCCAATTTTCAATTAGTACAAAAGTTATATCACTTTAAAGGGGGTTGTTTGTATCTCCGAAGTTAGGGGTTGTACAGAAAAAAGGTTCAAACACAATCTGTAGATAATATTAATATAAGGATATTTTATATGAAACTTTTTTCGATTCAACCCTTAAATAAAGAAATATTTACTAATTAATGCATCATGCAAATGTACAATTATTTCGAATATGAAATGCCCAATCAAAAAATACTTTAATTAAAGTCTGCAGGAAATAATGAAATAAAAATCTTTTATTAAAACATTTATTTGATTTGGGTTTAAAAAAAATTCACCGCAAAAATCGTACTCACCTGATCGGCCATCGAAGCTACCGGTGTCCGGCATTTATCAGCATGAATCTGCGGGGTTCTGCACTCCCGATACTTAACTTGATCAATACTTTTGGACAGGCGCAATGGTGACTATTTTTCTGTTCTTGTCCTTTCTTTGAAAATATCTAAAATATAGATAATACTATAAATAAATATGACATTTTCTAATATTAGATGTAATCTAAGGCCCAAATATTCAATATTTAAACTGATAGCATCAATAGTTTCTGAGATAAAAACAAATTAAAATATTCCAGTTTGACAGCAAGGCGTGCAATTTTACAAATGTCATTAAACTAATAAATATGAACAAATTATGAATAAATCTAACATTTCCTAATACTAAATATGCTACAGGGTCTATATTTGTAACATTTGACGAAGTAACATAAACAACTATTAGCTTTTAGCCAAATGAAAAATTTCAATTTGACAGCTAGGCGTGTATCTTTAGATATGTCATTAAACCAATAAATATTTATAAATATAAATAAATCTAACATTACCTGCTGCTAAATGTGCTGCCAGAGCTATATTTACCATATTTGCAGCATGTCCTGCTCTCATATCAGCAGAAGACTTTAATGATTTGTCAACAAACACCATTTTAAATATATCATCTAATGAAATTGGTTCTGAAGTCCTGGTAACTAGTTTCGTTTTCTAGAATCAGCAAATATTTCCGAATGTGGAGGACACGACATACTCATGCTTGTAAATCTAAAAACTAAACAGAAATCAGTGAGAGAAATGTTCAATTGCAGTAAGAGTTGTAAAATATGTAAATACTTACAGAAAACCTAAAAATAAAATATTGTCAACATTTGCTCCAGTTTCTAAATACTCTTAATAACCCCTGAAACATAATTTCACCCTTAAAATTAATAAAAAAAGATCGAAAATACTTAAAACATCACACATCTGTCAATGACATTTCTTTAATTAAATTAGGTTATAAATGAGTTCATTGTTTAATCAAGAGATGGCTCTGAAAGCATGGAGCAAATACGATACATAAATTATTTTGTAAAATAAACATTTAAAACATATTTTTAGTTTACAAATAATTTATTTTAAAAGAAAAATAAACAATTAATGTCTTAAAAATTCTTATAGGATGGATGTCAAACTAATATGAACCTTAAGTAAATATAATTTAAGATTTAATATCGCATACAAAACCGTAACACAACTGTAAAAAAACATGATAGTTTTTTAAGTTTTTTTCAAAATCTAGAAAGTATTTGATAAAATCTTTCAAATAAAAGATAAATATTATTTAATTCCCTACAGCTTTTGATTGAAACATTTTTCTCTACAACCCTTAACTTCGGAGATACGAGAAACCACCCTTAAAGTGAAATATCTACCCTACTAATGCAAAATTTGGGGTCGTCCGCGGATTTCGCATCGAATATGACGCCGTAGAACATGCATGCAAAATTTCAGCAAAATAGCATATATCGGTACAAATCGGTTTAAAATTCATGGACTATAGCCTTACCATCTTATTTCCTTCTAAATTAAAGTATCTCCGATCGCGCTGAAATTTTGCATGCATGTTCTAGGGCTTTATATTCGATGCGGAACCGGGAACGAGGCCAAAATATTCATTAGTAGGGTAGATATTTCACTTTAAGGGTGGTTTTCTGTATCTCCAAAGTTAAGGGTTGTAGAGAAAAAAGTTTCAACCAAAAGCTGTAGAGAATAAAATAATAAGCTACTTTTATTTGAAACATTTCATTAAAAAACCTCATAGTTTTGAAAAAAAATTCAAAAAACTATTGCTTTATTATGAAGCTCTGTTTCTGTATTGTATTCGATTTTTTATCTAATGTTACATGTATTTAGGGTCCACTTTAGTTTGACATTCATCCTATTGTGATTAATAAAATATTAATTAGAAATTTACGCAAAAACTATGGCTTAATTAATTTTTTCAGTAGAATTTTCGAAATCGACGATATCGAATTAGGGAGTTAGCATTGTTATCTCAATTTTCATTATTTTTTATTAATAAATCTTCGAATTTTGTTGTGTGATTTCAGTGGCGTCACCACTTTATGTGTCGAAAATTAGAACTAACAATAACGTTAAAATATTAGCAATTTCCATCGAAACTAGGCATTATTTGAAAAATTCTTTCAACTTAAAGTTGTTTCTTCTATTATTCTCTACGGCTTTTGGTTGAAACGTTTTTCCCTACGACCACTAATTTCGGAGATAAAAAAAACCACTCTTAAAGTGAATTATCTGTTATACTAATACAAATTTAGGGGATTTTCATTGAATATACATTTAGCCTGAGGTCCTAGAAGCTTAATAAAAATTTTCAGCGAAATCGAAGCTTTATTAATAATAAAAAATAATAAAAATTGAGATAACAATGTTATATCCCTAATTAAATATCGCTGATTTAGAAAATTCTAGTTAAAAAATTATTTGGGCCTAAGTTTTTAGGTAAATTACTAATTAATGTTTTAAAAATTCTTATAGGATGGATGTCAAACTAATATGAACCTTAAGTAAATATAATTTAAGATTTAATATCGCATACAAAACCGTAACACAACTACAAAAAAACATGATAGTTTTTTAAGTTTTTCTCAAAATCTAGAAAGTATTTGATAAAATCTTTCAAATAAAAGTTGTTTCTTTTTTTATTCTCTACAGCTTTTGGTTGAAACATTTTTCTCTACAACCCTTAACTTCGGAGATACGAGAAACCACCCTTAAAGTGAAATATCTACCCTACTAATGCAAAATTTGGGGTCGTCCGCGGATTTCGCATCGAATATGACGCCGTAGAACATGCATGCAAAATTTCAGCAAAATAGCATATATCGGTACAAATTAGGTGTTTAAAATTCATGGACTATAGCCTTACCATCTTATTTCCTTCTAAATTAAAGTATCTCCGATCGCGCTGAAATTTTGCATGCATGTTCTAGGGCTTTATATTCGATGCGGAACCGGGAACGAGGCCAAAATATTCATTAGTAGGGTAGATATTTCACTTTAAGGGTGGTTTTCTGTTTCTCCGAAGTTAAGGGTTGTAGAGAAAAAAGTTTCAACCAAAAGCTGTAGAGAATAAAATAATAAGCTACTTTTATTTGAAACATTTCATTAAAAAACCTCATAGTTTTGAAAAAAATTCAAAAAACTATTGCTTTATTATGAAGCTCTGTTTCTGTATTGTATTCGATTTTTTATCTAATGTTACATGTATTTAGGGTCCACTTTAGTTTGACATTCATCCTATTGTGATTAATAAAATATTAATTAGAAATTTACGCAAAAACTATGGCTTAATTAATTTTTTCAGTAGAATTTTCGAAATCGACGATATCGAATTAGGGAGATAACATTGTTATCTCAATTTTTATTATTTTTTATTATTAATAACCCTTCGATTTTGCTGAAATTTTTTATTAAGCATTTAGGACCTCAGGTTAAATGTATATTTTATGAAAATCTCCTAAATTTTTATTAGTATAAAAGATAATTCACTTTAAGGGTAGTTTTTTGTATCTCCGAAATTAAGACTAGAATAGAAAATAGTTTCAACCAAAAGATGTAGAGAAAAATGCAAGAAACAATTCTTATTTGAAAAATTTCTTCAAATAACGTCTAGTTTTGGCATAAATCGCGAAATTATGAATGTGATTTTTAGTTCAGCTTTGTGTCACACAAAGTGGTGACGCCACTGAAATTACTATTGTCAGATTTTGTTGTGTGATTTCGGTGGCGTCACCACTTTATGTGTCGATAATTGGAACTAACAATAACGTTAAAATATTAGCAATTTCCATCGAAACTAGACTTTATTTGAAAGATTCTTTCAAATAAAAGTTGTTTCCTTTTTTATTCTCTACAGCTTTTGGTTGAAACTTTTTTCCCTACAATCCTTAACTTCGGAGATATAAAAAAACACCCTTAGAGTTAATTATCTTTCATACTAATGAAAATTTAGGAGATTTTCATTAAATATACATTTAGCCTGAGGTCCTAGAAGCTTAATAAAAATTTTCAGCGAAATCGAAGCTTTATTATATGTAAAAAATAATAAAAATTGAGATAACAATGTTATCTCCCTAATTCGATATCGTTGAATTAGAAAATTCTAGTTAAAAATTATTTGGGCCTTAGTTTTTGGGTAAATTACTAATTAATGTTTTAAAAATTCTTATAGGATGCATGTCAAACTAATATGAACCTTAAGTAAATATAATTTAAGACTTAATATCGCATACAAAATCGTAACACAACTGCAAAAAAACATGATAGTTTTTTTAGTTTTTTTCAATATCTAGAAAGTATTTGATAAAATCTTTCAAATAAAAGTTGTTTCTTTTTTTATTCTCTACAGCTTTTGGTTGAAACATTTTTCTCTACAACCCTTAACTTCGGAGATACGAGAAACCACCCTTAAAGTAAAATATCTACCCTACTAATGCAAAATTTGGGGTCGTCCGCGGATTTCGCATCGAATATGACGCCGTAGAACATGCATGCAAAATTTCAGCGAAATAGCATATATCGGTACAAATTAGGTGTTTAAAATTCATGGACTATAGCCTTACCATCTTATTTCCTTCTAAATTAAAGTATCTCCGATCGCGCTGAAATTTTGCATGCATGTTCTAGGGCTTTATATTCGATGCGGAACCGGGAACGAGGCCAAAATATTCATTAGTAGGGTAGATATTTCACTTTAAGGGTGGTTTTCTGTATCTCCAAAGTTAAGGGTTGTAGAGAAAAAAGTTTCAACCAAAAGCTGTAGAGAATAAAATAATAAGCTACTTTTATTTGAAACATTTCATTAAAAAACCTCATAGTTTTGAAAAAAAATTCAAAAAACTATTGCTTTATTATGAAGCTCTGTTTCTGTATTGTATTCGATTTTTTATCTAATGTTACATGTATTTAGGGTCCACTTTAGTTTGACATTCATCCTATTGTGATTAATAAAATATTAATTAGAAATTTACGCAAAAACTATGGCTTAATTAATTTTTTCAGTAGAATTTTCGAAATCGACGATATCGAATTAGGGAGTTAGCATTGTTATCTCAATTTTCATTATTTTTTATTAATAAATCTTCGAATTTTGTTGTGTGATTTCAGTGGCGTCACCACTTTATGTGTCGAAAATTAGAACTAACAATAACGTTAAAATATTAGCAATTTCCATCGAAACTAGGCATTATTTGAAAAATTCTTTCAACTTAAAGTTGTTTCTTCTATTATTCTCTACGGCTTTTGGTTGAAACGTTTTTCCCTACGACCACTAATTTCGGAGATAAAAAAAACCACTCTTAAAGTGAATTATCTGTTATACTAATACAAATTTAGGGGATTTTCATTGAATATACATTTAGCCTGAGGTCCTAGAAGCTTAATAAAAATTTTCAGCGAAATCGAAGCTTTATTAATAATAAAAAATAATAAAAATTGAGATAACAATGTTATATCCCTAATTAAATATCGCTGATTTAGAAAATTCTAGTTAAAAAATTATTTGGGCCTAAGTTTTTAGGTAAATTACTAATTAATGTTTTAAAAATTCTTATAGGATGGATGTCAAACTAATATGAACCTTAAGTAAATATAATTTAAGATTTAATATCGCATACAAAACCGTAACACAACTACAAAAAAACATGATAGTTTTTTAAGTTTTTCTCAAAATCTAGAAAGTATTTGATAAAATCTTTCAAATAAAAGTTGTTTCTTTTTTTATTCTCTACAGCTTTTGGTTGAAACATTTTTCTCTACAACCCTTAACTTCGGAGATACGAGAAACCACCCTTAAAGTGAAATATCTACCCTACTAATGCAAAATTTGGGGTCGTCCGCGGATTTCGCATCGAATATGACGCCGTAGAACATGCATGCAAAATTTCAGCAAAATAGCATATATCGGTACAAATTAGGTGTTTAAAATTCATGGACTATAGCCTTACCATCTTATTTCCTTCTAAATTAAAGTATCTCCGATCGCGCTGAAATTTTGCATGCATGTTCTAGGGCTTTATATTCGATGCGGAACCGGGAACGAGGCCAAAATATTCATTAGTAGGGTAGATATTTCACTTTAAGGGTGGTTTTCTGTTTCTCCGAAGTTAAGGGTTGTAGAGAAAAAAGATTCAACCAAAAGCTGTAGAGAATAAAATAATAAGCTACTTTTATTTGAAACATTTCATTAAAAAACCTCATAGTTTTGAAAAAAATTCAAAAAACTATTGCTTTATTATGAAGCTCTGTTTCTGTATTGTATTCGATTTTTTATCTAATGTTACATGTATTTAGGGTCCACTTTAGTTTGACATTCATCCTATTGTGATTAATAAAATATTAATTAGAAATTTACGCAAAAACTATGGCTTAATTAATTTTTTCAGTAGAATTTTCGAAATCGACGATATCGAATTAGGGAGATAACATTGTTATCTCAATTTTTATTATTTTTTATTATTAATAACCCTTCGATTTTGCTGAAATTTTTTATTAAGCATTTAGGACCTCAGGTTAAATGTATATTTTATGAAAATCTCCTAAATTTTTATTAGTATAAAAGATAATTCACTTTAAGGGTAGTTTTTTGTATCTCCGAAATTAAGACTAGAATAGAAAATAGTTTCAACCAAAAGATGTAGAGAAAAATGCAAGAAACAATTCTTATTTGAAAAATTTCTTCAAATAACGTCTAGTTTTGGCATAAATCGCGAAATTATGAATGTGATTTTTAGTTCAGCTTTGTGTCACACAAAGTGGTGACGCCACTGAAATTACTATTGTCAGATTTTGTTGTGTGATTTCGGTGGCGTCACCACTTTATGTGTCGATAATTGGAACTAACAATAACGTTAAAATATTAGCAATTTCCATCGAAACTAGACTTTATTTGAAAGATTCTTTCAAATAAAAGTTGTTTCCTTTTTTATTCTCTACAGCTTTTGGTTGAAACTTTTTTCCCTACAATCCTTAACTTCGGAGATATAAAAAAACACCCTTAGAGTTAATTATCTTTCATACTAATGAAAATTTAGGAGATTTTCATTAAATATACATTTAGCCTGAGGTCCTAGAAGCTTAATAAAAATTTTCAGCGAAATCGAAGCTTTATTATATGTAAAAAATAATAAAAATTGAGATAACAATGTTATCTCCCTAATTCGATATCGTTGAATTAGAAAATTCTAGTTAAAAATTATTTGGGCCTTAGTTTTTGGGTAAATTACTAATTAATGTTTTAAAAATTCTTATAGGATGCATGTCAAACTAATATGAACCTTAAGTAAATATAATTTAAGACTTAATATCGCATACAAAATCGTAACACAACTGCAAAAAAACATGATAGTTTTTTCAGTTTTTTTCAATATCTAGAAAGTATTTGATAAAATCTTTCAAATAAAAGTTGTTTCTTTTTTTATTCTCTACAGCTTTTGGTTGAAACATTTTTCTCTACAACCCTTAACTTCGGAGATTCGAGAAACCACCCTTAAAGTAAAATATCTACCCTACTAATGCAAAATTTGGGGTCGTCCGCGGATTTCGCATCGAATATGACGCCGTAGAACATGCATGCAAAATTTCAGCGAAATAGCATATATCGGTACAAATTAGGTGTTTAAAATTCATGGACTATAGCCTTACCATCTTATTTCCTTCTAAATTAAAGTATCTCCGATCGCGCTGAAATTTTGCATGCATGTTCTAGGGCTTTATATTCGATGCGGAACCGGGAACGAGGCCAAAATATTCATTAGTAGGGTAGATATTTCACTTTAAGGGTGGTTTTCTGTTTCTCCGAAGTTAAGGGTTGTAGAGAAAAAAGTTTCAACCAAAAGCTGTAGAGAATAAAATAATAAGCTACTTTTATTTGAAACATTTCATTAAAAAACCTCATAGTTTTGAAAAAAATTCAAAAAACTATTGCTTTATTATGAAGCTCTGTTTCTGTATTGTATTCGATTTTTTATCTAATGTTACATGTATTTAGGGTCCACTTTAGTTTGACATTCATCCTATTGTGATTAATAAAATATTAATTAGAAATTTACGCAAAAACTATGGCTTAATTAATTTTTTCAGTAGAATTTTCGAAATCGACGATATCGAATTAGGGAGATAACATTGTTATCTCAATTTTTATTATTTTTTATTATTAATAAAGCTTCGATTTCGCTGAAAATTTTTATTAAGCTTCTAGGACCTATTAAAACAAATTTTCTTGTAAATTAAAATGTATTTGTTACTAGATTATAATAAAAGACAAGTATATTTTTTATTATTTATTTTATTTATATCACCATCTTATTTATTTAAAATACAGTTTTTTAAACAAAAAACCTGGTCGCAGAGTCCTGGATGTTTGAGAAGCGAGGAACTGGACCACTGTCGAGGATTCGGCACTTAGAATCTACGCGCTAATCGGGAAGCTTCTCCAAAGGCGATGAGCAGAAGTCGGCTTTATTTATTATATCTATCTTTTATTTCAAATATTTTACCTTAATAATTTCGGTATGTTTAAAAATGGATAATATAATCACTTATCTATTGTTTCACGTTTCACTAATTGACAAACAACTAGCGTTATCATTAAAATATTTGTAACATATTTTCTGTTACCAAAGAAATGTGTTACAGATAAAAATTCTCCATTCTAACTTTAAAAAGAATCATTCTTTTTTTTGATTGATATTGATGTACATTTCGGTTGTTACGCCATCTTCAGAATGACAACAAATTGTGTTCTTACTCTAAATATATAGTAGTCTGTACAGGTATAAGAATAGAGGCTTAAGAGATTCCCAGAAGCGGGGATTTATATAGATCTATTTGTTCGTTCATTAAGTTCATTCCGTTAATACTTGCTGTCTGAATTTCCAGCGCTTCTAGTAAATCCATTCTTAAACCTTTAGTCTCTCTATGAAGTATTTTAAAATTATCAATATTACATTTATGGTTGTATTGAATGTTTAGCTACGTTGGAAGATTCAATTTTATTGAATCTCCAGCTGTTTAGATGTTCTTTGAATCTTATGCCGAAATTACGTGAGGTTTTTCCAATATAACTGCAAGCACAATCATTGCAATCAATTTGGTATATACCACTGTTTTTCATTAATCTCGTTTTATGATTTTATTGTTATAATTTTCTTACAATGACGGGAGCAGCGAACTTGATATTCGGTATCGACTTGCCTGATCTACCCGGCTGGTGAAAGAGTTTTAGTGTACGAACTGTTGAATTATGTCTAGACCTTCTGTACGACATCCAGAACAAGCCCCTTCATAGACTTTCTTGCGATTCGATAATTTAACGCGACTTACACTCTCTAGTTGGTTCTTGTATTTGTCATAGAACTACACACGAAGGTCGCCCCAATCCACTTACAAGACCTGCCTAGTTATGTACGCCAGTATGTTGGGCTCCAAAGGGAACCAGTCTTTTTTGTGGACAATACCAAAACACTACATCGACCCACGGTAGATATAGATTTGCAAATTATCATTTCGTGTGATTGATTTATAGTAATATATCAAACCTACGAAAAGTCGTTATTTGTTTAAATATTTCTAACAAGGATGAAGGTTACTTGGAAGTTGCATGCAAAACTTTAATATGTCGTGAGATTACATAAACGTGGAACATTTAATTTGATCCATGGTTACAAATTTGACATCAACATTTTAAAATGAAACCGGTTGCTATTTATGAACACTATTATTAACGATCTGTTTTGTGTAAATAATATATGTAGTTGAAAAAAATGGTCTAATATCAAAACTGTACCACACATACACATTTAAAATTTTAATTCAAAACTAGTCTGGAACTAGGACAATTAATGATGTTTTTTTTTTAAATCTATTATAATTATTGTTTACTTCTATAAGAATATTTTGCCTCCATTTTAAAATGAACAGATACATTAGTATCAGATTCGTAACCATGACAAAATATACATATCATCACGTCTGTAACCTATATTACCTCTTCTAAATATGACAAATTTCATCACACAATAAAACAATTACAATTTTATATAAGAAGTTTTATTAACATCATTATAAAGTAATTTATGTTTACTTTAAGCTTGGGTGGAGACTGCCGCTGGTACAGCAGCAGCAGCATCTTCCTTCACGCGGTCCTTCTTGAGAACGCCCATGAACGCGGCCTTGTCGGCAGCGGTCTGGAAGCGACCGTGTCCAAACTTGGAGGATGTGTCGATGAACTTCAGGTTTATCTTCTCCAGGGCGACACGCTTCGTGTGAACCAACAGAGACTGCAAACAACCAAAGATGCTTAGCTTCTATGTTTGGAAGGATTAAAACAGCACATCGGAGAGGATAAGTCAGGCCTATCATTTATGTTCATGAAGTTTCATAATCCTTTTGGCTACTAGGGTATCATCATTTGCAAGATTTGAAAGCGAAAGATAATTAAATTAATATATATTTTTAGAAACATTTGGCAACGGAAAATAATTTAAAAATATAATGTAGTTATATTAAAAAGATGAAATTAATCAAGGCATTAGGGAAAACTGAAATTTACAACTAGTTAAAGAAAAATATTTAAAAACAGAAACGTCGATATATTTTAAATTAAGTAGAATTTAAATAAAAAGTTTATTTTATTTTAAAAACCTTATTTTTATCATACTTTTCACTTTAAAAAAGGATAAAATATGACTAAAGAAAACCAATTCCAACCTTTCTCAAGGTGATGACACGTTTCTTGGGCCCCATACAGCATCCCTTGAGCATGATGAAGTCATTGTTGACTTCACCGTAGTGTGGGAAGCCACCCATTGGGGTGATGCTCTTCTCAGTAATGTCGTACTCAGTTGAAGCGTTGTTCTTGATTACCTAAGATAAAATACAACACATATTGTTAATTAGAGTGTACTGCTAAACTTAGAATGATGTATTGTAATTTGGTTAAATTCAGAGTCAAAAGTGTGTTCATTATTTTTCATAATCCTTTTGGCATTAGGTATCATCATTAAAAATCTTATAGTTGTGGAAAGTGGAAAATCGTTGATATTTACCTGTAAACAATAAAAAAGAATTAGTGAATATGTTTAAAAATGTTTGAATGAATGATTTAGGAGAATAAATGTCAGTCCTATCATTCATGTTCATGTTTGTTTCATAATCCTTTTGGCTCAGGAGTTTATCATCATAAAAATTATATTATAAAAATGCAGTTCATAATTTTATATTTCGACAATACTTAAGTAACAAATTAAAATTTATTTTTATTTATTTATTATGGTGTCTACCAGTTTCAAAATATAAAATTTAAGAATTTCAAGAACTACATTTAAAAAAAAAACTTGCTGGCCAATGCATCTTAAAATTCGTCAAAATTATTTTAGTGAAAAATACAAATAAAAGTGATAAAGAATTAAATTCTGTATCTACAATATCCTTAAATTTATTTGATTATAAACTGTAATAAGTAGATTAAAAATTACTAGGATAATTCAATTAAAACATAGGGGCAATTGCAATATACACCGTAAAAAACGGAAACTAAATTAACGATTTACTATAAATAATTTTTCCAAACACAAGGATTTTAAAAGCTGTCAAAATCTAGTTTTTCAATTCCAGACTGGTAGACAAATTATCTATTTTTAAACCGATCTAAATTCAACAATTTATATGTTGCAAACTTTTAAATTAAACAATTATAATTATTAGTAAACTGCAATTTTATGAAAATAGATACAAAGTTTTGTTGAAACCTACCTTGCCATCCTTGGTGTGAATACCAGCACCAATTCTGTAGATCTTCTTGTTCATCTCCGTCCTATGATGGTAACCCTTCTGACCGGCTCTGGCGACAGTGAAGGACACTCTGGACGGATGCCAGGCTCCGATACAAGCAACCTTACGCAGACCTTTGTGCGTCTTACGTGGCAGTTTCTTTGTGTGCCAACGGGAAGTCACGCCTTGAAAGATTAAAAAGTGTTAGAACGATGGAAAGAATGACAACAGAGTTGGAAGAATGAGTGATGGTATCAGAAGGAAGGCAACATGATTGTATCCGCAAAGATGTTTGGATATGCACTCATGGTTTTTCATCATAAAGAATTTAATATTCATATATTTAAAAAATTATGCAAATTGAATTTGTCTAGAAGTTTCATAAAAATATTTATAATTTGTAGTCTTCAAATAGATACTTGTCTCGTAGGTACCGTTTCATAATTGAATCATAATATTTGATATTTCATTGTTAAAATACATTTTTATTGGTATTTATGACGAGCTGGAATTGAACCAGAAATCTCAAAAATTAGAAGTTATCATCGTAATTCTTGAACAGAATATGCTGTAATCAATTGAAATTACGATAACAACAAAAATGCAATAAATTGTAAATTAATTAAATAAAAATGTAATATTCCTAAAAGAAAAGTCTGTTCCTACCTTTGTATCCCTTGCCCTTGGTGACACCAATACAGTCGATCATCTCATCCTGAGCGAAGACACTGGAAATAGGAACAGGCTTCTCCAGATGTTCTCTCGCCCACTGAACTTTTTCTTTGATGGTTCCACCATTTAATTGGATTTCCATGATGTGCGCCTTCTTTTGACGCTGTTTCAACAGCTTCATCTATCAAGTCGAGAATAATAACTTTGTTAGAATTGTTTGTTGTTATTGTTGAGATAAAGGGTTTGATTGAAAAAGGAAATGTACAAGGCATGGTTTTTCCTCACATCATAACCCAGGGGCTACGTTCGGACTTTGGAATATGCCTGGTTCGCCTCCCGAAGGGCAAATGATCTACGACGTTGCGATAAAAGCTGCATTGAAAGCAACTTTCTGCTCGCCAGCGGAGGGTAAGCTCACACTGTTTGTCGAAAATACTTGCTTCATTTAAATCAGTACAAATACTAATTACATTTTGAAATCTTTAGTTTTTTTATATCATTTTAGAACATAATATTTTAAATAAAAGTACATAATTTAGTACTTTTCTTTTAAATAATTTATAATCGTTTTACAAACAAAAAAAGAGCATTATAAATCACATATATACATTAATTTCATGTCTAAAGCTGGGGGTCACAGCTATCAAATTAGTAATTACGATTAGCAATTACAAGTATCAAATTAGTAGTAGCATCCAAATTATAATTAATAAGTGAATTAGTGATAAATAACATTTGTCTACGTCTGTTTTAAACTATTTTAATATTTGTTATTTTTTAAATACTGTACTTTTATAAAATTCTAGTGAATATTTAAATTGGCAGTAAACAAAAAAAAATTCAAATCATACTTAACGAAGATAAGAAAAAAATAAACAAAATATCGCAGCAAAATAAGTTAATAAATATTTCAGTTAGTACTTATTGTTGCCCATATGATATTGACTATTAATTGTAATTACTAATTGGATATCTGTGAACGCAGTTTTATTCATTTTATATAAGATATTTGATATTTCATTATTATAATTAAATATTTTTGTATTGTGTTAGTTAGTGCAATTATAAAAGAAAACATGGAGAATTTAAAGTTTAAAATTATAACAAACCTGTGTGTGAGCAATGACTCTGATAACCTTGCAGTAACGAACCATCTTCTTGAAATCCCTTTCAATAGATTTCCTTCCAAGATCATCTTGCCACTTCTTGCTAGCCTTGGTGAAGGCCTTCTTCTTGCTCTTATACCTGCAGCACAAATATTCGGACTGCAGGAAACGGGAACAAGGATGCTAGGGTAGTAAAGGAGCTAGAGGAAAAAGAGGGATAGCCTCATCGTTGAGCGGAGACTTTGCCCTCGTCACCACCAGCACGAAACAAGTTGTTCGCAGCGGCGGACTAGATAAGCTCTCATGCAGCCATTGGAGAGCTGATCGGTTTATTAGTCTTTGTTAAACAATAATTATTATGTAATAGGAAGACAAGACTAACGTGGAAACAAAATTTAATGAATTTTAAAATGTAAAATAATGATTTAAATGAAAGTGCATCTCAGACCGCCCTAGAAACTTTCCACACAATGGTTCAGTTACCATAAACGATAAAAAGATCAATACTAGAATCATCACTGAACACTTTCTCAAAAAAATAATTAATCAACTAAATATCAGATACGTTTTTAATATCTCCACAACAAAATATGACGAATTTAGAGTAAAAATAATTGTTAAAAATATGTTATATTCAAATGAATGCATACCAGTTCTTGTAGAATCGTCTGCGACAGTCCTCAGACAAATGTTCAGCCCAAACTGTGACCAAAGCACGAAGACCATGAGGAGTCTCAATGTAACCAACAGCTCCGACAACCACCATTGGAGGGGTTTCCAAAATCGTAACAGCTTCTACGATTTCCTTTTTGTTTACCTCTACACAGAAGAAACAAAATTTTATAACATACACTGTTTAAATAGTATGTTCAACTTCTAGCAAATGATTCATATGCAATCCGAAATCTGCTTTTTAACATGTGATTTTGTTTAATTTATAAAATCGTAATTTTGTTAAATGAAGTTAAATTTTGATGAGAATAATTAGATATTGTAAAATGATAGTAAATAAATTATCTACGTTTTGTGTATGACGTCTAATTCACAAAAGTATTTTTTCGTTAGATAGATTACAACTCAACCTAAAATTTGCTGTTTATTACGAGAGCTAGGTAGTTAACTATCATTTATTGTCATTGAATAGACCAAAATTGTAAAATATATGTTTGTTCTAAAAATGTATAAGGCATGGTTTATCCTCATGTTACCGTCCAGAGACAACAATCGGAATATGGAATATGCATCACTAGCCTCCCGAAGGGCATATATTCTAGGACACTGCAAACGAAAACTGTATCGAACAGCCCCAAATTGCCAGTGAGAGGGTAAGCTCTACACTGATGTCCACCACGTGTGTAAAATCGTGAAAAAATTAAACTTACTTGAACCAGGTCTGTCTGCTTCTCGTACAATATGTGTCATACCAGCTTTATAGCCGATAAAAGCGGTTAAATGTACTGGTTTGCAGCGATCATCCTTTGGGAAAGCCTTAACCTTACCACGATGTCTTTGAGAACGCTTCTTGGGGTAGAATCCCATAGAGCCATGTCGAGGCGCACTGAATTTACGATGTGACTGAAAGAGAAATACTTGATTAACAACAGATCTCCAGGCATAATTTATAAAATTATTATTACAAATGTAACTCAGACCGCCCTAGAAACTTTCCACACAATGGTTCAGTTACCATAAACGATAAAAAGATCAATACTAGAATCATCATGTAAGACTTGTCATTATTTCCGGCATGTTAACAATATACCAAACATGTTAAAAATCTTTTAATTATAAATAGTTAAAAGAAAAATAATACACTATGAGTATTTACTAATATTTAATAAGCAATTTGGTATAAATTACAATGCCAGATGACTAAACTATTATCAAATAAATACGGATAGAAGATTGAACTCACCATGTCGATAGATGAAACACAAATGGCCGTTTGCAAAAGGAAAAATTCCGTACGTCACCTCGGCAACGTAAAAGCCCTCTATCGGTCAGATTCTTCTTTTCCTTCCTTCTTCAGAATTTTTAATAATTAAATATAAATATATTTAAACATAAAATACATTTTAAGCTACTAAAAATAGAAGCATAAATTTATTTATAACAAAATTCAAGACCATTTTTAACATTGAAAATATGACAGTTAATGGTTATAATTTGTCACTATGGCGTTAATATATATTAGAAAAATTCATTATTTTAAGTCTTTATACATTAGAAATAATGTAATTTCTTCACAATTAAGGTAAAAATATAGCTAAATAATTATATAAACATGCATGACAACATTATTTCTTGGAATTTAATTGTTGTTTATGGTATAAGGGTTATGCATTGTTTTCCAGAACAATATCAAGTAAAAATACACAAAATCAATTAAAACCCATAGCAAACAATCAAGAAAATGAAGAACAGGATCCAGATAAACCAGTAGAATTTCTAAAAAGTGACGCAGCTCGTTGGAAAGCCCAAGTATCAAGAAGTGGAGTCGGCGAAAAAGGACCTTGGTTTCAGCAGTACGTTATAAGCATCAGTTTAGGAATATTTATGATTTATTTCTTCTTTTTGAGAGAAGAAAGTGACATTGATTTAGAATTCAACAAAAATTTATATGATAGAATTGACGGTCTAGAAGAAAAGAATTTGGAAATTGTTCTAGAATACAATAAAGAACGTAACATTTCTACTTCTAATATCGAAACTAGGCTGATTGAAATCAGAAGTAGTGACGAGAAATAAGTTTTGTTGTTTAATCGATCATGTTCCATATTTATATTGTACATTAAGACAAAATGAACTAATAATTACTTTAGATTTATTTTCCCCTTAAAGAATAAAAATGAATTGGATAAGAACAAATAGTTATTTAGTTACATCGAAATGTTTTATTAAAACTCTGTTACCACATACACTACTTATGAAATACTGACGAGGAAAGAGATCCCTAAAAGAAAAATCAGGTCCAAATCTATTTTCAAAAACATATATTTACTACATTGTTCATATTTTGTAATTATCGCATAAAAAATTAGCTGGTCAGTATTAAATATTTCTGAAAGTAATAAAAAGATTATAATATACGTAACTAAATCTTACCAAAACTAAAACTATATTCTAACGAACTAAATTTCGCCATTCTTCAAAAAAGAAAACAAAAATAATAAAGTTGAAGACGAACACGCAAAATAACAGACATTACTGTATGATAAATTCTAGTTTACATAAAAACTAAATCCTCTAACTGCAACTATATAGATTTTAATTTACTGCCAAGACAATTACACGTGTGACAATTTTTCTTCATTTTTTCCTTTTTCTAATGGCAGTGCGTTACGGAATTGTATATAAATTAATTAATCTATAATAAAGGTTCTCGTAACACAGTACGCACACAATGTTAAAACAACTATCCATTTTTCCCCATTTTGTTTTGTTGATGATACATTTTGAACACTACACTGACATGAATGAATAACGAACAGAAAATAACACCTGCGTACTGCGAACAAAAATGGTTGTGAAATGTTGTGTGTCTGTCTGCGCGTTTATGCACGCTCTCCTCGGATTCGTCGCGCCAACTGGATGTCCTTTGGCATAATGGTCACCCTCTTGGCGTGGATGGCACACAAATTTGTGTCTTCGAACAGGCCGACGAGATATGCTTCGCTAGCTTCCTGTAACACCACATATTCAATGCATGAAGATGGTTTAGTTTTGACTTGCTATCACGTAAATTTCTAGCTGAAATTCTTACCTGTAAGGCGCCGATGGCGGCAGACTGGAAACGGAGATCGGTTTTGAAGTCCTGAGCAATTTCTCTTACTAAACGTTGGAAGGGCAGTTTACGGATCAGCAATTCAGTTGACTTCTGGTAACGACGAATTTCTCGAAGGGCGACAGTACCAGGACGGTAACGATGGGGCTTCTTGACTCCTCCTGTGGAGGGTGCTGATTTACGCGCGGCTTTGGTGGCCAACTGTTTACGGGGAGCTTTTCCTCCCGTAGATTTACGAGCTGTCTGCTTGGTACGCGCCATGTCTCACTGTAGGGAAATAAACATTATGAATCATTCGGGAATAAGAAGAATACCTAATGATTATAATGCAAGATGATGAAATGGAAATACCTTGATTGTTAATTAACAAAATTAATAGTTTAAATAAACTTCCAATAATTATTCCAAATTCAAAGATGTATTAATGGCACAATTGGACAACAAGAAACAACATATCAAATAATACCATAAAAATGCCGCCAAAACTTTTATTGGCACTGAATTATTAGGGAACACATTAAAACAAAATTAATTTATAAAACGTCACTTTAAACAAAGAAACAACAATTGCTACATTGAATTGTTTAAACAATAGACATTAGAGGTTTTTCTACCACCTACAAAGTCAACGAAATAGAAAGCAAAACATGAAATGGCGGACACATGATCTACAAATCTTACAATTTATTCACCATCAAACCATCACAATTTTAGTTGTACCACGATAATTATTATATCCAACGATACTCGGACACTTATATTACAAGATTATAGTAACGAACTTACCGAAAATAGTAAATTAAACCGTTTAAAATGTTCAAATACAGACAATAAACACTCTCTGCTCGAGAACTGAAACTGACTCACGCACACAATAATGCAAGCACACAGACGCCTGGCCTGCTTCGAATCATGTGATTGGTTATTTCCAAGAAAATGCTTCGTTGCTATTGGTTATAATAAGCTCTTTTCTTATTGGCCAAAATAAGCGGCGACACAATTGGTCACTGACCCTAATAAATTTTCCAAAATTTTGATTAAAAATTAAAAAATCTCAGCGACAATTTCATATAAATATTTGCATTTTAAATTGATTTGTGTAGCTGGAGTATTAATTTTTGACCAAAAATGTTTAAACGTAACAAAAGAGATGAAAATTTAGATAAACAATAGATTTGTTTTAATAATTACAAAATTAAGAAGTTTATATTAAGACAAGGACGTAAAAGATAAAAACAAAAAGAAATTGAATAAAAAAATTGATATTGTACTTTTTAATCACAATTTTATTATGAGATAAATAAATTATGAAAGCGATACATAATCATTATAAAGCTATTTTAACATTTACCGTAAACACAATACTTCACAATTGATAAAAATAAAATGAAATCAAATTTGAATTTACTCTACGACACAAATATATTGCCAAAATACTACCATACATCTTTACTTTATTCTTACTATATAGTCACTCCATTTTGTACTTCACATTTACATTTTAGATTGTTTGTATTGCATTCTGTTTGTTACATTTCTTTTACGTCCCGAGCAAAATGCAACTTAGAATTAATGAATTTTAATCAGACGTTTGGTATAATTCTGTATAAAATTACCAACCCCGATTCGAGAAAATATAAACGCCTTTTGTACTGATTTCATGATTCGAGACAATTTTTTAAATAATCTTATCTTTCTATATACAAATGTTTTTTTTAAAACTCAACAATAGAAATAATTTTCACAATTTATTTTTTCTTCATATAAATATTTAATATCAAATAAAATTTTATTATAATTGATTACATTTTTAAAATAAGTAGCCTAAAATAGACCATCCAATAATATGTGCGTGTCATTGTTATATATTTTTAATTATTATTACACATTGCAGATTTTTGATAAATTAAAATCTATGAATAAATACTAAATTAAGCCTCTACTAGAAGTCGGAATGTAGAAATTTTATACAAATATACCATATTGATTTCCTTCAATATGAATACGAACAAATTACAATAATTTCATAACTATATAATAATAAAAGAAAATATACATCTTTACATAATTGTCTGTTGAATGAATGTGGTAAATAAATTCAGAATTCTTTCTATTTATAACAGTTTCAACAATGTGATGTACATTCTGAATAAAAAGGCTACTGTTGGCTATAGGTAATTCTTTCGAACTTAAAAGTACATTCTAATAGTAAATAAATAAATAAAATTCATAATTATCAGTAAGGTAAGTACAAGACATTCAAATACAATAATTTGTTCTTTTTTCTGACGAATATTCGACAGTTAGTTTTCTTGTTACCTACAGCTTACCTTTCAAATATAAATTAAATTTGGCAGCATTTGAAACAATTATAATAAAATGTAAAATATAAATTTTTTGATATTTGTGTTTAAAAGAACAGGTATATTTATTCATGCTGGTAAAAATTGAGATGCTATGCATTAGTACGAAACAGTTATTGCAGTTTTGTGGTTCCTTTGATCCCAATTGTAATTCGCTCAACACAAAATCATCTAGAAATTTGAATCTGCGTAAAATATTGAAATAAACTACCTTATACAATTCTATAGGCCCACTACTTTATAATTATCTTGATAAATTAATTAATTAATTATTTAATTCTACCTACCTATAATAGAAGATTATTTTATTTATATTGTAAATATTTGTTGTGTATTGACATAGATTCTTTGAATAATTATGACCATATTTAAATACTTTGCATACATAGTTTTGATCAACTTGTTACAATAATAAATCTGTATTAAAAACATACGTCCAAAATAGTTCATATTTTTATATTTTTTTCAACTTTTTATTTGATTCTACGAAGTACGTTTATAGTTGCACAAAAATGCATCCAATATATTCACGATAAATGGTTTCACAAATCTTATAACATTAAAATATAACAATTCTTTATTGGCACTCAGTTTGTTGTAACTCAATTTTGTGGCTTGATTTTTATTTATTAATATTAAATAATATTTTATATTATTAAACATTTATTGTTCTGGCTTTTGTTAGTATTTTGAAATACTAAAATTAAAAACATACGTAACTATAATACGTATCACGTATTAATCGTAAAACCATTTTTCGTGATTTCTAAAAAGCTACATAAAGAAATAATAATAAAAAACAATAGTTTCTTGATTTTTAAAAAGTATGCATGCAACAACAGTCAGCGAAAATCTAATATCTTGAAGGCTAAGAGCACAAAATCCGACAAAAATACATTTCAATACCCTAAAATTATTTTTAAAAACAAGAAATGTTTCGTTTACTTCAAAAACTATGTTTAATCTGTGCAGTGTAATTTAAAACAAACGAACATCAACCAAACCTTGTCAGATAGTGTGCGTGTCAATTGTTTTCAATCTACGCCGAAACAAAAGCCTAAAAAACAACACAAATGCGAGCCGACCGTGAAAAATGATCATAACATTTCAAAAAATTCTCTTTGAAAGCGAATCTCATATTGTAAAATTGTCAGTCATGTTTGAAAAGTTTCGGTACAAACTCTGCTCTAAGTGTAAAAATATTTTATACAAAAAATAAAATCAGTTGAGAATCAATTCGGAAGTAGGAAATTTGATATGTAATATCCAAAATAGAGCAGAGTTTCCACCAAGGACTTTTTGATTTTAAATTTATTATAATAAAAATTATATTTTCATACCTAACTAAACTAACATAATAATTATAATAACTATAACATAAGAATAGATAAAAATAATTTGCTTTTTACAAAAGAAATTCATTTTTGTATAAAATTTGGGCACAAGTGTTACTTATTTGTTTCTTTATTATTTTTAAGATCATGATATAAAATAAAATAATTAACACAAGAAAAGAAAAAGCAAATTAATTTTATTAAAAAAATAATAGATTTATATTTGAAAATACCTACAATCCAATCTATAAAATTTGTTAAATTGCATATGGTGCTACTGTTTTAACTTTTCGCCAAAAATGTACGAATTACATTTTACTTTTGATTAAATAAGTTCCAAAAAATATATTTCTCTTTCTGCTGCGTAAAAATTAAAATAGCATTCTTATAAACTATATTTTCCATTGTCAAACACTTTGGCAGAGGAAATTACTCTAGAATGCTGGTCAAAAATCAAAAATAAAATGCCGCTTCGTACTTTCGATTTATTAAATGCATGTTTGAGGTCTTCGTCTAAAATATGACGTCAGTTGTGACACCAGCACCGTATACAAGCCTACAGCCCTTAACCTCAGATATTATTGGTTAAATTAACAGGCATTTGACAATATGGGCATTCTTTCTGCGTAGGAGCGCAAGAATTACATAAAACATAATGATTGCAAGGTAACGTCACCGACCGATTCTGCTCCTCGCAAACCATGCATTTGGTCGCCGTTTCTAAATACAATACGTTGTCGACTTCCTCAAGATCGGCTCTTAATTGTGCTTGGATTGATTTTAAGACAGATAAAGACAAGCTACGTAATTCTGAAACGCGTCTAATACTATGAAGGTAAGGAGTACCTTGAATACGTTCAATCTCTCTTTGTAGAGCTTTATGTTGAGCCATGGCGTCATCACGTTGATTTTCCGCTATTTGAGCCTTCCTATTTGCTTCTTCTGTTTCACGTTGCCAGGCTTCGCACGCGGTCCTCGCTTGAGATATTCTTTCTTCCCAATTTGCAATTTGAGCCCGGCTATTTGCCAACTCATCTCTTAATCTAGCTACTTCTATATTGTTGCTTAAAGATGGGCTAATTGAAAAATTATTATGGTTTCTATTACTCGGACTGATATTCTGAGTTGCAAAATCGAATAAACTTGAAAAACTATTTCCTATTTTTGAAGCTGAACTACTCAATTGCATATGAGAATGGTTTAAAAATGGATCTATTGATTCCGGATGTGAAAACCTCGCAGCAGACAGGAAGTTAGATTGTAAGTGTTGCAGAGGACTATTTGTGGTTGGGGAAAAGGTTCCGAGGCCAGAACGCGTCGAGCCGGGAATGTTAACTGGGGCAGAGCTCCCCAGGAGACCAGAGGAAGCCAGCCCTACGGAGATAGAGTTACTGACATTGGGACTGTCGGACTCCATCTCGCGATCGAGCGTCGCAGCGAGGTTCAAAGCATCGTCTAAGTGGAGATCATCTAGCGCGTTACCAGCGTTAAAAAACGGAGACACAATGCTCTGAGTGAGGGAGCCTCCTAGAGAGCCTCCGATGGTGTTATAAGCCATGTAGAGGGTCTGTTTCCTTTGTTCTTTTTCTCCTGTTGTCAAAGAGTGATCAGCCTCGATCATCATGATTTGTTTGGTGAGCTCTAGGGGCCCAATCTGGTTGTACTGCAGCTTGGAGTGTGAGAGTTGAGCTCCAGGAGCTTTGCTATGACTGCTATTAGATCCTAGAGAAGATGTAGAAGCAGATTCTGATACTTCCCCGCTTCCATTCTGCAACAATAATAAAAGAAGATTTGCAGAGCTTTTTAAAAAAAACTGTGCAGGTTTTAGGAATAGAGTTACGATAATAATCTGACTAATTATTTTAAGAAAATATTTGAAACTTACAGAACTATCACTGCTTTTCTCTTTGGATTTATCGTGTGGAGTTGGTGGTAAAGCTGATGATAATATATCTGCGAGATTTGTTCCGCAATCTATCGGTACTGCTCCATCTCTGCTCACCCCCATTTCTTCTAAAACATAACATATGCACAATCACCCCTCAGACTCATCCTAAGATAAACTATGGAAAAGCATTCACTAAACATCTATGCATACGATTCATTCGCTTATTTAATCTGACTCACGACTCACAGAATAGTGATATATTTGTCTACTTACGTTCAACATGTGCAAAGGCGCAGAATACCCCACGAGGGCAGTAACCCGCCTGTTGAACATCGTTGCATTTAGTGCTTTTGTAAATTTCAGGATGAAATTGTTGTTCTGTTCGAGTGTGGCAATAAGCGCAATTGTCACCATTTTCACAATTTCCTGGCTCACCCCATTCTTCACCGTGTTTTACGTTGGGGCATGGCGTTGAACTAAGAAGAAAATTTATAATATTGTGGACAAGTTTCGCTGCCGCTGTATTTTAAATTGCTACAAAAATTGCAGACATGAAAATAAAAAAGACCGATAATTAACTTTATTTTTCGGTTCAAACGTTCCTAAATTATTTTTTATATAAATGTTTTAAAACAGAACTAAATATTCTAATAATTTTATTTGAAGCTTAAAAATAAAAATCACCCTTAATCGGCGTTCATACTATGCGATCAATAATTTTAAATAATAAAAAGATCATATTTATCATCCAATTACAAAATTCGTATAAAGAAATAAAGATATTATAGAATGTAAGAAGCCTGTTTTATTATACAGAATATTAATAAAAAGATTATGTAAATGAACTCACCGATATTTGTATTTTCTTGGACTACGTCTTTTATCTTTGCTATTGTGATACTGAGGGCAAGCGTACCCTTGCCTACATAACCTAGGTGGCCTTTTACAAGCTTCTGTTTTATAGTTAGCTAATACGTAATTTGTGTCTGTAAAAAACACAACTTATACAGAAAAATATGCTTGAATGTTTGGTTTGTTTGCTCACCTTGCCATTTAGGATCTTCATTCATTAAATTTCGTTCTTTGTCTAACGCGTTGGGGCCATTTGCTGATCCACCCTCAGCTTCTGCATTTTCTAACGCTTGAATTTCTTTGATATCGTATACTGGTGGCCTATGATCATGATTACCGTGTGCAAAAGCACAATGCATGCCGTTTTTAACACAAAAACCTCTAGCGTCTGTATCGTGTACACACATACAAGTTTTGTAATATCGTAAATGATATCGTCTTTCTGTATCACCTGCTGTTCTATGTAAGTATGGACATCTAAAATTTTAATTTACCAAATATTTCAGTATACAGTAAAAAAGAGGTTTCAGTGTCGGTTAATTGAAATGAATATATTTTTAAGTGGAAATAATCAAGTTAAAATTTTTCGCGGTTAAAAATATGAAAACATATTTGCGTTAATTTATGTAAATATGTGGAATTTATAATAAATTAGGTCATAAAACTAAGAATCTCTGGTCTTAATATATGTAATAGAAGAGAAAAATGAAATGAAAAATTAAGTGACATTTAAATACGCGCGACGTACGTCTACCGTCACACCCACAAGTGTAAAAAAATGACAGCTAACCCAAAAAGTCTACTCACTCGTCTCCATCTGGGCACAGACCCGTAGTTTCATCGTACTTGGTGCAGTAATTATCTGCACTATAATTAAATGATCCATCTCTTTTTCTCACAGGCCTTCGTCGCCTCTGGTTCATAAAATGCCAGTGGAAACAAGTAAATGGTCTATGCTGTGTACATTTGTGTTGGAGGAAGAGCGGGCATTGCTCTACACGAAATTCTTTCAAATAGCTGAAAAGAAATTGATATAATCAATACCACTACGATCAGTAACCATTAAAATTCACAACACTAGTATATTTATAATCGAGCACTTATCACTTACGAGTAATGATTAGGTTTTTCTGTTTGAGCTGTCAACAAAGGTTTGGACTCTGACGGCATTTTGTGATAACTAGTGCGCATATCTCATGCGCAGGGCACGCTCGCGGAACGCCAATTAAAATTCGATATTGGGTCACGTGGTTGCCGAAAATTTTACAATTTTGGTAGTCAAGGTCAGTAATGTTTTGGTCAGAATGCAATTGCATCATTTGTGCATAATCGATAATAAATCAAAATGCATATTTGATATATGCGATTATTTTCAAATAATACGTCACATTTCGCACAGTTTTTCGACAACTTGTCAGTTACTTCTGTCACAATTTCATTTATGATCTACATGTATTTAAATTGCTATTTAATTCTATGTTTCAGTTCTTTGACCACTTCTCGCATTACGTAATTGGAATTCGCAGTTTTCATTTACATTTATAATTTTTATATTGTATCACGTATGTTTATGTAACAGGAACTGTTGTAACTTGACTAATGAATAAATTTCTATTGTTGTTTATTTTGTTAAATGTTAAAATATTTTTTAAAGCTTACCTCTGTTATTATTATCTTGTACTACTAGCAAATAACTTGTTTAGTAAAATAAACTTTGTACTTTTAATAATACTGGAATAAGAAATAAGTTATCAGTCTTAACACAATTTATTCACTCAAGCTCAATCATAGCAAAAAAGGTACATAATCATACAAAATATTATTTTAATGCTAGTTAAAAAACGATAATAAATACGGATACAAAAATGTGTATATACAAAATATTTTAGAATAAATGCATAAGCTAAATTTGATTACTATATTAAAAGTGATTGAAAAATTGTTGGATACAAATAAGAAATACAATTGTGCAAAGTATACTGATATAGTTTAAAATTAAAATATGTGAATTATAACAGTTTACTAGTATTTGTCACCCTATATGCCACAATTATGACTAGAAACAATAGGGCAATAATATTTCTGATCCTCTAAGCTTATATAATCAATAATTTTATTTGAAAAATATAGAATTATTTACAATAAATTAGTGTTATTTGATGACACATATTGTTTGTTGTTTTCCAATATATTTTTATCTACTAATTTGATTATTTTCGATTTATATGTGATTTTTTGCTTCCTAATGTGCTACAAATATCGGTTATGTATTATTGAGTATTACAATTATGCTTATTATGGTAAGCAAATCAGAATCACAACAAATCAAATGTTTGGCAATTATTTTATGGACAATTCGATAAAAAATATACCTACAAAATCCATGCCTCTTCATTCGTACCTAAAAAGTATTTTTATTGTACCTTAAAACGATGTTCCAAAATTTTTCAACTTTCAAGCATCTAAATTATTCGAAAAAGTACTGTACTTAATTTATTTTCCCATTATTTGAAAGTTAAAATTACTCAAGGCCGTAATACTAAAAATAATTACTTTTTGAAATTCATTTTCATTTGAACGACAATAAAATTGTTTACAATTTTCCAGACAACGGCCTTGGATATTTTAATTCTCAAATGAGCATTTAACGTTGAGTATATTTTTGAATCAATTTAAACAATCTATTATTGTTACGTATTTGTAAATATGTTTGAGAGTGCTACAGCTCTGTATAAAGAAATTAAATCATTTTTGGTTCATTAAAATTCTTAAACATTTAAATTAAATACAGAGCTTATTGTAACATTAAACGTACACATATATGATATGTTAAACTTATAAATACAGTGGATATTAGACATTTTCACAAGCTCAATTTAATTTAAAAAGAAAAATCACAGATGGGACTGTACTACTTGAGAACTGTTATTGTTTATTGTTAAAAATCTTTGGTTTATGAGAGAGATTGTTAACTAAAATTACTTTAAATTGAGCATGTTTAACTTTCAGATTTTGTTGTCTACCTATTATACATCAAATTTAACTTAAAGTCAGTTACTACTTTAAAAATAGTCGTACAATAAGTATAAGAACAAATACTTTTTGTCTAAAATCACTAGATATATTTAAGTTTGTAAATATTGCTAATATTCGATGGTTATTTATGAAAGAAGTTCTTATGAATTGTACGAATGATTAACACGATTTTAAAAAGAATTTCGAGTTGTAATAAATAAAATAACCCTTAAAAAGAATTAAAAAAATATCTTCCGTATTTTAGCTGCATTTAAAAAATAATTTTTATGAAAGTATGAGCCTAATCTAAAGTAAAATGTCGAAAATAAATCATAAATCGTTCCGATTTGGAATAATATCTACCCTATTATAATAATCTACATGCGAATAATAAATGTTTGAGTCATGGTTTATGTATCAAGTTCATAATAATCACAATGCATCATAATAATTAATATATACTGCTTCTAATACTAGTTCACAATGTCATACTCTAGAATCATTACTAACGATTATAATCGAGTAAACAATTTAGAGGCAGTGACAAAATGGCCGCAATGATGCAAAGTGATCCAAATAAATCAGAAAAATAATTAACTTGATTTAACGTAATTGTGGCGACTTTGAAAAATATATTTCATATACTTATAATATTAAAGCTATCAAATAATTCACTACACATACGTATCAAAATTCTAATAATAAAGCGCTACCATTAAAGTCTTTCACTAAAATCTGCACAATTAGTGTAGTAGTTAGAGGATAATAAAAGTTATGTTACTGTTAAATTAGGACACTAACACATGAGATTTAAAGTCAGTACGACTAACTTAATTGCTAAATCACCGAGATTCTTTAATTGTCATGACACCGAGAATGTTATTAAAAACAAATTATACATTGACCACTTTCTAAACTTGTAGTTATTTACTTTATCGAACGGAAAAGAGAATACAATAGTAAATTGTTCTGATCATCGACTAGTTAGTAAAATTCCGAATTATTTTAGACCGAAATGTTTTATATAAAGCATTTTTATCTAAAATAATTTACGAATATTTGGCAACTAAAAAATAAACTTGCTTTATCAAACTGTAATCGAAATTCATTCCAGAAATAGCTATTTTTGCAATTAATTGTGCGGCAATGCGTAAAAACTGATTTCCCTGAATACCCAAAAGGAAACTAAATTAAACCATTTTTCTTTGCCTCTACATAATCTTTTCCAGATAATATAAACAAAAAGTTTATCAATTTCAGACTTTCTTCAGGAATTCTAGGTCGGCACACCTCATAGTTTATGAATTATGTTTACACAATTTGAAACTATAGCTTTAACTCTGTCTTAAATTGAAGTCTAATTAAATATCTGACTACTTATCGCAATTCTTTTGACCAAAATGTAAAAAGTATCGAATTAACAATGCAATTAAATATTTCCCCGACAAACTATTGCTACTTTGAAACTCTTAAGATTCAAACCTGTGAACTCCCCATTCAAACAGTGGTACCATACGTTGAGAACACAACTCTAGTGCTATCAGTATCCAACGTGACATCTTCAGGACTAGCTAGATCAACTCTAACCGATCCAGAGTTATTTCTTTTCCGTTGTCCCCAATCACTAAGGGTCCACTGGTAGCCAGTGGTTGAAGAACGCTGTTCTTGCGGTTGTGTAGCAGTTGTTTCCGCGGATTGATTGGTGGACTGTGCGGATTGGGCGGAATTAGCGGAATCGCCGGGTTCGGCTCCTGGATCTGAACTAGAAGAAGCTGTTTCGAAGCTGTCTCCACCACCTCGAAAACGAGTTATACCTAAGAGGACGATGCTGAATTTATTTTCGTGCTGAATACTCGATTATTATACGAAGCAACTACTTCTATCTGTAATTGATTAAGTTCCTGTACAACAGAAACTTAATCTCAATTACAGTAGCTTATAGTGAAATCCGAATCACTTGAAAGCGCGAAGGAACCGGAAAAATACTATTCTGGTTATATACAGAATTATATTAATTGTGTAATAAATGTTTATTAGAATGGTATATGTTGGCAGCGAAACATGACTTATAAAAAAGGACCAGGCGAAACTAAAAATGCTAAAATGAACAATGGACAAAACTCATCAAGATAAGATTAGGAAATGAGACAGGAAAAGAGATGAAAGAATCAATGAAAATACAGGAGTAAGTACATTGCAAAGAAAGAAGCGTGCGTGAAGAAAAAGTGGAAAATAAAAATAATTAAATTAGGAAAAAGCTGACGATGATGGTGAAATTGAGAGTGGGATATTACGTAAATGACCTAGGAATAAATGGATGGATTGTAAACGAAATATGAGAACGAGCTTGTAGGAAAAGAATTATTAATGTGGTTGAAGTGCCAGGATATGAATATTTGGCGAAGATGTTTCAAGTGTTTGTGTTCTCCCATTTTGAAGGAACATAATATGATATTATATAGGTATAATTATATAAAAATAAAAGCTGAAAACAATTAAATTAAATAAAGATGAATAACTGTCACAAAATTCCGAATTATTTTGAATGATAAATTTATCCTGCTTCTAAAATAAAATATTGCAAAAATTCTATGAAAAAGAAGCGTAAATCAATTATATGAATTACTGAAATGTAGATGAAAAACACTCTAATGAAATTCAATTTAATTTAAATAAAAACACACTCTTAAATTAGCTATGTAGTCAAAATTAAAAGCTTCTTTTAAAATAACACCTTGTAGTACTTACGAAGCAGATTCATCATACATTTTCTACAGTACGGATTAATAACTCTTCGTGGCCGAACTATTTAAATAAATTAAAAACAATAAAACATAAATTCAACAAATAGAATAATCAATAATAAAAATTATTGCAATCTGAATCTTTTTAGATATAAGTTGAAGTCAGCGAAATTTGAACGCACGACTTCTTTAATTCCTTTATCTGGAAGTATATTAATTCACTTACCATTTTCATCAGAAGTTCCATGACTCTCTTCAATTCCTCTTAAAATATTCTGACAGACCTCAGCTTCTAACGGAATAGGATCGTCAGTATCTCTATTATAAATTGTAACAGCTATATGTGCAGGATGAGGAACAGGCAAAGGAATAACTAATTTATCTGGAGCATATGGAGTCTGGTGCTTCTTCCAAGGCATCCAAAGAGTTTCTGTTGGTTTCTTCTTCTTCTGAGAAGGAGAGATGCCGGAATTGTTCTCTCTGGAAGCCAATAAGAGTTAGACAAGTGGTATGTAGTGTGTTATTGAAGGTATTACGGTCTTTTTTCTGGAGTTTTTCCAGTTGCGGTTAGTTTTGAGCGAGGGTTAAATGCGGAGACTTCTAAGTAAGGTGAGTGGACCTGGATGTTCCCTCGAGGCACGTACACTGCTCCTAGGAGGTCTGGACCGCCTACACCTTCACAAAAATGATACATTTTTATTTATTTACTAAGCTGCATAATAAGAAATTAATAACAATCGCTCAAAATTAAATTGTATGGCGACAATTTTATGAATAGAATTACAAATGATCGTGTTTGAATAAAATACTGCAACATTAAAAAGAGTGCATTTGTGTCAGTTAAGATGATGTGGGTATGTAGATTATATGTGAAATGAAAGAGTGATTACTAAATATATATTTTTGTTATTTACCAAGCTGAGCACTATGCACCATTTCCGTATACCTCCCCAGATCGGCTTGAGGATGAGGCTCAAGTTTAAAACTGGTGTCCTGGTCGTCCAAGGGTGTAAGTACATCTAAACTAAATAATTCTGAGTAAAGGAGTCCTGCCAGACCAGCCCAATCCCCGACGCTAAGTCCCCGATTGTCCCAGAATGTATCTTCCGATGTTCCGATTCGAGGAAAAATGTGTGTGGGATAGAAACGTTCTAGCATGAGGGCTCCTTGCTGAATTGCGATCTAGAACAAATATTTTCACTAGATTTTGAGGCAGCATCTCCTGTGTATTTTTAAACAAGCGCTACCTTCATTTCTTATAGATTCGTTGTTAGAACAGGGGGCGTAAGTGAAGATTTACGAAACAGGTGTACAGGAGCGAATGGATGGATGTTTGTTGCGTGATGATGGATTTTGGTTGTGAGAAAAGAAAGAGTTCGTATGGAGGAAGTGTTAATGTATCGTGTGTCAGGATGAGAATGTTGATGGGTTCGTGCTGCCCCATTTAATGGGATATAGTGTGATGTTATGTATGTATGTATGATTTTGAGGATATTTGTTACTCTGTACAACTGGAACTTAATCTCATTTTTCGGATATCAGTTTAAATTAGTAAGGTTTGAATGTAGATTATCAATATACTAAATTAAATAAAAATCAATTTAAAATTAGGTAATTAGCTTAATCCAGAGTGGGGTATAAATTATGTATAAAGAATTTTAAACTGTTGTTTTTTTTTACTATAAAAATATCTTTGTTTCTAGTCTTGTATTAAAATGAAGTGAAAAGTTAATTTATAAGCAACCTCAATATGCCAATAAATTCCTGCACATAATTGTATAAACATTAATATCTTAATTAAAATCGTTAACACTTTAACAATCAGCATGTCGACTTAAAACTTTAAGAACAAAGATCGAATTATTTAATGACTATCATGACGAAAGATGATATCAATCCGATATCGTCTACAATTGTTATGAAACATATCTAAAGAATTCGTAACAGAAACAATAATACTCTTTTATAAACAAACATAGATAATAATTTTAATTTAATAATCCAGAGAAATAAATCTCCTAGATAAACTATATTTAAAATTTTACTTTTGGCGTTACAATCTTATATGAAATTCGATTCACTCAGACAGATTCATTTATGTGTTAAGTTGAAATTAGCGAAATTAGATCGCGCGATTTCTAGCTCTGCAACAATGATTTATTTTCTTACTTTGAGTTCATTAGTAGTCAACTTAATCTTGCTCTTCACGCCAACAGACAATCCAGTTTGAAGATCTCGCCTCCTTTTCTCCAATTTTTCATGAAGAACTCCAATCAAATCTTGACATTCTTTCTCCAAAACTTTATAAGGTCCAGACTTGGACAACTGAGTAGAAAACGGCCCAAAACACGCCTCAACAAACTGACTAAAGTCTTTTTGAGGCTGGAGAACTTTAACTTCCATTACGTGTTGATATACTGTTAACTCATCCCATTCCATTTTAGCCTCGAAAGCTGCTAAAGCTTGCTCGGGACGAATTTGGAAGAAGTAGTCGCTGGTGAGACCTGGACCGGCGACACGTTTGACGACGAAGCTGTCGGAGGCGGGGACTCTGCCTCTGTTTTTAATGAGAAGGTGGAATACGGTTGTATCCCAGAGAAGGCGCAGCCAGTAGCGGATTATACCAACTGGAAAGATGTTTTAGTGTATTTTTTATATTTGATTCATCACAATTACAGTAGTTTATAGTGGAATCCGAACTACTTAGACATCATTGTAATTTTTGTTGCTATTAATAATAAATATTATTTTTAGGGCACCGCCAGTACGGTGGTGTGGATAGCAATATGGAATTCGAATCCGGAGATCCCGAGTTAGAATCTCACTCAAGCTAAAAATTATATGAACTACCATAATGCGGCTCGGTGAGTGCGGATCCTGTACTGTAATTGGGATTAAGTTCCTGTTTTACAGAGTAACATAAATAAATAAGACAGTAACATACAAGATTTTAGAAAGAAAATAATAGTTATTTGTATATGCAGAAAATAAAGCGAGATATTTATTCCCATTATACAAAAGAAAATTTTATTTTCTCACAGGTCTGTGGAAAAAATATCTTTTTATATATATTTTTTAAATCTGAAGTCCCTATTATAATCCGCGAAGTGATCTGAATGTTTGTGGTTTAAAATAAAAAGGATTTTAATTTAAATATATTTCAAATCTGATAATTTGCAATGTATAAATATCTGTTAATTTTTATGTCATTAATAGTAGTTTATGTAACAAGTACATAATTTAAGTCTTTATTGGACGAGCCGAATTTTATGGCAGAGCGAGCGCAGCGAGCGAGGCTAATAAATAAGGCGAGTCTATGAAGTCCGATTATGTACGAGTTGCATACAACGTTTTATGTTCGACTGCATGAAGAATATTTTCTCTTAAAATATGATTATGTCAATACATATATTTAAAACATTTAATTGCATCTCAAAGTGTGCTTCGTTGTTATGCATTTGTTGCTTTATTTATCAAATTGTCAAAGTGAAAAAAGTGTTGAGATGGATGAAGACATTGAAGACGTTCCAAAAGAAATAAAAGATCTTGCATGTAATGCAAGAGAATATCTAACAATTGTATGAAGACACATATAATACATACAGAAAATGGTGTCTAAATATTTCTTTTGAATTTTGTTTTAATGTGACATTGACAGCAGTCCAATTTTGCATTTTTATCGTACTAGTCCAATAAAGTACCCGATTATGGACAGTAAACAGTGTCGTAAAACAAGGTAATATGATGCAGTCGAACATAAAGTAATTTATTTATTTGTTACTCTGCACATCAGGAACATATTTTTAAAATTAAATTAAAAGTTTGCAAAAATAAAATACACTAACTATAAATTATATAAAATAATGTCTTACCTGTGAGGATAAAAAGCGAAATCAAGGGACAAATCATCACAGCAACAACCAATGCTGCCATGGGCTGCAAACACCCTAAAAACCCTATGTTCCATAGCAACGCTTCAAAAACAACAAAAAATCTATTTCTAGCTGCTTCAGGACTATCCAAATCATAAATAACCGCGTTAGAAACCTGTACAACTAACGTTAAAACCGGCATCCAAGCCACCGCGGTAACCGCAATCCCCAAACAAACAGTAGTCATCGCCAAACATAATAACGGGAACCCCACCACGATAGCCAACGTTCCGAACAATCCTTTCACTAAATAATTCCACAATCTATTAACATGTCTTGTGAAACCTTTCCCGATGAACCCGGTATCCGGTTCCGTTTCGAAATGTGTCCGAGATTTAGAGATATGTCGCCAGAGAGTTAATAAACGCGAACAGAGAGTTAAAGTTAGAGAACTCTTCCTTGGGAAGAGAGTTCCGTTGACTTGGGAGAGTTCTAGGTCTGGCATGAAGGGATCGATGCTGAAGAGGGCGCGTAAGCCGACAGGACTGCACCAGGGTAAGACGATGCCGAAGAAGAACATAGCGTTCCATGTCCAGCACCAGGTTCGATGGAAATAGTTGAACCATCGCCACAGCGGCCATCGAGTTGTCGTGGTGCGGACGACTTCTTTTTCTACCAGGAACACCTACAAAGAAAGAAATTCACATTATATCAGTGTTCGGAATACGCTGAAGATTTGTTCAATGAAGGAATTATGAAAGTGGTGTAAAATTTGCGAAGATTAATTGCAGGAAAAATTTAACTTACCGGTTGGCTAGGGTCAGATCTAGGAGTAGTTATACTAGTAGCATGGTTACTAAGTACCGTTGGTACAACTTCAGACTGCCCTTGAAAGTTTCGGCGAACTATCCAATGAGTCGGCAGCCAAATTTGAGTTGGCCAATGAAAACTACGCGTTGGAATTTTAACCTTGCGTAGCTCTCTTAGTAACGCTGGTTCTCTCTGAAAACAACATCAAAATCACCTCAGTTAACGTTAAACTTATTTATTTCATTTCACTGATTTACAATATTTATATTTATGACGACACTATGATAATCGGAATATCAGTCTAATATATTTTGAAAAAGTTACACTTTCAACGTTTCGGCGATAACCATCGCCTTCTTCAGGGATATGTAACGTCTAGTAATTAATATAAACAAAATGTTTAAAAAAATTAACATAATAGTCACAATTTAAAAAAATAAATAGTTAAAAAGGTTTAAAATTACAACAACTCTTAACATTAACAATAAAACACATTAAAAAGAACATTACAAAAAATCATCATCACAGTTTTAAATCTAGTCACAGAATGAGAACAAAAAAAAATTATTTTATTAAATTGTGACTATTATGTTCAGTTTTTTTAAACATTTTGTTTATATTTATTTATTTATTTATTTATTTATTATTAATCGATCCAACAGGATACAAGATCCCAATTACAGGACGATTATACAGAATACAAAAAATAAAAGAATGAGTTGTCACAAAAGAAATAGACAGAAATATAAGAAAATATACAAGTAACTTAAACAGAGAAATAATTAATTAATAAACGCTTAAATCTAGGTAAGGAATCGCCCAATATGTCAATGTTAATGATACATGATATACTATTATATGCTACACAGAGTTGTCTTATAGAGGATTTCAATTCATAATTAGTCCTAGCTCTTTTGCAATGAAATAGTGCTTTATTTCTTGAAGTGACCCGTGGAATATGAAATAATATTAGCTCAAAACTACATGCATCATCAATATTGTTATTAATTAATTTATATAAGTAGAGAGATGATTGTAAAGTTCTTCTGCTACTTAATGACATTAAGTTCACTTCAGGCAATAAATTAGAATAGTCTTGGTCCCAACTAGGATATTGTCCATGCAATATTAATTACTAGACGTTACATATCCCTGAAGAAGGCGATGGTTATAGCCGAAACGTTGGAAGTGTAACTTTTTCAAAATATATTAGACTGATATTCCGATTATCAAAGTGTCGTCATTACTCAAACAGTCGATCATCGTATTTACTCTACTCATTTATATTTATATTTACCTCTTTCATGAAGGCAAGATCCCGGTTAAGAAAATAGACTGTTTGGTGTAATCTTTCCGCTGTACATAAAGACAAAGCTTCTTCATGAGCGCTCCACTGATTCTCCTGTCCGAATCTATTTTCCGCTGCTCTTAACCTCGATCTAAGCCAAGGACCTATTCGGGACAAAACAGGATGAATTCTGGATAAACGATTACGAACTGATTCTTGAGCTTTGGACAAACGCCGTTGAACGTTTTCAACAGCACGATGCATAAGAACTACAGATTGAGCTTGTTGGACTAAAAGTTGAGTGACACCTTCTCCAAAGGCTAGAAGGTCTGGATGGGAAAGAATGCTGGAGTACACGCGTTGGAGGTATTCTTTTTGAACTGCTTCATTCACTTCCTACAGAAAGAATTGGTTAGTGTGAAAAGTAAAGTATCTTTTGCTTATTTTTGTACTCTTTCAATATCTTCATCCGGCATCTTCTGCGCTCTTAACTCAGCTATCAACCTTTCTCTGAAATGCAAGAACCATCCTCTGGTTTCGCGTTCCAGTATGGCTACTAGGGCAGGAAGAGCTTTTCTCATGACGGCGCGATCCCACAGTCTTAAGTCGAGCTCTGCGCTAGCTGGTGTGAGATACTTGTAGGGTACTGCCACTGGGGGTTGCGAACTTTCACGAGCTACTTCAAACTTCTCCGTAGCTGCACGACGAAGTTGACGACGGACGAATGTGCATAAGAGCTCGAGGGATTCTTCGTTCTCTGGCTAGAAGGAAGAACTTTTCGTTGTAATATTCGAACGCGGATTAATTAAAAATAACCTACCCGACAAACCAGCTCCGCAACGAGATATTTGCACCTTTCTTCTCTAATTTTAGCATCGAGATTATGAGCTTGAAGACTAGGAACGCCTATCAGAATATCTAAAATTCTGAGCAAGCCTGTGAGAAGAGCCCTGATAGCTTGAGCAACACTGAAGAAGTGAGATACGATTCTGCCCTTGGCTGTAACTAGCAGAAATCGAAGGGCAAGAGCCAAGTCGTTTAGAAGGGAGGCTCTACTACGTTCGGTGCCCTTTTGGAGAAGCTGCGACAGACGCCATTTGTGCTGCTGCCCCGGGAAGTTCAGGCTTTCTACCTCGAATTCTCTACAGAAATCAAATTGAATTGAAAACGTATTATTTGAAAGGCAACAACACTTTATATTACATTATTCTAAATAAATAAACAGCAAAGAAATATATTTATTTAAAATAACATAAATCAAGAACAGAAACAAAATAAAAATATGAACATAATATATATCAAAAAGATGGATTATCTAAATTTAATAATCTAAATAACACTTAAGCAAAATAAATCAATAAAACGATTCTATTTCAATATCAAAATGACTACAAAATTATCAATGTTTTCAATAAATATATATTTAAAAAAAAAACTATTTACTCAGCAATTCAATGTTAAATAATAAAATATTTATTAGTCAACTGCTTCTTCAGCCGCTAGCAGCTGATTAACTTTATTTTTTACTGTCAAACATTTCTAAATTATGTGTAGTTGAGAAAAATGTTTCAAATAAAAATTTTAGAATATTCAGTTCTGGATATTTGTAGCATTTTATTTAAAATAATTTTGGCAAAGAAAAATAAAGTTAATCGTTCATTTATACTAGTAATCATTGTAGACATTTCTGTTTTAAAATAAAAATGGATAAAAGATTTGTACATTTCACTTCCGGTAACGTTTAAATTGTTACAGCAACTCTATAATCAACTGTAAATAATAGGCTAGCAGTTGACTAACTTTATTTTTGGTAGTCACGTCCTTAAATTTTGATAAAAATATTTCAAATAAAACTGGTAGTTCTGAAAATCACTAAAATAATTTAAAAGGAAGTTTGACAAAGAAAAATAAAGGTAATCGGTCGTTTAAACTAGCGGTCATTGAAGTCATTTCTGTTTTAAAATAAAAATGGATAAAAGGTTTGTTCATTTCATTTCCGGTGACGTTTAAACTATTACATCAATTCTAGGATCATCTGTAATTAAATATGAATGTAATTAAATATGAATGTCAACGGCCATGGCTCAACTCGTTGGAACTGATCTATGCGATAACGCGAGTTAAGCAACGTTGCGCGCGGGGAGTATTTGGATGGGTGACCGTCCCGAGAAACCCGCGTTGCTGTTGACTCCAAGATCTAAAACGCAGGATCAGGGCGTAATGGCGGCATATGACCTTAGCAGTTGGTCCGCCAGGAAGCCAGAATAAAAAAAAAAAAAAAAAAAAAAAAAAAAAAAAAAAAATATGAATGTAATTAAATATGAATGTAATTTCCGTGCGAATATTGAAATGAACAAGCCAAGAAGAGTACATAAGGACCAGGATAGGATAAAATGGTTGCTGTAAAACGCACAAGAAACAAAAACTAAGTGAATAAGAAAACAACACGAACACATTGCACATCATGCGACATAGTGAGCACCAAAGGCTCTAGAACAAGAACTGGACATACCCATGTCGTCGGACAGCGTCCAACTGCGCCGAATTCAAACGTTTTGGCTTGCCGTACTTGTCCTTGTGCAAGCTTTACAGAACAACCAAACCAACAAACATTGTGTAGTCAATCACTTACATACAATTACTAGTTTCATTAGAATTTAATTTCTACTGCCAGAACCTTTTTAACTTTTATTTATTTATTATTATTTATGTTACGCTGTACAACAGGAACTTAATCCCAATTACAGTACAGGATCCGCACTCCCCGAGCCGCAGTGTAGTAGTTCATATAATTTTTAGCTTGAGTGCGATTCAAACTCGGGATCTCCGGATTCGAATTCTGTATCGCTATCCACACCACCGTACTGACGGATTTAAAGAAGGCCTGTGCAACCCGAAGCCCTTCACACATTTTTATAGGCTCCACTCAAAAGTAAACTAATGTTTAAAAATTAAGTTATTGTAAAATCAATGAGAATTTGCCGAGATTTGAACCCAAAAACCTTTCAAACGCTAGATGACTGCTCTACAAATACCTGCTAAAGTTTAAATAAAAAACAACAAAGACAACATTAATTGTCTTTGAATGCTCACTTGGTGAAACTAGGTTTAATAATAAAATATCAAACTAAACACTTGTCTAAGTCTCACAAAATTCAGCCTCCAAGTCACCTTATGAGGGCATCGTCAGAGGCTGGCCAGCACAGTTAGTAACCATAGACGCGTTTCGCTCTTATTAGAGCTCATCAGTATGGTATAACTCACTTCTTCACCTAGAACAAAGTTCACGTGAGACTTTGCCAAGTGTTTGCTTAATATTTTTTATTAAACCTAGTTTCACCAAGTGTATGGATGACAATTAATTTTATCTTTGTTGTTATTTAAATTGCTATTGCGTAGCTTTTCCTTTTTTCGGTAGATGGCATTACTGGTTAGACAGAACTTCTCATGTCATCTTACTGTTTGTTAGAGATCTTATTCTCTGCTGGCACAGTTCTTCGTCACCAGCTTCTTCACGTGAACTTTGTTATATATAAAATTTGAAAAGATTTAATTTTTGAAGTTATAGTTTAACAAATTGAAATTACATTGCTAACGTGGGAAAACTCATTGATTTTGTAAAATTATTTCTAGATGGGGTAGGTGGCTCAGTGGTATCGAGTCGGCCTGTGGATCTTGAGAACCCTGGTTCGATCCCCACAGTCGACAAACAATTTTCACCAATTTAAAAAATCTACCTCTGTGGCTCCTCCTCCACTAATATCTTTGGAGGCCGTGATTTGACGGCTGGTAACCGCACTTCACGCGAAAAAATATATCACTTACCGAGATCTGCTTAGGCAGAGTGCCACACTCAGTGATGGGTAAAAGGCGTGATGATATATTTATTTATTTTATATTTCTAAATAATCTTTGATAAATAGATGAGATCAAAATATTTATGAATCATATTTCAAATTGTGTCGGTTGTTGAAGATGATAAAATCGACTTTATCTTCAAAGTATGAACTTTTATTTCAAAGATTTACTGTATTCTGTAAGTCGCTTCTTTTTTAGAGTATGTACTAAAATATTTCTGCTTTATTTTGTAAACAAATCAAAACAGTAAATATTAAAATAAAAAGATCTATAAATTTCAATACAATATAATAATGCACTGATTTTCTTGCATTTCTCTCAAAATTTTCCTACCAGAGATGACTCTTCTTTTACTGGAATCCAGGTCTCCGATAAGTACCTAATGCCTCTGGCACATTGGTCAAAGAGCATCGATGAGTATCGATGAGCTCTTCGATGAAACAACAGAACGCACCCGTCATCGACGACAAATAGAGGCTCCTCTATTTCCATCGAAGAGCTCATCGATGAAACGAACGTATCTCATTTCACTCGTATCTTTTGTGTCTCATTTCACGTTAGCATATTTTTGAAATTTTGTTTTTCTTTCTCAACTTTAGAAGCTTTTATTGTTTGTCAATGACGGGTGCGTTCTGTTGTTTACGATTCCGAAAAAGTAGCAATTGACCCTTTCATTTAAAAGGTTGCAAGAGCCTAATTTAATCATTATTTTTTCTAAAATAAACCGAAATAGACGTTCATACTAGCGGACAATTAATATTAGATTTTAATTCATTATTAAATTGCTCTACTCAGATTAGATTAATTCAGCTGTTTCATTGAATCTTTAGTTGAAGCAAACCACACACACACAGAAACACAAATCTTGAAATTTCTGGAAGATACACTTACCCTCTTTCCCGGACGCACTCCAATTGTTTCCCAGTTAGTCTTCTAGGCTCCCCTTTACCATCAACAGCAACTGCATCTAGTTCATCAAACGATGGAGCTATAAACAGATCTCGAAGATGGTGTCTAGGTCTTCTGCCCAAGGAACCGCCGTCCATGGAGATTACCATGGAGTCTACTTGCGATACAGGCGGCGGCAAAACTATAGAAAAAAATACATATTTATTTTAGCTAAAACAGTACACCTAGTAATGGGTAAAAGGCGTGATGATATATTTATATAATGAAGTAGGTGGCTCAGTGGTATCGAGTCGGACTGTGGATCTTGAGAACTCGGGTTCGATTTCCACAGCCGACAAACAATTTTCACCACATTAAAACTACCTCTGTGGCTCCCCCTATACTAACATATTTGGGGACGTAATTTAACGCCTGATAAACGCACTAGATCTGCTACGACAGAGTGTCACATCCAACAATGCGTAAAAGGCGTGACGATATATTTATTTATATTATTTATAATAGCATCCAAACTATTTTTTTTATATATGTTGAAGTCTGTGAAACAATGCAAATTTGAATCATATATTAGTTTGTTTTTTCATATTAACTGTACAAAATAGGGCCCAACAAACAAGGATCTAACTGATAGAACTTCAAAATTTAAATTTATACAATTTTTCCTGCTTAATTTTTATTGTAGGTAGCTCAGTGGTATCGAGTCGGCCTGTGGATCTTGAGAACCCTGGTTCGATCTCCACAGCCGACAAACAATTTTCACCAATTTAAATCTAGCTCTGTGTCTTCCCTTCCACTAACATCTTTGGAGGCCGTGATTTGACGGCTGGTAACCACACTTCACGCGAAAAATACATGACTTACCGAGATCTGCTTAGGCAGAGTGCTACGCCCAGTAATAGGTAAAAGGCGTGATGATATATTTATTTTATTTAAATACAAGATATTTATTAGCCTAGGAAAACCAGTTGTACCAAACTATCGAAATTTAAACACAAGAATAATTGTAGATAAAACAGTTACTTACTAATTGGAAAAGTCTTCCAGTGGTAAAGAAACTGTTCCGCAACATGTTTGATATTATTGACGAGTTGTTCCACTTCCGGTGGAGCCCCAACAAGGTTCACGTCGAAATTGAGGGGCTCACGCTCGGGTTGTAGAGGATCTGAATATAATCCTCCATCCCCTGGCTTTAAGGGGTACAGACTTGTTGGGCGAGAATAGCTCAACGCGGTTTCTTGGCTGTTACGTAGTTCTAAACCACGAGGAACTGAAAAAAAAATAGAGTAAATATGATGATCGACTGTTTTAATAATGAAGAAACTTAGATAACAACAAAGACAAAATTAATTGTCATTCATGCACTTGGTGAGACTAGGTATAATAAAAAATATTAAATAAAATTCTAGGCAAAGTCTCACAAAATTCAGCCTCCGAGTCACCTTATGAGGGCATCGTCGGAGGCCGGCCAGCACAGTTAGTAACCATGGACGCGTTTCGCTCTTGTTAGAGCTCATCAGCATGGTATAACTCACTTCTTCACCTAGAACAAAGTTCATGTGAAGAAGCTGGTGACGAAGAACTGTGCCAGCAGAGAATAAGATCTCTAACAAACGGTAAGATGACATGAGAAGTTCTGTCGAACCATTAATGCCATCTACCGAAAAAAATGAAAAGCTACGCTATAGCAATTTAAAAACAACAAAGACAAAATTAATTGTCATTCATGCACTTGGTGAGACTAGGTATAATAAAAAACAGGGTTCGTAAATATCATGATATTTATAATAAATATCAAAATATCTGATATATAGGATATATATCAGATAAATATCACTTTTTGGATATTTATTTTTTAATTTTAGTTTTTGTACACATTTAGAAAAACTGAAAAATTCGAAAAATTTCACTTCTCCGGAGGCTATATCTCAAAAACTAAACAAGATATGGAAATGCGCTCAACGGCGTTGAATTCCCCGTGTCCGAATTGACTTATAAGCAAATTTTCATACAATTTTATGCAATTTAATATTTTTAATTATTTCCTAAGGGGTACCCCTTTGGTTTTTTCAGATTTAATTCAATTTTCCCAAAAATCCTTAATCGTAGGATTATTAAAACGAAAATTTACATACATATGTATTTTGACCCATTGAATCCAGTGGTGCAATCTTCAAATGCATATGACTTCTGGTTTTCGAGAAAATGTTAAAAAACCGCTTTTTGCGATTTTTTTGGCGGAAAATTGAAAAAAAATAAAAATCGCTGAAACTATGCTTATAAGTTAACTGAAGCACGAGAAAATTAATGCCGTTGACCGCGTTTTCATATCACATTTAGTTTTCGAGATATAGCCTCGTAAAAGTAGAAAAACTGAAAAATTCGAAAAATTTCACTTTTCCGGAGGCTATATCTCAAAAACTAAACAAGATATGGAAATGCGCTCAACGGCGTTGAATTCCCCGTGTCCGAATTGACTTGTAAGCAAATTTTCATACAATTTTATGCAATTTAATATTTTTAATTATTTCCTAAGGGGTACCCCTTTGGTTTTTTCAGATTTTAATTCAATTTTCCCAAAAATCCTTAATCGTAGGATTATTAAAACGAAAATTTACATACATATGTATTTTGACCCACTGAATCCAGTGGTGCAATCTACAAATGCATATGACTTCTGGTTTTCGAGAAAATGTTAAAAAACCGCTTTTTGCGATTTTTTTGGCGGAAAATTGAAAAAAAATAAAAATCGCTGAAACTATGTTTATAAGATAACTGAAGCACGAGAAAATTAATGCCGTTGAGCGCGTTTTCATATCACATTTAGTTTTCGAGATATAGCCTCGTAAAAGTAGAAAAACTGAAAAATTCGAAAAATTTCACTTTTCCGGAGGCTATATCTCAAAAACTAAACAAGATATGGAAATGCGCTCAACGGCGTTGAATTCCCCGTGTCCGAATTGACTTGTAAGCAAATTTTCATACAATTTTATGCAATTTAATATTTTTAATTATTTCCTAAGGGGTACCCCTTTGGTTTTTTCAGATTTTAATTCAATTTTCCCAAGAATCCTTAATCGTAGGATTATTAAAACGAAAATTTACATACATATGTATTTTGACCCACTGAATCCAGTGGTGCAATCTACAAATGCATATGACTTCTGGTTTTCGAGAAAATGTTAAAAAACCGCTTTTTGCGATTTTTTTGGCGGAAAATTGAAAAAAAATAAAAATCGCTGAAACTATGTTTTTAAGTTAACTGAAGCACGAGAAAATTAATGCCGTTGAGCGCATTTTCATATCACATTTAGTTTTCGAGATATAGCCTCGGAAAAGTAGAAAAACTGAAAAATACGAAATATTTCACTTCTCCGGAGGCTATATCACAAAAACTATTTGATATTTTTATATAATGGATATATATCATTGCAAAAATATGACGATATATATCAAAATAAATATCATGATATATATCGATCGATATATATCTTCGAACCCTGCTAAAAAATATAAAATAATAATAAAACTTAGATAATTGGAATTTCAGTCTAATTTATTTTTAAAATGTTACAATTCCAACGTTTTGGTGATAACTATCAATTATTAGACGGTACATATCCCTGAAAAAGGCGATGAATTGTAACAGTTAAAAATAAATTAGACTGATATTCCAATTATCTAAGTGTCTTCTTGAAAAGAAAAATATTTGAAAAAATTATTATTATTATTTTAAGAGTATAAATAAATCTTTTACTGAGATCTGCTACGACAGAGTGCCATACCCAATATTGGGTAAATTTATTTTTCATATTATTTATTTTGTGATTAATATAGTGTGATATACTTACTGTTGCCAGCCCCAGGTTCGCTTTCAGTCCGCTGATGGCAATAACCACTCCGGAGTCTATCTCCACGTTCACATTCAACCCGGTGGTCGGAATCAGAGCGTTGGTGGCCACCTCCATGTAGTCGAGGGCCCCCAGATTCGCTGCGGCGATGCAGAACCCCTGCGGGGCCCTTACCCGCCGAATTCGGTCGAGACATTAGTGACGGGGACGACGCTTTTTTGACATTATCTTCAGAGAAACAAATTTATCCATTCGTTCATTAACAAAAAGTTATATATACAAGGTATCTCACGAAAACTATGTCATAGGCGATTACTGATTACAGGAAAATGTTTCAAATAAAAATTGTAGAGAATTTGATTTTGTATTTAAATCAATTTTTCTACTACCATATGAAAAAGAATTTGATTTTAACATTCATAAGTTAGGAAAAGTTGTAGTTTATCGTACTAGTGCGGAAATATAACTCAATATAATTTCTAATAGGGTATGTCATCGTATCCATAGTTACATGAAAGCTTTAACAAATTTCAAAACAAACAAATTGTCAACAAATATTTTTAAATTCTTTTTCAAGAGTAAAAAGAGTAAAGAGTAAAAAATATTGTGTGCAACACATAGGAAATAGTATTTATTTATTTATGTTACTCTGTACAACAGGACTTTAATCCCAATTACAGTACAGGGTCCGCAGTCACCGAGCCGCAGTGTAGTAGTTCATATAATTTTTAGCTTGAGTGAGATTCAAACTCGGGATCTCCGGATTCGAATTCCGTAGCGCTATCCACACCACCGTACTGACGGACGGTATATTGTAATACTAGTGAAGAAAGGGATAGGTAAAAGGCCTGATGATATATTTATTTATTTACTTAGAAGGAGAATATAATATTCTATTTGAGTAATTCTCCAATTAAGTAACCTATTTTTATGTTTTTCGCTTACGGCACGATTTTATCGGACATCTCGTATATTAGAAATAAAAAATAAATTTATTTACATAAATATGCAACATATATAATTTACACTGTATATACAGGGTGTTTCAGGACTAGTGTAACAAACTTTAACAGCTTATTCCTGAGGTCATTTTGAGCCAAAAATGTCATATGAACATAGGTCCTATTCCTTCTAGTTACCAAAATACAAGAGGTTAAAGTTCTGTAAATAATACGAAATTTTCAAATTTTTGTAATTAAGATACATTTGGAAAACAAGAGTTTTATTGAAAAGTCATACCTTATTTGTCTTAATTAATTTTATTTATTAATATTAACGCATACGATTTAGAGAACAAAACATAAAATGACACAATTAAATAGACACAGAACAACATAACCAAACATGGACACAATATGAAATAAGATAACAAATTTAAAAAAAATTACAGCAAGTGTTCAAAATGAGCGCCTTGAACTCGTATGCATGTTAATATTAATAAATAAAATTAATTAAGACAAATAGGGTATGACTTTTCAATAAAACTCTTGTCTTCCGAAAGTATCTTGATTACAAAAATTTGAAAATTTCGTATTATTTACAGAACTTTAACCTCTTGTATTTTGGTAACTAGAAGGAATAGGACCTATGTTCATATGACATTTTTAGCTCAAAATGACCTCAGGAATAAGCTGTTAAAGTTTGTTACACTAGTCCTGAAACACCCTGTATATAATAATTTAAATGTACAATTCCTATTAAAAAAAAGCTTATAATCTGCAACGTAAATGTATAAATATTGATTAGAAAAGTTCATAATTTGTTTCTTGCACCAAATTAGCATATACAGTGAGGGCCTCCATAATTGATACATATTGCGGCAAACATTTATTTTACTAATAAATTTAATCTATATTAAACTACTGTTAATTTAATTTGCACATAAGCAAAATGACTGCAATATATAGCTGTATCAATCGATAGAATAAACTGTATAGCTTTAATATTCTCCTACAGGAAATTACCATCCAAAAATCGTTTTTCAAAATATTATCATATCCGGACCCAAATTTAGACAGGGTCTAAATTTATACCACGCATCGATTCAAACTAAAATACTTTGTAGTTAATAAACATCAGTTCTTCGATGTTTCGGACATTATATATTCTATTATTTTTTATGGGGTAGGTGGCTCAGTGGTATCGAGTGGGCTTGTGGATCTTGAGAACCCTAGTTCGATCCCCACAGCCGACAAACAATTTTCACCAAATTAAATCTACACCTGTGGCTCTCTCTCCACTAATATCTTTCGGGGCCATGATTTAACGGCTGGTAACCGCACTTCACACGAAAAAATATATCACTTACCAAGATCTGCTTAGGCAGAGAGCCACACCCAGTAATGAATAAAAGGCGTTATGATATATTTATATTTATTTTTTTTTTTTTGAAATTGATCCAAGTATGTCAGCATACAAAAAGAAAATTTATTTTAAGAATTTTGTACTTCAACATTTTTGCGGATGGTCCTTAATTGATGTCAAATTTTTTTTTAAACGAACCAGAAATATTTGCTGATGTTTATAAATTATTTAGAGAAAACTATTTCAAATAATGTAGGCAAGTTTGACAATAAAAAATATAATAGTTATTAGTATATTAAGAAAGAAAAACGAGACTTTTTGTGTTTTGAAAATTTTCTAAAGGGAGTTTTTCGAGTTTATATCAATTTGCAAACTGTTTTAAAAATCTAAAATAAGTCACTTCGAACACGAGGAATTCAATGCCGTTGAGCACATCTTCATATCTTGCTTAGTTTTTAAGATATAGCAACCGGAAATCATTGTCTTCAGATTTTGTGCTTTTCCGAGACTATATATTAAAAAGATTATTATATCAATGGAAATAACATAATAGATTTTGGTTAAAAGGGACTAACCAGAAGTGATACATTACATGAAGCTGCTAACAGTTTTTCTTGAAAAAAATTGAATTATTCTGATTTTAGAAATAAATGCTCTGTGAATAAAAGTTTTAGAGAATTAAATTCTGCGTCTAGCACATTAAGAATTATTTAATTAGCCTTTTGTATAAACGAGATATGTTAATTTAAAAATTATATATTTTTTTGTTTGTTTTTTTAAAATTAAGTTTGCTATGGATTAGAACAAAAAATAAGGGAAAAAATAAAATTTAATGTCAGATATGTGCAATTAAAAAAATATCTATAGTTTAATACGTGTACAAGGAAGTCATGTGGTGTCCACATCAGATTTTTAAGATATAGTTAAATTCTTCATTGTCTTCAGATTTTGTACTATATCTTAAAAACCAAACGAAATATGAAGATGCTATCAACGGCATTGAATTCCTCGTACGTCAGTTAACTTATAAACAAAGTTTCTAACATTTTTATTTTTTTCAAATTTCCACAAAAAAATGTTTTTTAACATTACATCAAAAACAACAAGATATACGCACTTGGAGACTTTATCACTGGATTCAGTGGATCAAAATACATATGTATGTAAATTTTTGTTACAATATTCCTACGATTAAGGATTTTAGAACAAATTGGCCCAAAATCTAAAAAAACCTAAGGGGTACCCCTTAGGAAATAATTAAAAAATTAAATTGCTTAAAATTAGATACAAATTTCCAAATAAATTAATTCGAACACAAGGAATTCAATGCCGTTGAGCGCATCTTCATATCTTGCTTAGTTTTTAAGATATAGTCTTAGGAAAAGTTAAATTCTTCATTGTCTTCAAATTTTGTACTATATCTTCAAAACCAAACGAAATATGAAGATGCGTTCAACAGCATTGAATTCCTCTTATCCGAATTGACTTATAAACAAATTTTTATCAAATTGTATACAACTAAATCCAAGCCCGAGAAACTCAATTAAATTGAGTGCATTTCAATATCTCTTTTAGTTTTTGAAATATGAACACTTAAAATTAAAATTTTTCTTAATTTTTACACAATTTTTTCAGCGTCTATTAATTAAAAAATCTGATGTGGACACCACATGACTTCCTTGTACACGTATTAAACTATAGATATTTTTTTAATTGCACATATTTGACATTAAATCTTTTATTTTTTGTTCTAATCCATAGCAAACTTAATTTAAAAAAAAATCAAAAAATATATAATATTTAAATTTAGATATCTCGTTTATGCAAAAAGCTATTTTAAAAATTCTTAATGTGCTATACGCAGAATTTAATTCTCTAAAACTTTTATTTGCAGCATTCATTTCTAAAATTAAAATAATACCATTTTTTTCAAGGAAAACTGTTAGCAGCTTCATGTAATGTGCCACTTCCAGTTAGTCTATTTTAACCAAAATCTATTATGTTATTTCCATTGACATAGTAGTCTTATATACCAAATTTGGAAAGTTTTAAATTATATTTGAATATAGTTTTTCATGAAAATCTATTATAGGCTTCAAGTAAAGTACCACTTCCGGTAGTTGTATAATGACCAAAAAGGGAGGTGCACAACTAGATGTTATAACAGTCCTAAATATAAAGTTTCAATTTTCTACGGCTTACCGTTTTTGAGTTATGCGAGATACATACGTACGTACAGACGGCATGACGAAATTAGTCAAAATGGATTCAGGGAGGGCCAAAACACCTATTTCCGTTGAAATCTGAGAACCGAAAATTTTCGCGATTACAATACTTCCTTTACTTCGTACAAGGAAGTAAAAAACAACCGGTAAAATGTATCCTGTTTCCTGTCGACACATAACGCTAACAAATTTAGTGAATTTCGCATTATTTTCCATTGACTGCTCAGTTAATCGAATCCCAACAAAATTACATCGTTCACCGATAAACTCTGTCAAACTATCGGTGTTCCTGCGGGCCCTCGAGTAATTGTAGGCGAATGGCCAGCTTCAAAGAACTGAAAATGACCCTACCCTGGAATTACCGGACCCACTTCCGGAATTTCTGTGCGATTAGCAACTATTTTATTCCTTAAATAGGGTATATGCCTCGCTGATAATGTTTCGAACCCTCTAAATAATAATATAAGGAAGAACATATTCAATGAATTTGAATTTTGATTGAACCAGTTTAAATATCGAATATTAAATTTAAAATAAATAAATAAATAAATAATAATAATAATAAATAAATGGGGTAGGTGGCTCAGTGGTATCGAGTCGGCCTGTGGATCTTGAGAACCCTGGTTCGATCCCCACAGCCGACAAACAATTTTCACCAATTTAAAAAATCTACCTCTGTGGCTCCTCCACCACTAATATCTTTGGAGGCCGTGATTTGGCGGCTGGTAACCGCACTTCACGCGACAAAATATATCACTTACCGAGATCTGCTTAGGCAGAGTGCCACACCCAGTGATGGGTAAAAGGCGTGATGATATATATATATATATATATATATAAATTAAAAAAAAATAAAATAATAATAATAATAATAATAATAAATAAATGGGGTAGGTGGCTCAGTGGTATCGAGTCGGCCTGTGGATCTTGAGAACCCTGGTTCGATCCCCACAGCCGACAAACAATTTTCACCAATTTAAAAAATCTACCTCTGTGGCTCCCTCTCCACTAATATCTTTGAGGGCCGTGATTTGACGGCTGGTAACCGCACTTCACGCGAGGAAATATATCACTTACCGAGATCTGCTTAGGCAGAGTGCCACACTCAGTAATGGGTAAAAGGCGTGATGATATATTTATTTTATTTATTTATTTTAAATAAATATATCATCACGCCTGTTACTATTCTGTCGAAGCAGATCTTGGTGAGTGATATATTTCTGCGCATTTAAAATTGGGGTTACCAGTCATTAAATTACGGCTGTCAAAGATGTTAGTGGAGGAGGAGTCACAGGTGAAAACTGATTGTCGGCCGTGGGAGTCGAACCCGGATTCTCAAATCCATAGCCCCGACTCGATACCACTGAGTCTAAATCCATAAAACTGTTTAATAAATTGCAATTACTAAATTTTTGTAATATGAAAAATTATGTCTACGAATTTTTGATAGGAAATTTGCATTTCTATATATTTCGACACAGATTTACTTTTTGAAATATTGAAACAGGGAAATTTGGTAAAAAAATAGTAAGTAGGTCACTGTACTTAACGGCTTAAAATGTGTAGTTTATTAGGATCTGCTATTGCAGAACTGCCATGGCCAGAATTTTGACATATAAACATGCAGATGTGAATTTCTGGTTGAATTAGTTCAAAAAGTCAAAATTTTATTATATGGTTCTATATAGTTCAGAGCACGAGAAATACACTCGTTCAAACCGCATGTTAATATCTCTTTTAGTTTTTGAGTTACAGCGATTTTTGACTTTTTTTAAAGCTCAACTTTGAAAGCCCATAATTCAAAAAGTAAAAGAGATATTGAAATGCGGTTTGAACGAGTGTATTTCTCGTGCGCTACTTAACTTGTACATGTATTTTGAGAATTTTGAAAATTTTTAAATTTTTTTCGAAATTTTCTTTTGTCGATATTTCAAAAAGGTGAAGAGATAATGTAAATATGAAAACACCAGTGAATTCCTCGCGTGAAAATACATAGGTATGCAAATTTTCAGAAGAAAATTCGAACGGATACATTTTTTATTACAAAAAATCTAAAATGGCCGTTTTTTGAAGATTTCTTAAGGGGTACCCCTTGGTGTTTTTACGGATATAGGCTTTTTTTTGATTTTTTGTAATAAAAAATTTATCCGTGCGAATTTTGTTGTAAAAATTTGCATACCTATGTATTTTTACGAGAGAAATTCACTGGTGTTTTCAGATTTTCATTATCTTTTCAAGTTTTTGAAATATTGAGGAAGAAAAATTTAGAAAAAAATTTAAAAAATTTCAATATTTTCAAAATACCTGTACAAGTTAAGTAGCGCACGAGAAATACACTCGTTCAAACCGCATTTCAATATCTCTTTTAGTTTTTGAGTTATGGGCTTTCAAAGTTGAGTTAAAAAAAAAGTAAAAAATCGCTGTAACTCAAAAACTAAAAATGATATGAAGATGCGCCTTGCGCCATTCGATTTCTCGTGGTCTGAATTATATAGAACCACATTTTAATAATTTTCGATTTTTGAATTGGTTCAACCCAAAATTCTCATTATTTGTATGTACGAGCTCTTAAACGAAGAATTTTCAAACAAATCTCTACACAAAAGAACTTTTGGATTGTTTTGAGGTTCTAAATTTGTACCTAATGTTTAGTTAATGTAATTTAAAGTAATTCAAATTCATTTAATTTGTTTAAACTTAAAATGTTTCTTTTAACCTATAGACTATTACACTTCAATGCATTGCTGAAAATATTATTTCCCCTATGTTCACTTTTAAAATAAACGCTCTAATGTATTGCTGTCAAACTTTTTAACTGTAACTATGGTAATGATATATCCCTATGTTTACTGATAAGAAAAACTCCCGGTATATATAATACCGACACTGCAGCTATTAACAACACATGTTGTTGCCATGGTGAAAAACTGCTCAAATTTTTTTCTTCAGTTTTTCTTTTCTTATTTTTATCGCATTTACTTTTTTAGCAATAACGTACAATAGACTAACAGATGATTAATAATATATCAAATAAATGAATCTTCATTGTTTATGAAAGCTAATATCTGTATTTATATATTAAAAAATTATGTAGTATAAACAATATAAAATTAAAAATAAATCTATAATTATAATACGAGAATTTATCGTGTTTAGATTTTGATTAACCTTGGCCAGGAGGCGTGCCGTATTCTAATAAACAAAAACTTTTCAAAAAAATAATCTATAATAATTTATTTGTTTGACAAACATGATATTTTGCTAATTTTAGCCAGCATTTACGCTCTTATTATATTCACAGTAGTTAAGACTAAATCATACTTTAAATCTACCCCTGTGGCTTCCCCACCACTAATATCTTTGGGGGCCGTGATTTGACGACTGGTAACCGCACTTCACGTGAAAAAATATATCACTTACCGAGATCTGCTTAGGCAGAGTGCCACATTCAGTAATGGGTAAAAGGCGTGATGATGTATTTATATTTATTTAAATATACGAAGCAATTACAGATTAGCTGAAATGGTATAGTAGGAGAAAAAGTAAATTAAAAATAATTCAGATAAAATTAAACTTAAAAAATAGGTGCGCAAGCTCTACTATTGCAGATCTTGGTAGATGACATTCTTTTTACATTTATGTAAATATTAGTGGGGGATAATTTTTAAGCTATTTTATTGTACATATATACCCTAAAATGAAAGTAACGTCATTTTACAAATGTATGTAATTTGTTATAATTAAATTTTGACATATCAAGACACAAAATAACTCAGCTTCCTTTCCAATTATCTTATTATAGTATTTTTAAATTTTTATTACTTTAATAAAAACACCTCCTACAAGACTACAACCAATAATAAAATTTGTGATTTCTTAAAAAATAAATAACATATTCTTTCATTTAATGTATCGTTAATTGTAATTAAATTAAAAATAAATATCTAACAATTAATAAATAAATATGTCGTGGTATGAATTTATTTTGGCAATTATATTTAAATATCAACATGTTTCTATTAAATAAGGTAGCAAACCGAGCATGAACTTGCTATACTAATAAAATTCTTATTGCATTTTAAATGCACATGTTAAAATAGCGACAAATGATCTTTTTAGCGTCCCATGTGTGATCAAAGAAATATTACCAGACCTTGTCGATTCGGATCACGTTACCATAGCAGTATATTTTACATGAACACTTGAATATAAAAGAAAAATGTTTCTTTGTTACATATAAGTTGTAATGAAATATAAGACATTCAAGAATTTGTAGTAACACTTCCTGTTGAAGTGATTATAAGTAATGCAGTATGTTTAAAAATAATTTGGAATATTTTAAACTCATATTTCTGAAGGTATGTAACAGCGAATTGTGTTTTATAAACAAAATTTGTACTATAATAAATTCAAATATTCGATGAATAATGTATAAATTGTCATGTTTAATTGTTTGGAACCAATACAAAGATGTAACTGAGTACAACGTACAAGAATATTCAAAGGAATTTAATGCTTAATGTAAAAATATGTACTGCAGATTCAAAAATCTATTTTTATCATTTACAGGAACAGTTTCCTAGCAGGTGGTCAAATTGTAAGTCGTCCTCTGCTATAAAACATAGTCTAATTCATGTTCTATGCAAAGAATGACATAAAACAGCATCATGAACTTTTGATGATCATTTATTTAATCAAATGGTTTAATAAGAACATAATTAAAACATTTGTTGTGAACAATTTGGCAGATGACTTAACCTTATATAGAACTGTCATTGATGTACAAATTGTATATTAAAACCTACATTAATCATTCATATGATCTAATGTTGTAATTTGTGTAATTATAAGCAAAGAGTTCTAAAAGGAATATGATGTTTTGCGTACCAGAATACGAAGAGCTCCTGTCATAATTTGTTCACTTGAAGGCCGCAGACATTCTGCCATTTCGCGTTGTTCGGCTCACATTTTAAAAACTGATATTTAAATAATTCACAGAACAAATTTGTATCACAAACACATTCATTTAAGACCTTAAAATTAAAAAAAAGTTACAAAGAATGGAATATAGATCACCAACACACTCAAACGACAAATGAGAACTGAACGGAGTAGGACAAATCCAGTGCAGGCAATCTTCTGAAAAATCCCCGCTAACAAAATATAATAAAAATTGGCGCATGTTTTAAATCTTTATTTGTAAAAAAATACATACTGGATTATAAACTAACTTTTGCTACAGACATTTTTTTATCATAAAAAGAACAAGCTGCAATAATAAAATCTTCAGAATTGGAATCATATTTCCAATCAACTCCGTATGCAATATCTTCATGTTCATAATAATTTGCAACGATTTTAGGAGTTTCTAAATTGGAAAAATCAAGAATATGAAACCCTTGTCTCATACAAGCAGCTAACAAATAATTATAATTGTTAGGATTCCACTTTAAACGCCAGACAGAATCTGGTAGAGTTATTTCTGATAAAGGACATTTCATTTTACGAATATCCCATAATATCAATTGTGAATCATAACTAGAAATTATTAAACAATTATAAACAATAAAAAAAATATCAATTTAAATACCTTCCAGTTGCTAGAATATTTTCTTTTTCTTTATTGCTATGTATCGAAGTAACACCTGCATTAAATGCGCTACTTTTCAAAATTGGATTTGAACCTATTCTTAAATCAAATTTACATAGTTTAGCATCATCACCACCAGTAAAAATTAAATTTGTGTCCCAATAATAAAAAGCACAAATCCAAGCTTCAAATCCATGTCCATTCCATGTATTTTTTATAGTTAATTTGTCATTTTTTAAGTCAAAAACTGCGATATTCCCTTTGGAATCGCTAGTAACAATAGATGGTTCTTCCGAGCTATATTTTCCGGTAGACCAATCCAAGGAAAGCATTAAAACTTCACTGTCACCATTATTAATTGATGTCACCAATTGTAGTTCAATTAATTCTAGATCTAGTTTATAAATTTCTAAAGTATTCCTTGCGCTAACTACCCCTAAATACGAACAGCCATTTATTTTGTTATGACACCATTTCTGATCAAGAACAGCTTCATTGTCAATAACTTGATGAAGTTTTAACTCATTTTCTTCGTTTAAGGAAAATAAACGTATTTTTCCAAATCGTTTATTCTTTTCTTTATCTGTCTCAGATTCTATATTTGTAAATATAGTTTCAATAATAAATTACACAAATATTTACATGGGATTACCAGCTTCAAGTTGATAGTTAGCACAAACAAAAACATGTTGACATGGTTCATTTGGACACCATTCGACAGAATCTGCTGTGTAGATGGTGTCCACAACATGCAGAACAGAAATATTTGATGATGATTGTAATTTAGACATAATTTAACACAATAAGTAAATATAACCTGCAAATAGCATACGTCAAACTCATGTGTATGTTTGCTTAATTAAATCTTAAGTTAGCTGCAGAAAACTTAATCTGACTTGATCTCTTTCAAATAATATATCTTTGTTTCTATGAATGAAACTTACGATGAATTATACATAATTATAAAGCCAATACTTCAAGGTGTAGTAATAATGTACATATTATTAAATGTATGTAGAAGTAATAGATAGCAAACGGCTCAAAAATACCGAGTATGATTTTCTTTATTTTTTTTTTGTATATTTAAGAATATGGTTCTATATTATAGAGTCTATAACATATAATTTTTATCCAATATGAATTTGTAACTTTTGGGAAAAAAAATAAACATGCGGAAAAACGCTCAAAAGTAGGCTTTTGAGCAATATTTTTTGGATTGTTTGGCAGTCATATTAATTATTTAATAAACAGACACTCTATTCAAAGTGCCAAAATGAACACTGTAGCATTATGGTAGCGCTGCCACTACACAAGCATGTGTTCCCTGTTGCAAATCTCGCTGACTTCAAATAAATAAATAAATAAATATATCATCACGCCTTTTACCCATCACTGGGTGTGGCACTCTGCCTAAGCAGATCTCGGTAAGTGATATATTTTTTCGCGTGAAGTGCGGTTACCAGCCGTCAAATCACGGCCTCCAAAGATATTAGTGGTGGAGGAGCCACAGGGGTAGATTTTTTTAAATTGGTGAAAATTGTTTGTCGGTTGTGGGGATCGAACCAGGGTTCTCAAGATCCACAGTCCGACTCGATACCACTGAGCCACCTACCCCATGACTTCAATTTATTAGAAATTAGAAAACGCATTTTCCTCTTCATTTGACATAATTTTACATCATCGTTAGCGCAGTAGAATCAATTTACATTTTAATTATTGCAGATGGCTCGTGCCTCAAGGCCAGATCGAAAAGGCAGTGACTATTTGCAAGAAATTCGAACGCATTAATAGGATGAATGTCGATCCACAAGTTTATATTAATTTTACAGCAAGTACCACTAGTCAAGGTTCAGAACTATAACATAAAAACATTTAATTGCTAAAGTATGTTTCTGTGTATATATGAGATACTGAAATTTTGAAAAAATAGTTAAAAATTCACTAGGGAATTAAAAGCTAAACTGAATCACTAAAAGATAAAATGTTTCACATTTCTTTTGCTATGTGGTAGAAAAGTTTCATTAGATTTACTTTTAAAATTAAAAAAAAAGAAAAAATAATGTTCTCTTTTCAAAAACTTATATTTTTTATTATTTTATAGGAGAGTTGCTACAAGGCTAAGAAAGAAGAAGAGAAAAACAATAGCTCTTATTCAGTAATTGATTTATTCCGCACACTAAGATTACGCAAAATTACCATTCTACTTATTCTTATTTGGATGGCTATCTCACTTGTATTTGATGGACACGTTCGTAATGTCTGCTCTTTGGGGTAAGTCAAGTCACTCAAGATATCTTTAAAACAGCCGATATTCTCTAAAAAATATCCTGAAGTCCTTTTGAAATAGACAACTTCCAAAATAAATTCCTGAAGTCCTTCCGAGAAATAATCTTTCCCAAGAAAATTCTGAAGTCCTGAGATATTCATTTTTCCAAAGAAAATTCTGAAGCATCCTCACCTAATTTTTTTTTCTTTCTCCGGTACAATGTCTTCATAACCTTCACCATCGCCTCCGCGATGGAGCTTCCCGCGGACACCTTCCTCACCGTGACTTTAGATCGCTGGGGAAGACGTTGGCTGGCGTTTGGCACGATGGCTGCCAGTGGTATTTTCAGTCTATTGGCGGTGTTTACTAGTGGAAATACTACCACGGCAGTGTTTGCTATCATCGGGAGGTGTTGTGTGAACATCTTCTAAAATATTGGGTTGCAGTACGCTGCGGAGTTGCTTCCTACCGTGGTGAGAGCTCAAGGAGTAGCGTTGATACATATTATGGGATATGTTGCTAGTATTTTGTTGTTTATTTGGTGAGTGAAATATTTATTTATAATTGTAATTAGTATTTTAAATTAGATAGTTTAAATATAGTTTGTGTAGTTGTAGTTCTATAGTTAATGCTCTTGCTTTGTTAGCGAGAGTTGGCGAGTTCAATCCTCGCTGACTTCACTGTATAACTAGAAATAGAAGTGCGTCCGAGTGGTTTAAGTTTAATTATAAATTGTAGCTCCTCCTTTCCTTTCATTAAGATTAATTCTAGACATTATGTAGTGGTCCTGCTTCTAAAGTAAGAGTTCTAAAGTTTAAATATTGCGTCTTTAACTTATAACTAAAAATGCAAATATGTCCTGATTTAATTATAAGCTGTAGCTTCCCTATACTCTCATTAAGACAGTTGTAGTACCATGGTAGCACTCCTGCTTTACAAGCTAGAGTCTATACAGTCGTAGCACCATTTTAGCGCTCTAGTTTCACTAGCAAGAATGGAGAATTTTAAACTTTCATTATAAGTTGTGCAACGTAATAAATAAACAAATATCATTTTGAATTTTTAATCTATTGCTAGGTATAAATATGTCCATAACGCCTCATTTAAACTGAGATTTGACTTTTTTATTGATAGTTTATTGAAGAGCACATAATTGTTTATACGTATACAAAGTTTCATAGCTGAGAATTAAATAGGGGTGGTTTTATTGGAATCTATTGCTAGGTATAAATATACATATAATGCCTCATTTTAATCGAGATTTAACTTTTTTGTTGATTGTTTATTGAGGTACACGTAATTGTTTATATGTATACGAACTTTCATAGGTGAGATTTAAATAGGGGCGGATTTATCGAAATCTATTGCTAGGTATAAATGTGTCTATAACGCCACATTTAACGTAATATTTTACTTTTTGTTGATTTGTTATTGAAGTACATGTATATTTGTTTATATGTGTACGAAATTTTATAGCTGAGAGTTTAACAGGGATGAAATAAATGAAATCTATTGCTGGAGACGGCACAAGTCACACATGACGTTATATTGATGACGTCACTTCGCTATGTTTGTGTTATGCTCCTTTCAATATATTGTTGGGTATAAACGTCTTATACTTCTATTTGGAACAATGTATCAATTTTCAGTTATTTGTTTATTGTAGTAAACATTATTGTCTATAAATATACTAAATTTCCCGTGATGAAGTTTAATAGTAAAGGAAATAATGAAACTATTGCTGACTGATGTATTGCTGCGGAACTGTCACTGACAGCCAGCAATACATTTGAACGGTAGGACTATAATTGAGGTAGGTTAGTGTATTGCTGATTTCACATAGATATAGATGGCGACTATATATGTGGGTCAGCTATAGTCAGCTGTCAACAACAGTTTTGATAAGTACTTTACGTTGTTTAAATTATGTGATTTTAGCATAAAATAATGTTAATTAGTGACAAAATATAGTGCATTAAGTTTAAGAATATCAAGCACAAGTACGTAGTTATATTTCAAGGTAAACACATTTTTCAATCTATGTGAACTTTTCAAAATGTATTTTTGAAAACATATTTTATTTAACGTTTTAAAAGTAAATCCTATTTATAAAGACGTTATTATTTAAAGATTTTTTTTTTAAATCAAATAATACATATATTAACCGTGATTTTAATTGTTTATAACAATAACAACAATAATTATTATTATTTATAATAATATCAAATGTAAAATTATAAATATTTTATCTTTCAAGGTAACATTTGTATATAGTAGTTATGACTTGTCGATCCAATTAGCGGTTAATTAGTCTGAGCCTGCAGCAACGTAAGATAAAACGTTATAAAGTGAGTGTACGCTATCATACAAGTTGTCTATCTCTCTCACTACTACATTGTAATAATCGAAGTGGTTTTTGAACGTAAGTTGTGTTGGTACTAGACAATCATGCAACAAGCATTAGCTCTTTCATTCGTCAAAATATCTTTATGTGTGTTTTTTCTAATGTTTCCACATATTCTATGTAACTAATACATTGTTTTTATGTTTATAGGGACATCACGGAGCCTGTAAGCATCTCCTACGATCTCAGCATCATTTTGGAGCAGCATCGTAAGAGGCTTGCAGACATGTTTGCAAAGCCGAGATCGAATATTAAAATCCGCTGCTCGTAACATCCATGTAAGACAATTATTATTTTAAATTAATAATTGACAATAACTATCTTTACAATATATTTAATATATATGTAATATTTATTTGAGAATTTCTAAGATAAATTCATTTTCATTTAAAAATAATAATGGTAAATGTTTAGTAACTAGATATTTTTTAATGATAACGCTAGTGAAACGTTTTGATACATTATCAGTTAGTATTAAGGGTGATTAACTATATTTTTTATTGTTAAATTTTCCGGAATTATTTTAGACAAAAATATGTCAAGTAAAAGTTGGATATAAATAAATTTATCACTTTTATTACAAGTATTTTCACCACTAACATCTTTGGAGGCCGTGATTTTGACGGTTGGTAGCAGACTTTCACGCTTATAAATATATCACTTACCGAGATTTGCTATGACAGAGTGCCACACCCTATAATGGGTAAAAGGCGTAATGATATATTTATTTATTTTTATTTAATTAATTACAATATCCTAACACATAAAGAAAAATAAAACATTTCTATTCGACTGATTTTTTAAAAACTTGATGTTTGACACCCGTTCTATGTTAAGAAGTCTACGAAGAATTTGCAGCACGAGGAAGTCAAGCTGAAGGAACCAGTGATGGAGATGATAGCCACTGGTACTGAAAGGAGACATAACTTTCATTACTTTTTCAAGTGAGTGTATCTTTTTAATTTAATTTGGACTGCCTATAGTTTTGTTTGTAAATGTAGCTAATTTTATTATTTTTCTGAGAGAAATAATAAAATTTGATATTTTTTTAAACGGCTGTAACTTTTAAACCACTACAGAGAATTGAAATTAGTTTTAAATGTTTTGAACTAAAGTGATTAATTTTTAATAAACCGTTATTTACATTTAGTGAACAGCCGAAATCAGACGGAAATTCCGTGCATGGAAATATTCTAGCATTGGTGAGAAAATTATTTATAAATAAAATCACGCCTTTTACCCATTACTGGGAAATGAGCGGTAACAATAACAATAATAATTTATAATAATTAATTAATTAACAAAAAGAAGTAAAATGAGAAATATTTTATTTGAAATGTAGACATGTTACATGGTGGTTATGAGTTGTGTAATAAATTAGTGTCTAGTTAATTAGACGCCCGAGTCATCATGCAACGAGCTCGAGCTCCGCACTTACAAACAAAACGCTGAGCAGAGCTGGTGTTCATACCACATCTCTTGCAAATGTAAGAAAATTGTTATTTTTTCATTATTTCATGGTAAATGATAACGCTAGTAACTTGTTAGTGCTAGTGAAACGTTTTGCTACTGACTATCAGTTAGTATTAAGGGTGAGCTACTAGATTTCTATCACTTTTATTACAAGTATTTTTATTTTTATTAGGGGTCATTGTATTTTGTAAATAAAGTTAATCAAATACTTTTACTCTTTTCGGTAATTGTTTCCAATATTTAAAATATATAAGACTTAAAAGTTTTCTTAATAATATTTAAATTGAATTGTACCTATTTATCATCATTGAAAACAATGACCTTCAAATTTCACAACTAACAACCCAATAATTGGTAAAAGATGTGATGATATAATTATACTTTCAATTAATTAATTAATTACAACATCCTAATTTTTTAAAATTTATTTCTACTTGACTGGTTTTTGAAAAACTTGATATGTTTGACACCCGCTTGTGTGAATTTAGGTGACTTTGGACAGCTGCAAGAAGTTTACCGAGAATCTGAAGTACGAGAAAACAGAGCTGGAGGAACCACCAATGGAGACGATGGCCTCGGGAACTTGACGTTTGATGGCGTGTCCGGACGTTTCACTTCTATTACTTTTTCAAGTGAGTGTATCTTTTAAAATTTGAATTGGCTGTAAATATGGTTAATTTTATTATTTTTCTGCGAGAAATAATAAAATGTCGACTGAAACATGTACAATTGAACCTTTTTTAAACTAGTAAAGATAATTGAAATTGGTTTTAAATTTTGAATTCTTCATCTTTTCAACTATATTTAATCATATTTTTATTATGAAAATGTTTGTCGAAGATTGATTCGTTGATGAATAGATTGGTTTCAATATAAACCTACGTTCCGCGTACATCTGTGTAAAAACCATTTAATTGAGCCCTTGGTCTAAATAATTTTGTTGGACGATTACATATTCTCGTATAAGTATTTTTGATGTGGTAAATTGCAAAAAATTGGATGATTTTTAAGATATAGCCTTTGGAAAAGCGAAATTCCTTATTTTCTTCAGATTTTCAATTTTCTTCAGGGTAAATCTTAAGAACTAAACGACATATGAAGTTGCGCTCAACGGCATTAATTTTCTCGTGCTTCAATTAACTTGTAAACATATTTTCAGCGATTATCCATACACTTATATATTTCAAGTGAGTATATCTTTTAAATTTAAAGAGGAGCGTTAATTTGGACTGAAAATTTGGGTTGCCTATAGTTTTGTTTTGTAAATATGGCTAATTTCATAATTTCTCTGAGAGAAATAATAAAATGGTGGCTGAATGACAGTTTTTCTATAATTTTAGATACAACATTTAGAAATTAGACATTTTTTAAACGGCTGTAACTTTGTAACCAGTAAAGAAATTATCGGGCTTAGCAATTCAATTCTACATTCCTTGAATTATAACTTGGGCTTCCCAAATCCACTGAGCCACGTCACTTATACGTCATTAATTAATTTGAGCATTTATGACTTGAATTTATAAACAAAAATTCGATTGTATCTGAAACTGCTGTAATTGGAATCAAGTTTCTCTGATTTGTACGTTACTATTGCATTGTTATAATTTGTATAGGAACATCCACGGGCCTGGAATCATCATCTTGGAGCAGTTTGTGTTCTATTTATTTATTATTCTTGATATAATAATGATAATAGATTAAATCAATGACAACTTCCCCATAGGAATCTGTGTGGAATGTCCAGTGGGTTTAGTCTTCTTCTTTCTTGGCTGTTGTCCAGCAGAGCAGGTTTACGGCGGTGTAGTTTGGGTGGTTATTATCTTTTCATTTGTATATTAAGGTCATTGTGTATCGCATGGTTCTTAAGGTTTTAGATTGAAATCTGTGTAAAATTTCAATATTTGAGTTGATGGTTGTTCCCCACAGCACAGTATGACCAGATGGGTATTGCTTTAATTTTATATTTAGTTGTTGTCCATGTGTCACGTGCATCCCGAGGTATTTGGCATTATCAGCTTGCGGTATTGGTTAAGGTTCACTTGTGGGCATGTTCTTCGTTTCATTCTCCATTTGTGAAGCCATCCTCGGCAGTGGCAGGTTGTTTGTGTAGAGTTTGTATAGGACGCTGCGCTGCGGTACTCCTGATTTTATTGCACAGCACGACATCTGTCATTTCATTTATTTCACCCCTACTAAACTCTCAGCTATATAATTTCGTACACATATAAACAATTACATGTACTACAATAAACTATCAACAAACATGTGAAAAGTTAGTTGAAATGAGGCGTTATGAACATACTTATACCTAGCAATAGATTCCGATAAAACCATCCCTATTAAATTTATTATTTTGATTTTTTTTTATTAAAGTACGATAGATATTCAAGAATTGTTTCCCTATTTCTATGTTGTAAATTTAATCATATTTTAAGTACTAGTTTTCTTTAAATTCAATGTTTACATACTTATTTCTGTATTTAAATATTTTAATTACTGATGAAATTCATAAACACTAATTAAAAAAACAATTTTTGAATTAATGTTATTAAATATATGTCATTTTCAATAAATTATAATTTTTATACATAAAATACACTCCAAGACATTTTGAATTAATAAAATATAGTGCCTTTCATAAGTATAGACGTTATTCTGACGATTTTGATACAAATTTCACCTGGATATATAGTTTTTGATAATTAAAAATGTATCAACATTTTATTACATAAATTGCTTTGTATGTAACACATATATAGGATGCGATAACATAGGAATATTACATTTCAACAATTAAATTTGATATAAACGGCTTTAACATCATATTTGAACATGATTTTTAATAAATTTTCTTTAAAATCACAATAATATTTTTGCATATCTTTAGATTTTAACAGTTATAAATATTGTTTATATTTCGAAAAGCGTGATATATATTATTTATTATTATTTACATACATAAATATTACTTTTTATACATGAAAATGTGTAAAAGTACTGCATTTTAAAGTTTTTCTTTATTTTATATAAATTTATAAAAGTATTTGATTTGTTCAAACGATAAATTTGCCGAAGTGAACCTGTTTATTCCATAAATTGAGTCTTGTATGACGCTGTGTTGTTGAATGTTGCTGGATAAATAATTGTACGTTATAACAAAATACTGGTAAATAGGTAACGAGAACATTATTCTAATATTTTCGATAGATATTTGTACTTAAAAATAGTGTAAAATGTACTTTGTAATACATAACAGCTACAAGTGTTACGACATCTTAATAATGCATTTAACTAGTTGGTTTTGCCAATTGTTATTATTATTTCAAACCAACATTCTATTCATTTTGAGTATCTTTCTCAATTTTCATTTATAAAAATTTAATTCAAATATTGTTAATGGCTAAATACGTATTCATGTTATTTATTATCATTTGCTTTCTATATATTTAAATTGGTAAAAGTATAGATTTGATGATTGATCGAAACAATAATTAAACAAGTCTGTGCGTATTCAAGTTCACCTGCACTCAACAAGCAGCGTTTACAAATACACTCTTAATAATATTTACTCAATTCAGCCATTTTGTAGTTGGTGATGGCATTCGAAAGCCTTCTAAATGGTAGGTTCTTTTTTTAAAGCATTTTAGAGCTATTCTATTAATTGTTTTCTCTGTTATCATTATTAACTTTAATAAATGTTATGAAGTGTGTTACTAATATATTGTTTTTATGTTTATAGGGACATCACGGGACCTGCAAGCATCCTCATCGTGTATCAACACCCCGGAGGCATCAACAAAGACGAGTTTGAATATTAAATCTGCTGCTCTCAACATCAATAATGTAAGAACATTGTTATTTTTTAATTATTTGTTTAATATTTATTTGAGAATTAATGAAATAAATTCATATTCAGTTTAAAATAATAATGATGAATAGTAACTAAATATTTGTTAATGAAAACGCTTGTAAATTGTTAGGTAGTGTCAGTTATTATGAAAGGTAATTAACTATATTTTTAATTGTTAAACCTTCCGGAATTATTTTGGTCAAAAATATTTCAAGTTAAAGTTGGATATAAATAAATGTTCTGTTCTAAAATAATGAAAATGAATCTCCCTGAATAGACTAGCGGTCATTGTATTGAATTGAGTGCTGGTGAATTAGGGGAATGAGGGGATGGCACCTGGGGGAAGGAAGCCATGTTTATTATCGATTAGCTAAACAAAAGTTAGCGGTTAATTAGCAATTACAATTAATAGTAACTGTTTATTGTTTGGTCCAGGCGTAATCGGAGAGAAATGCGAGCACTGGATCCTCATCCACACCGACATGAAACCCTCAGTGGAGAGAAGAGATTGGAACCTGCAGAACCGGAGTCGAGGGATTTAAACAGAATGAGCTTCGCCAGAGAGCAGCTGTCCTGCTCTTGTTGCATTCCTGCGCTGATTGGGAATTGGTTCCGATCGATATTTGAAACAAATCATTAGAAATATTCGGAGTGCTGGTGTTGACTCAGACAGCAAACACCGTGGTGATGGTGTCGACGACGATCGCTCTTCAGAAACCTACTCTTCATGTCGGCAGCAAGAGAAGAGAATGGAATCAGACGGAAATGTTCTGGCATTGGTGAGAAACTTATTTACAAATCAAATCACGCCTTTTACCCATTACTGGGAAATTATTCACGTATAAACGTTTCACGTTTTAAATTTGTTTACTTTTATAAAAAAAATAACAATAATAATTTATAATAATTAATGAAAAAAGTAAAATGAGAAATATTTTATTTGAAATGTAGACATGTTGTGTACGTTTCAATGTATTGAGTTGTGTCATCAATTAGTTAACTAATTAACTAGTCGGCCGTGTCATCATGCAACGAGCTCGAGCTCCGCACTTGCAAACAAATCGTTGACCAGAGCTGGTCGCTTGAAAATAATCACGTGCTAGTTAGTTGTTAGTTAGTGACACGTTGTGCTAGTGAGTTGTTAGTGCTAGTGATTAGTATCAAAGGTGAGCAACCATATTTCTATCACGAGCTGTCCGTGTATTTTGTAAACAAAGTCCACAAATACTTTTACCTTTTTGGGTAATTATTTCCAATATTTAAAATATATAAGAGTTTTAAAAGTTTTCTTTACAATATTTAAATTGGGTTGTACGTATTTATCATCATTTAAAACAATGACCTACATCTGTGGTGGCTGTGATTTGACCCAATAATGGGTAAAAGGTGTGGTGATTTAATTATACATTCAATTAATTAATTAATGACAACATCCTAACACAAGAGACTTGATGTGTTTGACACCCTCTCTGTGTTCATTCAGGTGACTGTGGGCAGCTGCAGGAAGTCGACGGAGAATCTGGAGCACCAGGAAGCCGAGCTGGAGGAGATGATGGCCCCGGGGACTTGATGTTTGATGGCGTGTCCGGACGCTTCACTTCCAGTACTTTTGCAAGTGAGTGTATCTTTTAAAATTTAAATTTACTGTAAATTATAAAATGGCTGAAACTTGTACAATTAAACATTTTTTAAACGGTTGTAACTTTTAAACTAGTCAAGATAATTGAAATTGGTTTTAAATTTTGAATTCTCCATGTTTTCAACTATATTTAATCATATTTTTATTATGAAAATGATTCTTCGATGAATCTGATGAGTGAATTGGTTTTAATATAAACCTACGTTCCGCGTACATCTGTGTAAAAGCCATTTATTTGAGCCCTTGGCCTAAATAATTTTGTTGGACAATTAAATATTCTTCTAGAAGTATTTTGATTTGATAAATTACGTAAAACATTAATTGTCTCTTGCTTCAATTAACTTGTAAACATATTTTCAGTCATTAACCAAACACTTATATATTTGTTAATTAAAATACTAATATGATGGATTGTAATTGCCCAAAATCTGCAATTGCTGATTAGGCATGTGCGTACTGAACATTTTAGAGTTTATTTCATTCATGAACTTGGAATAATTCTAATATTCTTTACAAAATCGCATGAATTTTATATGAAAAACTGTTCATTCCGCCGCTAAAATCCACGTTTAATTAAATTAATTGAAGCACCAAACTATTTTATTTTAATTATTTTACGTTTAAATTATATACATATTTGTTTTAAAATAAGTTTAAATAGTTTTTCAATCAGTCATTTTGAATTCAAATATAAATGTCAAAAGTAGAAAATTTATTTAGCACTAAATTAATTTTGGCACACCTGCAATCAATTATAGGCGGGTAAAAAAATCTGTAGACTATTTTGGGGGCAAGTACATTAAAATATTAGTTTTCGGGGTTAAATGCTGTTTATAATAAAAAAAATATGTTATGAACGTTAATAATAATTACTAATAAATAATATAGAGTAGTTTTTATTGATTAGAAATCAAATTATTTTTATAATATAAACACCCAATAATTTGGATGCATACTGCGCCACTGATACAGTTCAACGTTTTATGAATAGATGGCAGTAGTATGTTAGTTGTCAGAAACTGATATTTGACAAGTAAACTAGACTTGTAAAATGATGTGATTTTAAACTAAAATATTGTTAATTAGCAACAAATGTAGTAGAACAAGTAAGTTTGAATTAATTTATAATGCGCCAATGTCGTTTTTAGGTATGAATTTCATGCACAAACCATAGACAGATGTCAGGGAATGAAAACAACATTTGTCGACTTTAAAACCAATTATTATGAAAGACAATGTTTACAATCACCACAAATCAACGACAAAACCAACTTGTGGACCTGGTGCACCAGGTTGTTGATGCACCGTGAAACCGCCAAACTGGTGAGATGATTTTTTATTTATATTTTTGAGGCTATATTTTTTGTTTCTTTGTACTTTTAAAATATCTTGATTAGTACAAGACATACGCGCTGCTAAATAAATTAAATTATTTTTTAATTTAATTACTTTTTAAACAATGAGTGTATCTTTTAATTGACTAAATGTGGGTTTCCTTTTACTATTTCCAGTATACTCACTCTCAAAAGTTATGATGATTATGAAACTTAAAATAAACATGATGAAAGGTGCTCTGCTATGTTACTAATACATTGTTTTTATGTTTATAGGGACATCATCAAGATGTTGAAGCAGCTGGCGTGATTGGAGCTGCCGCCATTCAGAGCTTGGAGCAGCTGGAGCTGGTGTCGCCGTGGACATCATCATCAATGTAAGTACATTGTTATTTTTTTTTATTTATTTGGGTAAAAACAATAATAATAATGATGGTGAATGATTAGTAACTGACAATCTACTAAATATTCATTAATGATAACGATAGTAGATTATTAGCTAGTCAAGGGTGATTAATTATAAAGCTTGTCCCAGAAAAAAATGGCGCCTATAATTTTTAACTAAAAACCATATAATTAAATGAATTTTTTTAAAAACTATTGAAGACTTTATTGTTCAACAACTAAATAGTACATAATAGCGCATATATTTACATTTTAATTATGATTCATCCAAAAGTTGCGCAATTTCCTTTTCACCCCATTTCATTAAAATTTGTACAGCATAATCAGATATCATTTTTGTAATTTGTTTCCACTTATATTTGAAATTATCGACAGAATTGGGTGGTTTCTTATATTTTAATAACTTCTGCTTCATATGGGGCCAATATTTTTTGATTGGGCGCAATTCAGGACAATTTGTAGGATTTTCAGATTTATGTACAAATTCTATATGTGGGGTTTCTTTTATACCAATCAATGACATTGTTTGTGTAATGACATGTTGCCAAATCTGGCCAAAATAGTGTTGGTGTGTTATGAAACCTTATGAAGGGCAATAATCGTCTTTCAAGACACTCGCTTAAATATCTTTCGCCATTGGAACAAATGGCCTGCCATACAAGCATCTTTTTTGAGAATTTTTCTATTTTAATTACCTTCAATTAACTACTTAACAGATTTTCTGAACTTTCCAGAATAATAATAATGACCTGGTCGAGATTTTAATTCAAGTTAACAATACGTTTCGACATCCATGATTACACAATTTTTTTGATATGACTTTAAAGAAAATTTTTCTTGATCTTGATTTTGTGTTAATTTCTTGCTTAGTATTCCTGTTAGGCACTTTTGTTTTTTAATGACTTTATAGAATTCTTTAGCTTAATTTTCTGGACTGTTGATTTAGTAGTTTCAAATTTCTTAACCAAATCTCTCACAGAAAGATTTGTATTTTTACACAAAGCCTTCAAGACATTTTCTCAATATTTTAATTTACAAATCCAGGTTTGCATCCACTTCCACATTATTTTGTGTATCACCCGTTTCATTATATCTTCTTAACACCCTTGTTGTAGATTTTAACTCTAAAGCTACTTTTCTTGTGGATATATGCCTATTTTGAACAAATTTGTACAAAATATTTTCGCGTAATTCTTCGTATTTCGATGGCATCTTTGTATACTAAATTGTATGAAAGTTGTCAACTACTTGTTTTTGTATAATGCATAGCCAATTAATAAAAACGCATCACATAAAAATTTGTATATCTATAAAAGCAGTAAACGAAAAGGCCTAAATCTAAGCGACAATTTTTTCTGGAGCAAGCTTTATTTTACTTTTACAATTATTTTTCTCCTAAAATAATTGATGTCCGGTTCAAAGCAGAAAATTAAAATTAATCTCGTTTAATAATTTGATTTTACTAACGGTGACTTTTACCCAATATTTAAAATATATGAGTTTTAAAAATGTTGTTTACAACATTTAACTTTGAAGAGGTTTGAAAATGTGGACTGTCGATAATTTTGTTTGTAAATATGGCTAATTTTATTAATTTTCTGAGAGAAAATATGAATGACAGTTTTTAGTATCCAGTCAACCGGGTTTCAACATTCAATTCCTCATCTATTGACTATAGTTTCATCCCTTAATATTAACCCTCCAGTAAATAATTAATTTTAAAATAAACATTATTGAAGCAAGGATGGTGTGTTGGGTTGAGAATGTTCTGTGAATGTCGCAGTGGACAATTATTCACAATTGGTTTAAACATGTAATTTTATTTTGATAATTTACTATTCTTTAATATTAAAAATTACTTTAAAAGATTGTTTAGTATTTTTAATGATAGATGCTCATATTAAATTGAGTTTTGCAGTTTACGCAAATTATCTGAATGCGGCATTCAGTCCCAGGAGTCGAACGCCATGCCCACGCTGTCCACCGGGTGCTTCAACACACTTCAGGAACAAAAGATAAGTACAAATTTTATTTATATTTTAATTAATCTAAAAAATGAAAAAAGAAATTATTAATAATTTATTTAGAATTTTATTGAGACACAGCCTTGCCATACATCTGCTGTCTTTTAATTTAATTTATTGTTTGATGTGAGAAATATTTGTTTAACGGTTTAAAAGTAAATTGCTTTAATTTCTAGAAACGTTATTATTTTACTTTTGTTTATACTAAATAATAATATATTAATAACATTAATAATTTCTAATAATAATAACAGAAAACTGAATAATATTGTATTTGAAGTGTATGTTAGATGTGTGTATGTTTCAAATTCACTTTAATCTCATTCATTGGTTGTGAGTGTGTCATCAAATAGGTCGCCGCTGCGAGTCTGCAACAAGAAGTTCACTTGCCAAACAAACGTTGTCGTCGTGTAATTTAACTTTTGTCTGCCTTATTTAAAGGCCTTCATAACTTCATAACCGATATCGTATCGTGGGCTTGATTTATAGTTATACTATAAGATCAACTTCTCGAGTCGATATCGTGTTTGTTTTCATTGTTTACTCACTACGTACATTTTAATTTAGTTAGTTAGTTGCTGCCTTAATAGGAGGCCATCCTAACTGTGTGTAGTTCTTTTCGTGGGGTTGATTTATTACTATAAATCAATTTTACGAATCGAAATTGTGTAGATCGATATCTATCGTGGGTTTGATTTGAAATCAACCTCACGAGTCGATATCGTGTATTTTGTATTATCCACCAAAAAACGCAGGTCCCACGTAGGGCCCCAACATACATCCCATCACCAGGAGACAAGTTTGAAGCGTTTCGTGATCCGGGTTGGGGCGAGTCCCTCGCGAGCGTGCTGCTGAGTGTAGCTAGAAGGTGTAAGCCGATGCCTTGGGTGGTCGAGTTATCGAATCACAGGAACCATATTGTCCAATGAGTCATTGGGAGATCTAGACATAATTCGACTGTTCGAGCACTGCGAAATCTTCCCAGCAGTCGGGTAGGTTGGTAGGCGGTGAACCGAGAGGTCGTGGGCACGGAATATGCTCAACGTTTTTGCTAACTTGACAAGCACGCTTCGGTTGCTTTGTCGTAGATTCGTAGCTAGTCGTTGGCAAACACTTAGGTAAGATAGGGTATGTAGGGAGAAAAAGATGGCACCTTTACTGAAGACTACGTAAAATGTGAGTCTCTTTCAGGTTCTTCCTAACACTTGACCGATATCTTATCGTGGATATGATTTATAGTTATACTATAAGATCATATTCACGAGTCAATATCGTGTTTTTTATCTACGTACATTTAAATTTAGTTAGTTTAGTTTCTGCCTTGTTAGAAGGCCTTCCTAACAACTGTGTAGTTCTTTTCGTGGGGTTGATTTATTACTATAAATCAATTTTACGAATCGAAATTGGTTAGAACAATATCTATCGTGGGGTTGATTTATTTCCATAAATCAATTTTACGAATTGATATTGTGATATCTATCGTGGGTTTGATGTGTAATCAATCTCACGAGTCGATATCGGATGTTTTGTATTGTCCACCACAAATCGCTGGCCCCACGTGGGGCCCAACATACATACTGGAAGCGTTTCGCGGTTGCTTTGTCGTAGATTCGTAGCTAGTCTTTAACAAAAACTTAGGTAAGATAGGGTAGGTAGGGAGAAGAAGGACACCATCATTGAAAACCTTCTGTTTTTCAAGGAGTATTTGTACTTGTTTCTAATAATATTTTGTTGTTAGGTGCGGTGGTGAATGAAGAAAACCAACGTTTCCTGTTGGTGATTACATCAAATGCTGGGAAGATTCATCAGCATCAGAATCAACAGCTTCTCTTCAAACACATCAGAAGATGACTGCAAAACCAACGCAGAATGTCGTCAAGACCGCTGCCTCCAACATCAATATAAGATAATTATTAGTTTTAAGTGGGTTGTATTTAATCGAGCACCAAAATATCAGCTCTAAATAATTCATATTCGTTATCCAAAATACTAGGACTTTGCTAATCTGTTTATCAATTTAAATATCAAATATTTGTATTTGCTTATTGCTATATTAGCATTTAATTTTCCATGAAGCTTATTTACTATTATATTTAAAGATCAGTTGCTATTTTTTATGCCTAATTATTATTTTTAGTATTCATTTAATTATTTCTGGCAAGAGCAACACATTTCTTATTGTTTATTGATGATACAATGATTTCGGTGCTCATTTAAATTATTCCCTTTTTAAATTATTTGGGTAAAAGTCGGTTAAAAACAGTAATAAATATGTTGTTTTAAATTAATATAAAATAGCGCAATTGTGTACAAGGGAGAATGTGAGTGAAAATGGACAGAGAGTGATTGATTTTATTCTGTGTGATGAATGATTGATGCTCGGTTTTTCAGTACATTCTGACATTTATATGTCATAATTATTTGTCACAATTTTGTTCAGTAAAGAAACCGTGAGAAGGGTGAGAATTAGAAATATATTACAATAAACACTTTTCTATTTACTATTTCATATACAATTTAATTCTTTTATTATTGAGTTAATTTGTAATTTTACGTATTCCTCTTTTTCTGCCAATTTGCACCAATTTTTAATTGTCTGCCCCCATTATTTTTCTCTTTTTAAAATTATTTAAACTTGTGCTAGAATTTTAATGAACGCGTACCTGACTTAGAACTTAAATGTAATCTTGTACATTATTAATATTTTTATCTTTGGACTAGAGAACTTTTAAAATTTTCGCCCTACAGTATTAAATGAGGCAGAAATTTCCTCCCAACACTTTTCTTCCTCTTAACACAATACTTTATTAGTTTTTTTCATTCTATACATGTTTGTAACTCTCACTAATTCTATTAATAATTCAACTTCATTGGTGGAAAAATTTGCAGCTCTTTTAATATTTCCAATCATGTGTATATAAATATATTTCTTATTTTGCCTGTGACAGAATATAAACTGAATTTCGGTAATCAAGACAATGATTATAATTTGACATTTAGTTTAGGTTCAGCTGAACTAGATTAATTTGACAAGTTATAAACAAAAAAATGTTCAGGCTCAAGTTCAAGGTTCAACTGAAAAACCGAGCAGGAGAAGTTGATTTGATGGTGTCGCGTATACGTCTGGATAAAAGTTGGTGAATGAGGATGTTAGAGATATGTCTGTTGAGTAAATAAATGAATGGTACGAATGATGAATTATATTGTGGAATGAATCAGATGTTAGGAATAGATGGTGTGAGTATTTTAGGGGTTTGTATGGTAGCGTAAATGGACTGAATGGTTATAGTGAAATTGCAAGAGAAAATGTTAGAGGTGAGAATGATGTCGGCTTGAATGAGATGTTGATGTATGGAGGTGAGAGGTTATTTGACTCCTGATGATTGGAAATGCGCGCACGCAGTTAGTGTTTGAAGGTAGCGAGGCTGCGGTAGTGTCTGCGTTACCTGGTGCGGATGATGTTGTTGTAAATGATTTCAATAAATGAAGCAGAAAACGATTTAAATAATGTTAATTAATAAATAAAACCACTTAGTATTTAGTTTTATACATTTGGTCAGAAGGTAGATATGTGGTTTACAAACACTTATATATTGTACAAATACAAAAATAATTGTTAATAGAGAGAGGGACTGTTTAGGGAATTTCCGTTTAATGACAAGGTCTATGAAAGTTGAGTTTAGAACATCTAAATATTCATTCATTAGTTTCTGGTCGGCCCTAACGGCTTTCTTAATTTTAAAAGCTTCAAGGAAAGTGAATCGATATCCTTTCCTTTTATATGTAGAACTGACAAATTACATATAGAACTGTTATGATAAAAATCTATCAAGTGTTTAGCTAGATTAGACTGGGTACTTTTGGTCATATAATTATAACAATACTCTTTAAATCTAGTCTGGAAACTTTGTCCTGTTTGCTCTATATAAACAAATTCACAATCTTTACATTTAATTTAACAAAGGGTCTTTATTCATTAGTTTATTATTATTAGTATATAATGTCAAATTTCCTCCAATTTTTGGCCATACTACGATTCATGCCATTAACATAATTTAATTTTTTATAAATTAATTTAGATCTAGTTTCAAAGTGTAACAGGATAAAATTAATTTCTTGTAATTGATCTAGTTTTCTTATTTATTAGCTTCACAGTGATTTCTTCACTGTAACCATTGTTTGCTGCAAAATTTAAAATGATTATAATTCAGATCATCAGATAAATTATAAAAAGTTGCTAGCTTTATATTACATGGGTGATACAAATTAGTGGGTTTCCTGTAAATATTAAAATTAAATTTATTGTTAATGTGTTGAATAGTAATGGCCAAGATATTTATGCTTTTATTAACTTTCACTTCAGTGGTGAATTATGTATTTTAATCAAATTAATTAAGGACATTTAGTAGTTGTAAATATTTTAGGAGGTATTTATTGGAATTGAGGCATATATTCTCTAAATTGTTCATGAATATTTCAGATAATACAGACCCTCATTTTGTTAATTACAAATGTCACCAAAGAGCAAAAATAATTTGTTTGTAGGCAAACTTCCAGCAAGTTTAAAACCTCCCGAGTTATAGTTGAAGTTACATGGTTAACTTCAAGCTGACATATAAGTGTTTGCAAAACCATTTCTAAATTCATGAAACAAAATGCCAAGTGTTTGTATTTATTAATTTTAAATCATGTTTCGCCGAATGCAAACAGCTTCATTAATTGAAATGATGAATGTATTAGTGTTTGAGAAGAGCGATTGCAATGTTTTGGTGATGGATGATGTGAGATTGGAGATGATATGAATGTGTTTGTATATTAGGGTAGTATGTGATCGAGGTATGGACGTATTAATTCAGAATACATTGGTGTATGTTGTATGATGACTCTGAGATTGACATGAATGTTGTTGAAAGAGTGAATATAAGTCAGATGAGATAGTTTAGGAATGTGGAACGTGTGTCGAATGGAAGATATGAATGAACTTGTATGAAAGAATTTATGAATGTATTTATGTATGAAGAGTTGATGGTAGATTGAGCATGTGGTTGAAGCAAGGATGACTGAATGTTTCTGGGGTTCGTGTTACCCCATTTAATAAGATATTATCTTTACAACATATTTATTATTTGTTTAAACTATATAATAATGAATGATTCACTTTAAAATTATAATGATGAATCGTTCTCATCTGTAACACAATACTTTGCTAGCTGACAATTTATTATATATACATATATATTTTTTATTGTAACATTAGCAGATTGTCAGCTAGTGAAACATTGTGATACAGTGACAGTTAGTATAAAAAAACAAACAAATTACGATTGATTAACTAGATTTTTCATTGTTAAACATTCCGGCATTATTTTATACAAATATATTTCAAGTAAATGATTGATATAAATAAATTTGAATCAGTTTTATTTTAAATATTATTCACTAAATAACTTATGACCGATTTAAATAAAGTTAATCAAATCATCCTCCATTTATACTAACAGTCAACATATTTTGTAAATAAAAATAATGATATACTTTTACCCAAAATAATTGTATCCAAGTATTAATTCTAAAAGTTTCCTTTATAATAATTAAATTGATTTCTTTTTAAAAATTATGAAAACTGACAGAATTGATATTTACTAGTGATAATAAATAAATATGTTTTAAGTAGATAGTTGACAATAACTTTGTTTAACACATATTTATTCTTTAAGAATAAGAAATAGGGTACCCATTGTAATAAGTTAACATATATCTTATTACAATATTCCTTATTCTTAAAGAATAAATGTGTGTTGAAGAGATTTATTGTGAATTATTTAATTTAAAATAGTTTTTATTGTTAAATATAAATAAGTTAATAAAATTGTTGTAATTCAGTATGTAATAATAAGAAATATTGTAATAAGAAAACATACATCTTATTGCAATACGTCTTATACTTCAAGAAAATATATGTTTTAAAGAGACTTATTCTAAATTAATTTAGATAGGTATCCTCATTAAATCCCTCAAATCATTTATAAAATTGTCATCTTTCTGAATACTCCCTCAAATCTTTTGTAATGTTATCATTTTCCCAAAAGTCCTTAAATTCATTTGTAAGATAGTAATCCTCCTAAAAAGTCCTCCAATTCATTTTTAATTCCTTTCATGAAGTCCCTCAAATCATTTATAAAATTGTCTTCCTCCCAAAAATTCCTCCAATTCATTTGCAAGATATAATCTTCTCGAAAAGTCCTCCAATACATTTCTATTTCCTCCCATGAAGTCCCTCAAATCAATTATAAAATTGTTCTTCCTCCAATTCATTTATAAGATATCATCCTCCCAAAAACTCCCTCAAATCATTTATAAAATAGCCATCTTACTAAATGTCCCTCAAATCCATTTATAAAATAATCACCCTTTTAAAAAGTTCCTCAAATAACTTATAAAGCAATCCTACATTCTAAAAGACACCCCAGAAATTAAATAATATTTTTTTCAATAATATATTATATATTTAATAAAAATTGTAATAATTATGTTTTACATTGTATTTATAATATACATTTGTTTTTGTAATAAATAAATTGTAATGAATGCTTTAAATACTGTATTTATAATAAATATTGTAATACAGATGTTAGTTTCTATTGTATACTGATTTAAAACGTCAATAAAAGTGTTTAAAATGGCTGCCATTCTTTCATTTATTTCCTTCTGTAAATATAAATATATTTTATTCAAATTCAATTAACTTGTCTTCCATTTTGTACCTCCCATATATTAAATGAAATTCAATTAAATATCAATTAAGAGGAGGAGCCACGAAAGATTCAATGGGCGTCAACACACCCAATTAAGAAACAGGGTTGCCAATTCACTATAACCAAAATCCAGTAGAGTTACCTCCTCATCGTTCTGCGCCCCGGATACAAATCGACGAATTTGGAGCAATTCCTGACCAAAAACTCGAAGTTTTTTTCCTAGTTCAAAAATTGAACAATAGATAGCACCACCATGCATACATGATTGATGCTGCCCCCTGGTGACCAATTTTAGAACTAAGAAAAAAAACTTTGAAATTTTGTCAGGATCTGCTCCAATTTGGTCGGTTAGTATCCGGGGCGCAGAACGGCGAGGAGGTATCTTTACTGTATTTTGGTTATAGTGAATTGGCATCACTGCTTTCTTAATTGGTTGTGCTACCGCCCTCATATCTTCTATTGCTCCTCCTCATAATTGAAACTTAATTGAATTTAATTTTATATATGGGAGGAACAAAATGGCTGATTAATAGAAATTTAAATGGAAGTATTTAAATGTAAATAATTAAATAGACGCCATTTTAAATTCAACCATTGACATTTAAAGTAAAAGAAACCAATATGAAAATAATTAATTAAATTAACTTAGTTCGCAAATTCACCAACAGATGGCAGCACCAGTCCTAAAAAACCCGTGAGAAAAAAAAATTAAAAACAAAAAGGTATGTATAAATATAAACAATATTTATTATCATTGCAAAGTTGTGTACAAGTTTTACTAACATTTTATTTTAGAATTGTTAACTACAAGTACATTTTATTTATAATACAAACTATTTTTTAAATAAATTAATTTAGAATAAGTCTCTTTATTCTTGAAGTATAAGACGTATTGCAATAAGATGTATGTTTTCTTATTACAATATTTCTTATTCTTAAAGAATAGATATATTTTAAATAGAGTTATTGTAAACTTATCTATTTAAAACATTTATTATTGTTTTTACATATTTAATTACAATAATATTATTAACTTATTTATCTTAAACAATAAAAACTATATTTTAAATTAAATAATTCACAATAAATCTCTTCAACACATATTTATTTTTTAAGAATAAAGAATATTGTAATAAGATATATGTTAACTTATTACAATGGGTACCCTATTTCTTATTCTTAAAGAATAAATATGTGTTAAACAAAGTTATTGTCAACTATCTACTTAAAACATATTTGTTATTATCACTAGTAAATATCAATTCTGTCAGTTTTCCCAATTTTAAAAAAGAAATCAATTTAATTATTATAATGGAAACTTTTAGAATTAATACTTTGATACAATTATTTTGGGTAAAAGTATTTCATTATCTTTATTTACAAAATATGTTGACTGTTAGTATAAATAATCGATGAGGATGATTTGATTAACTTTATTTAAATCGGTCATAAGTTGTTTAGTGAATAATATTTAAAATAAAACTGATTCAAATTTATTTATATCAATCATTTACTTGAAATATATTTGTATAAAATAATGCCGGAATGTGAAAAATCTAGTTAATCATCCGTAATTTGTTTGTTTTTTTTTATACTAACTGTTACTGTATCACAATGTTTCACTAGCTGACAATCTGCTAATGTTACAATAAAAAAATATATATGTATGTATAATAAATTGTCAGCTAGCAAAGTATTGTGTTACAGATGAGAACGATTCATCATTATAATTTTAAAGTGAATCATTCATTATTATATAGTTTAAACAAATAATACATATGTTGTAAAGATAATATCTTATTAAATGGGGTAACACGAACCCCTGAAACATTCAGTCATCCTTGCTTCAACCACATGCTCAATCTACCATCAACTCTTCATAAATAAATACATACATATACATTCATACAAGTTCATTCATATCTTCCATTCGACACACGTTCCACATTCCTAAACTATCTCATCTGACTTATACTCACTCTTTCAACAACATTCATGTCAATCTCAGAGTCATCATACAACATACACCAATGTATTCTAAACAAATGTTCCCAGAGTACCTTGCATCCCACTGATATCCTTCTTTCAATCTCTCAATTAATACGTGCATACCTCGATCACATACTACCCTAATATACAAACACATTCATTTCATCTCCAATCTCACATCATCCATCACCGAAACATTGCAATCGCTCTTCTCAAACACTAATACATTCATCATTTCAATTAATGAAGCTGTTTGCATTCAGCGAAACATTATTTAAAATTAATAAATACAAACACTTGGCATTTTGTTTCATGAATTTAGAAATGGTTTTGCAAACACTTATATGTAGTTCAAATACAAACTAACTCTGTTAATAGAGAGAGGGAGGTTTTGGGAATTTACTTCCATTCCAATTTTCATTCAAAACAGCTTGAAGTTAACCATGTAACTTTAAACTTGCTGGAAGTTTGCCTACAAACAAATTATTTTTGCTCTTTGGTGACATTTGTAATTAACAAAATGAGGGTCTTTATTACCTGAAATATTCATTTGAGAATATATTCCTCAATTCCAATAAATACCTCCTAAAATATTTACAGTTTTGGTATAGATATATCGACGATGTTTACACCAGGAGCAACAACTACTAAATGTCCTTAATTCATTTGATTAAAATACATAATTCACCACTGAAGTGAAAGTTAATAAAAGCATAAATATCTTGGCCATTACTATCAAACACATTAACAATAAATTTAATTTTAGTATTTACAGGAAATCCACTAATTTGTATCACCCATGTAATATAAAGCTATTAACGTTTTATAATTTATCTGATGATCTGAATTATAATCATTTTAAATATTACAGCAAACAATGGTTACAGTGCAGAAATCACTGTGAAGCTAATAAATAAGAAAACTAGATCAATTACAAGAAATTAATTTTATCCTGTACACTTTGAAACTAGATTTAAATCAATTTATAAAAAATTAAATTATGTTAATGGCATGAATCGTAGTATGGCCACGAATTGGAGGAAATTTGACATTATATACTAATAATAATAAACTAATGAATAAAGACCCTTTGTTAAATTAAATGTAAAGATTGTGAATTTGTTTATATAGAGCAAACAGGACCAAGTTTCCAGACTAGATTTAAAGAGTATTGTTATAATTATATGATCAAAAGTACCCAGTCTAATCTAGCTAAACACTTGATAGATTTTTATCATAACAGTTCTATATGTAATTTGTCAGTTCTACATATAAAAGGAAAGGATATCGATTAACTTTCCTTGAAGCTTTTAAAATTAAGAAAGCCGTTAGGGCCGATCAGAAACTAATGAATGAATATTTAGATGTTATAAACTCAACTTTCATAGACCTTGTCATTAAAGGAAATTCCCTAAACAGTCCCTCTCTCTATTAACAATGTGTTTGTATTTGAACAATATATAAGTGTTTGTAAATTTGTTTTGTAAACCATATCTACCAATAAATATTATTGCCAAATTTATAAAACTAAATACTAAGTGGTTTTATTTATTATTTTTACCAACACATGATCATTAATTAACATTATTTAAATCGTTTTCTGCTTCATTTATTGAAATCATTTACAACAACATCATCCGCACCAGGTAACGCAGACACTACCGCAGCCTCGCTTCCTTCAAACACTCGAACTGCGTGCGCGCATTTCCAATCATCAGGAGTCAAATAACCTCTCACCTCCATACATCAACATCTCATTCAAGCCGGGAGCCTTGCCATTCTTTACACTCAACATCATTCTCATCTGATTCATTCCACAATATAATTCATCATTCGTACCATTCATTCATTCATTCATTTACTCAACAGACATATCTCTAACATCCTCATTATACACCCTCATTTACCAACTTTTATCCAGACGTATACGCGACACCATCAAATACACTTCTCATGCTCGGTTTTTCAGTTGAGCCTCAACATTTTTTTGTTTATAACTTGTCAAATTAATCTAGTTCAGCTGAACCTAAACTCAATGTCAACAAAATTTTATGGAGTTGTGTAATTTGGGATTCTGAGAAAATTATAATCATTGTCCCAGTTTATTCTGTCACAGGCAAAATAAGAAATATATTTATATACACATGATGGAAAATATTAAAGGAGCTGCAAATTTTTCCACCAATGAAGTTGAATTATTAATAGATTTAGTGAGAGTTAAAAACATGTATAGAATGAAAAAAAAACTGATAAAGTATTGTGTTAAGAGGAAGAAAAGTGTTGGGAGGAAATTTCTGCCTCATTTAATACTGTAGTGCCAAAATTTTAAAAGTTCTCTAGTCCAAAGATTAAAATATTAATAATGTAAAAGTTTAAATTTAAGTTGTACGTCAGGTACGTGTTCATTAAAATTCTAGCACAAGTTTAAATAATTTTAAAAAGAGAAAATGAATAGGGGCAGACAATTAAAAATTGGTGCAAATTGGCAGAAAAAGAGGAATACGTAAAATTACAAATTAGCTCAATAATAACAGAATTAAATTGTATATGAAATAGTGAATAGTAAAGTGTATATTGTAATATATTTCTAATGATACCCTTCTGACGGTTTTACTATATTTCTAATTATTTTAGGTCTTCTAACACGACCAAGTCGCTCAACAAAATTGCGACAAATAATTATGTCATATAAATGTCAGAAAGTACTGAAAAACCGCGCATCAATCATTCATCACACAGAATAAAATCAATCACTCTGTCCATTTTCACTCACATTCTCCCTTGTACACAATTGCGCTATTTTATATTAATTTAAAACAACATATTTATTACTGTTTTTAACCGACTTTTACCCAAATAATTTAAAAAGGGAATAATTTAAATGAGCACCGAAATCATTATATCATCAATAATCAATAAGAACTGTGTTGCTCTTGCCAGAAATATATTTATTAAACACCAAAAATATATATTTTTAACTCTAGTTAAATTATATTTTGATAAGTATGAAATAATTAAATGAATACTAAAAATACTAACTGATCTTTAAATATAATAGTAAATAAGCTTCATGGAAAATTAAATGCTAATATGGCAAATAGCAAACACAAATATTTGATATTTAAATTGATAAACAGATTAGCAAAGTCTAGTATTTTGGATAACGAATATGAATTATTTAGAGCTGATATTTTGGTGCTCGATTAAATACAACCCACTTAAAACTAATAATTATCTTATATTGATGTTGGAGGCAGCGGTCTTGACGACGTTCTGCGTTGACTTTGCAGTCATCTTCTGATGTGTTTGAAGAGAAGCTGTCGATTCTGCTGCTGATGAATCTTCCCAGCATTTGATGTAATCACCAACAGGAAACGTTGGTTTTCTTCATTCACCACCGCACCTAACAACAAAATATTATTAGAAACAAGTACAAATACTCCTTAAAAAACAATAAGTTTTCAATGATGGTGTCCTTCTTCTCCCTACCTACCCTATCTTACCTAAGTTTTTGTCAAAGACTAGCTACGAAGCAACCGCGAAACGCTATGATGGGGCCCCACGTGGGGCCAGCGTTTTGTGGTGGGCAATACAAAACATCCGATATCGACTCGTGAGGTTGATTACACATCAAACCCACGATAGATATCACAATATCAATTCGTAAAATTGATTTATGGAAATAAATCAACCCCACGATAGATATTGTTCTAACCAATTTCGATTCGTAAAATTGATTTATAGTAATAAATCAACCCCACGAAAAGAACTACACAGTTGTTAGGAAGGCCTTCTAATAAGGCAGAAACTAAACTAACTAAATTTAAATGTACGTAGAGATAAAAACACGATATTGACTCGTGAATATGATCTTATAGTATAAATATAAATCATATCCACGATAAGATATCGGTCAAGTGTTAGGAAGAACCTGAAAGAGACTCACATTTTACGTAGTCTTCAGTAAAGGTGCCATCTTTTTCTCCCTACCCATCCCTATCTTACCTAAGTTTTTGCCAACGACTAGCTACGAATCTACGACAAAGCAACCGAAGCGTGCTTGTCAAGTTAGCAAAAACGTTGAGCATATTCCGTGCCCACGACCTCTCGGTTCACCGCCTACCAACCTACCCGACTGCTGGGAAGATTTCGCAGTGCTCGAACAGTCGAATTATGTCTAGATCTCCCAATGACTCATTGGACAATATGGTTCCTGTGATTCGATAACTCGACCACCCAAGGCATCGGCTTACACCTTCTAGCTACACTCAGCAGCACGCTCGCGAGGGACTCGCCCCAACCCGGATCACGAAACGCTTCAAACTTGTCTCCTGGTGATGGGATGTATGTTGGGGCCCTACGTGGGACCTGCGTTTTTTGGTGGATAATACAAAATACACGATATCGACTCGTGAGGTTGATTTCAAATCAAACCCACGATAGATATCGATCTACACAATTTCGATTCGTAAAATTGATTTATAGTAATAAATCAACCCCACGAAAAGAACTACACACAGTTAGGATGGCCTCCTATTAAGGCAGCAACTAACTAACTAAATTAAAATGTACGTAGTGAGTAAACAATAAAAACAAACACGATATCGACTCGGGAAGTTGATCTTATAGTATAACTATAAATCAAGCCCACGATACGATATCGGTTATGAAGTTATGAAGGCCTTTAAATAAGACAGACAAAAGTTAAATTACACGACGACGACGTTTGTTTGGCAAGTGAACTTCTTGTTGCAGACTCGCAGCGACCTACTTAAAATTAAAGTGAATTTGAAACATATACACATCTAACATACACTTCAAATACAATATTACTCAGTTTACTGTTATTATTATTAGAAATTATTAATATTATTAATATATTATTATTTAGTATAAACAAAAGTAAAATAATAACGTTTATCTACTCTTATTAAATAATGTATTCATTACTTATGAAATTTATGATAAGTAATACTAATCATTATTGACAGTGTTAAAAATGTTAAGTAGTGTTCATATTTATTAAATAAAAATAAAAACAAAAAATTTAAGCAATCTGACTTATTCATAATGTAACATAAAAAAAATAATTGTATATAGTCGTAGATAAAGTATAGTATTCTATTCGCAAGTAATAGCTATTACTCACTCGAATGATTTACAACACGCACCTTCGGCTCGTGTTGCAAACTTCATTCTCCTGAGTAACAGCTTATATTACTTACTCATTGAATAATATACTATTTTTTGAATTTAGCAATTTACTTTTAAAACACTTTAAACAAATATTTCTCACATCTAACAATAAATGAAATTAAAAGACAGCAGATGTATGTCAAGGCGGTGTCTCAATAAAATTCTAAATAAATTATTAATAATTTCTTTTCTCATTTTTTACATTAATTAAAATATAAATTTGTACTCATCTTTTGTTCCTGAAGTGTGTTGAAGCAACGGTGGACAGCGTGGACAACTTGGGCATGGCGCTCGAGTCCTGGGACTGAATGCCGCATTCAAATATGCATGCAAAACAGAATTTAAAATAAGCATCTATCATTAAAAATACTAAACAATATTTAAAAGTAATTTTTAATATTAAACAATAGTAAATGATCAAAATAAAATTATATGTTTAAACCAATTGTGAATAATTCTTCATTTTAGAATTAATTACTTTCTGGAGGGTTGATATTAAGGGATGAAACTATGGTCAATAGATGAGGAATTGAATGTTGAAACCCGGTTGACTGGTTACTAAATTACAGCCGTTTTTAAAACATGTTTATATTTAAAGTTACGGAAAAACTGTCGTTCATATTTTCTCTCAAAAAATTAATAAAATTAACCAGATTTACAAACAAAACTATAGGCAGTCCACATTTTCAAACCTCTTCAAAGTTAAATGTTGTAGACAACATTTGAAAAACTCATATATTTTAAATATTGGGTAAAAGTCACCGCTAGTAAAATCAAATTATTAAACGAGATTAATTTTAATTTTCTGCTTTGAACCGGACATCAATTATTTTAGGAGAAAAATAATTGTAAAAGTAAAATAAAGCTTGCCCCAGAAAAAAATTGTCGCTTAGGTTTAGGCCTTTTCGTATACTGCTTTTATAGATATACAAATTTGTATGTGATGCGTTTTTATAGTTGGCTATGCATTATACAAAAACAATTAGTTGACAACTTTCATACAATTTAGTGTACAAAGATGCCATTGAAACACAAACAATTGCGCGAAAATATTTTGTACAAATGTGTTCAAAATAGGCATATATCCACAAGAAAAGTAGCTTTAGAGTTAAAATCTACAACAAGGACTGTTCAAAGGGTGTTACGAAGATATAATGAAACGGGTAATACACAAAAAAAATGTGGAAGTGGATTTGTAGATTAAAATATTGAGAAAATGTCTTGAAGGCTTTGTGTGAAAATAAAAATCTTTCTGTGAGAGATTTGGTTAAGAAATTTGAAACTACTCAATCAACAGTCCAGAAAATTAAGCTAAAGAATTCTATAAAGTATTTAAAACAAAAAACAAAAGTGCCTAACAGGAATACTAAGCAAGAAACTAACACAAAATGAAGATCACGAAAACTTTACTTTAAAGTGATATCAAAAAAATTATGTGTTATCATGGATGTCGAAACGTATTGTTAACTTGAATTAAAATCTCGACCAAGTCATTATTATTATTCTGGAAAGTTCAGAACATCTGTTAGTAGCTAATTGAAGGTAATTCAAATAGAAAAATTCTCAAAAAAGATGCTTGTATGGCAGGCCATTTGTTCCTGTGGCAAACGCAGTATGCCTTACTTTTCGACATCGACAATCAACGGCAAAAGATATTTAAGCGAGTGTCTTGAAAGATGATTATTGCCCTTCATAACACACCAATACTATTTTGGCCATATTTGGCAACATGTCATTACACAAAAAATGTCATTGATTGGTATAAAAGAAACTCCACATATAGAATTTGTACATAAATTTGAAAATCCTAAAAATTGTCCAGAATTGCGCCCAAACAAAAAATATTGGCCCCATATGAAGCAGAAGTTATTAAAATATAAGAAACCACTCAATTCTGTCGATAATTTCAAATATAAGTGGAAACAAATTACAAAAATGATATCTGATTATGCTGTATAAATTTTAATGAAAGGGCTGAAAAGGAAATTGTGCAACTTTTAGATGAATCATAATTAAAATGTAAATATATGCTATTATATACTATTTAGTTGTTGATCAATAAAGTCTTCAATAGTTTTTAAAAAATTCATTTAATTATATGGTTTTTAGTTAAAAATTATAGGCGACATTGTTTTCTGGGACAAGCTTTATAATTAATCACCCTTGACTAGCTAATAATGTACTACCGTTATCATTAATTAATATTTAGTAGATTGTCAGTTACTAATCATTCACCATCATTATTATTATTGTTTTTACCCAAATAATTAAAAAAATAACAATGTACTTACATTGATGATGATGTCCACGGTGACACCAGCTCCAGCTGCTCCAAGCTCTGGATGGCGGCAGCTCCAATGACACCAGCTGCTTCAACATCTTGATGATGTCCCTATAAACATAAAAACAATGTATTAGTAACATAGCACAGCACCCTTCATCATGTTTATTTTAAGTTTCATAATCATCATAACTTTTGAGAGTGAGTATACTAGAAATAGTAAAAGGAAACCCACATTTAGTCATTTAAAAGATACACTCATTGTTTAAAAAGTAATTGAATTAAAAAAATAATTTAATTTATTTAGCAGCGCGTAAGTCTTGTACTAATCGAGATATTTTAAAAGTACAAAGAAACAAAAAATAAAGCCCCAAAAATATAAATAAACAATCATCTCACCTGTTTGGCGCTTTTACTGTGCATCTACAACCTGGTGCACCAGGTCCACAAGTTGGTTTTAAAGTCGACAAATGTTGTTTCCATTCCCTGACATCTGTCTATGGTTTGCGCATGAAATCCATACCTAAAAACGATATTAGCGCATTAGAAATTAATTTAAATTCAAACTTACTTATTCTACTACATTTTGTTGGCAATTAACAATATTTTAGTTTAATATCACATCATTTTACAAATCTAGTTTACTTGTCAAATATCAGTTTCTGACAACTAACAGACTACTGCCACCTATTCATAATACCTTGAACTATATCAGTGGCGCAGTATGCATCCAAATTATAGGGTGTTTATTTTATAAAAATCATTTGATTTCTAATCAATAAAGACTACTCTATATTATTTATAAGTAATTATTATTAACGTTCATAACATATTTTTTTATTATAAACAGCATTTAACCCCGAAAACTAATATTTTAATGTCTTTGCCCCCAAAATAGTCCACGGATTTTTTTACCCGCCTAAGTAATTTAGTGATAAATTAATTCTCTAGTTTTGGCATTTATATTTGAATTCAAAATGACTGAAAAACTATTTAAACTTATTTTAAAACAAATATGTATATAATTTAAACGTAAAATAATTAAAATAAAATAGATTGGTGCTTCAATTAATTTAATTAAACGTGGATTTTAGCAGCGAATTGAAAACTTTTTCATATAAAATTCATGAGATTTTGTAAAGAATATTAGAACTATTCCAAGTTCATGAATGAAACAAACTCTAAAGGGGGTTCAGTATGCACATGTCTAATCTGCAATTGCAGATTTTGGACAGTTACAATCCATCATATTAGTTATTTAATTAACAAATATATAAGTGTTTGGTTAATGACTGAAAATATGTTTACAAGTTAATTGAAGCACGAGACAATTAATGTTTTACGTAATTTACCAAATCAAAATACTTCTAGAAGAATATGTAATCGTCCAACAAAATTATTTAGGCCAAGGACTCAAATAAATGGCTTTTACACAGATGTACGCGGAACGTAGGTTTATATTGAAAGAATCAAGCATCGACAAACATCATAATAAAAAATTAAAACCAATTTCAATTATCTGGACTAGTTTAAAAGTTACAGCCGACATATTTACAGCCAATTTAAAAAAAAATAAAAGCTACACTCACCTGCAAAAGTACTGGAAGTGAAGCGTCCGGACACGCCATCAAACATCAAGTCCCCGGGGCCATCATCTCCTCCAGCTCGGCTTCCTGGTGCTCCAGATTCTCCGTCGACTTCTTGCAGCTGTCCAAAGTCACCTGAATGAACACAGAGCGAGTGTCAAACATATCAAGTCTCTTGTGTTAGGATGTTGAAATTAATTAATTAATTGAATGTATAACTAAATCACCACACCTTTTACCCATTATTGGGTGAAATCACAGCCACTCGCACTAGCACGTGATTATTTTCAAGCGACCAGCTCTGCTCAGCGTTTTGTTTGCAAGTGCGGAGCTCGAGCTCGTTGCATGATGACTCGCCCGACTAATTAATTGATGACACAACTCAATACATTGAAACTTACACAACATGTCTATATTTCAAATAAAATATTTCTCATTTTACTTTTTTCATTAATTATTATAAATTATTATTGTTATATATTTTTTATAAAAGTAAACAAATTTAAAACGTGAAACGTTTATACGTGAATAATTTCCCAGTAATGAGGTAAAAGGCGTGATTTGATTTATAAATAAGTTTCTCACCAATGCCAGAACATTTCAGTCTGATTCTCTTCTCTTGCTGCCGACATGAAGAGTAGGTTTGTGAAGAGCGATCGTCGTCGACATTATCACCACGGTGTTTGCTGTCTGAGTCAACACCAGCGCTCCAAGTATTTCTAATGATTTGCTTAAAATATCGATCGGAACCAATTCCTAATCAGCGCAGGAATGCAACAAGAGCAAGACAGCTGCTCTCTGGCGAAGCTCATTCTGTTTAAATTCCTCGACTCCGGTTCTGCAGGTTCCAATCTCTTCTCTCCACGGAGGGTTTCATGTCGGTGTGGATGAGTATCCAGTGCTCGCATTTCTCTCCGATTACGCCTGGAACAAACAATAAACAGTTACTATTAATTGTAATTGCTAATTAACCGCTAACTTTTGTTTAGCTAATCGATAATAAACATGGCTTCCTTCCTCCAGGTGCCATCCCCTCATTCCCCTCATTCACCAACACTCAATTCAATACAATGACCGCTAGTCTAATTAAGGGAAATTCATTTTCATTATTATAGGACAGAAATACTTGTTTATAACATTTATTTATATCCAACTTTAACTTGAAATATTTTTGACAAAAATAATTCCGGAAGGTTTAACAATTAAAAATATAGTTAATCAGCCTTCATAATAACTGACACTAACTAACAATTTACTAGCTTTATCATTAACAAATATCTAGTTACTATTACATACATACATACATAACATCACGCTATATCCCATTAAATGGGGTAGCACGAACCCGTCAACATTCTCATCCTGACACACGATACTCGATTCGACCACATTAACACTTCCTCCATACAAACTCTTTCTTTTCTCACAACCAAAATCCATCAACACACAACAAACATTCATCCATTCGCTAGTGTGCACTGCGCTTGTTTCTGAAGATGGTCTCCACACAATTGCAGGTAAACACTCGAAACATCTAACCAATTAATCTAAAATCAAGAATCATACGCTTGTCTTCATTCATCATATTTATCCCGCAATTAATTCCTATCCTGACACACCACTTTTGCTTCAACCACATTCATAATTCTTTTCATACAAGCTCGTTTATTCTTCACGCTCAGAAACTTTCGCTCACGCAACAACCCTTCAATCATATTCATCCACTTGTTCCTAGGCCGTCCACGCAAACTTTCACCCTCAATTTCACCAACATACACCTGTTTCACCAATCTGTCATTCGACATACGTTCTACATGACCAAACCATCTCAACTCACTTATTCCCACTCTTCTTACAACATTCTTCCCAATCTCACATTCATCATACACCAATGTATTCCGGACACGATCTCTTCTAGTATATCCACACACACCCCGCAAATATCTCATTTCCACAGCAGTTATTTGCGGGGTGTGTTACTATTCATCATTATTATTTTAAACTGAATATGAATTTATCTCACAAATTCTCAAATAAATATTAAAACAAATAATTAAAAAATAACAATATTCTTACATGGATGTTGAGAGCAGCAGATTTAATATTCAAACTCATCTTTGCTGATGCCTCCGGGGTGTTGATACACGCTGAGGATGCTTGCAGGTCCCGTGATGTCCCTATAAACATAAAAACAATATATTAGTAACACACTTCATAACATTTATTAAAGTTAATAATGATAACAGAGAAGACAATTAATAGAATAGCTCTAAAATGCTTTAAAAAAAGAACCGACCATTTAGAAGGCTTTCGAATGCCATCACCAACTACAAAATGGCTGAATTGAGTAAATATTATTAAGAGTGTATTTGTAAACGCTGCTTGTTGAGTGCAGGTGAACTTGAATACGCACAGACTTGTTTAATTAATGTTTCGATCAGTCATTCAATCAATACTTTTACCAATTTAAATATATAGAAAGCAAGTGATAATAAATAACATGAATACGTATTTGGCCATTAATAATATTTGAATTAAATTTTTATAAATGACAATTGAGAAAGATATTCAAAATGAATAGAATATTGTTTTGAAATAATAATAACAATTGGCAAAACCAACTAGTTAAATGCATTATTAAGATGTCGTAACACTTGTAGCTGTTATGTATTACAAAGTACATTTTACACTATTTTTAAGTACAAATATCTATCGAAAATATTAGAATAATATTCTCGTTAACTGTTTACCAGTATTTTGTTATAACGTACAATTATTTATCCAGCAACATTCAACAGCACAGCGTCATACAAGACTAAATTTATGGAATAAACAGGTTCACTTCGGCAAATTTATCGTTTGAACAAATCAAATACTTTTATAAATTTATATAAAATAAAGAAAATACTTTTAAAATCAGTATTTTGACACATTTTCATGTATAAAAACTAATATTTATGTATGTAAATAATAATAAATAATATATATCACGCTTTCCGAAATAAAAATACTATTTATAACTGTTAAAATCTAAAGATATGCAAAAATATGATTGTGATTTAAAAGAAAATTTATTTAAAATCATGTTCAAATATAATGTTAAAGCAGTTTATCCCAAATTTAATTATTGAAATGTAATATTTCTGTTACTGCATTTTCTGTATGTTACGTACAAAGGTTATGTAACAAAATGTTGATGCATTTTTAAGTATCAAAAACTAAATTTACAGGTGAAATTTGTATCAAATTCGTCAGAATAACATCTATACTTACGAAAGGCACTATATTTTATTAATATTTATTGATATTTTTACTCACAAACACTAATTTTCTAGCAGCACATCTAATAACCACCATGCTTGCAACTTATGAACTGTGAAGTCGACGCAACGCCTGCACACTGCACGAACTTCCGCGCAAACCAGTGAACATCAAAATGTCTTGGAGTGTATTTTATGTCTAAAATTTATAATTTATTGAAAATGACATATATTTAATAACATTAATTCAAAATTTGTTTTTTAAATTAGTGTTTATGAATTTTATAAGTAATTAAAATATTTAAATACAGAAATAAGTATTGAAATTAAAGAAAACTAGTACTTAAAATATGATTTTTACAATATAGAAATAGGGAAACAATTCTTGAATGTACTTTAACAAAAAAAAAATGAATAGTATATTACATAATAAGTCAGGAAAGTGATGCTTTACTTGACGAAGCGGTTGTTTGAAGTACGAGGCCGTTAGGCCGAGTATTTTAATTCGCTGAGTCAAGTAAAACACTTTCGTGACGTATTATGTATACTATTTTTTCAGAAATCGTTCATATTTATATTTGATCAATATAATTAATAATAAATATTTCAAAATGTTTAATTTTTTGGTAAGAATCATATTGGCAGCAAACTACATATCCAAGGTGATAACAAAAGTTGTTGAAAACAATATCTTATGTGAAAAATCTATTGAATATATTTGTGTCAAAAGTAATATTGTTGACAGAGAAGATTTCTTTATAATGTTGGAAAATATAGATGAAAATGAGTATGAGGCGGTATTTTCAAGTACTCCTCCTGAAATCTTAAATCAAGCAACTGCGGCTGTTGAAAATTTATTACCGAGCAAGTCAAAAGACCGATATGATAAAGAGTATGAAATTTTCATGGATTGGAAAAAGCAAAATAATTTGTTAGCAAATGTGCTACTTGCTTATTTTATTTACTGAATCTCCAATAAATTTAGCTTCAAATTCGCCAGTGTCATACATAAATTTTAGTAATTTAAGCAATTGTATATTTAGTATTAATACTATTGATAAAAATAAATAAAAATCTTATTAAATTTTTTAGTTATTTAGTTTATTTATTTGAGTTAGGTAAACACTTACTTTCCTGACTAAAATGCGTCAGGAAAGTAGGCATTTTCTTGACGATTTCAGAAAACACATATTACCTGGCTTCACATTTATTTATTTCCCAATTAATCAACACATCTTCGACTTCCTCTACATCCAATTCCAGACTTGTTTCCGGGAAACCATCATACGAGTGACTGTCTTCTTTTTCTGGAATTGTTTCGGCTTTTTCCTTCAGTCTTATTTTTCTCTGTGGGATCACATTCTGTGATTCTTCGTCCACTGTTTCGGTAAAGTTGTTTGGTTTAGACTGTGAAGACCTTTCTAGGATTTCCGCTTCATTTGGTTTGTCCACTTCTTGTTTGATGTCTAAGTTGGCGAAGACTGTGCTGTATTTTTTCCGGAAGTCGCCCAAGAGGTTCGTTGATGCTGTTAGATCTTTCTTGTATCGGTTGAGCAGGACATTGGAATGCAGACAAATTAATTTGAATTCGTAGAATTGGCGAAGTTTTTCTTGACACAGAATGCATATTGATGTTGGAAGACAGTCTGATGAATTTATCTGAAAAATTAAACATTTATTTATTTTTTAAATGATTGAAATATAAATAGTAACAAATTTGATTCATTTCCCTTGTTTTTTATTAATTTAAATTCATAATTGCTTTAATACAAGCTAGGTTATTCCGCCGACTTGCTAACTTTCGTTAACACAACAAAACTTCTGTCTCATTGACCCACTGAATCCAGTGGTGAAATGTTTAAATGCATAAATCGTATAGTTTTTGAGAAAATGTCAAAAAACCGCTTTTTGCGATTTTTTTGGCGAAATTTGGAAAAAAAATAAAAATCGCTGAAACTATGTTTATAAGTTAACTGAAACACGAAAAAGTCAATGCCGTTGACCGTATTTTCATATCGCTTGTAGTTTTTGAGATATAGGCTCGGAAAAGTACAAAATCTGAATAAAATTAACAATTTAACTTTTCCGGAGCGTATATCTAAAAAATGAAACAAGATATGAAAATGCGCTCAACGGCATTGAATTCCCCGTGTCCGAATTGACTTGTAAGCAAATTTTCATGCAATTTGAAGCAATTTAATTTTTTGTAATTATTTCCTAAGGGGTACCCCTTTGGTTTTTTCAGATTTTAATTCAATTTTCCCAAAAATCCTTAATCATAGGAATATTGTAACGAAAATTTACATACATATGTATTTTGACCCACTGAATCCAGTGGTGAAATGTTTAAATGCATAAATCGTATAGTTTTTGAGAAAATGTCAAAAAACCGCTTTTTGCGATTTTTTTGGCGAAATTTGGAAAAAAAAATAAAAATCGCTGAAACTATGTTTATAAGTTACAACTACCGGGAGTGCTACTTTACTTGACTTCCTTGTACGCGTTTTAAATTATAGATATTTTTTTAATAGCACATATTTGACATTAAATCTTTTATTTTTTGTTCTAATCCATAGCAAACTTAATTTTGAAAAAAAAATAAAAAATATATAATATTTAAATTTAGATATCTCGTTTATGCAAGAAGCTAATTTAAAAATGTGCTAGACGCAGAATTTAATTCTCTAAAACTTTTATTTGCAGCATTTATTTCTAAAATTTAAATAATACCATTTTTTTCAAGGAAAACTGTTAGCAGCTTCATGTAATGTGCCACTTCGTGTTAGTCTATTTTAACTAAAATCTATTGTATTATTTCCATTGATATAATAGTCTTATATACCAAATTTGGAAAGTTTTAAATTATATTTGAATATAGTTTTTCATGAAAATCTATTATAGGCTTCAAGTAAAGTACCACTTCCGGTAGTTGTATAATGACCAAAAAGGGAGGTGCACAACTAGATGTTATAACAGTCCTAAATATAAAGTTTCAATTTTCTACGGCTTACCGTTTTTGAGTTATGCGAGATACGTACGTACAGACGGCATGACGAAATTAGTCAAAATGGATTCAGGGAGGGCCAAAACACCTATTTCCGTTGAAATCTGAGAACCAAAAATTTTCGCTATTACAATACTTCCTTTACTTCGTACAAGGAAGTAAAAATACTTCAAATAACTTAGGAAGAGAATAAATTAAGGAGTATATTCTTGTATAGCAATTTTTCTATAAAGTTTACGGTATAGCCAGAAATCAGAAAAATATATTTTGTTGTATGAAGGTAAATATCTCGAAATTGGGGGATTAAATGGAAAAATACTTAATTAAGACGATTTATTTGAAAATTGCTTAAAATTGCATGAAAATTTGCTCCGGAAAAGTTAAATTGTTAATTTTATTCAGATTTGGTACTTTTCTGAGCCTATATCTCAAAAACTACAAGCGATATGAAAATGCGGTCAACGGCATTGACTTTCTCGTGCTTCAGTTAACTTATAAACATAGTTTCAGTGATTTTTATTTTTTTCAAAATTTCGCCAAAAAATCGCAAAAAGCGGTTTTTTGACATTTTCTCAAAAAGTATAAGACTTATGCATTTAAACATTTCACCACTGGATTCAGTGGGTCAATGAGACAGAAGTTTTAAGGATTTTTGGGAAAATTGAATTAAAATCTGAAAAAACAAAGGAAATAATTAAAAAATTAAAATTGCTTAAAATTGCATGAAAATTTGCTTACAAGTCAATTCGGACACGGGGAATTCAATGCCGTTGAGCGCATTTTCATATCTTGTTTAATTTTTGAGATATACGCCCCGGAAAGATAAATCTGTCATTTTCTTCAGATTTTCTACTTTTCCTCGGCTATATCTTAAAAACTAAACTTTAGGAAATTGTATTTGTAATTAAATGCATTTGAATTTTATGAGTATTTAAGATATTTAAACAAAAATATAAGTATGTAAACATTAAATTTATATGAAAACTAGTACTTTAAATATTATTAAATTCACAACATAAAATTAGGCAAATAATTCTTGATTGTTTTTCCGATTTTTTTTTGAAATTTAAAAAAAAATTAAATAAATAAATAAAAGTGAACTAAAGCACGAGACATTAATTTAAATGAAGCACAACTTCATATATCTGGCAACTGACTTCACAGCGAGCATTTAGCCTGGATGCCGTGAGATTCAAGGGGCTGGGGGGACAGGAACTGTTTGGCGCCGAACTGCGATGCCGAGTGACGTCACGACGCCGTCCAAGTTTGTTACTTAGGACGTCGTGTTCAGCGTATATATGTACATACTATCTGTTGTAATAAAATAGTTTTCAAGAGATGTCTAGAATTTAAATAAATATTATTTATTGAGGCAAAATATTACTACCTGTTTGAAAAATATTATCTGTAAATCAAAAAAATTAATTACTAAAAACTGTAGCATTTGTTGTAAGCATCATATTAATATATAAGTTTAATGAAAGTTTAAGTAATTTTTCTTTTAATAAAAAAATATATGATATATGGTTATTTGCAATTATTTTTAAATTATTATTTAATGTTTGTTGTAAACAAATTCTTCTTATTATTTAGCTTTTGTATATTCCCGAGACTATATCTCAAAAACTAAACTAAATAAATAAAACAAATATATCATCACGTCTTTTATCCATTACTGGGTGTGGCACTCTGTCTTAGCAGATCTCGGTAAGTGATATATTTGTTCGTGTGAAGTGCGATTACCAGCCGTCAAATAACGGCCCCCAAATATGTTAGTGAAGGGAGAGCCACATAGGTAGATTTTAATTTGGTGAAAAACAAACAATTTTCACCAAATTAAATCTACCCTTGTGGTTGATGAGTACAAGGCGTGATGATATATTTATATTTATTTATTTATTAATTTTAAATAAAAATACTGTTTTACAATAACTAGCTTTTAATGATACGTCATCCTATTGGAAGTAATTTTTGTTCGCTGTTGACATTTGATGGGTAAAATAAATAAATAATTATATATTATTACTCCATTTACCTATATCTGGGTGTAGCACTCTGATACTTGGTAAGTTATATATTTTGCGGGTGAAATGCAGTTCCCAGCCGTCGGATCACGGCCCCCAAAGGGGTAATTTTAATGCATTGACGAGGCCGTGGCGTGCAACCTAATACATTTATTTATTAAAACATAAATCATTTAAACTTACTAATTTGACGTCTTGTTACCGCCCAAATATCTGCAATTGCATATTAGGAATATGTAGAAATGCATACTAAACCATTTCAAGTTTGTTTCATTCATTTATAACAATTATTACAGGCGTAATTAAATTTTAAAAATTGCAGTTAATATTTTTGAAACAGATAGTAATATTTTATATAATTAAAATAATATTTATTACAATTCTAGTCACCTCACGAAACCTAAATTATTACAATAGATAGTATGTACTTGTAATCGCGAAACGCGATTTCCTCCTAAGGAACAAGTTCGAACGGCGCCGTGACGTCACTCAAACTCACAATTCGGCAATCAACAACAAAATTTCTTTCCTGCTGAGCCCCTTGAATCTCTGTGTGTATGCAATCCCGTTACATTCGGGCTCATTGCGGGCATGTATACCTCTCTACTTGCTGTGGAGTTGGTTGCCTACTTTAATTCCTTAAATATGAATAAACTTAGAATATTATAATAAAACTGGTTTAATATTTTTTTGTTAAATTATATCGTTATTTGTAGCTTTAAAAATAACGATTAAAATTAGGGTTAATGTTTTTGTAAACCGATTTATGCCCTGGTTTTTATATTTTAATTTTAATTTCAAATTCGAGCCTAAATAAAAACAATAATAATTCGATCTTTAATTACAAACTAACCGTTAATTATTATCAGTCAAATTATATAATTTTGCATTCTACAATTGCAAAATTTGCAAGTATTTTAAAATAAGAATATGGAATGTAATTTACAGAAAATATGTTGGCAGTTTTTTACAAATTAATTAATAATAATTAACATATTCAATTCAAATGGAGTAGGTGGCTCAATGGTGGATCTTGAGAACTCTGGTTCGATCCCCACAGCCGACAAACAATTTTCACCAATTTAAATCTACCCCTGTGGCTCTCTCACAACTAATATCTTTGGGGACAAAATAAAATAAAAAGTTATATGGGACGGTCACATCCGACATGTACCCTCTGTCAATGTTGCCCTGATCGCCCGGCGACGCCTTTAACCGCTCGGCCACAGCAATATCAGGTTTAAATTTCTAAAAGTAAAGTAATTACATATTAAAAGAGTAAATATTTGCTTTATAAATACTTCAATAAATATAGTAAAATAATAATCAATACAAACATATTAATAGTTTTAATTTAAATATCAAATTTATTCTATGTAATAATATATAATAGTTTCTATTATCCATAAAAAGAGGGCTACTTGAAACTAGTTTAAAAAGTTAACACTAGAGAAAAACAAGCGAGTAGTGGCTTGCATGTAGTTCACAAATTAACCACCAAAATAAATTAAAAGAGTAAATATTTACTTTATAAATACTTCAATAAATAAAGTAAAATAGTAATCAATACAAACATATTCATAGTTTTAATTTAAATATCAAATTTATTCTATGTAATAATATATAATAGTTTCTATTATCCATAAAAAGAGGGCTACTTGAAACTAGTTTAAAAAGTTAAAACTAGAGAAAAACATACTAGTAGCGACTTGCATGTAGTTCACAAATTAACCACCAAAATATATTAAAAGAGTAAATATTTACTTTATAAATACTTCAATAAATATAGTAAAATAGTAATCAATACAAACATATTCATAGTTTTAATTTAAATATCAAATTTATTCTATGTAATAATATGTAATAGTTTCTATTATCCAGAAAAAGAGGGCTACGTGAAACTAGTTTAAAAAGTTAACACTAGAGAAAAACAAACTAGTAGCGACTTGCATGTAGTTCACAAATTAACCACCAAATATATTAAAAGAGTAAATATTTACTTTATAAATACTTCAATAAATATAGTAAAATAGTAATCAATACAAACATATTACTAGTTTTAATTTAAATTTCAATTTTATTCTATGTAATAATATATAATAGTTTCTATTATCTATAAAAAGAGGGCTACGTGAAACTAGTTTAAAAAGTTAACACTAGAGAAAAACAAGCGAGTAGCGGCTTGCATGTAGTTCACAAATTAACCACCAAAATATATTAAAAGAGTAAATATTTGCTTTATAAATACTTCAATAAATATAGTAAACTAGTAATCAATACAAACATATTCATAGTTTTAATTTAAATATTAAATTTATTCTATGCAATAATATATAATAGTTTCTATTATCCATAAAAAGAGGGCTACGTGAAACTAGTTTAAAAAGTTAACACTAGAGAAAAACAAGCGAGTAGCGACTTGCATGTAGTTCACAAATTAACCACCAAAATATATTAAAAGAGTAAATATTTGCTTTATAAATACTTCAATAAATATAGTAAACTAGTAATCAATACAAACATATTCATAGTTTTAATTTAAATATCAAATTTATTCTACGTAATAATATATAATAGTTTCTATTATCCATAAAAAGAGGGCTACTTGAAACTAGTTTAAAAAGTTAACACTAGAGAAAAACATACTAGTAGCGACTTGCATGTAGTTCACAAATTAACCACCAAAATATATTAAAAGAGTAAATATTTGCTTTATAAATACTTCAATAAATATAGTAAAATAGTAATCAATACAAACATATTAATAGTTTTAATTTAAATATCAAATTTATTCTACGTAATAATATATAATAGTTTCTATTATTCATAAAAAGAGGGCTACTTGAAACTAGTTTAAAAAGTTAACACTAGAGAAAAACATACTAGTAGCGACTTGCATGTAGTTCACAAATTAACCACCAAAATATATTAAAAGAGTAAATATTTGCTTTATAAATATTTCAATAAATATAGTAAATAGTAATCAATACAAACATATTAATAGTTTTAATTTAAATATCAAATTTATTCTATGTAATAATGTATAATAGTTTCTATTATCCATAAAAAGAGGGCTACGTGACACTAGTTTAAAAAGTTAACACTAGAGAAAAACAAGCGAGTAGCGGCTTGCATGTAGTTCACAAATTAACCACCAAAATATATTAAAAGAGTAAATATTTGCTTTATAAATATTTCAATAAATATAGTAAATAGTAATCAATACGGGAATGCCCTCAGCAGCCGAATCTATTGCAACAGATTCTAATTGAACAGAATCTACTGCAGCCGATTCTACAAATCCCGAAAATTTTAAATGTGGCGCTCTGTCTACATCGCCCGATTCTACAAAAACCGAAAAGTGGGCGTGGCTAAATTTATGTCCGCGTCAGCCGAAAGTAGTCTGAACCGATAGTACTTCCAGCCTAATGCTATGTGTGAAACCTTACCGATAGATGACAGCATAAAATAGTTGTTGCTGCTCGTCACTAGATATCAAACTGAGCATTTACCAACATTTTATTACCGACTTGAATGAAAAAATATAAATGTACGACATACGTTTTAACTGTCAAAATGACAATTCATATGTCAACATTATAACTTTGCAATGAAATACAATGCCAATTTTTAAATAATAGAAAGAAGTAAACAGGGTTAGCGTTCAATTTATAATGTTTCGTATATTAAGTTTTCTGCAAGATCATGAATTTGAATAAATTAATAAAATATTAAATTTTAGGTGGCAATTTTCAAAACTTCAGAATGTCGAATACAACAATAGAGCAAATATCATTTTTCATATATTTTTAATAATCACTGACTAGAGTACATACCGCAGAATGTAAATTTGAGACATTAATAGATATTATTGACCTATAATCAGAAATATTTTTAAAATAATCTGTAAAATTAAAATAACATTTCTATAATCATTGATATACTCATTACTAGTGCTATTTATTTTTGACAATCTTCACGATTTTTGATTCGATTGCATTGTCATTTATGTTTAGTTTAATATTTTTTAATTCGGTATATAATAAAATTAACGATTCTTGAAACAGATCGGCCGTTTTATATGTCTAGTTTAATTCGCACTCTAATAAGTTATTTTCAACCTATTTTCGGATTTATGTACAAAAACTATGTATCATAAGATTGAAATAATTACACGTTTTAAGTAGGTGTATAATTTGTACAGAACTACAGGCAATTTGGGGTATGGATTAAGTGTATATATATACTAATATTTTCACATATAATTTTATATACGAATACGAAAATACAGATATGTGTAATATAATTATGTTTATTCAAATATAACAATTAACATATAGCTGATGTTATTACTATTATATATCTACTATGATTTATACTTAAATAAATCAATTCAACTTGCAGCGGTTGTGACAAGGAGCGTTTGTTGAGTTGCTAACGCAAAATGAAGCATCACTGTGTGCGGATAGAAAATAGATGGGTGACCGCCCTGCGATAACCCGCTCTTTTGAACACCGCGTGCCGTTGTCAGATCATCGACTACGAGCAATCAAGGCGGCATATTTATGATGTACGTAGTAGTTGAGTGCTTGAAAAAAAATCCACCATTGTCGCAAAGTTAGGCTTACCTATGCATAAATTTCAACATTCACATTATAATTTAAAAAGTAAGTTTTTCTATGCAAAATATAGTTTTTCATGGAACTATGAGCAGAAAGTATTGCTGCTGGCCCATGGAGATCGTTGATCGAAGCGCAGCTGAAAAGAACAACCCAGACAAGAGCGGTAAAAACAAATTATTTGTTTGACAATAAAACCACCACATTTTAATGTAAATTTACGCCCATGTCTGTTTTGTAGTAAACCTACAATTTAATCTGGTCTTGAAACCATGAAGCTAATACTATAACACAAATTGCTAAGAGCAACATTTGTTAAGGCCTCTAATCAACAATAGTTGCTAAGTAGGTCGCTATCAAAAGATCATGTTTGCCATGAATGAATATTTTTGAAATATAGTTTTATATATAATTTTAATACGATAACAATATGAATAAAGTAGATCTAGCCAGTATATAGCAATGGAAGTATTTATACGTCACTAACTTATTTGGAAGTGAATTTATTACACATTTTTTACAAATTGTGTAGAAGTTTCTTTCATTAAAAGTATTTCGACTTCGAAATGATTTCTATTGTTATAACAATACATCTCATAATTTTAATTTTCGTCATTAGAAGTTTCCTGAATTATATGCGAATTCTTCAAATTTTCTCACGTCAAAAACATATTAAGAAGTGCACTGCCTCAGCTTACCTTAAAGAAATCATTGTTAGAATAAATTAAAGTACCTTCAGTATTCATTAAAGATTTCGTTCGCTTTCAAGAACCATATACGATAACAGATTTTTTAATATTATATTCAATTTAAAAATTCTGTTTTCTATAAATACAGTGAACCATGGGATTTGCCATATCCATGGCTACGAATTTGACACAAATATATCAAAGGCTTATTTTAAAATAAAACATAGGTTGTTAATTAAAATTGCATTAATTGGTGTTCGTATTGTTATAAACGATTTGCTACCTGTAAATAATACATGCAGGTGAAGAAAACATTAAATATTTATTTGCTTAAATCGACCAGTGGAAAAATATGTATAATGGCCTGCTGAATCTCCTGATTAAGCATCATTTTATTTTTTATTAAGCATTTTTAAACCCAAAGTATACACTGGAAATATTTTGAATTTAAAAGTTTTAAATTTAGAGTTCGTGTCTAGATGTATCACAGAGCTGCTTAAATAGCGTGTGATAAAAGTCTTATAAAATGAGTTATTTATACTATTTTTTCTGTTTTGCGTCTTTCAAAATTAAAATTTAAAAATTTTTAATCCGAGTTAATTTAGGGCAATTTGTATATGAAATGTTGTGGTTGGTAACTGTTATTGGTATTTATGCAATTGTTCAGTTTTGGAGGTTATATTGAAATTTTGATATCCAGATATTTTTTAATAATAATAATAATAATCTTTATTGACATTCCAAGTCAAAGGCGAGGTTCAGCCAGAGGCTGCTCTTCCACCTAACCTTACATATATTACAAAGCCAAAAATATAGCCAACAAAAAAAAACCAACAAAATTTACAAAAATAAATACAATAACATGAATGTTCAAAACTTATATCATATTCTTTATTTTGTTCTTAAAAGAATTCAACGTTAGAGATTTCAAAGATACAGGAATACTGTTGTATAAAGTGGGCGCTAAATAGGAGAAAGAACCTTTAAATTTTGATTTATTAAAAGTAGGAACAATATATAAATCATTTAATTAAAAATATAAAGAATAATACCATAATTTGTGACGATTATTTATCTTCTTCAGAAATACCAAAATTCAAGTCTTATAGAAAATTATCTGCTCTAAAACGTTTTAAAAATAATTTATTATTATTTTAACGACGTTAAATTTCAATTCTTTATTTTTGCATGTAACATATTTTGTAGAACTTATTATGGTAAAATCTTACAGATAAATTTGAAAATAAGTTCTACCGATAAAATGTCCGTTCGTCATATAGAAATTACCACAATTTAAAAGTAATGATTGTAAAAGATTTGGTTTATTCCGTTTTAAAATTGCAAATAATAAAATCTGAATAACTCAGACTAGGAGAAAGCGAATTGTATATCCGAAATAAAGTTTTAGCAGAATTGTTAAGTATATTCCTTTATCTTACTATTTCGTAAATAAATATATGATACAACTGAATGAATGATTATGTAGGATATTGGAAACATGAGAAAATAGTTTGTTGTGAAAGTTCTTTAATTAAAATCCGTTCATTTTTATAAAAGCAGCCCGAGCAATAGCACTAAATTGTAATTATTGCTGAAATATAAAGTACCAATCATACTTACCATTTTTTATTTAAATTTCAGGCTGCTTGTTGTATGTTGGTTGTCACTCTTTTTTTTAAGTAATGTTTCATTTATTTTTGACTACATTTTTACGTTTTATACTAGATAAACCTACATTTATAATACTTTCTGTAAATAAATTGATTAACTTATGTACGATTTATTAATTGATTGTTAAGTATATGTTAACTAACAGCAATAAAAATTATAAACTCGTTTACGAGCCCCGACAACTATAGGTTCGGGCACTTACTTTTTTCCTCAAATAATTGTATCTGTGTTATACATAATAAATAAAAAAAGTTATATTAATAATTTTAAATACTAACACATACAAGATTACTTTTAAGACAATATTTCAATGATGAGCGTTTTGTTTTAATTTTAAGTATTTATTAAAAAATATATACACAAATTTCCTGTCAACTAAATCTTCGGACATACGTTATAATAAGACATATTAATACTATGTAACATCACCTTTCACTTTAATAACTGCATTTATCCTAGTTGGCATTGTATTTATTCACTTTTTACATTCTTCCTGTGTTATGAAATTCCAAATCTCAATAATTTTTTACTTCAATCCATCAACAGTTCTTTGGCGATCTGTCTGTAATTTTCTTTTCATGATTCCCCATAGACTTTCAATAAGATTGATATCCGGACTACTGGATGGCCAGTTAAAAACATTAATACCATTTTTTTAGTAATTTTAGCCGTATGATATCTTATTGAAAAGTCCATTCGCTATTATAATTTGACAGACAGATGGGATTAGATTGTTTCTCAAAATATCTATATAGTTTTGAAAATTTACTTAATTTTCCGACACCTTTCGAAGATATGCAACACTATACCATAACATAGCAGAAAATTTTACAGTCCTTTTTAAATAATCTTTATGATAAGCTTCAAACTTGATTCGTATAACTTTTTTCCGCATATCACCGACATACATGTCAAATTTGGTTTCGCCACTGAATAATATAATATTCCATTGTCTCTGTATCCAATTTTAATCGGTTTTGTTTTGGAGAAGTGGTAAATAATGGTGTTTCTTTAGCCTGATGTACGAGATCAATTTAAATTTCTATTTAAATTAAGATAAAAATACATTAACATATCTTATAAAATTTGTAACCCAGTTTTCTGAGATCCTTTCATTTAGTTTCAGTTGAGACATTCTTTTTTATTGTTACTGACCACAATATCTTTAATTCGCGTAAACTACTTCGCCGATTTTCTTTGGATATATTAATTAAACTCCGAACATCTCTATCAGTAATGAAACATTTTCGTCCTGTACTTTTACCTATTTCAATTGAATCAAACGAAGAATATTTTTTTATGATGTCAGCTATAGTTCACACAAGCAGCTTCAGATCTTTTGATATGTTTCTTCCACTTACTCCAATTAAATAATATTTTACAATAATGTTGTGACTATTCAGATTTATCGCATTTTTTTTTCAAAATAAACGAAAAACCAATTTAATTGACATATAAAAACGTCTCAATTTATTTTCGGTGCCCATTATAAGTAGTCTCGTTATAAATTATTATAAAATATTCATGTACGAAGATTTGACAAGAATCTTTTGCAATATTTTTTAAAATAATATCAAAAACAGTCTTTATCTAAACATGTCTCTGAAAGTAAGCATGTACTTTATAGTATTTAAAATTAATAATGTATATTTTTTTATTTAATTATATACTTCACAATTAAGGAAATTTGGTTTTGTTTACAACATGCAATTTTTATTTTAATGTCGCCCTTTTGATATAATCATCGTATATCTTCATCAGAACAAATTAAAATAAATAATTAACAAACACATATCTCAAAGTACAAAGTAAACAAATTATACAATTTTTAATTAACAGTAGTTAAATTGTATTCAGTCCATTGCCATCAAACTGATTTATGTTGATCCAATGCTTATAAATTGCAATTGCTTCATAATCTTTCATCCATATATTTGGGTCCGGTGGTGATTTCGTTATCTTCACATTTAATATTGTACTACATTTGCTACAGTATCATGTGACAATAACTCTTGTTACAATTCATTAATTTTCTACAAAAAACGACGAACTACATATTGTCGGTGTTGGCACAAATTTCTTCAACGTGTGCATTCATTTCTTAATCATGCATAATAAATCACAAATCTGATCTTTTCATCTTGAAATTTATCTCCACAGAAACGATTACGACTTATTGTTTCATATTTTTAAGCAGAATATTGTAGAGTTGTATATATTATGTATAGATTTAATACTTTTAATATACACAATAAAGAATAGTACCAATTTTTTCCTTTTTTTTAATTTGATGATATTGGCAAAATATCTATTCTCTAGTCCAATTCTTTTCACCGGATAATGTCTATAAAGTAAAAACATCATAAATATAGATCATTTAAGCACAAATATTACCAATGCATCTTATTTTTATTCCAACCAACTTTATTTTTGTATGATTTCTAGGACTTTTATGAATTTGACATATGCTGTAGGAAACCGACGAATAAACGTGTAAGCAGTCCAATTCTCTCGACCAGAACATCCCTACAAAGTAGACTTATAATAAAGTTTGATCATTTCCATGAATACATATACTAACCTTAATTTTATTCAAATTCATGACCGTGCAGAAAACTTCATATACGAAACATTATAAATTGAACGCTAACCCTGTTTACTTCTTTCTATTATTTAAAAATTGGCATTGTATTTCATTGCAAAGTTATAATGTTGACATATGAATTGTCATTTTGACAGTTAAAACGTATGTCGCATATTTATATTTTGACATTCAAGTCGGTAATAAAATGTTGGTAAATGCTCAGTTTGATATCTAGTGACGAGCAGCAACAACTATTTTATGCTGTCATCTATCGGAAAGGTTTCACACATAGCATTAGGCTGGAACTACTATCGGTTCAGACTACTTTCGGCTGACGCGGACATAAATTTAGCCACGCCCACTTTTCGGTTTTTGTAGAATCGGGTGATGTAGACAGAGCGCCACATTTAAAATTTTCGGGATTTGTAGAATCGGCTGCAGTAGATTCTGTTCAATTAGAATCTGTTGCAATAGATTCGGCTGTTGCAGTGTCACCCATCAATACAAACATATTAATAGTTTTAATTTAAATATCAAATTTATTCTATGTAATAATGTATAATAGTTTCTATTATCCATAAAAAGAGGGCTACGTGACACTAGTTTAAAAAGTTAACACTAGAGAAAAACAAGCGAGTAGCGGCTTGCATGTAGTTCACAAATTAACCACCAAAATATATTAAAAGAGTAAATATTTACTTTATAAATACTTCAATAAATATAGTAAAATAGTAATCAATACAAACATATTAATAGTTTTAATTTAAATATTAAATTTATTCTATGTAATAATATATAATAGTTTCTATTATCCATAAAAAGAGGGCTACTTGAAACTAGTTTAAAAAGTTAAAACTAGAGAAAAACATACTAGTAGCGACTTGCATGTAGTTCACAAATTAACCACCAAAATATATTAAAAGAGTAAATATTTACTTTATAAATACTTCAATAAATATAGTAAAATAGTAATCAATACAAACATATTCATAGTTTTAATTTAAATATCAAATTTATTCTATGTAATAATTTATTATAGTTTCTATTATCCATGAAAAGAGGGCTACGTGAAACTAGTTTAAAAAGTTAACACTAGAGAAAAACAAACTAGTAGCGACTTGCATGTAGTTCATAAATTAACCACCAAAATATATTAAAAGAGTAAATATTTACTTTATAAATACTTCAATAAATATAGTAAAATAGTAATCAATACAAACATATTAATAGTTTTAATTTAAATATCAAATTTATTCTACGTAATAATATGTAATAGTTTCTATTATCCATAAAAAGAGGGCTACGTGAAACTAGTTTAAAAAGTTAACACTAGAGAAAAACAAACTAGTAGCGACTTGCATGTAGTTCACAAATTAACCACCAAATATATTAAAAGAGTAAATATTTACTTTATAAATACTTCAATAAATATAGTAAAATAGTAATCAATACAAACATATTACTAGTTTTAATTTAAATATCAATTTTATTCTATGTAATAATATATAATAGTTTCTATTATCTATAAAAAGAGGGCTACGTGAAACTAGTTTAAAAAGTTAACACTAGAGAAAAACAAGCGAGTAGCGGCTTGCATGTAGTTCACAAATTAACTACCAAAATATATTAAAAGAGTAAATATTTGCTTTATAAATACTTCAATAAATAAAGTAAAATAGTAATCAATACAAACATATTACTAGTTTTAATTTAAATATCAAATTTATTCTATGTAATAATATATAATAGTTTCTATTATCCATGAAAAGAGGGCTACGTGAAACTAGTTTAAAAAGTTAACACTAGAGAAAAACAAACTAGTAACGACTTGCATGTAGTTCACAAATTAACCACCAAAATAAATTAAAAGAGTAAATATTTACTTTATAAATACTTCAATAAATATAGTAAAATAGTAATCAATACAAACATATTACTAGTTTTAATTTAAATATCAAATTTATTCTATGTAATAATATAATAATAAATGTATTCTATGTAATAATATGTATTACTTTTGTATAAATAAGATGTATTGAGGGTGTAAGATTATGTGTACGTCTTATAAGTTGAGGAAAGAATGTTATTTACGGTTTATTACGAGCGCAAGAGTTTCCGATGATGGAGAATAAATGTTTGGTGTTTTATCACGGCACAAAGAATAAATAAACACCCACAATTGTAGGGGTTGCAATTTGACCGCTACTAGTAACTAAGTTGGAAAATAAAGAAATAACAAGTGTCTACTTAGCTGTTTAAATCAGGTGGTTGCAGGGTAATGAAGGCTCGTTCCGCAGTGGACTGGCTTTGCAGCTCATCATCATGAATGCTCATCGACTGGACTTCCTTCAGGACCTAAAGAGATAGCTCTTTGACGACTGCATCCTAAAATTACCAAGATTCTTCTTAAAATATGCCATAAATATACAAGTTCAATTAATTTCGATTTATAATCACACTATTTTCAATTATAGAATTAATAAAAATAAAATAAATTTACTACTAAGTTTCTTATCAAATATATTAATATTATTTTCGTGTAAAACCGGATACATTTTATATCTATAGATACATTAAATCCTATTCATAAGTTAAATAATTATATTTGAGTTGCACAACTGTTTATCAAGTTTTTCGTATGAAATTTTTAGATTTATGCGACAATTTATACATCAAAATGATCGCCAGAAAATAAGGAATCGATAGACATAAGTTTTACATGTTGAACTGAAAAATTACCGGTTCAAATGTTCATAAAAACGCGCACAATACGTATTGTCACAATTGTTGACAGAAACAAAACAATTATGGCGGCCATGCTAAACCAAGGCCAACTGCAATCCAATAACAATTTATTTAGATATTTTTATGTAATTTATACAAAAATCTGCGATTGCAGAGCTCTACAAAAATGAATAAGACATGATGATATTAAACTTTAATTTATTTATTTTTTAGCAATGATCTGCAAGTGCAGAACAGAACAACCAGTAAAATATCGAAGACTAACCTGTTATCTATTCTTGGTGGGTCTCCCTCTCAGGAATAGAGGTCCTGAGGGACTACCTGGACTCCTTGGGCCCTATGATTACTCATAAAAAAAACTTCCGGTATATATATATATATATATATATTTTAATTAAGTTTGCTATGGATTAGAACAAAAAATAAAAGATTTAATGTGAAATATGTTCAATTAAAAAAATATCTATAGTTTAATACGCGTACAAGGAAGTCATGTGGTGTCCACATCAGATTTTTAAGATATAGCTTCCGGAAAAGTGAAATGCTACTTATTCTTTACGATTTTTGCACTTTTCCGGGGCTATCTCTTAAAAAATGAACGATAGGTATATGAAAATGCGCACAACGGCATTGCCCTGAAGTACTCAACATGCCTATATTTTGAAGAACTAAACCTTCATGGCTTTTGTCCTCAATTTACAAAGAGAAATAAAAGCACCTCGTGAAGAAAGTGTCATTCATCCCTCATATGTTATACATATCCCTCGGGAAATTAAACAGCAATTTCGGGAAGAAATGTCTCACTTTCTTCCCTTAACATACAAATGTTGTATAATTTTATTGTACAATGGTTAAAAAGCGTAATTAATAAAATTATTAAACTACTTCAATTTAATTGGTTCATAGCTTCCAGGTTGAAATCCTGGCGGACGTATTATAGATTGATGCAGTACGAGAGCAACAAGCTTAGGCAACCGAATCTACAGCGAGTAGAGAAGTATACAGGCCCGCCTTGAAGCTAAGTGTAGCGGGATTGTATACGCACAGAGATTCAAGGGGCTCAGCAGGAAAGAAACATTTGTTGCTGATCGCCGAACATCGATGGCGACTGGCGAGTGACGTCGTGACGTCATGCCATCGTCTGACCTTGTTTCTTAGGACGTCGCGGTCGCCAATTACAAGTACATACTATCTGTTGTAATTATATAGGTTTCATGATCAAACTCAAATATCATTTTATCGATCCGAAATATTACTAACTATTTCAAAAATATTATCTGCAAATCTTAAAAATTAATTGCGACTGAAATATTTGTTGCAAATAAATGAAATAAATTTTAAAGGGTTCAACATATATTTCTATACGTGCAGAATATGCAATTGCAGATATTTGGGTGGTACTAAACCGTCAAATTAGTATATATGTATACTATTAATGCAAATTTACATAATTATTGTTTTAATAAATAAAGATTTTTTGTGAAAAAGACTTTGTTATGAATGATTTAATAGTTATTTGTGTATTAAGAGCGTAAAGTGATTCTTTGTTACTCGAGCACGGTAATTGCAGCGCGAGCCGAAGGCGAGAGCTGCAATAAGTAGTGCAAGAGGAACAAAGACACTTTACGCTCGAGATACACACATAATTTTTTCTACGATTGCATCTTAAAGTTATTAAAAAACGTAGGTATACGTCTAAAACTAAATTCGTTTTGTTAATTGTCAATATGACAAGTTTCTGTTTTGTTTGTATCCCTGGTAACTATTGAAATAATCTTTTTCGCGCGTTGCCATTGGAAACACGCGAATTTAATGTCTTTTTCGCGCGTTGCCATTAGAGACGCACAAAAAAGATATTATTCGATTGTTCCACAAAAAACTTCAACTTTACGATGACAAATGAGAGCGTAATTGTCATCTTTTCATAGCAATCGTAGAAAAAGATTTTTTTGGGAAGATTATAGTTTTATAAATGATTGGGAAGATTTTTGGAAAGATAAGTCTTATAAATGATTTGTGGAACTTTTCGGGAAGAAAATAATTTTAAAGGCCTCTTTACGAAACTGGTATTCTTCGAAATGATTGATTGCGTAAACATCTTAAAAATAAATAAATAAAATATTTGGTTGTAAATCTTCGCCAAACATTCATACTAATTTATTTTAATAATAACTATATTCTAATACAAACAAATAATGCATCTACCTTTTGGCTGGCGTGTACTAAGTCCCATCCATTCCTCTCTGAAAAGTTCCAGGCTCGTACCACTATATATTCACTTCACATCCAGTATGTATACACTAACACTTACACTATATTACACTTATATTTCACTAAAAAATCACTGATTTTACAATATTTTTACTTGAGACACAAATAAAACACGACATTTTAAACAAAATTCGTTCGTAGACTGACGATTAAAGTCGCTAGGCATGTACATAACAAGTTAGAACATAATTTCAATTAATAGCTAAAGACCGATTTCATGCCATTCTAGGCTTTAACAACTAGGCTCTAAAGAATATATTTGATTGTATCGAATTATACACTTTATTATGAAACAAATTAAATATATTTTACGCTGTTTCTCCTTGTGACAGAGATATAAAAAATTAAAAAGATTTATTTCAAACATTTTTCAATTCATCTCTTAGTTAAGAAAATATTTGTATTTTTATTTATTTTGTAAATGCACGATTATTTTAAATATAAAGACCTTAATTGAGAAAAAGTATAATTAAAATATCAAAAAAATAACAAAATGAACCTTTTTTATTTGAAACATTTTTTGATTTAGCGTAGAATAAGTATATTCTTTAATAACAATTTTTCTATAAAGTTTACGGTATAGCCAGAAACTTGAAAAATATATTTTGTTGAGTCATCAAACGAGACTATTGGCACCATCTATTGGCAACTTGGGTACTATATATGAAGATAAATATCTCGAAATTGGGGGATTAAATGGAAAAATACTTCAAGTAAATGTGACGGAGAATTAAAAAATTAAGACGATTTATTTGAAATATTTTTCAATTCATCCCTTAGTTAAAGAAATATTTGTATCTTTATTAATCATGTAAATGCACGATTATTTTAAATATAAAGACCTTAATTTAAAAAAAGTATAATTAAAAGAGCCAAGAAATAACAAAATGAAACTTTTTTATTTGAAACATTTTTTGATTTAGCGTAGAATAAGTTTCACCGCAAAAACTGTGTTTGTGTCATCGGTAGTTGAAGTAGTCGGTGTCCGGCATTTGTAATGTGTATTTGCGGGGTCTAGAAAACATCTAATTTTGCGTCTAATCAAAAAATACTTCAAATAACTTAGGAAGAGAATAAATTAAGGAGTATATTCTTTAATAACAATTTTTCTATAAAGTTTACGGTATAGCCAAAAACTTGAAAAATATATTTTGTTGGGTCATCAAACGAGACTATTGGCACCATCTATTGGCAACTTGGGTACTATATATGAAGATAAATATCTCGAAATTGCGGGATTAAATGGAAAAATACTTCAAGTAAATGTGACGGAGAATTAAAAAATTAAGACGATTTATTTGAAACATTTTTTAATTCATCCCTTAGTTAAAGAAATATTTGTATCTTTATTTATCATGTAAATGTACGATTATTTTAAATATAAAGACCTTAATTAAAAAAAAGTATAATTAAAAGAGCCAAGAAATAACAAAATGAAACTTTTTTATTTGAAACTTTTTTTGATTTTTATGATTATTTATATTTTATTGATATTTATTGATTTTATAACATATTTAAAAATGGCCGACAAGCTGTCAGATTGGAATATTTCATATTGTTAATATTTCAAAAACCAGCCACTGTAATGTCTTAATTGTTGCAAATATGGATTCTACGGGAAATTTACTATAAGAAAAAGTCATATTTGTTAATAAATTGTTGCTGTTTAAATAATAATTAATGATTTACAATTGAATTATTCAAATGTATATATGCATTGGCTGTATATTTGGTTTTAAATATAGATTTTTTGTGTTCTTATGTATTATTTTATTAATATAACATTTGTTTTAATGAATTTATTATATATAGTTTAATTTTCTTTTATATTTACCCTAGATGGCACCACGAATATCATTTTTAAATATAATAAAATAAAAAATTTATATCAGCGACTATAGGTAGTTTTATGAGGATAAAATAAGTATAAATATTTATAAAACATAAACATTTTATTATAATTTAATAACACAAATATCATTTTAATAAAATAATACAAAATATATTGATAGCAGATGTAATATGTACATATACAATAGTTCAATTGAAAATCGTTAATTATTCTTTAATGAGCAACAATTAATCAACAAATATGACTTTTTCTTATAGGAAATTTCATATTTGTAATAATTAAGACAATATAATTAATAGTTTTTCAAATATTAACAAAATAAAATTTCCCAATCTGACAGCTAATCGGCCATTTTTAAATATGTTATAAAATCAATAAATATCAATAAAATATAAATATTTATAACTTAATCTTATGCTAAATATCCTCAAGAGTTCATATTTGCAACAATTGATGCAATATAGTCAATAGTTTAAAAATATTAACAAAATACTATATTCCAATCTGACAGCTAAGCAGCCATTTTAAAAAATGTTGTAAAACTAATAAATATCAATAAAATTTGTTTAAAAATACCTTAATCCAATGCTAAATATCCTGTAGAGTTCGTATTTTTAACAATTGAAGCAATATGTCAAATAGTTTTTGAGATTTTAACATAATTAATGTGGCTATGGTAATATACAAACAAACGAACTTAAACTAAATTGTTGAACTTGAAGATAAAACATCAGGGGACGTGTCCAGGTGTGAAGAAGACGCAGAAGAAGATTCCAAGCGCAGAGATGCGGCAGGAAAGCTGTCCGAGTTGATTTTGAAGCTTCCTAAATAACACACAGAGATATCTTGTATTAGAACCTAATTTGATACGAAAGTGAACCTTAAGTACATGTAACGTAAGATGCAATATCGCGTACAACATTGTAAGCGGGCGTCAGATAGGGTAAACAGTTTTTAGTTATTATTTCAAAATCCAGACGTTATTTAAAAATATGTTTCAAATAAGAGTTGCTTATTTTTTCATTCTCTACAACTTTTTCCTGTATTTTCCTGTACAACCCCTAACTTTGAAGGAACAAACAACCACCCTTAAAGTGAAATAGCGTCTGTACTAATTAAAAATCGAGGGTCGTCCGCGGGCTCCGCACTTAGTATTTAGCCCTAGAAGCTGCATGCAAAATTTCAGCGCGATCGGAAATAGTTTAAAAATTAGTTGAAAAAAGTGGAAACCTTTGGTTTTGAAAAGCCTAATTAATGACGATATATTCGATTGAGCTGAAATTTTACATGCAGCTTCTAGGACTAAATACTGAGTGCGGCGCTCACGGACGACCCCCTATTTTCAATTAGTACAAAAGTTATATCACTTTAAAGGGGGTTGTTTGTATCTCTGAAGTTAGGGGTTGTACAGAAAAAAGGTTCAAACAAAACTTGTAGAGAATATTAATATAATGCTAAATGACCCACAGGATTCATATTTGTAACATTTGAAGCGATTGCTTTAACAGTTTTTGAGATTTGAACAAAAAAAAATATTCCATTTCGCCAGAATGGCGCCCATTTTAAATATGTTATAAAACTAATAAATATAAATATAATTAAAACAAATCTAAAATTTTCTAATGCTAAATGACCCACAGGATTCATATTTGTAACATTTGAAGCGATTGCTTTAACAGTTTTTGAGATTTGAACAAAAAAAAATATTCCATTTCGCCAGAATGGCGCCCATTTTAAATATGTTATAAAACTAATAAATATAAATATAATTAAAACAAATCTAAAATTTTCTAATGCTAAATGACCCACAGGATTCATATTTGTAACATTTGAAGCGATTGCTTTAACAGTTTTTGAGATTTGAACAAAAAAAAATATTCCATTTCGCCAGAATGGCGCCCATTTTAAATATGTTATAAAACTAATAAATATAAATATAATTAAAACAAATCTAAAATTTTCTAATGCTAAATGACCCACAGGATTCATATTTGTAACATTTGAAGCGATTGCTTTAACAGTTTTTGAGATTTGAACAAAAAAAAATATTCCATTTCGCCAGAATGGCGCCCATTTTAAATATGTTATAAAACTAATAAATATAAATATAATTAAAACAAATCTAAAATTTTCTAATGCTAAATGACCCACAGGATTCATATTTGTAACATTTGAAGCGATTGCTTTAACAGTTTTTGAGATTTGAACAAAAAAAAATATTCCATTTCGCCAGAATGGCGCCCATTTTAAATATGTTATAAAACTAATAAATATAAATATAATTAAAACAAATCTAAAATTTTCTAATGCTAAATGACCCACAGGATTCATATTTGTAACATTTGAAGCGATTGCTTTAACAGTTTTTGAGATTTGAACAAAATAAAATATTCCATTTCGCCAGAAAGACGTCCATTTTAAATATGTTATAAAACTAATATATATATAAATATAATTAAAACAAAATTAACATTTCCTAATGCTAAATGACCCACAGGATTCATATTTGTAACATTTAAAGCGATTTCTTTAACAGGTTTTGAGATTTGAACAAAATAAAATATTCCATTTCGCCAGAATAGCGTCCATTTTAAATATGTTATAAAACTAATAAATATAAATATAATTAAAACAAAACTAACATTTCCTAATGCTAAATGACCCACAGGATTCATATTTGTAACATTTGAAGCGATTGCTTTAACAGTTTTTGAGATTTGAACAAAATAAAATATTCCATTTCGCCAGAATGGCGTCCATTTTAAATATGTTATAAAACTAATAAATATAAATATAATTAAAACAAAACTAACATTTCCTAATGCTAAATGACCCACAGGATCAATTTTTGTAACATTTGATGCGATCGCTTGAACAAGTTTTAAGATATCAATAAATTAAAATATTCTGCTCCCACAGTAATATTATACATTGGCTCATGCGCAATGGTGGCTGTTGATTACTATTTCTTCATTCTTGTTTTTTTTTAAATAAATCTAAAACATAAAAAATAATATAAATGAATGTGTGATATTTTCTAATATTAGATGTTACCTGGGGACCAAATATTCAACATTTATGTCTATAGTACAAATAGTTTTTGAAATATTAAAAGATTAATATATTCCAGTATGACAGCATGTCATGCAATTTTATATATGTCATAAAACCCACACACATTTATTTAACTTGTATAAAACCAATATTGTTTACAGCCAATTAACCTGTAGAATCCTTATTTGTAAATTGTAAGAATTGGAAACACGTCTTTTGGTATTTTAACAAAATAAAATATTCCAGTTTGACAGCTCGGTGTGCATTTTTGTATATGTCATTAAACCGATAAAAATTATTGAAATATAAGTAAATGCAACATTTTCTATTGTTTACTGTGTTATATGGTCCATAGTTCGTCGCTGAACAAGCCTGAAACACATGTTGTCCTAATACCTGCTCGAGACTTCAATGATCACTATGGAAACATGATTCCTTTCAAAATATGTCATCTATGGAGTTTTGTATTATTTCAAGGGATATTTCCAAGTATGGAGAACGTAATATTCATCTCTATAATCTAAAAAATAAGACAGAAATCAGTAAAAGAAATGTACATTTCAATAATATGTATAAAACTCGTAAATACTTACAAAAAACTTGAAATTATAATTATCCATAATTATCTTCACTTTTTAGGCATCCTTAGTGATCCACTGAAATATCCTGAAAACAAAATTTTACCCTGAAACTTATAAAACGCTTCAAAAATACTTATAACATCACACATCTGTCAAAACTAAATGACATTTCATTAATTAGTTTATAATAGTTCAATAGTAATATCACCAGATGACTCTACAATACAAATCGAATAAGATACATATATTATTTTGCTTCTAACACGTATTTTTAGTACATTAATATTTTATTTTAATTTCAAAATTATCAATTTGAACCTTTAGATTTTTAATTATTGAATTTTGCACTTAATTCTTATAATTTAGCCAGCCATTGTATCCAATTAATTCGGCCATTGTACCCAATTAAAAATTAATAACCTGGCGTGGCTACGAATTAGTGGCGGGCGGAACAATTTTTCTTAGAGCTGTCAACCTGTGAAAAGTTAAAAAATTATAAGTTACGTTCTCATCAACGTGTACTCCTGCTACTCCCGATACAGATTTTGGTGTGTAGGATGGAGATTACCTTAGCCATGTCTCGTATGTAAAATGCAAAATAAGGCTGGAAATGGATAAATATGTTTAAAACACAAACAACGCTTTATAAATTCATTTAAACAAATTTTATTTTAATAGAATAATAAATAAAAACACATAAAAATACATATTTATTAATAAAAACGATATTAACAGACATATTTACAATTGTACAAATGTAAATCGTTAAAAACATTTTAATTAGCAATAAATAATTAACAAATATAATATATACTTATGCTAAATGACCCACAGGATTCATATTTGTAACATTTGAAGTGATTGCTATAACAGTTTTTGAGATTTGAACAAAATAAAATATTCCATTTCGCCAGAATGACGTCCAATTTAAATATGTTATAAAACAAATATATATATATAAATATAATTAAAACAAAATTAACATTTCCTAATGCTAAATGACCCACAGGATTCATATTTGTAACATTTGAAGCGATTGCTTTAACAGTTTTTGAGATTTGAACAAAATAAAATATTCCATTTCGCCAGAATAGCGTCCATTTTAAATATGTTATAAAACTAATAAATATAAATATAATTAAAACAAAACTAACATTTCCTAATGCTAAATGACCCACAGGATCAATTTTTGTAACATTTGATGCGATCGCGTTAACAGTTTATGAGATTTGATCAAAACAAAATATTCCATTTCGCCAGAATGACGTCCATATTAAATATGTTATAAAACTAATAACTATAAATAAACTTTAAACAAATCTAATATTTCCTAATGCTAAATGACCCACAGGATCAATTTTTGTAACATTTGAAGCGATCGCGTTAACAGTTTATGAGATTTGATCAAAATAATATATTTCATTTCGCCAGAATAGCGTCCATTTTAAATATGTTATAAAACTAATAAATATAAATATAATTAAAACAAAACTAACATTTCCTAATGCTAAATGACCCACAGGATCAATTTTTGTAACATTTGATGCGATCGCTTGAACAAGTTTTAAGATATCAATAAATTAAAATATTCTGCTCCCACAGTAATATTATACATTGGCTCATGCGCAATGGTGGCTGTTGATTACTATTTCTTCATTCTTGTTTTTTTTTAAATAAATCTAAAACATAAAAAATAATATAAATGAATGTGTGATATTTTCTAATATTAGATGTTACCTGGGGACCAAATATTCAACATTTATGTCTATAGTACAAATAGTTTTTGAAATATTAAAAGATTAATATATTCCAGTATGACAGCATGTCATGCAATTTTATATATGTCATAAAACCCACACACATTTATTTAACTTGTATAAAACCAATATTGTTTACAGCCAATTAACCTGTAGAATCCTTATTTGTAAATTGTAAGAATTGGAAACACGTCTTTTGGTATTTTAACAAAATAAAATATTCCAGTTTGACAGCTCGGTGTGCATTTTTGTATATGTCATTAAACCGATAAAAATTATTGAAATATAAGTAAATGCAACATTTTCTATTGTTTACTGTGTTATATGGTCCATAGTTCGTCGCTGAACAAGCCTGAAACACATGTTGTCCTAATACCTGCTCGAGACTTCAATGATCACTATGGAAACATGATTCCTTTCAAAATATGTCATCTATGGAGTTTTGTATTATTTCAAGGGATATTTCCAAGTATGGAGAACGTAATATTCATCTCTATAATCTAAAAAATAAGACAGAAATCAGTAAAAGAAATGTACATTTCAATAATATGTATAAAACTCGTAAATACTTACAAAAAACTTGAAATTATAATTATCCATAATTATCTTCACTTTTTAGGCATCCTTAGTGATCCTCTGAAATATCCTGAAAACAAAATTTTACCCTGAAACTTATAAAACGCTTCAAAAATACTTATAACATCACACATCTGTCAAAACTAAATGACATTTCATTAATTAGTTTATAATAGTTCAATAGTAATATCACCAGATGACTCTACAATACAAATCGAATAAGATACATATATTATTTTGCTTCTAACACGTATTTTTAGTACATTAATATTTTATTTTAATTTCAAAATTATCAATTTGAACCTTTAGATTTTTAATTATTGAATTTTGCACTTAATTCTTATAATTTAGCCAGCCATTGTATCCAATTAATTCGGCCATTGTACCCAATTAAAAATTAATAACCTGGCGTGGCTACGAATTAGTGGCGGGCGGAACAATTTTTCTTAGAGCTGTCAACCTGTGAAAAGTTAAAAAATTATAAGTTACGTTCTCATCAACGTGTACTCCTGCTACTCCCGATACAGATTTTGGTGTGTAGGATGGAGATTACCTTAGCCATGTCTCGTATGTAAAATGCAAAATAAGGCTGGAAATGGATAAATATGTTTAAAACACAAACAACGCTTTATAAATTCATTTAAACAAATTTTATTTTAATAGAATAATAAATAAAAACACATAAAAATACATATTTATTAATAAAAACGATATTAACAGACATATTTACAATTGTACAAATGTAAATCGTTAAAAACATTTTAATTAGCAATAAATAATTAACAAATATAATATATACTTATGCTAAATGACCCACAGGATTCATATTTGTAACATTTGAAGTGATTGCTATAACAGTTTTTGAGATTTGAACAAAATAAAATATTCCATTTCGCCAGAATGACGTCCAATTTAAATATGTTATAAAACAAATATATATATATAAATATAATTAAAACAAAATTAACATTTCCTAATGCTAAATGACCCACAGGATTCATATTTGTAACATTTGAAGCGATTGCTTTAACAGTTTTTGAGATTTGAACAAAATAAAATATTCCATTTCGCCAGAATAGCGTCCATTTTAAATATGTTATAAAACTAATAAATATAAATATAATTAAAACAAAACTAACATTTCCTAATGCTAAATGACCCACAGGATCAATTTTTGTAACATTTGATGCGATCGCGTTAACAGTTTATGAGATTTGATCAAAACAAAATATTCCATTTCGCCAGAATGACGTCCATATTAAATATGTTATAAAACTAATAACTATAAATAAACTTTAAACAAATCTAATATTTCCTAATGCTAAATGACCCACAGGATCAATTTTTGTAACATTTGAAGCGATCGCGTTAACAGTTTATGAGATTTGATCAAAATAATATATTTCATTTCGCCAGAATAGCGTCCATTTTAAATATGTTATAAAACTAATAAATATAAATATAATTAAAACAAAACTAACATTTCCTAATGCTAAATGACCCACAGGATCAATTTTTGTAACATTTGATGCGATCGCTTGAACAAGTTTTAAGATATCAATAAATTAAAATATTCTGCTCCCACAGTAATATTATACATTGGCTCATGCGCAATGGTGGCTGTTGATTACTATTTCTTCATTCTTGTTTTTTTTTAAATAAATCTAAAACATAAAAAATAATATAAATGAATGTGTGATATTTTCTAATATTAGATGTTACCTGGGGACCAAATATTCAACATTTATGTCTATAGTACAAATAGTTTTTGAAATATTAAAAGATTAATATATTCCAGTATGACAGCATGTCATGCAATTTTATATATGTCATAAAACCCACACACATTTATTTAACTTGTATAAAACCAATATTGTTTACAGCCAATTAACCTGTAGAATCCTTATTTGTAAATTGTAAGAATTGGAAACACGTCTTTTGGTATTTTAACAAAATAAAATATTCCAGTTTGACAGCTCGGTGTGCATTTTTGTATATGTCATTAAACCGATAAAAATTATTGAAATATAAGTAAATGCAACATTTTCTATTGTTTACTGTGTTATATGGTCCATAGTTCGTCGCTGAACAAGCCTGAAACACATGTTGTCCTAATACCTGCTCGAGACTTCAATGATCACTATGGAAACATGATTCCTTTCAAAATATGTCATCTATGGAGTTTTGTATTATTTCAAGGGATATTTCCAAGTATGGAGAACGTAATATTCATCTCTATAATCTAAAAAATAAGACAGAAATCAGTAAAAGAAATGTACATTTCAATAATATGTATAAAACTCGTAAATACTTACAAAAAACTTGAAATTATAATTATCCATAATTATCTTCACTTTTTAGGCATCCTTAGTGATCCTCTGAAATATCCTGAAAACAAAATTTTACCCTGAAACTTATAAAACGCTTCAAAAATACTTATAACATCACACATCTGTCAAAACTAAATGACATTTCATTAATTAGTTTATAATAGTTCAATAGTAATATCACCAGATGACTCTACAATACAAATCGAATAAGATACATATATTATTTTGCTTCTAACACGTATTTTTAGTACATTAATATTTTATTTTAATTTCAAAATTATCAATTTGAACCTTTAGATTTTTAATTATTGAATTTTGCACTTAATTCTTATAATTTAGCCAGCCATTGTATCCAATTAATTCGGCCATTGTACCCAATTAAAAATTAATAACCTGGCGTGGCTACGAATTAGTGGCGGGCGGAACAATTTTTCTTAGAGCTGTCAACCTGTGAAAAGTTAAAAAATTATAAGTTACGTTCTCATCAACGTGTACTCCTGCTACTCCCGATACAGATTTTGGTGTGTAGGATGGAGATTACCTTAGCCATGTCTCGTATGTAAAATGCAAAATAAGGCTGGAAATGGATAAATATGTTTAAAACACAAACAACGCTTTATAAATTCATTTAAACAAATTTTATTTTAATAGAATAATAAATAAAAACACATAAAAATACATATTTATTAATAAAAACGATATTAACAGACATATTTACAATTGTACAAATGTAAATCGTTAAAAACATTTTAATTAGCAATAAATAATTAACAAATATAATATATACTTATGCTAAATGACCCACAGGATTCATATTTGTAACATTTGAAGTGATTGCTATAACAGTTTTTGAGATTTGAACAAAATAAAATATTCCATTTCGCCAGAATGACGTCCAATTTAAATATGTTATAAAACTAATATATATATATAAATATAATTAAAACAAAATTAACATTTCCTAATGCTAAATGACCCACAGGATTCATATTTGTAACATTTGAAGCGATTGCTTTAACAGTTTTTGAGATTTGAACAAAATAAAATATTCCATTTCGCCAGAATAGCGTCCATTTTAAATATGTTATAAAACTAATAAATATAAATATAATTAAAACAAAACTAACATTTCCTAATGCTAAATGACCCACAGGATCAATTTTTGTAACATTTGATGCGATCGCGTTAACAGTTTATGAGATTTGATCAAAACAAAATATTCCATTTCGCCAGAATGACGTCCATATTAAATATGTTATAAAACTAATAACTATAAATAAACTTTAAACAAATCTAATATTTCCTAATGCTAAATGACCCACAGGATCAATTTTTGTAACATTTGAAGCGATCGCGTTAACAGTTTATGAGATTTGATCAAAATAATATATTTCATTTCGCCAGAATAGCGTCCATTTTAAATATGTTATAAAACTAATAAATATAAATATAATTAAAACAAAACTAACATTTCCTAATGCTAAATGACCCACAGGATCAATTTTTGTAACATTTGATGCGATCGCTTGAACAAGTTTTAAGATATCAATAAATTAAAATATTCTGCTCCCACAGTAATATTATACATTGGCTCATGCGCAATGGTGGCTGTTGATTACTATTTCTTCATTCTTGTTTTTTTTTAAATAAATCTAAAACATAAAAAATAATATAAATGAATGTGTGATATTTTCTAATATTAGATGTTACCTGGGGACCAAATATTCAACATTTATGTCTATAGTACAAATAGTTTTTGAAATATTAAAAGATTAATATATTCCAGTATGACAGCATGTCATGCAATTTTATATATGTCATAAAACCCACACACATTTATTTAACTTGTATAAAACCAATATTGTTTACAGCCAATTAACCTGTAGAATCCTTATTTGTAAATTGTAAGAATTGGAAACACGTCTTTTGGTATTTTAACAAAATAAAATATTCCAGTTTGACAGCTCGGTGTGCATTTTTGTATATGTCATTAAACCGATAAAAATTATTGAAATATAAGTAAATGCAACATTTTCTATTGTTTACTGTGTTATATGGTCCATAGTTCGTCGCTGAACAAGCCTGAAACACATGTTGTCCTAATACCTGCTCGAGACTTCAATGATCACTATGGAAACATGATTCCTTTCAAAATATGTCATCTATGGAGTTTTGTATTATTTCAAGGGATATTTCCAAGTATGGAGAACGTAATATTCATCTCTATAATCTAAAAAATAAGACAGAAATCAGTAAAAGAAATGTACATTTCAATAATATGTATAAAACTCGTAAATACTTACAAAAAACTTGAAATTATAATTATCCATAATTATTTTCACTTTTTAGGCATCCTTAGTGATCCTCTGAAATATCCTGAAAACAAAATTTTACCCTGAAACTTATAAAACGCTTCAAAAATACTTATAACATCACACATCTGTCAAAACTAAATGACATTTCATTAATTAGTTTATAATAGTTCAATAGTAATATCACCAGATGACTCTACAATACAAATCGAATAAGATACATATATTATTTTGCTTCTAACACGTATTTTTAGTACATTAATATTTTATTTTAATTTCAAAATTATCAATTTGAACCTTTAGATTTTTAATTATTGAATTTTGCACTTAATTCTTATAATTTAGCCAGCCATTGTATCCAATTAATTCGGCCATTGTACCCAATTAAAAATTAATAACCTGGCGTGGCTACGAATTAGTGGCGGGCGGAACAATTTTTCTTAGAGCTGTCAACCTGTGAAAAGTTAAAAAATTATAAGTTACGTTCTCATCAACGTGTACTCCTGCTACTCCCGATACAGATTTTGGTGTGTAGGATGGAGATTACCTTAGCCATGTCTCGTATGTAAAATGCAAAATAAGGCTGGAAATGGATAAATATGTTTAAAACACAAACAACGCTTTATAAATTCATTTAAACAAATTTTATTTTAATAGAATAATAAATAAAAACACATAAAAATACATATTTATTAATAAAAACGATATTAACAGACATATTTACAATTGTACAAATGTAAATCGTTAAAAACATTTTAATTAGCAATAAATAATTAACAAATATAATATATACTTATGCTAAATGACCCACAGGATTCATATTTGTAACATTTGAAGTGATTGCTATAACAGTTTTTGAGATTTGAACAAAATAAAATATTCCATTTCGCCAGAATGACGTCCAATTTAAATATGTTATAAAACTAATATATATATATAAATATAATTAAAACAAAATTAACATTTCCTAATGCTAAATGACCCACAGGATTCATATTTGTAACATTTGAAGCGATTGCTTTAACAGTTTTTGAGATTTGAACAAAATAAAATATTCCATTTCGCCAGAATAGCGTCCATTTTAAATATGTTATAAAACTAATAAATACAAATATAATTAAAACAAAACTAACATTTCCTAATGCTAAATGACCCCCAGGATTCATATTTGTAACATTTGAAGCGATTGCTTTAACAGTTTTTGAGATTTGAACAAAATAAAATATTCCATTTCGCCAGAATAGCGTCCATTTTAAATATGTTATAAAAGTAATAAATATAAATAAAATTTAAACAAAACTAACATTTCCTAATGCTAAATGACCCACAGGATTCATATTTGTAACATTTGAAGCGATTGCTTTAACAGTTTTTGAGATTTGAACAAAATAAAATATTCCATTTCGCCAGAATGGCGTCCATTTTAAATATGTTATAAAACTAATATATATATAAATATAATTAAAACAAAATTAACATTTCCTAATGCTAAATGACCCACAAGATTCATATTTGTAACATTTGAAGCGATTGCTTTAACAGTTTTTGAGATTTGAACAAAATAAAATATTCCATTTCGCCAGAATAGCGTCCATTTTAAATATGTTATAAAAGTAATAAATATAAATAAAATTTAAACAAAACTAACATTTCCTAATGCTAAATGACCCACAGGATTCATATTTGTAACATTTGAAGCGATTGCTTTAACAGTTTTTGAGATTTGAACAAAATAAAATATTCCATTTCGCCAGAATAGCGTCCATTTTAAATATGTTATAAAACTAATAAATATAAATATAATTAAAACAAAACTAACATTTCCTAATGCTAAATGACCCACAGGATCAATTTTTGTAACATTTGATGCGATCGCGTTAACAGTTTATGAGATTTGATCAAAACAAAATATTCAATTTCGCCAGAATAGCGTCCATTTTAAATATGTTATAAAACTAATAAATATAAATAAAATTTAAACAAATCTAATATTTCCTAATGCTAAATGACCCCCAGGATCCATTTTTGTAACATTTGATGCGATCGCTTTAACAGTTTATGAGATTTGAACAAAATAAAATATTCCATTTCGCCAGAATGACGTCCATATTAAATATGTTATAAAACTAATAACTATAAATAAACTTTAAACAAATCTAATATTTCCTAATGCTAAATGACCCACAGGATCAATTTTTGTAACATTTGAAGCGATCGCGTTAACAGTTTATGAGATTTGATCAAAATAATATATTTCATTTCGCCAGAATAGCGTCCATTTTAAATATGTTATAAAACTAATAAATATAAATATAATTAAAACAAAACTAACATTTCCTAATGCTAAATGACCCACAGGATCAATTTTTGTAACATTTGATGCGATCGCTTGAACAAGTTTTAAGATATCAATAAATTAAAATATTCTGCTCCCACAGTAATATTATACATTGGCTCATGCGTAATGGTGGCTGTTGATTACTATTTCTTCATTCTTGTTTTTTTTTTAATAAATCTAAAACATAAAAAATAATATAAATGAATGTGTGATATTTTCTAATATTAGATGTTACCTGGGGACCAAATATTCAACATTTATGTCTATAGTACAAATAGTTTTTGAAATATTAAAAGATTAATATATTCCAGTATGACAGCATGTCATGCAATTTTATATATGTCATAAAACCAACACACATTTATTTAACTTGTATAAAACCAATATTGTTTACAGCCAATTAACCTGTAGAATCCTTATTTGTAAATTGTAAGAATTGGAAACACGTCTTTTGGTATTTTAACAAAATAAAATATTCCAGTTTGACAGCTCGGTGTGCATTTTTGTATATGTCATTAAACCGATAAAAATTATTGAAATATAAGTAAATGCAACATTTTCTATTGTTTACTGTGTTATATGGTCCATAGTTCGTCGCTGAACAAGCCTGAAACACATGTTGTCCTAATACCTGCTCGAGACTTCAATGATCACTATGGAAACATGATTCCTTTCAAAATATGTCATCTATGGAGTTTTGTATTATTTCAAGGGATATTTCCAAGTATGGAGAACGTAATATTCATCTCTATAATCTAAAAAATAAGACAGAAATCAGTAAAAGAAATGTACATTTCAATAATATGTATAAAACTCGTAAATACTTACAAAAAACTTGAAATTATAATTATCCATAATTATCTTCACTTTTTAGGCATCCTTAGTGATCCTCTGAAATATCCTGAAAACAAAATTTTACCCTGAAACTTATAAAACGCTTCAAAAATACTTATAACATCACACATCTGTCAAAACTAAATGACATTTCATTAATTAGTTTATAATAGTTCAATAGTAATATCACCAGATGACTCTACAATACAAATCGAATAAGATACATATATTATTTTGCTTCTAACACGTATTTTTAGTACATTAATATTTTATTTTAATTTCAAAATTATCAATTTGAACCTTTAGATTTTTAATTATTGAATTTTGCACTTAATTCTTATAATTTAGCCAGCCATTGTATCCAATTAATTCGGCCATTGTACCCAATTAAAAATTAATAACCTGGCGTGGCTACGAATTAGTGGCGGGCGGAACAATTTTTCTTAGAGCTGTCAACCTGTGAAAAGTTAAAAAATTATAAGTTACGTTCTCATCAACGTGTACTCCTGCTACTCCCGATACAGATTTTGGTGTGTAGGATGGAGATTACCTTAGCCATGTCTCGTATGTAAAATGCAAAATAAGGCTGGAAATGGATAAATATGTTTAAAACACAAACAACGCTTTATAAATTCATTTAAACAAATTTTATTTTAATAGAATAATAAATAAAACACATACAAATACATATTTATTAATAAAAAACGATATTAACAGACATATTTACAATTGTTCAAATGTAAATCGTTAAAAACATTTTAATTAGAAATAAATAATTAACAAATATAATATATACTTATGCTAAATGACCCACAGGATTCATATTTGTAACATTTGAAGCGATTGCTTTAACAGTTTTTGAGATTTGAACAAAATAAAATATTCCATTTCGCCAGAATGGCGTCCATTTCAAATACGTTATAAAACTAATAAATATAAATATAATTAAAACAAAACTAACATTTCCTAATGCTAAATGACCCACAGGATTCATATTTGTAACATTTGAAGCGATTGCTTTAACAGTTTTTGAGATTTGAACAAAATAAAATATTCCATTTCGCCAGAATAGCGTCCATTTTAAATATGTTATAAAACTAATAAATACAAATATAATTAAAACAAAACTAACATTTCCTAATGCTAAATGACCCCCAGGATTCATATTTGTAACATTTGAAGCGATTGCTTTAACAGTTTTTGAGATTTGAACAAAATAAAATATTCCATTTCGCCAGAATAGCGTCCATTTTAAATATGTTATAAAAGTAATAAATATAAATAAAATTTAAACAAAACTAACATTTCCTAATGCTAAATGACCCACAGGATCAATTTTTGTAACATTTGATGCGATCGCGTTAACAGTTTATGAGATTTGAACAAAATAAAATATTCCATTTCGCCAGAATGACGTCCATATTAAATATGTTATAAAACTAATAACTATAAATAAACTTTAAACAAATCTAATATTTCCTAATGCTAAATGACCCACAGGATCAATTTTTGTAACATTTGATGCGATCGCGTTAACAGTTTATGAGATTTGAACAAAATAAAATATTCCATTTCGCCAGAATGACGTCCATATTAAATATGTTATAAAACTAATAACTATAAATAAACTTTAAACAAATCTAATATTTCCTAATGCTAAATGACCCACAGGATCAATTTTTGTAACATTTGAAGCGATCGCGTTAACAGTTTATGAGATTTGAACAAAATAAAATATTCCATTTCGCCAGAATAACGTCCATATTAAATATGTTATAAAACTAATAACTATAAATAAACTTTAAACAAATCTAATATTTCCTAATGCTAAATGACCCACAGGATCAATTTTTGTAACATTTGATGCGATCGCGTTAACAGTTTATGAGATTTGAACAAAATAAAATATTCCATTTCGCCAGAATGACGTCCATATTAAATATGTTATAAAACTAATAACTATAAATAAACTTTAAACAAATCTAATATTTCCTAATGCTAAATGAACCACAGGATCAATTTTTGTAACATTTGAAGCGATCGCGTTAACAGTTTATGAGATTTGAACAAAATAAAATATTCCATTTCGCCAGAATAACGTCCATATTAAATATGTTATAAAACTAATAACTATAAATAAACTTTAAACAAATCTAATATTTCCTAATGCTAAATGACCCACAGGATCAATTTTTGTAACATTTGATGCGATCGCGTTAACAGTTTATGAGATTTGAACAAAATAAAATATTCCATTTCGCCAGAATAGCGTCCATTTTAAATATGTTATAAAAGTAATAAATATAATTAAAATTTAAACAAAACTAACATTTCCTAATGCTAAATGACCCACAGGATTCATATTTGTAACATTTGAAGCGATTGCTTTAACAGTTTTTGAGATTTGAACAAAATAAAATATTCCATTTCGCCAGAATGGCGTCCATTTTAAATATGTTATAAAACTAATATATATATAAATATAATTAAAACAAAATTAACATTTCCTAATGCTAAATGACCCACAGGATTCATATTTGTAACATTTGAAGCGATTGCTTTAACAGTTTTTGAGATTTGAACAAAATAAAATATTCCATTTCGCCAGAATGGCGTCCATTTTAAATATGTTATAAAACTAATAAATATAAATATAATTAAAACAAAACTAACATTTCCTAATGGTAAATGACCCACAGGATCAATTTTTGTAACATTTGATGCGATCGCATGAACAAGTTTTAAGATATCAATAAATTAAAATATTCTGCTCCCACAGTAATATTATACATTGGCTCATGCGTAATGGTGGCTGTTGATTACTATTTCTTCATTCTTGTTTTTTTTTTAATAAATCTAAAACATAAAAAATAATATAAATGAATGTGTGATATTTTCTAATATTAGATGTTACCTGGGGACCAAATATTCAACATTTATGTCTATAGTACAAATAGTTTTTGAAATATTAAAAGATTAATATATTCCAGTATGACAGCATGTCATGCAATTTTATATATGTCATAAAACCAACACACATTTATTTAACTTGTATAAAACCAATATTGTTTACAGCCAATTAACCTGTAGAATCCTTATTTGTAAATTGTAAGAATTGGAAACACGTCTTTTGGTATTTTAACAAAATAAAATATTCCAGTTTGACAGCTCGGTGTGCATTTTTGTATATGTCATTAAACCGATAAAAATTATTGAAATATAAGTAAATGCAACATTTTCTATTGTTTACTGTGTTATATGGTCCATAGTTCGTCGCTGAACAAGCCTGAAACACATGTTGTCCTAATACCTGCTCGAGACTTCAATGATCACTATGGACACATGATTCCTTTCAAAATATGTCATCTATGGAGTTTTGTATTATTTCAAGGGATATTTCCAAGTATGGAGAACGTAATATTCATCTCTATAATCTAAAAAATAAGACAGAAATCAGTAAAAGAAATGTATATTTCAATAATATGTATAAAACTCGTAAATACTTACAAAAAACTTGAAATTATAATTATCCATAATTATTTTCACTTTTTAGGCATCCTTAGTGATCCTCTGAAATATCCTGAAAACAAAATTTTACCCTGAAACTTATAAAACGCTTCAAAAATACTTATAACATCACACATCTGTCAAAACTAAATGACATTTCATTAATTAGTTTATAATAGTTCAATAGTAATATCACCAGATGACTCTACAATACAAATCGAATAAGATACATATATTATTTTGCTTCTAACACGTATTTTTAGTACATTAATATTTTATTTTAATTTCAAAATTATCAATTTGAACCTTTAGATTTTTAATTATTGAATTTTACACTTAATTCTTATAATTTAGCCAGCCATTGTATCCAATTAATTCGGCCATTGTACCCAATTAAAAGTTAATAACCTGGCGTGGCTACGAATTAGTGGCGGGCGGAACAATTTTTCTTAGAGCTGTCAACCTGTGAAAAGTTAAAAAATTATAAGTTACGTTCTCATCAACGTGTACTCCTGCTACTCCCGATACAGATTTTGGTGTGTAGGATGGAGATTACCTTAGCCATGTCTCGTATGTAAAATGCAAAATAAGGCTGGAAATGGATAAATATGTTTAAAACACAAACAACGCTTTATAAATTCATTTAAACAAATTTTATTTTAATAGAATAATAAATAAAAACACATAAAAATACATATTTATTAATAAAAACGATATTAACAGACATATTTACAATTGTACAAATGTAAATCGTTAAAAACATTTTAATTAGCAATAAATAATTAACAAATATAATATATACTTATGCTAAATGACCCACAGGATTCATATTTGTAACATTTGAAGTGATTGCTATAACAGTTTTTGAGATTTGAACAAAATAAAATATTCCATTTCGCCAGAATGACGTCCAATTTAAATATGTTATAAAACTAATATATATATATAAATATAATTAAAACAAAATTAACATTTCCTAATGCTAAATGACCCACAGGATTCATATTTGTAACATTTGAAGCGATTGCTTTAACAGTTTTTGAGATTTGAACAAAATAAAATATTCCATTTCGCCAGAATAGCGTCCATTTTAAATATGTTATAAAACTAATAAATATAAATATAATTAAAACAAAACTAACATTTCCTAATGCTAAATGACCCACAGGATCAATTTTTGTAACATTTGATGCGATCGCGTTAACAGTTTATGAGATTTGAACAAAATAAAATATTCCATTTCGCCAGAATGACGTCCATATTAAATATGTTATAAAACTAATAACTATAAATAAACTTTAAACAAATCTAATATTTCCTAATGCTAAATGACCCACAGGATCAATTTTTGTAACATTTGAAGCGATCGCGATAACAGTTTATGAGATTTGATCAAAATAAAATATTCCATTTCGCCAGAATGACGTCCATATTAAATATGTTATAAAACTAATAACTATAAATAAACTTTAAACAAATCTAATATTTCCTAATGCTAAATGACCCACAGGATCAATTTTTGTAACATTTGATGCGATCGCGTTAACAGTTTATGAGATTTGAACAAAATAAAATATTCCATTTCGCCAGAATGACGTCCATATTAAATATGTTATAAAACTAATAACTATAAATAAACTTTAAACAAATCTAATATTTCCTAATGCTAAATGACCCACAGGATCAATTTTTGTAACATTTGATGCGATCGCGTTAACAGTTTATGAGATTTGAACAAAATAAAATATTCCATTTCGCCAGAATGACGTCCATATTAAATATGTTATAAAACTAATAACTATAAATAAACTTTAAACAAATCTAATATTTCCTAATGCTAAATGACCCACAGGATCAATTTTTGTAACATTTGAAGCGATCGCGTTAACAGTTTATGAGATTTGAACAAAATAAAATATTCCATTTCGCCAGAATAACGTCCATATTAAATATGTTATAAAACTAATAACTATAAATAAACTTTAAACAAATCTAATATTTCCTAATGCTAAATGACCCACAGGATCAATTTTTGTAACATTTGATGCGATCGCGTTAACAGTTTATGAGATTTGAACAAAATAAAATATTCCATTTCGCCAGAATGACGTCCATATTAAATATGTTATAAAACTAATAACTATAAATAAACTTTAAACAAATCTAATATTTCCTAATGCTAAATGACCCACAGGATCAATTTTTGTAACATTTGAAGCGATCGCGTTAACAGTTTATGAGATTTGATCAAAATAATATATTTCATTTCGCCAGAATAGCGTCCATTTTAAATATGTTATAAAACTAATAAATATAAATATAATTAAAACAAAACTAACATTTCCTAATGCTAAATGACCCACAGGATCAATTTTTGTAACATTTGATGCGATCGCTTGAACAAGTTTTAAGATATCAATAAATTAAAATATTCTGCTCCCACAGTAATATTATACATTGGCTCATGCGCAATGGTGGCTGTTGATTACTATTTCTTCATTCTTGTTTTTTTTTAAATAAATCTAAAACATAAAAAATAATATAAATGAATGTGTGATATTTTCTAATATTAGATGTTACCTGGGGACCAAATATTCAACATTTATGTCTATAGTACAAATAGTTTTTGAAATATTAAAAGATTAATATATTCCAGTATGACAGCATGTCATGCAATTTTATATATGTCATAAAACCCACACACATTTATTTAACTTGTATAAAACCAATATTGTTTACAGCCAATTAACCTGTAGAATCCTTATTTGTAAATTGTAAGAATTGGAAACACGTCTTTTGGTATTTTAACAAAATAAAATATTCCAGTTTGACAGCTCGGTGTGCATTTTTGTATATGTCATTAAACCGATAAAAATTATTGAAATATAAGTAAATGCAACATTTTCTATTGTTTACTGTGTTATATGGTCCATAGTTCGTCGCTGAACAAGCCTGAAACACATGTTGTCCTAATACCTGCTCGAGACTTCAATGATCACTATGGAAACATGATTCCTTTCAAAATATGTCATCTATGGAGTTTTGTATTATTTCAAGGGATATTTCCAAGTATGGAGAACGTAATATTCATCTCTATAATCTAAAAAATAAGACAGAAATCAGTAAAAGAAATGTACATTTCAATAATATGTATAAAACTCGTAAATACTTACAAAAAACTTGAAATTATAATTATCCATAATTATCTTCACTTTTTAGGCATCCTTAGTGATCCTCTGAAATATCCTGAAAACAAAATTTTACCCTGAAACTTATAAAACGCTTCAAAAATACTTATAACATCACACATCTGTCAAAACTAAATGACATTTCATTAATTAGTTTATAATAGTTCAATAGTAATATCACCAGATGACTCTACAATACAAATCGAATAAGATACATATATTATTTTGCTTCTAACACGTATTTTTAGTACATTAATATTTTATTTTAATTTCAAAATTATCAATTTGAACCTTTAGATTTTTAATTATTGAATTTTACACTTAATTCTTATAATTTAGCCAGCCATTGTATCCAATTAATTCGGCCATTGTACCCAATTAAAAATTAATAACCTGGCGTGGCTACGAATTAGTGGCGGGCGGAACAATTTTTCTTAGAGCTGTCAACCTGTGAAAAGTTAAAAAATTATAAGTTACGTTCTCATCAACGTCTACTCTTGCTACTCCCGATACAGATTTTGGTGTGTAGGATGGAGATTACCTTAGCCATGTCTCGTATGTAAAATGCAAAATAAGGCTGGAAATGGATAAATATGTTTAAAACACAAACAACGCTTTATAAATTCATTTAAACAAATTTTATTTTAATAGAATAATAAATAAAACACATACAAATACATATTTATTAATAAAAAACGATATTAACAGACATATTTACAATTGTTCAAATGTAAATCGTTAAAAACATTTTAATTAGCAATAAATAATTAACAAATATAATCTATACTTATGCTAAATGACCCACAGGATTCATATTTGTAACATTTGAAGCGATTGCTTTAACAGTTTTTGAGATTTGAACAAAATAAAATATTCCATTTCGCCAGAATGGCGTCCATTTCAAATACGTTATAAAACTAATAAATATAAATATAATTAAAACAAAACTAACATTTCCTAATGCTAAATGACCCACAGGATTCATATTTGTAACATTTGAAGCGATTGCTTTAACAGTTTTTGAGATTTGAACAAAATAAAATATTCCATTTCGCCAGAATAGCGTCCATTTTAAATATGTTATAAAACTAATAAATACAAATATAATTAAAACAAAACTAACATTTCCTAATGCTAAATGACCCCCAGGATTCATATTTGTAACATTTGAAGCGATTGCTTTAACAGTTTTTGAGATTTGAACAAAATAAAATATTCCATTTCGCCAGAATAGCGTCCATTTTAAATATGTTATAAAAGTAATAAATATAAATAAAATTTAAACAAAACTAACATTTCCTAATGCTAAATGACCCACAGGATTCATATTTGTAACTTTTGAAGCGATTGCTTTAACAGTTTTTGAGATTTGAACAAAATAAAATATTCCATTTCGCCAGAATGGCGTCCATTTTAAATATGTTATAAAACTAATATATATATAAATATAATTAAAACAAAATTAACATTTCCTAATGCTAAATGACCCACAGGATTCATATTTGTAACATTTGAAGCGATTGCTTTAACAGTTTTTGAGATTTGAACAAAATAAAATATTCCATTTCGCCAGAATAGCGTCCATTTTAAATATGTTATAAAAGTAATAAATATAAATAAAATTTAAACAAAACTAACATTTCCTAATGCTAAATGACCCACAGGATTCATATTTGTAACATTTGAAGCGATTGCTTTAACAGTTTTTGAGATTTGAACAAAATAAAATATTCCATTTCGCCAGAATGGCGTCCATTTTAAATATGTTATAAAACTAATATATATATAAATATAATTAAAACAAAATTAACATTTCCTAATGCTAAATGACCCACAGGATTCATATTTGTAACATTTGAAGCGATTGCTTTAACAGTTTTTGAGATTTGAACAAAATAAAATATTCCATTTCGCCAGAATGGCGTCCATTTTAAATATGTTATAAAACTAATAAATATAAATATAATTAAAACAAAACTAACATTTCCTAATGGTAAATGACCCACAGGATCAATTTTTGTAACATTTGATGCGATCGCTTGAACAAGTTTTAAGATATCAATAAATTAAAATATTCTGCTCCCACAGTAATATTATACATTGGCTCATGCGTAATGGTGGCTGTTGATTACTATTTCTTCATTCTTGTTTTTTTTTAATAAATCTAAAACATAAAAAATAATATAAATGAATGTGTGATATTTTCTAATATTAGATGTTACCTGGGGACCAAATATTCAACATTTATGTCTATAGTACAAATAGTTTTTGAAATATTAAAAGATTAATATATTCCAGTATGACAGCATGTCATGCAATTTTATATATGTCATAAAACCAACACACATTTATTTAACTTGTATAAAACCAATATTGTTTACAGCCAATTAACCTGTAGAATCCTTATTTGTAAATTGTAAGAATTGGAAACACGTCTTTTGGTATTTTAACAAAATAAAATATTCCAGTTTGACAGCTCGGTGTGCATTTTTGTATATGTCATTAAACCGATAAAAATTATTGAAATATAAGTAAATGCAACATTTTCTATTGTTTACTGTGTTATATGGTCCATAGTTCGTCGCTGAACAAGCCTGAAACACATGTTGTCCTAATACCTGCTCGAGACTTCAATGATCACTATGGACACATGATTCCTTTCAAAATATGTCATCTATGGAGTTTTGTATTATTTCAAGGGATATTTCCAAGTATGGAGAACGTAATATTCATCTCTATAATCTAAAAAATAAGACAGAAATCAGTAAAAGAAATGTATATTTCAATAATATGTATAAAACTCGTAAATACTTACAAAAAACTTGAAATTATAATTATCCATAATTATCTTCACTTTTTAGGCATCCTTAGTGATCCTCTGAAATATCCTGAAAACAAAATTTTACCCTGAAACTTATAAAACGCTTCAAAAATACTTATAACATCACACATCTGTCAAAACTAAATGACATTTCATTAATTAGTTTATAATAGTTCAATAGTAATATCACCAGATGACTCTACAATACAAATCGAATAAGATACATATATTATTTTGCTTTTAACACGTATTTTTAGTACATTAATATTTTATTTTAATTTCAAAATTATCAATTTGAACCTTTAGATTTTTAATTATTGAATTTTACACTTAATTCTTATAATTTAGCCAGCCATTGTATCCAATTAATTCGGCCATTGTACCCAATTAAAAGTTAATAACCTGGCGTGGCTACGAATTAGTGGCGGGCGGAACAATTTTTCTTAGAGCTGTCAACCTGTGAAAAGTTAAAAAATTATAAGTTACGTTCTCATCAACGTCTACTCCTGCTACTCCCGATACAGATTTTGGTGTGTAGGATGGAGATTACCTTAGCCATGTCTCGTATGTAAAATGCAAAATAAGGCTGGAAATGGATAAATATGTTTAAAACACAAACAACGCTTTATAAATTCATTTAAACAAATTTTATTTTAATAGAATAATAAATAAAACACATACAAATACATATTTATTAATAAAAAACAATATTAACAGACATATTTACAATTGTTCAAATGTAAATCGTTAAAAACATTTTAATTAGCAATAAATAATTAACAAATATAATATATACTTATGCTATAGCAGATCTCAGATATTGGAAAATTATTTATAAGTAAACTACGATTACTACCCGTCAAATGATAACCCCTTAACAAAATTATTAATTAAACTTTAAATGCAAACAATTGAAAATTTATACATATGTTGTTTGCTACTTTGGAGTTAATTTTAAGGCTCAAAGCTCTGCAATAGCAGATCACAGTTAATTAAAAATTACTTATAAGTGAACTACAATTACTACCTGTCAAATTATAACCCCCCCAACAAAATTATTAATTAAACTTTAAATGCAAACAATTGAAAATTTATAAATATGTTGTTTGCTACTTTGGAGTTAATTTTAAGGCTCAAAGCTCTGCAATAGCAGATCACAGTTAATTAAAAATTACTTATAAGTTAACTACAATTACTACCCGTCAAATGATAACCCCTTAAAAAAATTATTAATTAAATTTTAGATGGCAAGGGGTTAGTCCATGGATTTGAAACGCCTAATTAGTACCGATATATGCTATTTCGCTGAAATTTTGCATGCATGTTCTACGGCCTCATATTCGATGCGAAATCCGCGGACGACCCCAAATTTTGCATTAGTAGGGTAGATATATCACTTTAAGGGTGGTTTATCGTATCTCCGAAGTTAAGGGTTGTAGAGAAAAAAGTTTCAACCAAAAGCTGTAGAGAATTAAATAATATTTATCTTTTATTTGAAAGATTTTATCAAATACTTTCTAGATTTTGAAAGAAACTTAAAAAACTATCATGTTTATTTTGCAGTTGTTTTACAATTTTGTATGCGATATTAAGTCTTAAATTATATTTACTTAAGGTTCATATTAGTTTGACATCCATCCTATAAGAATTTTTAAAACATTAATTAGTAATTTACCCAAAAACTAAGGCCCAAATAATTTTTTAACTAGAATTTTCTAAATCATCGATATCGAATTAGGGAGATAACGTTGTTATCTCAATTTTTATTATTTTTACAAATAATAAAGCTTCGATTTCGCTGAAATTTTTTATTAAGCTTCTAGGACCTCAGGCTAAACGTATATTTAATGAAAATCCCCAAAATTTTCATTAGTATGAAAGATAATTAACTCTAAGGGTGGTTTTTTATATCTCCGAAATTAAGGGTTGTAGGGAAAAAAGTTTCAACCAAAAGCTGTAGAGAATAAAAAAAGAAATAACTTTTATTTGAAAGAATTTTTCAAATAATGTCTCGTTTCGATGGAAATTGCTAATATTTCACCGTAATTGTTAGTTCAAATTTTCGACACATAAAGTGGTGACGCCACTGAAATCACACAACAAAATTCGAAACTTTATTAATAATAAAAAAATTTAAAAATTGAGCTAACAACGTTATCTCCCTAAATAGATATCGTCGATTTCGAAAATTCTACTGAAAAAATTAATTAAGCCATAGTTTTTGCGTAAATTTCTAATTAATATTTTATTAATCACAGTAGGAAGTATGTCAAACTAAAGTGAACCCTAAATACATGTAACATTAGATAAAAAATCGAATACAATACAAGAACAGAACTTCATAATTAATTTTTTTTCAAAACTATGAGGTTTTTTAATGAAATGTTTCAAATAAAAGTAGCTTATAATTTTATTCTCTACAGCTTTTGGTTGAATCTTTTTTCTCTACAACCCTTAACTTCGGAGATACGAGAAACCACCTTTAAAGTGAAATATCTACCCTACTAATGCAAAATTTGGGGTCGTCCGCGGATTTCGCATCGAATATGAGGCCGTAGAACATGCATGCAAAATTTCAGCGAAATAGTACATATCGGTACAAATTAGGGGTTGCAAATCGATGCCATCTGTTTTATCAATAAATTAAAGTATCTCCGATCGCGCTGAAATTTTGCATGCATGTTCTAGGGTTTTATATTCGATGCGGAACCGGGAACAAGGCAAAATATTCATTAGTAGGGTAGATATTTCACTTTAAGGGTAGTTTTCTGTATCTCCGAAGTTAAGGGTTGTAGAGAAAAAAGATTCAACCAAAAGCTGTAGAGAATAAAATTATAAGCTACTTTTATTTGAAACATTTCATTAAAAAACCTCATAGTTTTGAAAAAAAATTAAAAAACTATTGCTTTATTATGAAGTTCTGTTCTTGTATTGTATTCGATTTTTTATCTAATGTTACATGTATTTAGGGTTCACTTTAGTTTGACATACTTCCTACTGTGATTAATAAAATATTAATTAGAAATTTACGCAAAAACTATGGCTTAATTAATTTTTTCAGTAGAATTTTCGAAATCGACGATATCTATTTAGGGAGATAACTTTGTTAGCTCAATTTTTTAATTTTTTTATTATGCAAAATAAGGCTGGAAATGGATAAATATGTTTAAAACACAAACAACGCTTTATAAATTCATTTAAACAAATTTTATTTTAATAGAATAATAAATAAAAACACATACAAATACATATTTATTAATAAAAAATCTGATGTGGACACCACATGACTTCCTTGTACGCGTATTAACTATAGATATTTTTTTAATTGCACATATTTGACATAAAATCTTTTATTTTTTATTTTTTGTTCTAATCCATAGCAAACTTAATTAAAAAAAAACACAAAATATATACTATTTAAATTTAGATATCTCGCTTATGCAAAAGGCTAATTTAAAAATTCTTAATGTGCTAGACGCAGAATTTAATTCTCTAAAACTTTTATTTGAAGCATTTATTTCTAAAATTAAAATAATACCATTTTTTTCAAGGAAAACTGTTAGCAGCTTCATGTACTGTGTCACTTCCGGTTAGTGTATTTTAACCAAAATCTATTATATTATTTCCATTGATATAGTAGTCTTATATACCAAATTTGGAAAGTTTTAAATTATATTTGAATATAGTTTTTCATGAAAATCTATTATAGGCTTCAAGTAAAGTACCACTTCCGGAAGTTATATAATGACCAAAAAGGGAGGTGCACAACTAGATGTTATAACAGTCCTAAATATAAAATTTCAATTTTCTACGGCTTACCGTTTTTGAGTTATGCGAGATACATACGTACGTACAGACGTCACGACGAAATTAGTCAAAATGGACTCAGGGAGGGCCAAAATGCGTATTTCCACTGAAATCTGAGAACCGAAAATTTTCGCGATAACAATACTTCCTTTACTTCGTACAAGGAAGTAAAAACGATATTAACAGACATATTTACAATTGTTCAAATGTAAATCGTTAAAAACATTTTAATTAGCAATAAATAATTAACAAATATAATATATACTTATGCTAAATGACCCACAGGATTCATATTTGTAACATTTGAAGCGATTGCTTTAACAGTTTTTGAGATTTGAACAAAATAAAATATTCCATTTCGCCAGAATAGCGTCCATTTTAAATATGTTATAAAACTAATAAATATAAATATAATTAAAACAAAACTAACATTTTCTAATGCTAAATGACCCACAGGATTAATATTTGTAACATTTGAAGTGATTGCTTTAACAGTTTTTGAGATTTGAACAAAATAAAATATTCCATTTCGCCAGAATGGCGTTCATATTAAATATGTTATAAAACTAATAAATATAAATATAATTAAAACAAAACTAACATTTCCTAATGCTAAATGACCCACAGGATTCATATTTGTAACATTTGAAGCGATTGCTTTAACAGTTTTTGAGATTTGAACAAAATAAAATATTCCATTTCGCCAGAATGGCGTTCATATTAAATATGTTATAAAACTAATAAATATAAATATAATTAAAACAAAACTAACATTTCCTAATGCTAAATGACCCACAGGATTCATATTTGTAACATTTGAAGCGATTGCTTTAACAGTTTTTGAGACTTGAACAAAATAAAATATTCCATTTCGCCAGAATGGCGTCCATTTCAAATATGTTATAAAACTAATAAATATAAATATAATTAAAACAAAACTAACATTTTCTAATGCTAAATGACCCACAGGATTCATATTTGTAACATTTGAAGCGATTGCTTTAACAGTTTTTGAGATTTGAACAAAATAAAATATTCCATTTCGCCAGAATGACGTCCATTTCAAATATGTTATAAAAGTAATAAATATAAATAAAATTTAAACAAAACTAACATTTCCGAATGCTAAATGACCCACAGGATTCATATTTGTAACATTTAAAGCGATTGCTTTAACAGTTTTTGAGATTTGAACAAAATAAAATATTCCATTTCGCCAGAATGGCGTCCATTTTAAATATGTTATGAAACTAATAAATATAAATATAATTAAAACAAAACTAACATTTTCTAATGCTAAATGACCCACAGGATTTATATTTGTAACATTTAAAGCGATTGCTTTAACAGTTTTTGAGATTTGAACAAAATAAAATATTCCATTTCGCCAGAATGGCGTCCATTTTAAATATGTTATAAAACTAATAAATATAAATTTAATTAAAACAAAACTAACATTTTCTAATGCTAAATGACCCACAGGATTCATATTTGTAACATTTGAAGCGATTGCTTTAACAGTTTTTGAGATTTGAACAAAATAAAATATTCCATTTCGCCAGAATGGCGTCCATTTTAAATATGTTATAAAACTAATATATATATAAATATAATTAAAACAAAATTAACATTTCCTAATGCTAAATGACCCACAGGATTCATATTTGTAACATTTGAAGCGATTGCTTTAACAGTTTTTGAGATTTGAACAAAATAAAATATTCCATTTCGCCAGAATGGCGTCCATTTTAAATATGTTATAAAACTAATAAATATAAATATAATTAAAACAAAACTAACATTTCCTAATGCTAAATGACCCACAGGATCAATTTTTGTAACATTTGATGCGATCGCTTGAACAAGTTTTAAGATATCAATAAATTAAAATATTCTGCTCCCACAGTAATATTATACATTGGCTCATGCGCAATGGTGGCTGTTGATTACTATTTCTTCATTCTTGTTTTTTCTTTAATAAATCTAAAACATAAAAAATAATATAAATGAATGTGTGATATTTTCTAATATTAGATGTTACCTGGGGACCAAATATTCAACATTTATGTCTATAGTACAAATAGTTTTTGAAATATTAAAAGATTAATATATTCCAGTATGACAGCATGTCATGCAATTTTATATATGTCATAAAACCCACACACATTTATTTAACTTGTATAAAACCAATATTGTTTACAGCCAATTAACCTGTAGAATCCTTATTTGTAAATTGTAAGAATTGGAAACACGTCTTTTGGTATTTTAACAAAATAAAATATTCCAGTTTGACAGCTCGGTGTGCATTTTTGTATATGTCATTAAACCGATAAAAATTATTGAAATATAAGTAAATGCAACATTTTCTATTGTTTACTGTGTTATATGGTCCATAGTTCGTCGCTGAACAAGCCTGAAACACATGTTGTCCTAATACCTGCTCGAGACTTCAATGATCACTATGGAAACATGATTCCTTTCAAAATATGTCATCTATGGAGTTTTGTATTATTTCAAGGGATATTTCCAAGTATGGAGAACGTAATATTCATCTCTATAATCTAAAAATAAGACAGAAATCAGTAAAAGAAATGTATATTTCAATAATATGTATAAAACTCGTAAATACTTACAAAAAACTTGAAATTATAATTATCCATAATTATCTTCACTTTTTAGGCATCCTTAGTGATCCTCTGAAATATCCTGAAAACAAAATTTTACCCTGAAACTTATAAAACGCTTCAAAAATACTTATAACATCACACATCTGTCAAAACTAAATGACATTTCATTAATTAGTTTATAATAGTTCAATAGTAATATCACCAGATGACTCTACAATACAAATCGAATAAGATACATATATTATTTTGCTTCTAACACGTATTTTTAGTACATTAATATTTTATTTTAATTTCAAAATTATCAATTTGAACCTTTAGATTTTTAATTATTGAATTTTACACTTAATTCTTATAATTTAGCCAGCCATTGTATCCAATTAATTCGGCCATTGTACCCAATTAAAAGTTAATAACCTGGCGTGGCTACGAATTAGTGGCGGGCGGAACAATTTTTCTTAGAGCTGTCAACCTGTGAAAAGTTAAAAAATTATAAGTTACGTTCTCATCAACGTCTACTCCTGCTACTCCCGATACAGATTTTGGTGTGTAGGATGGAGATTACCTTAGCCATGTCTCGTATGTAAAATGCAAAATAAGGCTGGAAATGGATAAATATGTTTAAAACACAAACAACGCTTTATAAATTCATTTAAACAAATTTTATTTTAATAGAATAATAAATAAAACACATACAAATACATATTTATTAATAAAAAACAATATTAACAGACATATTTACAATTGTTCAAATGTAAATCGTTAAAAACATTTTAATTAGCAATAAATAATTAACAAATATAATATATACTTATGCTATAGCAGATCTCAGATATTGGAAAATTATTTATAAGTAAACTACGATTACTACCCGTCAAATGATAACCCCTTAACAAAATTATTAATTAAACTTTAAATGCAAACAATTGAAAATTTATACATATGTTGTTTGCTACTTTGGAGTTAATTTTAAGGCTCAAAGCTCTGCAATAGCAGATCACAGTTAATTAAAAATTACTTATAAGTGAACTACAATTACTACCTGTCAAATTATAACCCCCCCAACAAAATTATTAATTAAACTTTAAATGCAAACAATTGAAAATTTATAAATATGTTGTTTGCTACTTTGGAGTTAATTTTAAGGCTCAAAGCTCTGCAATAGCAGATCACAGTTAATTAAAAATTACTTATAAGTTAACTACAATTACTACCCGTCAAATGATAACCCCTTAAAAAAATTATTAATTAAATTTTAGATGGCAAGGGGTTAGTCCATGGATTTGAAACGCCTAATTAGTACCGATATATGCTATTTCGCTGAAATTTTAGTTTGACATACTTCCTACTGTGATTAATAAAATATTAATTAGAAATTTACGCAAAAACTATGGCTTAATTAATTTTTTCAGTAGAATTTTCGAAATCGACGATATCTATTTAGGGAGATAACGTTGTTAGCTCAATTTTTTAATTTTTTTATTATTAATAAAGTTTCGAATTTTGTTGTGTGATTTCAGTGGCGTCACCACTTTATGTGTCGAAAATTTGAACTAACAATTACGGTGAAATATTAGCAATTTCCATCGAAACTAGACATTAATTGAAAAATTCTTTCAAATAAAAGTTATTTCTTTTTTTATTCTCTACAGCTTTTGGTTGAAACTTTTTTCCCTACAACCCTTAATTTCGGAGATATAAAAAACCACCCTTAGAGTTCATTATCTTTCATACTAATGAAAATTTTGGGGATTTTCATTAAATATACGTTTAGCCTGAGGTCCTAGAAGCTTAATAAAAAATTTCAGCGAAATCGAAGCTTTATTATTTGTAAAAAATAATAAAAATTGAGATAACAACGTTATCTCCCTAATTCGATATCGATGATTTAGAAAATTCTAGTTAAAACATTATTTGGGCCTTAGTTTTTGGGTAAATTACTAATTAATGTTTTAAAAATTCTTATAGGATGGATGTCAAACTAATATGAACCTTAAGTAAATATAATTTAAGACTTAATATCGCATACAAAATTGTAACACAACTGCAAAATAAAAGTGATAGTTTTTTAAGTTTCTTTCAAAATCTAGAAAGTATTTGATAAAATCTTTCAAATAAAAGATAAATATTATTTAATTCTCTACAGCTTTTGGTTGAAACTTTTTTCTCTACAACCTTTAACTTCGGAGATACGAGAAACCACCCTTAAAGTGAAATATCTACCCTACTAATGCAAAATTTGGGGTCGTCCGCGGATTTCGCATCGAATATGAGGCCGTAGAACATGCATACAAAATTTCAGCGAAATAGTACATATCGGTACAAATTAGGGGTTTTAGATGGCAAGGGGTTAGTCCATGGATTTGAAACGCCTAATTAGTACCGATATATGGTATTTCGCTGAAATTTTGCATGCATGTTCTACGGCCTCATATTCGATGCGAAATCCGCGGACGACCCCAAATTTTGCATTAGTAGGGTAGATATATCACTTTAAGGGTGGTTTCTCGTATCTCCGAAGTTAAGGGTTGTAGAGAAAAAAGTTTCAACCAAAAGCTGTAGAGAATTAAATAATATTTATCTTTTATTTGAAAGATTTTATCAAATACTTTCTAGATTTTGAAAGAAACTTAAAAAACTATCATGTTTATTTTGCAGTTGTTTTACAATTTTGTATGCGATATTAAGTCTTAAATTATATTTACTTAAGGTTCATATTAGTTTGACATCCATCCTATAAGAATTTTTAAAACATTAATTAGTAATTTACCCAAAAACTAAGGCCCAAATAATTTTTTAACTAGAATTTTCTAAATCATCGATATCGAATTAGGGAGATAACGTTGTTATCTCAATTTTTATTATTTTTTACAAATAATAAAGCTTCGATTTCGCTGAAATTTTTTATTAAGCTTCTAGGACCTCAGGCTAAACGTATATTTAATGAAAATCCCCAAAATTTTCATTAGTATGAAAGATAATTAACTCTAAGGGTGGTTTTTTATATCTCCGAAATTAAGGGTTGTAGGGAAAAAAGTTTCAACCAAAAGCTGTAGAGAATAAAAAAAGAAATAACTTTTATTTGAAAGAATTTTTCAAATAATGTCTCGTTTCGATGGAAATTGCTAATATTTCACCGTAATTGTTAGTTCAAATTTTCGACACATAAAGTGGTGACGCCACTGAAATCACACAACAAAATTCGAAACTTTATTAATAATAAAAAAATTGAGCTAACAACGTTATCTCCCTAAATAGATATCGTCGATTTCGAAAATTCTACTGAAAAAATTAATTAAGCCATAGTTTTTGCGTAAATTTCTAATTAATATTTTATTAATCACAGTAGGAAGTATGTCAAACTAAAGTGAACCCTAAATACATGTAACATTAGATAAAAAATCGAATACAATACAAGAACAGAACTTCATAATAAAGCAATAGTATTTTAATTTTTTTTAAAAACTATGAGGTTTTTTAATGAAATGTTTCAAATAAAAGTAGCTTATAATTTTATTCTCTACAGCTTTTGGTTGAATCTTTTTTCTCTACAACCCTTAACTTCGGAGATACGAGAAACCACCTTTAAAGTGAAATATCTACCCTACTAATGCAAAATTTGGGGTCGTCCGCGGATTTCGCATCGAATATGAGGCCGTAGAACATGCATGCAAAATTTCAGCGAAATAGTACATATCGGTACAAATTAGGGGTTGCAAATCGATGCCATCTGTTTTATCAATAAATTAAAGTATCTCCGATCGCGCTGAAATTTTGCATGCATGTTCTAGGGTTTTATATTCGATGCGGAACCGGGAACAAGGCAAAATATTCATTAGTAGGGTAGATATTTCACTTTAAGGGTAGTTTTCTGTATCTCCGAAGTTAAGGGTTGTAGAGAAAAAAGATTCAACCAAAAGCTGTAGAGAATAAAATTATAAGCTACTTTTATTTGAAACATTTCATTAAAAAACCTCATAGTTTTGAAAAAAAATTAAAAAACTATTGCTTTATTATGAAGTTCTGTTCTTGTATTGTATTCGATTTTTTATCTAATGTTACATGTATTTAGGGTTCACTTTAGTTTGACATACTTCCTACTGTGATTAATAAAATATTAATTAGAAATTTACGCAAAAACTATGGCTTAATTAATTTTTTCAGTAGAATTTTCGAAATCGACGATATCTATTTAGGGAGATAACGTTGTTAGCTCAATTTTTTAATTTTTTTATTATGCAAAATAAGGCTGGAAATGGATAAATATGTTTAAAACACAAACAACGCTTTATAAATTCATTTAAACAAATTTTATTTTAATAGAATAATAAATAAAAACACATACAAATACATATTTATTAATAAAAAACGATATTAACAGACATATTTACAATTGTTCAAATGTAAATCGTTAAAAACATTTTAATTAGCAATAAATAATTAACAAATATAATATATACTTATGCTAAATGACCCACAGGATTCATATTTGTAACATTTGAAGCGATTGCTTTAACAGTTTTTGAGATTTGAACAAAATAAAATATTCCATTTCGCCAGAATAGCGTCCATTTTAAATATGTTATAAAACTAATAAATATAAATATAATTAAAACAAAACTAACATTTTCTAATGCTAAATGACCCACAGGATTAATATTTGTAACATTTGAAGTGATTGCTTTAACAGTTTTTGAGATTTGAACAAAATAAAATATTCCATTTCGCCAGAATAGCGTCCATTTTAAATATGTTATAAAACTAATAAATACAAATATAATTAAAACAAAACTAACATTTCCTAATGCTTAATGACCCCCAGGATTCATATTTGTAACATTTGAAGCGATTGCTTTAACAGTTTTTGAGACTTGAACAAAATAAAATATTCCATTTCGCCAGAATGGCGTCCATTTTAAATATGTTATAAAACTAATAAATATAAATTTAATTAAAACAAAACTAACATTTTCTAATGCTAAATGACCCACAGGATTCATATTTGTAACATTTGAAGCGATTGCTTTAACAGTTTTTGAGATTTGAACAAAATAAAATATTCCATTTCGCCAGAATGGCGTCCATTTTAAATATGTTATAAAACTAATAAATATAAATATAATTAAAACAAAACTAACATTTTCTAATGCTAAATGACCCACAGGATTTATATTTGTAACATTTGAAGTGATTGCTTTAACAGTTTTTGAGATTTGAACAAAATAAAATATTCCATTTCGCCAGAATGGCGTTCATATTAAATATGTTATAAAACTAATAAATATAAATATAATTAAAACAAAACTAACATTTCCTAATGCTAAATGACCCACAGGATCTATTTTTGTAACATTTGATGAGATCGCGTTAACAGTTTATGAGATTTGATCAAAATAAAATATTTCATTTCGCCAGAATAGCGTCCATTTTAAATATGTTATAAAACTAATAAATATAAATAAAATTTAAACAAATCTAATATTTCCTAATGCTAAATGACCCCCAGGATTAATTTTTGTAACATTTGAAGCGATCGCGTTAACAGTTTATGAGATTTGATCAAAATAAAATATTTCATTTCGCCAGAATAGCGTCCATTTCAAATATGTTATAAAACTAATAAATATAAATAAAATTGAAACAAATCTAATATTTCCTAATGCTAAGTGACCCACAGGATCCATTTTTGTAACTTTTGAAGCGATCGCTTCAACAGTTTATGAGATTTGAACAAAATAAAATATTCCATTTCGCCAGAATGACGTCCATATTAAATATGTTATAAAACTAATAACTATAAATAAACTTTAAACAAATCTAATATTTCCTAATGCTAAATGACCCACAGGATCAATTTTTGTAACATTTGAAGCGATCGCTTGAACAAGTTTTAAGATATCAATAAATTAAAATATTCTGCTCCCACAGTAATATTATACATTGGCTCATGCGCAATGGTGGCTGTTGATTACTATTTCTTCATTCTTGTTTTTTTTTTAATAAATCTAAAACAAAAAATAATATAAATGAATGTGTGATATTTTCTAATATTAGATGTTACCTGGGGACCAAATATTCAACATTTGTGTCTATAGTACAAATAGTTTTTGAAATATTAAAAGATTAATATATTCCAGTATGACAGCATGTCATGCAATTTTATATATGTCATAAAACCAATACACATTTATTTAACTTGTATAAAACCAATATTGTTTACAGCCAATTAACCTGTAGAATCCTTATTTGTAAATTGTAAGAATTGGAAACACGTCTTTTGGTATTTTGACAAAATAAAATATTCCAGTTTGACAGCTCGGTGTGCATTTTTGTATATGTCATTAAACCGATAAAAATTATTGAAATATAAGTAAATGCAACATTTTCTATTGTTTACTGTGTTATATGGTCCATAGTTCGTCGCTGAACAAGCCTGAAACACATGTTGTCCTAATACCTGCTCGAGACTTCAATGATCACTATGGAAACATGATTCCTTTCAAAATATGTCATCTATGGAGTTTTGTATTATTTCAAGGGATATTTCCAAGTATGGAGAACGTAATATTCATCTCTATAATCTAAAAAATAAGACAGAAATCAGTAAAAGAAATGTACATTTCAATAATATGTATAAAACTCGTAAATACTTACAAAAAACTTGAAATTATAATTATCCATAATTATCTTCACTTTTTAGGCATCCTTAGTGATCCTCTGAAATATCCTGAAAACAAAATTTTACCCTGAAACTTATAAAACGCTTCAAAAATACTTATAACATCACACATCTGTCAAAACTAAATGACATTTCATTAATTAGTTTATAATAGTTCAATAGTAATATCACCAGATGACTCTACAATACAAATCGAATAAGATACATATATTATTTTGCTTCTAACAAGTATTTTTAGTACATTAATATTTTATTTTAATTTCAAAATTATCAATTTGAACCTTTAGATTTTTAATTATTGAATTTTACACTTAATTCTTATAATTTAGCCAGCCATTGTATCCAATTAATTCGGCCATTGTACCCAATTAAAAATTAATAACCTGGCGTGGCTACGAATTAGTGGCGGGCGGAACAATTTTTCTTAGAGCTGTCAACCTGTGAAAAGTTAAAAAATTATAAGTTACGTTCTCATCAACGTGTACTCCTGCTACTCCCGATACAGATTTTGGTGTGTAGGATGGAGATTACCTTAGCCATGTCTCGTATGTAAAATGCAAATTAAGGCTGGAAATGGATAAATATGTTTAAAACACAAACAACGCTTTATAAATTCATTTAAACAAATTTTATTTTAATAGAATAATAAATAAAAACACATACAAATACATATTTATTAATAAAAAACGATATTAACAGACATATTTACAATTGTTCAAATGTAAATTGTTAAAAACATTTTAATTAGCAATAAATAATTAACAAATATAATATATACTTATGCTAAATGACCCACAGGATTCATATTTGTAACATTTGAAGCGATTGCTTTAACAGTTTTTGAGATTTGAACAAAATAAAATATTCCATTTCGCCAGAATGGCGTCCATTTTAAATATGTTATAAAACTAATAAATATAAATATAATTAAAACAAAACTAACATTTTCTAATGCTAAATGACCCACAGGATTCATATTTGTAACATTTGAAGTGATTGCTTTAACAGTTTTTGAGATTTGAACAAAATAAAATATTCCATTTCGCCAGAATAGCGTCCATTTTAAATATGTTATAAAACTAATAAATACAAATATAATTAAAACAAAACTAACATTTCCTAATGCTAAATGACCCCCAGGATTCATATTTGTAACATTTGAAGCGATTGCTTTAACAGTTTTTGAGACTTGAACAAAATAAAATATTCCATTTCGCCAGAATGGCGTCCATTTTAAATATGTTATAAAACTAATAAATATAAATTTAATTAAAACAAAACTAACATTTTCTAATGCTAAATGACCCACAGGATTCATATTTGTAACATTTGAAGCGATTGCTTTAACAGTTTTTGAGATTTGAACAAAATAAAATATTCCATTTCGCCAGAATGGCGTCCATTTTAAATATGTTATAAAACTAATAAATATAAATATAATTAAAACAAAACTAACATTTTCTAATGCTAAATGACCCACAGGATTTATATTTGTAACATTTGAAGTGATTGCTTTAACAGTTTTTGAGATTTGAACAAAATAAAATATTCCATTTCGCCAGAATGGCGTTCATATTAAATATGTTATAAAACTAATAAATATAAATATAATTAAAACAAAACTAACATTTCCTAATGCTAAATGACCCACAGGATTCATATTTGTAACATTTGAAGCGATTGCTTTAACAGTTTTTGAGATTTGAACAAAATAAAATATTCCATTTCGCCAGAATGACGTCCATTTTAAATATGTTATAAAACTAATATATATATATATAAATATAATTAAAACAAAATTAACATTTCCTAATGCTAAATGACCCACAGGATTCATATTTGTAACATTTGAAGCGATTGCTTTAACAGTTTTTGAGATTTGAACAAAATAAAATATTCCATTTCGCCAGAATAGCGTCCATTTTAAATATGTTATAAAACTAATTAATATAAATATAATTAAAACAAAACTAACATTTTCTAATGCTAAATGACCCACAGGATTCATATTTGTAACATTTGAAGTGATTGCTTTAACAGTTTTTGAGATTTGAACAAAATAAAGTATTCCATTTCGCCAGAATGGCATTCATATTAAATATGTTATAAAACTAATAAATATAAATATAATTAAAACAAAACTAACATTTCCTAATGCTAAATGACCCACAGGATCAATTTTTGTAACATTTGAAGCGATCGCTTGAACAAGTTTTAAGATATCAATAAATTAAAATATTCTGCTCCCACAGTAATATTATACATTGGCTCATGCGCAATGGTGGCTGTTGATTACTATTTCTTCATTCTTGTTTTTTTTTTTAATAAATCTAAAACAAAAAATAATAAAAATTAATGTGTGATATTTTCTAATATTAGATGTTACCTGGGGACCAAATATTCAACATTTGTGTCTATAGTACAAATAGTTTTTGAAATATTAAAAGATTAATATATTCCAGTATGACAGCATGTCATGCAATTTTATATATGTCATAAAACCAATACACATTTATTTAACTTGTATAAAACCAATATTGTTTACAGCCAATTAACCTGTGAATCCTTATTTGTAAATTGTAAGAATTGGAAACACGTCTTTTGGTATTTTAACAAAATAAAATATTCCAGTTTGACAGCTCGGTGTGCATTTTTGTATATGTCATTAAACCGATAAAAATTATTGAAATATAAGTAAATGCAACATTTTCTATTATTTACTGTGTTATTTGGTCCATAGTTCGTCGCTGAACAAGCCTGAATCTCATGTTGTCCTAATACCTGCTCGAGACTTCAATGATCACTATGGAAACATTATTCCTCTTTAAATATGTCATCTATGGAGTTTTGTATTCTTTCAAGAGATATTTCCAAGTATGGAGGACGTATTATTAATCTTTATAATCTAAAAAATAAGACAGAAATCAGTAAAAGAAATGTACATTTCAATAATATGTATAAAATTCTTAAATACTTACAAAAAACTTGAAATTATAATTATCCAAAATTGTCTTCACTTTTTAGGCATCCTTAGTGACCCTCTGAAATATCCTGAAAACAAAATTTTACCCTGAAACTTATAAAACGTTTCAAAAATACTTATAACATCACACATCTGTCAAAACTAAATGACATTTCATTAATTAGTTTATAATAGTTCAATAGTTATATCAACAGATGACTCTGAAGTAAAAAATCAAAAATTATTTTGTAAAATAATCTACAAAAATATATATTTAGTTCATAAATATTTTATTTTAAATGATAAATGATCAATTCGGGCCATAAGACTTTTAATTATAGCGTTTTACAATTAATTACTATAAATAAGTCAGCCATTGTATCCAATTAAATCGGCCATTGTCCCCAATTAAAAATTAATAATCTGGCGTGGCCACGAAATAATGGGGGCAGAGTGATTTCTCGCAGAGCTGCCAACCTGTTATAATTGAAAAAGTTTCGAGTTACCTTCTCATCTACGTATTCTCCTAATTCTCCGCATACAAAATTAAGTTTGAAATGAATAAATTTACCACGTTTATAGTTCCAAGACTTGCTAAGAGATGGTGACAGAGGTCTCGTTTGAACACTATCCAAATGTATTTTCTTTATTTCTGGATAAACGGTAAACTTTATAGAAAAGTTGTAATAAAAGAAAATACTCCTTAATTTTATCTCTTCCTTAGTTACTTGAAGCATTTTTTGATTAAACGCAAAATAAGTATTTTTCCTGGACCCCGCAAATACAGCAAAAAAATGTCTGACTTATTTTACTTCTTTTACTTATTTTACATCAAATTAAAAAATGTTTCAAATAAAAAAGTTTCATTTGGGTATTTCCTGGCTATTTTATTTACAATATTTTTGTATTAAGGCCTTTATATTTAAAATAATCGTTTATGTACTTAAGACTTAAAAATGCAAATATTTCTGTAACTAAGGGATGAATCAAAAAATGTTTCAAATAAAACATCTTAATTTTTTAATTCTCTGTCACATTTATTTGCAGTATTTTTCGATTTAATCCTTGAGTTCCGAGATATTCACCCACGTATATAGTTCACAAGTTGTCAAGAGATGGTGCCAGTAGTCTCGTTTGAAAAATACCCAAAACTATATTTGTGATTTCTGGGTAAACGGTGGACTTTATAGAAAAGTTGCAATGAAAGAAAATACTCCTTAATATTTTCTCTACTTAAGATACTTGAAGCATTTTTTGATTAGCCGCAAAATAAGTATTTTTTTCTAAACCCCGCAAATTTATGAAAAATATGTCGGACACCGACATACTCAACGACTGATAAACCGAGAAAAAAATTTGCGGTGAAACTTATTTTGCGTCAAATCAAAAAATGTTTCAAATAAAACAGTTTCATTTTGTTATTTCCTGGCTTTTTTAATTACAATATTTTTTTAATTAAGGCCCTTATATTTAAAATAATCGTTCATTTATATTAAAAATTAAGTTGTAAATATTTCTGTAACTAAGGGATAAATCCAAAAAAGTTTCAAATAAAACTTCTTAAGTTAGTTATTCTTTATCAGATTAATTTGAAGAATTTTTTGATTAAATCTTTCAATTCCGAGATATTCATCTTCATATATAGTTCCAAATTTGCCAAGAGATGGTGCCAGCAGTCTCGTTTGAAAAATACCAAAATTTTTTTTTGTGATTTCTGGGTAAACGGTGAACTTTATAGAAAAGTTGTAATAAAAGAAAGTACTCCTTAATTTTTTCTTTTCCTAAGTTACTTGAAGCATTTTTTTATTACCCGCAAAAATTAGTTTTTTTGGGACCCCGCAAAATCATGACAAAAATGTCGGACACCGACGTAGGCGACAACCGATAAAACGAGCACAATATTTGCGGTGAAACTGATTTTGAGTCAAATAAAAAAATGTTTCATTTTGTTATTTCCTGGCTATTTTAATTACAATATTTTTTGTTAATGCCCTTATATTTATATGATAAATAAAGTTGCAAATATTTTTGTAACTAAGGGGTGAATCAAAAAAAGTTTCAAACAAAACTTTTTAGTATTTCGATTCTCTATTACATTTATTTGAAGTATTTATCAATTTAATCTCTCAGATCCTAAATATTCACCTACGTATACAGGGTTATGGGGTAGGTGGCTCAGTGGTATCGAGTCGGGCTGTGGATCTTGAGAACCCTGGTTCGATCCCCACAACCGACAAACAATTTTCACCAATTTAAAAAATCTACCTCTGTGGCTCCTTCACCACTAATATCTTTGGAGGCCGTGATTTGACGGCTGGTAACCGCATTTCACGCGAACAAAATATATCACTTACCGAGATCTGCTTAGGCAGAGTGCCACACCCAGTGATGGGTAAAAGGCGTGATGATATATTTATTTATATTTATGTATACAGGGTGTCTACTTTTTTTCCGAACATAGGAAATTCAATGTTAAAATTTTGATTTAGTGATATCTTTTTACCTATTAATTTTAGAACAAAAGTGTACTGAAGAAAAATGTTCAGAATGAAAAACTGCATTCACAGGGTATAAGTTTGTTGTTTAATTGTTTCTTATATCTGAGTTAGAAGCAAAAGAAAATACACGCTTTAAAGCAATTATCAGAGTGCCATGAGAAATAAAACAAATTAGATAACTTAATAATAGGTATTTATTTGTCTAGATTATGTAGAAAAAAATAGTTGCTTTAATTAATTTTATTATTACATTAAATGATCGAATAAATAAATTAGAGTAAGCTCCAAATCTGCTCCAATTTGTCAAATAATGTCAGACACAACAAACAAATTATTGTTTTATTTCTCATGGCACTCTGATAATTGCTTTAAAGCGTGTATTTTCTTTTGCTTCTAACTCGGACATAAAAAACAATTGAACAGCAAACTTATACTCTATGGATGCAGTTTTTCATTCTGAACATTTGTCTTCAGTACACTTTTGTTCTAAAATTAATAGGTAAAGAGATATCGCTAAATCAAAATTTTAACATTGAATTTCCTGTTCGGAAAAAAGTAAACACCCGATATAGTTCTGAAATTGCTAAGAGATGGTGCTGCCAGTTCTATTTAAATTTTAATCTAAACATATTTTCTGATTTCTGGGTAAACTGTTAACATTACAAAAAAAAATGTAGGAAAGAAAATAATCCTTAATTTGTTTCCTACTTTTTTTATTTGACACATTTTTTTATTAAACTCAAAATAATATTTATTATCGTACAGTTTTTCATTAAGTTTGTAAAATATCACATAAAATGTTGAAATTTGTTCGTTCATCGTTAAACAAACACTGGAGTATACAGGGTGTTTCAGGACTAGTGTAACAAACTTTAACAGCAAGGAATAGGACCAATGTTCATATGACATTTTTGGCTCTAAATGACCTCAGGAATAAGCTGTTAAAGTTTGTTACACTAGTCCTGAAACACCCTGTACAGAAAAAAATGTTCGTTAAAGTTAAAAAAAAAATTCTTTCACCCTAAAATTCCTTAAGATTTTGTTCTCATTGTTATTCCCTGCCTACCTAGCATTGAAATCACTTTTACCTGACTCACCTGCCGTTAGCACAAAAGAGAAATAAGTTTTGATAATATTCCTCCGGGTTTGTTTTCGCTTTCTACTTCTTAATTTATCAAAACTACTCTTTAAAAGTCACACAGTTGATGGAAAACAGATGGCAAATTTTAGTATGCTATAGAATCTACGAGAATGTGGTCGATAAGTGATTTTAATAGTGGAATTTAGTGAGTTTTATTTGTTTTTAGTGAATTTAGTTAAAATGTTTCAAGATTTGATTTTAGTTGTGTCGATTTTAGGCAGTATACGTAAGTGAAAATTTTAATATTAAACTTTGTATTTAATAAGTATTTATAGTTGTGTTATTGAGGGTTATTAATATGTTTTGAGGGTGAAAATTAGATGCATAATAATCCTACTGCATTTGTAAGTAACGTATCATAAAGTAGGATCTGCTTTTGCAGAGCTTAGAGCCTGAAAATTAACTCCAAAATAGCGAACAACATATTTATATATTTTCAATTGTTTGCATTTAAAATTTAATTAATAATTTTTTTAAGGGGTTATCATTTGACGGGTAGTAATTGTAGTTAACTTATAAGTAATTTTTAATTAACTGTGATCTGCTATTGCAGAGCTTTGAGCCTTAAAATTAACTCCAAAGTAGCAAACAACATATTTATAAATTTTCAATTGTTTGCATTTAAAGTTTAATTAATAATTTTGTTGGGGGGGTTATAATTTGACAGGTAGTAATTGTAGTTCACTTATAAGTAATTTTTAATTAACTGTGATCTGCTATTGCAGAGCTTTGAGCCTTAAAATTAACTCCAAAGTAGCAAACAACATATGTATAAATTTTCAATTGTTTGCATTTAAAGTTTAATTAATAATTTTGTTAAGGGGTTATCATTTGACGGGTAGTAATCGTAGTTTACTTATAAATAATTTTCCAATATCTGAGATCTGCTATTGCAGAATTTTGAGCCTAAAAAATATACCTAATTATATTCGATAATTTCTTTTAATAATCTAATTAATTTATTTATTTGGGGGGCTGCAATTTGACAGATAGTAACCGGTATTTTACTTATAAGTAACGTTTGATAAACTAGGATCTGTTATTGCAGATCCTTGAGCTTGAAAAGTGCGCCAAAATGAGCTTTATTTATTTATTTATTTATTTGCTATTTGTATCTAGTTAGCAATATTTAAATTAACTTTTCTAGGAACTAGTAGCTTACTAAACTAAATCTAGTTTTACTAGCTGCTATTTAGTACTGTCATTTAATGTCAATGTCAAAGACATTTAACTGTTTTTACGATATAAATTGTTATTTCACTAAAAAAAATAATTATTTTGCTAATCATACTTTAAGAGAAAGGCGTGATGAATTTGTAGTCTAAAATAGGGCAATAGGTTTCTTTTGTATCTAAATAGAAAATATAGAATAATAGAACGTGTAGAATACATTATTAAAAATAAAAATAATTATGTATTAAATAAGTTTAAAACTATTGTTCTATTGAGAACATGAAATAAATACAAGTAATTATTAGAAATTATGGTTTTTTCTCTAATTGCCTTGATCCACATTTGAATCCAGTGCCGTACTCATAATATTTTTATTTTAAAATAGCTGAAAAATAAAATGAAAATATTTAAACATTTCAAATATTCAAAAAATATAGTTTATTATATTTAGTAAAAATGCTACATATATAATATAAATAAATAAAATAAATAAATACATCAATACGCCTTTTACCCATTACTGGGTGTGGCACTCTGCCTAAGCAGATCTCGGTAAGTGATATATTTCTACGCGTAAACAGCCGTCAAATCACGGCCCTCAAAAATGCTAGTGGAGGAGGAGCCACAGGGGTAGATTCTATTTACTCCCCCAGTTCTGAGATATTCACCCACGTATATAGTTCTTAAGTTTGCGAAGAGATGGCGCCAGCAGTCTCGTTTGAAAATATCCAAAATATATTTTCCCGATTTCTGGCTATACCGTTAACTTTATAGAAAAGTTGTAATGAAGCAAAATACTCCTTAATTTATTCTCTATCTAAGTTATTTGAAGTATTTTTTTATGAGATGCAAAATTATTATATGTCTGAACCCCGCAAATTCATGTGTATAAATGTCGGACACTGGTGGCTTCAATCACCGATAAAAATAACACAATTTTTGCGGTAAAACTTATTTTACATCAAATCAAAAAATGTTTCAAATAAAAGTGTCTTATTTAATTATTTCCTGGACATTTTAATTACAGTATTTTTTTATTAAGGCCCTTGTGTTCAAAATAATCGTGCATTTATATGAAATATAAAGTAGCAAATATTTCTTTAACTAAGGGATGAATAAAAAAAAGTTTCAAACAAAACTTCTTAGTTTTTCAATTCTCGATCACATTTATTTGACGCGTTTTTCGATTTACTCTCCAGTTCTGAGATATTCACCCACGTATATAGTTCTTAAGTTTGCGAAGAGATGGCGCCAGCAGCCTCGTTTGAAAATAACCAAAATATATTTTAGCGATTTTTGGCTATATCGTTAATGTTCCAAAAAATTGTAATGAAAGAAAATACTCCTTAATTTATTCTCTAACAAAGTTATTTGAAACATTTTTTGATTAGATGCAAAATTATTATGTGTCTGAACCTCGCAAATTCATGTGTATGAATGTCGGACACCGGTGACTTCAATGACCGATAAAACTAACACAATTTTTGCGGTGAAACTTATTTTATACCAAATCAAAAAATGTTTCAAATAAAAGTGTCTTAATTTATTATTTTCTGGACACGTTAATTAGAGTATTTTTTGATTAAAGCCCTTGTGTTCAAAATAATCGTGCATTTACTTGAAATATAAAGTAGCAAATATTTCTTTAACTAAGGGATGAATCAAAAAAAGTTTCAAACAAAACTTCATAGTTTTTCAATTCTCGATCACATTTATTTGACGCGTTTTTCGATTTACTCTTCCAGTTCTGAGATATTCACCCACGTATATAGTTCTTAAGTTTGATAAGAGATGGCGCCAGCAGTCTCGTTTGAAATTCCCTAAACATATTTTCTCGATTTCTGGCTATACCGTTAACGTTATAGAAAAGTTGTAATGAAAGAAAATACTCCTTAATTTATTCTCTATCTAAGTTATTTGAAGCATTTTTTTATTAGACGCAAAATTATTATGGGTCTGAACCCCGCAAATTCATGTGTATAAATGTGACTTCAATGACCAATAAAATTGACACAATTATTGCGGTAAAACTTATTTTACGCCAAATCAAAAAATGTTTCAAATAAAAGTGTCTTATTTTATTATTTCTTGGACATTTTAATTAGAGTAATTTTTGATTAGGGCGCTTGGGTTCAAAATAATCGAGCATTTATAAGAAATATAAATTAGCAAATATTTATTTCACTAAGGGATGAATCAAAAAAAGTTTCAAACAAAACTTCTTAGTTTTTCAATTCTCTATCACATTTATTTAAAGCGTTTTTCGATTTACTCCCCCAGTTCTGAGATATTCACCTGCGTATATAGTTCCTAAGTTTGCGAAGAGATGGCGCCAGCAGTCTCGTTTGAAATTCCCTAAACATATTTTCTCGATTTCTGGCTATACCGTTAACGTTATAGAAAAGTTAAAATGAAACAAAATACTCCTTAATTTATTCTCTACTAGAGTTATTTGAAGCATTTTTTGATTAGATGCAAAATTATTATATGTCTGAACCCCGCAAATTCATGTGTATAAATATCGCACACCGGTGACTTCAATCACCGATAAAACTAACACAATTTTTGCGGTGAAACTTATTTTAGGACAAATCAAAAAATGTTTCAAATAAAAGTGTCTTATTTTATTATTTCCTGGACATTTTAATTAGAGTATTTTTTGATTAAGGCCCTTGTGTTAAAAATAATCGTGCATTTACGTGAAATATAAAGTAGCAAATATTTCTTTAACTAAGGGATGAATAAAAAATAAGTTTCAAATAAAACTTCTAAATTTTGCAATTCCCTGTCACAATTATTTAAAACGACTGTCATTTTCCTAATATTTCCTCCAATTCATTTATAAGATTGTCATCTTTGTACAAAGATTAATTTATTATATATATATTTGCATTAATTGTTTATATATTAAATTGACGTCTTGTAACCGCCCAAAAATCTGAAATTGCAGATTAAGCACGCGTAGAAATACATTCTGAACCATTTAAAATTTATTTCATTCATTTACTTTAATTATTTCAGGCGCAATTAATTTTTAAAATTTACAGACAATATTTTTCAAATAGTTAGTAATATTTTGCATCGATAAAATAATATTAATTTTAATTCAAGTCACACTTTGAAACCTATATAATTGCAAAAGATAGTACATACTTGTATTCGCGCATCGCGATATCATAAGAAACAAGCTCAAACGGCTCCGTGACGTCACCGACCTGGCTGTTTGGCGATCAGCAACAATTTTTCGTTTCTGCCCGGCCACTGTGCGTATACAGGCCCGCTGCACTCAGCCTCATTGCTGGCTGTATACCTCTTTACCCGCTGGCGAAACGGTTGCATAAGCTTGCTGGTCGCTATACCATCAATTTCATTCTGAATGCTTCTCTTTAAGTGTTGTAATAAAATGACTTTATTTTAGTTTGGCGACAAATGTTTTCAGGGACATCAGAATTTTTTTAGGGACTGTATGATTTTTTTGGGGAAAGTTCATAGTCTTAGAATTATGTCAGAATGTTTTCAGGGACTTCAGAATTTTTTTAGGGACTGAAGGATTTTTTCGGGCACAGTCCATAGTCTAAGAAATATCTCAAAATGTTTTCAGGGACATCAGAATTTTTTTAGGGACTGCATGATTTTTTTGGGGAAAGTTCATAGTCTTAGAATTATGTCAGAATGTTTTCAGGGACTTCAGAATTTTTTTAGGGACTGAAGGATTTTTTTGGGCACAGTCCATAGTCTAAGAAATATGTCAGAATGTTTTCAGGGACTTCAGAATTTTTTTAAGGACTGTATGAATTTTATGGGGAAGTCAATAGTCTTAGAAATATGTCAGAATGTTTTCAGGGACTTTAGAATTTGTTTAAGGACTGTATGAATTTTTTAGGGAAAGTCCATAGACTTAGAAATATGTCAGAATGTTTTCAGGGACTTCAGAATTTTTTTAGAATTTTATGGGAGAAGTCCATAGTCTTAGAAATATGTCAGAATGTTTTCAGGGACTTTAGAATTTGTTTAAGGACTGTATGAATTTTTTAGGGAAAGTCCATAGACTTAGAAATATGTCAGAATGTTTTCAGGGACTTCAGAATTTTTTTAGGGACTGTATGAATTTTTTGGGGAAAGTCCATAGTCTTAGAAATATGTCAGAATGTTTTCAGGGACTTCAGAATTTTTTTAGGGACTGCATGAATTTTTTGGGGAAAGTCCATAGTCTTAGAAATATGTCAGAATGTTTTCAGGGACTTTAGAATTTTTTTAATGTCTGGATGATTATTTTGGGGAAAAGCCACAGTCTTAGAAATATGTCAGAATGTTTTCAGGGACTTCAGAATTTTTTTAGGGACTGCATGAATTTTTTGGGGAAAGTCCATAGTCTTAGAAATATGTCAGAATGTTTTCAGGGACTTTAGAATTTTTTTAAAGTCTGGATGATTATTTTGGGGAAAAGCCACAGTCTTAGAAATATGTCAGAATGTTTTCAGGGACATCTGCTATCAATATATTTTGTATTATTTTATTAAAATGATATTTGTGTTATTAAATAATAATAAAATGTTTATGTTTTATAAATATTTATACTTATTTTATCCTCATAAAACTACCTATTGTCGCTGATAAATTTTTTTTATTTTATTTTATTTAAAAATGATATTCGTGGTGCCATCTAGGGTAAATATAAAAGAAAATTTAACTATATATCATAAATTCATTAAAACAAATGTTATATTAATAAAATAAAACATAAGAACACAAAAAATCTATATTTAAAACCAAATATACAGCCAATGCATATATACATTTCAATAATTCAATTGTAAATCATTAATTATTATTTAATCAGCAACAAATTATTAACAAATATGACTTTTTCTTATAGTAAATTTCCCGTAGAATCCATATTTGCAACAATTAAGACATTACAGCGGCTGGTTTTTGAAATATTAACAATATGAAATATTCCAATCTGACAGCTTGTCGGCCATTTTTAAATATGTTATAAAATCAATAAATATCAATAAAATATAAATAATTATAAAAATCAAAAAATGTTTCAAATAAAAAAGTTTCATTTTGTTATTTCTTGACTCTTTTAATTATACTTTTTTTTAATTAAGGTCTTCATATTTAAAATAATCGTACATTTACATGATAAATAAAGATACAAATATTTCTTTAACTAAGGGATGAATTGAAAAATGCTTCAAATAAATCGTTTTAATTTTTTAATTCTCCGTCACATTTACTTGAAGTATTTTTCCATTTAATCCCCCAATTTCGAGATATTTATCTTCATATATAGTACCCAAGTTGCCAATAGATGGTGCCAATAGTCTCGTTTGATGACCCAACAAAATATATTTTTCAAGTTTTTGGCTATACCCTAAACTTTATAGAAAAATTGTTATTAAAGAATATACTCCTTAATTTATTCTCTTCCTAAGTTATTTGAAGTATTTTTTGATTAAACGCAAAATTAGATTTTTTCTAGACCCCGCAAATACACATTACAAATGCCCGGCACCAACTACTTCAACTACCGATGACACAAACTCAGTTTTTGCGGTGAAACTTATTCTACGCTAAATCAAAAAATGTTTCAAATAAAAAAAGGTTCATTTTGTTATTTTTTGGATATTTTAATTATACTTTTTTTCAATTAAGGTCTTTATATTTAAAATAATCGTGCATTTATAAGATAAATAAAAATACAAATATAACTAAGAGATGAATTGAAAAATGTTTGAAATAAATCTTTTTAATTTTTTATATCTCTGTCACAAGGAGAAACAGCGTAAAATATATTTAATTTGTTTCATAATAAAGTGTATAATTCGATACGATCAAATATATTCTTTAGAGCCTAGTTGTTAAAGCCTAGAATGGCATGAAATCGGTCTTTAGCTATTAATTGAAATTATGTTCTAACTTGTTACGTACATGCCTAGCGACTTTAATCGTCAGTCTACGAACGAATTTTGTTTAAAATGTCGTGTTTTATTTGTGTCTCAAGTAAAAATATTGTATAGTGATTTTTTAGTGAAATATAATTGTAATATAGTGTAAGTGTTAGTGTATACTGGATGTGAAGTGAATTTATAGTGGTACGAGCCTGGAACTTTTCAGAGAGGAATGGATGGGACTTTTAGTACACGCCAGCCAAAAGGTAGATGCATTATTTGTTTGTATTAGAATATAGTTATTATTAAAATAAATTAGTATGAATGTTTGGCGAAGATTTACAACCAAATATAATTGTAATATAGTGTAAGTGTTAGTGTATACTGGATGTGAAGTGAATTTATAGTGGTACGAGCCTGGAACTTTTCAGAGAGGAATGGATGGGACTTTTAGTACACGCCAGCCAAAAGGTAGATGCATTATTTGTTTGTATTAGAATATAGTTATTATTAAAATAAATTAGTATGAATGTTTGGCGAAGATTTACAACCAAATATTTTATTTATTTATTTTTAAGATGTTTACGCAATCAATCATTTCGAAGAATGTCAGTTTCGTAAAGAGGCCTTTAAAAATATTTTCTTTCCAAAAAGTTCCACAAATCATTTATAAGTCTTATCTTTCCCAAAATCTTCCCAATCATTTATAAAACTAAAATCTTCCCAAAAAAATCTCTAAATCATTCATAACAAAGTCTTTTTCTCAAAAAATCTTTATTTATTAAAACAATAATTATTGAAACTTGCATTAATCGTATACATATATAGTAATTTGACGGTTTAGTACCACCCAAATATCTGCAATTGCATATTCTGCACGTATAGAAATATATGTTGAACACTTTAAAATTTATTTCATTTATTTGCAACAAATATTTCAGTCGCAATTAATTTTTAAGATTTACAGATAATATTTTTCAAATAGTTAGTAATATTTCGAATCGATAAAATTATATTTATTCTAATTCTAGTTTGATCATGAAACCTATACAGGGCATTGAATTCGCCGTATCCGAATTGACTTATAAGCAAATTTTCATGCAATTTTAAGCTTTGGTTTTTTCAGATTTTAATTCAATTTTCCCAAAAATCCTTAATCGTAGGTATACAATATTTAAATAAATAAACAAATTTATATTTAAATTTTCTTATATAAATGGATGAATATAATTGAAGGTTTATTGTGTGCACGAATGATTCTTTTAAGAAAAGAATTATGACTGTGGATGAAGCGAAAGTGGTATATTTGTTATAAGATTAATTGCAGAATAAATCTGATGAATAAATATTGGGTGTATGTACCAACATTTCGTGCTACCCCATTTAATGGGGCATAGTATGATGTTATGTATGTATGTAATCACAAGTTCCGTAACAAAATAATGGCCTTCATTTTAATAGTTATTCTGATTGAATAAATTATTAATTCTAGTTGTTCTATTATCTAAATATTGTAGTTTTAACATTTATTTAATTTTTACTTCCTTGTACGAAAGAAATAATTACAAAAAATGAAATTGCTTCAAATTGCATGAAAATTTGCTTACAAGTCAATTCGGACCCGGGGAATTCAATGCCGTTGAGCGCAATTTCATATCTTGTTTAATTTTTTAGATATACGCTCCGGAAAAGTGAAATTTTAATTTTATTCAGATTTTGTACTTTCCCGAGCCTATATCTCAAAAACTACAAGCGATATGAAAATACGGTCAACGGCATTGACTTTCTCGTGCTTCAGTTAACTTATAAACATAGTTTCAGCGATTTTTATTTTTTTTCCAAATTTCGCCAAAAAAAATCGCAAAAAGAGGTTTTTTGCCATTTTCTCAAAAACTATAAGACTTATGCATTTAAACATTTCACCACTGGATTCAGTGGGTCAAAATACATATGTATGTAAATTTTCGTTACAATATTCCTATGATTAAGGATTTTTGGGAAAATTGAATTAAAATCTGAAAAAACCAAAGGTATATACCTAAGGAAATAATTACAAAAAATGAAATTGCTTCAAATTGCATGAAAATTTGCTTACAAGTTAATTCTGACACGGGGAATTCAATGCCGTTGAGCGCATTTTCATATCTTGTTTCATTTTTTAGATATACGCTCCGGAAAAGTTAAATTGTTAATTTTATTCAGATTTTGTACTTTTCCGAGCCTATATCTCAAAAACTACAAGCGATATGAAAATACGGTCAACGGCATTGACTTTCTCGTGCTTCAGTTAACTTATAAACATAGTTTCAGCGATTTTTATTTTTTTTCCAAATTTCGCCAAAAAAATCGCAAAAAGAGGTTTTTTGACATTTTCTCAAAAACTATAAGACTTATGCATTTAAACATTTCACCACTGGATTCAGTGGGTCAAAATACATATGTATGTAAATTTTCGTTACAATATTCCTATGATTAAGGATTTTTGGGAAAATTTAATTAAAATCTGAAAAAACCAAAGGTATATGAGATAGAAGTTTTGTTGTGTCAACGAAAGTTAGCAAGTCGGCGGAATAACCTAGCTTGTATGAAAGCAATTATGAATTTAAATTAATAAAAAACAAGGGAAATGAATCAAATTTGTTACTATTTATATTTCAATCATTTAAAAAATAAATAAATGTTTAATTTTTCAGATAAATTCATCAGACTGTCTTCCAACATCAATATGCATTCTGTGTCAAGAAAAACTTCGCCAATTCTACGAATTCAAATTAATGTGTCTGCATTCCAATGTCCTGCTCAATCGATACAAGAAAGATCTAACAGCATCAACGAACCTCTTGGGCGACTTCCGGAAAAAATACAGCACAGTCTTCGCCAACTTAGACATCAAACAAGAAGTGGACAAACCTAATGAAGCGGAAATCCTAGAAAGGTCTTCACAGTCTAAACCAAACAACTTTACCGAAACAGTGGACGAAGAATCACAGAATGTGATCCCACAGAGAAAAATAAGACTGAAGGAAAAAGCCGAAACAATTCCAGAAAAAGAAGACAGTCACTCGTATGATGGTTTCCCGGAAACGAGTCTGGAATTGGATGTAGAGGAAGTCGAAGATGTGTTGATTAATTGGGAAATAAATAAATGTGAAGCCAGGTAATATGTGTTTTCTGAAATCGTCAAGAAAATGCCTACTTTCCTGACGCATTTTAGTCAGGAAAGTAAGTGTTTACCTGACTCAAATAAATAAACTAAATAACTAAAAAATTTAATAAGATTTTTATTTATTTTTATCAATAATATTTATACTAAATATACAATTGCTTAAATTACTAAAATTTATGTATGACACTGGCGAATTTGAAGCTAAATTTATTGGAGATTCAGTAAATAAAATAAGCAAGTAGCACATTTGCTAACAAATTATTTTGCTTTTTCCAATCCATGAAAATTTCATACTCTTTATCATATCGGTCTTTTGACTTGCTCGGTAATAAATTTTCAACAGCCGCAGTTGCTTGATTTAAGATTTCAGGAGGAGTACTTGAAAATACCGCCTCATACTCATTTTCATCTATATTTTCCAACATTATAAAGAAATCTTCTCTGTCAACAATATTACTTTTGACACAAATATATTCAATAGATTTTTCACATAAGATATTGTTTTCAACAACTTTTGTTATCACCTTGGATATGTAGTTTGCTGCCAATATGATTCTTACCAAAAAATTAAGCATTTTGAAATATTTATTATTAATTATATTGATCAAATATAAATATGAACGATTTCAGAAAAAATAGTATACATAATACGTCACGAAAGTGTTTTACTTGACTCAGCGAATTAAAATACTCGGCCTGACGGCCTCGTACTTCAAACAACCGCTTCGTCAAGTAAAGCATCACTTTCCTGACTTATTATGTAATATACTATTCATTTTTTTTGTTAAAGTACATTCAAGAATTGTTTCCCTATTTCTATATTGTAAAAATCATATTTTAAGTACTAGTTTTCTTTATTTTCAATACTTATTTCTGTATTTAAATATTTTAATTACTTATAAAATTCATAAACACTAATTTAAAAAACAAATTTTGAATTAATGTTATTAAATATATGTCATTTTCAATAAATTATAAATTTTATACATAAAATACACTCCAAGACATTTTGATGTGCACTGGTTTGCGCGGAAGTTCGTGCAGTGCGCAGGCATTGCGTCGACTTCACAGTTCATAAGTTGCAAGCATGGTGGTTATTAGATGTGCTGCTAGAAAATTAGTGTTTGTGAGTAAAAATATCAATAAATATTAATAAAATATAGTGCCTTTCGTAAGTATAGATGTTATTCTGACGAATTTGATACAAATTTCACCTGTAAATTTAGTTTTTGATACTTAAAAATGCATCAACATTTTGTTACATAACCTTTGTACGTAACATACAGAAAATGCTGTAACAGAAATATTACATTTCAATAATTAAATTTGGGATAAACTGCTTTAACATTATATTTGAACATGATTTTAAATAAATTTTCTTTAAAATCACAATAATATTTTTGCATATCTTTAGATTTTAACAGTTATAAATAGTATTTTTATTTCGGAAAGCATGATATATATTATTTATTATTATTTACATACATAAATATTAGTTTTTATACATGAAAATGTGTCAAAATACTGATTTTAAAAGTATTTTCTTTATTTTATATAAATTTATAAAAGTATTTGATTTGTTCAAACGATAAATTTGCCGAAGTGATCCTGTTTATTCCATAAATTTAGTCTTGTATGACGCTGTGCTGTTGAATGTTGCTGGATAAATAATTGTACGTTATAACAAAATACTGGTAAACAGTTAACGAGAACATTATTCTAATATTTTCGATAGATATTTGTACTTAAAAATAGTGTAAAATGTACTTTGTAATACATAACAGCTACAAGTGTTACGACATCTTAATAATGCATTTAACTAGTTGGTTTTGCCAATTGTTATTATTATTTCAAAACAATATTCTATTCATTTTGAATATCTTTCTCAATTTTCATTTATAAAAATTTAATTCAAATATTATTAATGGCCAAATACGTATTCATGTTATTTATTATCATTTGCTTTCTATATATTTAAATTGGTAAAAGTATAGATTTGATGACTGATCGAAACAATAATTAAACAAGTCTGTGCGTATTCAAGTTCACCTGCACTCAACAAGCAGCGTTTACAAATACACTCTTAATAATATTTACTCAATTCAGCCATTTTGTAGTTGGTGATTCGAAAGCCTTCTAAATGGTAGGTTCTTTTTTTAAAGCATTTTAGAGCTATTCTATTAATTGTCTTCTCTGTTATCATTATTAACTTTAATAAATGTTATGAAGTGTGTTACTAATATATTGTTTTTATGTTAGAGACATCACGGGACCTGCAAGCATCCTCAGCGTGTATCAACACCCCGGAGGCATCAGCAAAGACGAGTTTGAATATTAAATCTGCTGCTCTCAACATCAATAATGTAAGAACATTGTTATTTTTTAATTATTTGTTTAATATTTATTTGAGAATTAATGAAATAAATTCATATTCAGTTTAAAATAATAATGATGAATAGTAACTAGATATTTGTTAATGAAAACGCTTGTAAATTGTTAGCTAGTGTCAGTTATTATGAAAGGTAATTAACTATATTTTTAATTGTTAAACCTTCCGGAATTATTTTGGTCAAAAATATTTCAAGTTAAAGTTGGATATAAATAAATGTTCTGTTCTAAAATAATGAAAATGAATCTCCCTGAATAGACTAGCGGTCATTGTATTGAATTGAGTGCTGGTGAATGAGGGGAATGAGGGGATGGCACCTGGGGGAAGGAAGCCATGTTTATTATCGATTAGCTAAACAAAAGTTAGCGGTTAATTAGCAATTACAATTAATAGTAACTGTTTATTGTTTGGTCCAGGCGTAATCGGAGAGAAATGCGAGCACTGGATCCTCATCCACACCGACATGAAACCCTCCGTGGAGAGAAGAGATTGGAACCTGCAGAACCGGAGTCGAGGGATTTAAACAGAATGAGCTTCGCCAGAGAGCAGCTGTCCTGCTCTTGTTGCATTCCTGCGCTGATTGGGAATTGGTTCCGATCGATATTTGAAACAAATCATTAGAAATATTCGGAGAGCTGGTGTTGACTCAGACAGCAAACACCGTGGTGATGGTGTCGACGACGATCGCTCTTCAGAAACCTACTCTTCATGTCGGCAGCAAGAGAAGAGAATGGAATCAGACGGAAATGTTCTGGCATTGGTGAGAAACTTATTTACAAATCAAATCACGCCTTTTACCCATTACTGGGAAATTATTCACGTATAAACGTTTCACGTTTTAAATTTGTTTACTTTTATAAAAAAAATAACAATAATAATTTATAATAATTAATGAAAAAAGTAAAATGAGAAATATTTTATTTGAAATGTAGACATGTTGTGTACGTTTCAATGTATTGAGTTGTGTCATCAATTAGTTAACTAATTAACTAGTCGGCCGTGTCATCATGCAACGAGCTCGAGCTTCGCACTTGCAAACAAATCGTTGACCAGAGCTGGTCGCTTGAAAATAATCACGTGCTAGTTAGTTGTTAGTTAGTGACACGTTGTGCTAGTGAGTTGTTAGTGCTAGTGATTAGTATCAAAGGTGAGCAACCATATTTCTATCACGAGCTGTCCGTATATTTTGTAAACAAAGTCCACAAATACTTTTACCTTTTTGGGTAATTATTTCCAATATTTAAAATATATAAGAGTTTTAAAAGTTTTCTTTACAATATTTAAATTGGGTTGTACGTATTTATCATCATTTAAAACAATGACCTACATCTGTGGTGGCTGTGATTTGACCCAATAATGGGTAAAAGGTGTGGTGATGTAATTATACATTCAATTAATTAATTAATGACAACATCGTAACACAAGAGACTTGATATGTTTGACACCCGCTCTGTGCTCATTCAGGTGACTGTGGGCAGCTGCAGGAAGTCGACGGAGAATCTGGAGCACCAGGAAGCCGAGCTGGAGGAGATGATGGCCCCGGGGACTTGATGTTTGATGGCATGTCCGGACGCTTCACTTCCAGTACTTTTGCAAGTGAGTGTATCTTTTAAAATTTAAATTTACTGTAAATTATAAAATGGCTGAAACTTGTACAATTAAACATTTTTTAAACGGTTGTAACTTTTAAACTAGTCAAGATAATTGAAATTGGTTTTAAATTTTGAATTCTCCATGTTTTCAACTATATTTAATCATATTTTTATTATGAAAATGATTCTTCGATGAATCTGATGAGTGAATTGGTTTTAATATAAACCTACGTTCCGCGTACATCTGTGTAAAAGCCATTTATTTGAGCCCTTGGCCTAAATAATTTTGTTGGACAATTAAATATTCTTCTAGAAGTATTTTGATTTGATAAATTACGTAAAACATTAATTGTCTCTTGCTTCAATTAACTTGTAAACATATTTTCAGTCATTAACGAAACACTTATATATTTGTTAATTAAAATACTAATATGATGGATTGTAATTGCCCAAAATCTGCAATTGCTGATTAGGCATGTGCGTACTGAACCTTTTAGAGTTTATTTCATTCATGAATTTGGAATAATTCTAATATTCTTTACAAAATCGCATGAATTTTATATGAAAAACTGTTCATTCCGCCGCTAAAATCCACGTTTAATTAAATTAATTGAAGCACCAAACTATTTTATTTTAATTATTTTACGTTTAAATTATATACATATTTGTTTTAAAATAAGTTTAAGGTGAAGCATCCGCTTAATTAAATCTTAAGTTAGCTGCAGAACACTTGATCTGACTTGATCTCTTTCAAATAATATATCTTTGTTTTTATGAATGAAACTTACGATGAATTGTACATTATTTTAAAGCCAATACTTCAAGGTGTAGTAATAATATACATATTATTAAATTTATGCACAATTAATTGATAGAAAACGGTTCAAAAATGGACATGAATTTCGCAGAAATGCCGAGTACGATTTTCTTTAATTTTTTTTGTATATTTAGGAATATGGTCCTCTATAACATATACAATTTTTATCCAATTTGAATTTGTAACTTTTGAGAAAAAAAAATAAACATGCGAAAAAATGCTCAAAAGCAGGCTTTTTCGGATATTTTTGTATTTTTTTCAAAAGTTACAAATTCAAATTGGCTAAAAAAATTATGTGCTCGGCATTTTTCAGAAATTCAGACTCGAAATTTTGATATCTTGACCTGCTGCATTTCAATTCAAATTTGTTTGTTTTATAAATATTTCACATTCTTTATATTGTACATATCAAAAAGTAGAATGTTGTGAGAATATTCTGCACTACTTGTTCCTTCATTTAGATGAGAATAAGTACATAAAATATTTTTTTGAAATTTGAATTTGTTGCAGCAACTTTGCGAAATACTCATTTTACGCACTTGATGTGTGCTTTGTCGTACACTCAGCGCAAAATTGAACATCTAGATTGACAGCTGTCATTCATATGATATATTTCACAATGTAGATATATACATGTTATGAATGAGTATTTCAGAATTTGTGGTTTGACATATATCTATTTTATTTTTCGTATTATATTACACTAATATTCGAAGTTATTAGTACGATACATCAGGTTTTACTGCAAACATTTGATCAATTTTAGCAGAGCAGATTAGTAGAACAGTATGGTTAGTAATATTGAAATGGATTATTTGTTTTAAAAACCGATATTTTTATTAAAGTTTTTAATTTAACGTTTATAAATAACAATTCTTAATCTAACCTTAAATATTTCACAAAAGAAAGTAGGAATTTATTTATATTTCTTACAGATTATAAGATGAATGATAACATAAAACAGAACAAATATACCTCCTCGATGCAAAATTAAAAATACGTACATAAATTTACAAATAAATGCTTGTGGAAAAAATTATTTTCATATTTGGATATATAAAAAAGCATCTACAACTCTGATAGTGCATGTATTTTGTTTAATTGAAGCGTTTACATGTTTTCAATACATTTTAGGATTACAGTACGTAATCATGATTAGAAAATACATGCGATATGAGAACTGCGATTCTAAAGTCAGAATATTCAAGTTGCCGTAATGTCGTTTTTATGTCATAATACAAATAAAATACTATATGTTATTACATTTTAGTATTTATTGTGTTAACATATCATTTAGAATTATTTTCTGTTATTTGAAATAATTTTCTTGAAAATCTTCACGTTTGTATAATTTTAAACTACGTGCCAATACCCCTACCACTATTTAGCATAGACTCATACTTGGTTTTTTATGATTGGTTAGATCAACATTTTTGTTAAATCACAAGAAACCCTACTTACACGAGAACAAATTGTTGGTTAACGAACTTCAGGCCGTATGCTTCACCTTAAATAGTTTTTCAACTAGTCATTTTAAATTCAAATATAAATGTCAAAAGTAGTATTAATTTTGGCACACCTGCAATCAATTATAGGCGGGTAAAAAAATCCGTAGACTACTTTGGGGGCAAGTACATTAAAATATTAGTTTTCGGGTTTAAATGCTGTTTATAATAAAAAAATATGTTATGAACGTTAATAATAATTATTAATAAATAATATAGAGTAGTTTTTATTGATTAGAAATCAAATTATTTTTATAATATAAACACCCAATAATTTGGATGCATACTGCGCCACTGATACAGTTCAACGTTTTAGAAATAGGTGGCAGTAGTATGTTAGTTGTCAGAAAATGATATTTGACAAGAGTTGCATTCTTTTTACCAACAACTCACCTCAGTAGTTCTCAAAATGAGATGAGATTAAAGTGAAGCGAGTTGAGATAGTTGATTTGTAAATAGAACGCACACAGAGAACGCTATACATATATCTTTCTCTGTTACCTGTTGTTGTTCTCTGCTGTCAAAGTTTGGATGCTAATATGAATTCGAAACCTAGCTGTAGTTCTGCTGTAAGTATGATAATTCATAATAATTTGTTGGTATTATAAACTTATAAATTCGTTTTGTAAATATTTCATACTTTTATTAACAAGTTGTATAAGAATGTTGTATTTTTTAGGTTATAACTGATGAAAGCACTGATTTTATTATAATTCAAACGGACAATGATCATGAATACTGCCTGCTCGGTGATGAAAAGACACAAGAAAAATACTGCTGGTCATATGACAATACCTTTATGTTCTTAATATATATAGTAGAGAGTAGATTTGATGAATTAAATCATCCAAAAAAGAGAAGGTTTCAATTTTACGATAAAATGGATGAATTACTAGGAAAACAAGCTAATATATGCAGTCCACATTCTATAAATATTTTGCAAAATAATAATGAAAAGCGAAACGATTGCAATGAAAACGAGATTGTAATTATGGAAGCGAACGCTGGTAGCAATTGTAATAATACTGAACAAAGTACCAGCAGTTACAGAAAATTGCTTTATTTTGTTCAGTGTTATTTTTTTTATTACATATATAGGTATTTTATATTTACATGTTTAATGTTATTGTAATACTAAAATTTAATAAATTATATTTACAAAAGCTTTCTTAATACATATAAATATATATAAAAAAATCAAACTAAAAATTACATATTGGGAAACATATCGTTAAATAGTTGTTGCCGTTTATCAAAGTTATTAATATAATGTTCATTCTGTGTAACATATTGTATATTTTGTTCTTGACTGGTTTCATTGCTGTCCATGTCTAAGCCAATTTCTAAATCATCAAAATTTATGCATATATTATATAACACACAAGCAGCTACTACAGCTTCCGAAATAAAATTAATGTTGCGATTTTCAAATAATTTTAATCTTCTGAACCTTCCTTTCAATAACCCAAACGCATTTTCAATAACAATTCGGGTAGACGAATGTCGAAAATTAAATATCTTCTGATTTTCCGTTAATCTTCCATTGTCTTGAAATGGCGATATAAGCCAAGATAAATTTGGATAAGCAGAATCGCCCAGTAAAAAATTATTATTAGGAATCAAATGTTCTTCTAGTACTCATACAATTTAGATCAATCTCAGAATAAGATAAATCACTTTCAGAAGATGAATAAATCTGCATCTTCTGAATCCTCATGGCAAATTAAATTCTAAAACAATTGAATCTATTTATGAAATCTGTAAATATAAAAAACAAGAATACTTACAAATATTAAATTTTCAATATCCTCCTTATTTTTAACATCAGTATTCATTTTGAAATAATTTGACAAAATGCTTGTGTCAAACACTTCGAAAAAATAACCCCCACTCATGAACTGAGGTGAGAATCTCAATAAGCATTACCCCGCTAAATAGCTCAGCATAGGCAAGGGGGAAGAAATTCATCTCAGTTCACCTCACCTCAGTTCAGACAAATAGAACGGACAACTTTACAGAGATAACTGAGGTGAGCTAAGACGAAGTGAGATATCAAGTAAAAAGAACACGGCTAAGTAAACTAGAGTTGTAAAATGATGTGATTTTGAACTAAAATATTGTTAATTAGCAACAAAATGTAGTAGAATAAGTAAGTTTGAATTTAAATTAATTTCTAATGCGCCAATGTCGTTTTTAGGTATGTATTTCATGCACAAACCATAGACAGATGTCAGGGAATGAAAACAACATTTGTCGACTTTAAAACCAATTATTATGAAAGACAATGTTTACAATCACCACAAATCAACAACAAAACCAACTTGTGGACCTGGTGCACCAGGTTGTTGATGCACAGTGAAACCGCTAAACAGGTGAGATGATTTTTTATTTATATTTTTGAGGCTATATTTTTTGTTTCTTTGTACTTTTAAAATATCTTGATTAGTACAAGACTTACGCGCTGCTAAATAAATTAATTTATTTTTTTAATTTAATTACTTTTTAAACAATGAGTGTATCTTTTAAATGGCTAAATGTGGGTTTCCTTTTACTATTTCTAGTACACTCACTCTCAAAAGTTATGATGATTATGAAACTTGAAATAAACATGATGAAAGGTGCTCTGCTATGTTACTAATACATTGTTTTTATGTTTATAGGGACATCATCAAGATGTTGAAGCAGCTGGTGTCATTGGAGCTGCCGCCATCCAGAGCTTGGAGCAGCACGAGCTGGTGTCACCGTGGACATCATCATCAATGTAAGTACATTGTTATTTTTTTAATTATTTGGATAAAAACAATAATAATAATGATGGTGAATGATTAGTAACTGACAATCTACTAAATATTCATTAATGATAACGATAGTAGATTATTAGGTAGTCAAAGGTGATTAATTATAAAGCTTGTCCCAGAAAAAAATGTCGCCTATAATTTTTAACTAAAAACCATATAATTAAATGAATTTTTAAAAAACTATTGAAGACTTTATTGATCAACAACTAAATAGTACATAATAGCACATATATTTACATTTTAATTATGATTCATCCAAAAGTTACGCAATTTCCTTTTCAGCCCTTTCATTAAAATTTGTACAACATAATCAGATATCATTTTTGTAATTTGTTTTCCACTTACATTTGAAATTATCGACAGAATTGGTTTGTTTCTTATATTTTAATAACTTCTGCTTCATATGGCCAATATTTTTTGATTGGGCGCAATTCGGTGACTTTTACCCAAAATTTAAAATATATGAATTTTAAAAATGTTGTTTACAACATTTAACTTTGAAGAGGTTTGAAAATGTGGACTGGCTATAATTTTGTTTGTAAATATGGCTAATTTTATTAATTTTCTGAGAGAAAAGTTTTTCCGTAACTTTAGGTAAACATGTTTTAAAAATGGCTGTAATTTAGTAACCAGTCAACCGGGTTTCAACATTCAATTCCTCATCTATTGATTATAGTTTCATCCCTTAATATCAACCCTCCAGTAAATAATTAATTTTAAAATAAACTTTATTGAAGCGAGGATGGTGTGTTGGGTTGAGAATGTTCTGTGAATGTCTCAGTGGACAATTATTTACAATTGGTTTAAACATATAATTTTATTTTGATAATTTACTATTCTTTAATATAAAAAATTACTTTTAAAGATTGTTTAGTATTTTTAATGATAGATGCTCATATTAAATTGAGTTTTGCAGTTTGCGCAAATTATCTGAATGCGGCATTCAGTCCCAGGAGTCGAACGCCATGCCCGCGCTGTCCACCGGGTGCTTCAACACACTTCAGGAACAAAAGATGAGTACAAATTTATATTTTAATTAGTCTAAAAAATGAGAAAAGAAATTATTTAATAATTGATTTAGAATTTTATTGAGACACAGTCTTGACATACATCTGCTGTCTTTTAATTTAATTTATTATTTAAAGCGATAAATATTTGTTTAAAGTATTTTAAAAGTAAATTGCTAAATTCTAGAATCGTTATTATTTTACTTTTGTTTATACTAAATAATAATATATTAATAACATTAATAATTTCTATTTATAATAACAGTAAACTGAGTAATATTGTATTTGAATTGTAAGTTAGATGTGTGTATGTTTCAAATTCACTTTAATTTAATTCATTGGTTGTGAGTGTGTCATCAAATAGGTCGCGCTGCGAGTCTGCAACAAGAAGCTCACTTGCCAAACAAACGTCGTCGTCGAGTAATTTAACTTTTGTCTGCCTTATTTAAAGGCCTTCATAACTTCATAACCGATATCGTATCGTGGGCTTGATTTATAGTTATACTATAAGATCAACTTCTCGAGTCGATATCGTGTTTGTTTTTATTGTGTACTCACTACGTATATTTTAATTTAGTTAGTTAGTTGCTGCCTTAATAGGAGGCCATCCTAACTGTGTGTAGTTCTTTTCGTGGGGTTGATTTATTACTATAAATCAATTTTACGAATCGAAATTGTGTAGATCGATATCTATCGTGGGTTTGATTTGAAATCAACCTCACGAGTCGATATCGTGTATTTTGTATTTTCCACCACAAAACGCAGGCCCCACGTGGGGCCCCAACATACATCCCATCACCAGGAGGCAAGTTTGAAGCGTTTCGTGATCCGGGTTGGGGCGAGTCCCTCGCGAGCGTGCTGCTGAGTGTAGCTAGAAGGTGTAAGCCGATGCCTTGGGTGGTCGAGTTATCGAATCACAGGAACCATATTGTCCAATGAGTCATTGGGAGATCTAGACATAATTCGACTGTTCGAGCACTGCGAAATCTTCCCAGCAGTCGGGTAGGTTGGTAGGCGGTGAACCGAGAGGTCGTGGGCACGGAATATGCTCAACGTTTTTGCTAACTTGACAAGCACGCTTCGGTTGCTTTGTCGTAGATTCGTAGCTAGTCGTTGGCAAACACTTAGGTAAGATAGGGTAGGTAGGGAGAAAAAGATGGCACCTTTACTGAAGACTACGTAAAATGTGAGTCTCTTTCAGGTTCTTCCTAACACTTGACCGATATCTTATCGTGGATATGATTTATAGTTATACTATAAGATCATATTCACGAGTCAATATCGTGTCTTATCTCTACGTACATTTAAATTTAGTTAGTTTAGTTTCTGCCTTGTTAGAAGGCCTTCCTAACAACTGTGTAGTTCTTTTCGTGGGGTTGATTTATTACTATAAATCAATTTTACGAATCGAAATTGGTTAGAACAATATCTATCGTGGGGTTGATTTATTTCCATAAATCAATTTTACGAATTGATATTGTGATATCTATCGTGGGTTTGATGTGTAATCAACCTCACGAGTCGATATCGGATGTTTTGTATTGCCCACCACAAAACGCTGGCCCCACGTGGGGCCCCATCATAGCGTTTCGCGGTTGCTTCGTAGCTAGTCTTTGACAAAAACTTAGGTAAGATAGGGTAGGTAGGGAGAAGAAGGACACCATCATTGAAAACTTACTGTTTTTCAAGGAGTATTTGTACTTGTTTCTAATAATATTTTGTTGTTAGGTGCGGTGGTGAATGAAGAAAACCAACGTTTCCTGTTGGTGATTACATCAAATGCTGGGAAGATTCATCAGCAACAGAATCAACAGCTTCTCTTCAAACACATCAGAAGATGACTGCAAAGTCAACGCAGAACGTCGTCAAGACCGCTGCCTCCAACATCAATATGAGATAATTATTAGTTTTAAGTGGGTTTTATTTAATCGAGCACCAAAATATCAGCTTTAAATAATTCATATATTCGTTAACCAAAATACTAGACTTTGCTAATCTGTTTATCAATTTAAAAATCAAATATTTGTATTTGCTATTTGCCATATTAGCATTTAATTTTCCATGAAGTTTATTTACTTTTGGATTTAAAGATCAGTTAGTATTTTGTATGCTTAATTATTATTTTTAGTATTCATTTAATTATTTCAGACTACCAAAATATAATTTAACTAGGGTTAGAAATATATATTTCTGGCAAGAGCAACACAGTTCTTATTGATTATTGATGATACAATGATTTCGGTGCTCATTTAAATTATTCCCTTTTTAAATTATTTGGGTAAAAGTCGGTTAAAGACATTAATAAATATGTTGTTTTAAATTAATATAAAATAGCGCAATTGTGTACAAGGGAGAATGTGAGTGAAAGTGGACAGAGAGTGATTGATTTTATTATGTGTGATGAATGATTGATGCGTGGTTTTTCAGTACTTTCTGACATTTATATGACATAATTATTTGTCGCAATTTTGTTGAGCGACTTGGTCGTGTTAGAAGACCTAAAATAATTAGAAATATAGTAAAACCGTCAGAAGGGTATCATTAGAAATATATTACAATATACACTTTTCTATTTACTATTTTATATACAATTTAATTCTTTTATTATTGAGTTAATTTGTAATTTTACGTATTCCTCTTTTTTTGCCAATTTGCACCAATTTTTAATTGTCTGCCCTCATTATTTTTCTCTTTAAAATTATTTAAACTTGTGCTAGAATTTTAATGAACGCGTACCTGTCATAGAATTTAAATTTAATCTTCTACATTATTAATATTTTTATCTTTGGACTAGAGAACTTTTCAAATTTTGGCCCTACAGTATTAAATGAGGCAGAAATTTCCTCCCAACACTTTTCTTCTCCTTAACACAATACTTTATCAGTTTTTTTTTTTCATTCTATACATGTTTTTAACTCTCACTAAATCTATTAATAATTCAACTTCATTGGTGGAAAAATTTGCAGCTCTTTTAATATTTTCCATCATGTGTATATAAATATATTTCTTATTTTACCTGTGACAGAATATAAACTGAATTTTGGTAAACAAGAATCCCAAATTACACAACACCATAAAATTATTTAGACATTGAGTTTAGGTTCAGCTGAACTAGATTAATTTGACAAGTTATAAACGAAAAAATGTTGAGGCTCAAGTTCAAGGTTCAACTGAAAAACCGAGCATGAGAAGTGTATTTGATGGTGTCGCGTATACGTCTGGATAAAAGTTGGTGAATGAGGATGTTAGAGATATGTCTGTTGAGTAAATAAATGAATGAATGAATGAATGGTACGAATGATGAATTATATTGTGGAATGAATCAGATGAGAATGATGTTGCGTGTAAAGAATGGCAAGGCTCCCGGCTTGAATGAGATGTTGATGTATGGAGGTGAGAGGTTATTTGACTCCTGATGATTGGAAATGCGCGCACGCAGTTAGAGTGTTTGAAGGTAGTGAGGCTGCGGTAGTGTCTGCGTTACCTGGTGCGGATGTTGTTGTAAATGATTTCAATAAATGAAGCAGAAAACGATTTAAATAATGTTAATTAATGATAATGTGTTAGTAGAATTAGTAGTTAGTTTTATAAATTTGGCAATAACATTTATTGGTAGATATGGTTTACAAAACAAATTTACAAACACTTTTATATTGTACAAATACAAACCAATTGTTAATAGAGAGAGGGACTGTTTAGGGAATGTCCTTTAATGACAAGGGCTATGAAAGTTGAGTTTAGAACATCTAAATATTCATTCATTAGTTTCTGGTCGGCCCTAACGGCTTTCTTAATTTTAAAAGTTTCAAGGAAAGTGAATCGATATCCTTTCCTTTTATATGTAGAACTGACAAATTACATATAGAACTTTTATGATAAAAATCTATCAAGTGTTTAGCTAAATTAGACTGGGTACTTTTGATCATATAATTATAACAATACTCTTTAAATCTAGTCTGGAAACTTGGTCCTGTTTGCTCTATATAAACAAATTCACAATCTTTACATTTAATTTAACAAAGGGTCTTTATTCATTAGTTTATTATTATTAGTATATAATGTCAAATTTCCTCCAATTCTTGGCCATACTAAGATTCATGCCATTAACATAATTTAATTTTTTATAAATTGATTTAGATCTAGTTTCAAAGTGTAACAGGATAAAATTAATTTCTTGTAATTGATCTAATTTTCATATTTATTAGCTTCACTTTGTTTGCTGCAATATTTAAAATGATTATAATTCAGATCATCAGATAAATTATAAAACGTTACTAGCTTTATATTACATGGGTGATACAAATTAGTGGGTTTCCTGTAAATATTAAAATTAAATGTATTGTTAATGTGTTGGATAGTAATGGCCAAGATATTTATGCTTTTATTAACTTTCACTTCAGTGGTGAATTATGTAGTTGTTGCTCCTGGTATAAAGGGATTAAAACATCGTCGATATATCTATACCAAAAATGTAAATATTTTAGGAGGTATTTATTGGAATTGAGGAATATATATTCTCAAAATTGTTTATGAATATTTCAGATAATAAAGACCCTCATTTTGTTAATTACAAATGTCACCAAAGAGCAAAAATAATTTGTTTGTAGACAAACTTCCAGCAAGTTTAAAGTTACATGGTTAACTTCAAGCTGTTTTTAATGAAGTTTGAAAATTGGAATGGAAGTAAATTTCCAAAACCTCCCTCTCTCTATTAACAGAGTTAGTTTGTATTTGAACTACATATAAGTGTTTGCAAAACCAAGTGTTTTTATTTATTAATTTTAAATCACGTTTCGCCGAATGCAAACAGCTTCATTAATTGAAATGATGAATGTGTTAGTGTTTGAGAAGAGCGATTGCAATGTTTCGGTGATGGATGATGTGAGATTGGAGATGAAATGAATGTGTTTGTATATTAGGGTAGTATGTTCTCGAGGTATGGGCGTATTAATTCAGAATACATTGGTGTATGTTGTATGATGACTCTGAGATTGACATGAATGTTGTTGAAAGAGTGAGTATAAGTCAGATGAGATAGTTTAGGAATGTGGAACGTGTGTGGAATGGAAGATATGAATGAACTTGTATGAATGTATATGTATGTATTTATGTATGAAGAGTTGATGGTAGATTGAGCATGTGGTTGAAGCGAGGATGACTGAATGTTTCAGGGGTTCGTGTTACCCCATTTAATAAGATATTATCTTTACAACATATGTATTATTTGTTTAAACTATATAATAATGAATGATTCACTTTAAAATTATAATGATGAATCGTTCTCATCTGTAACACAATACTTTGCTAGCTGACAGGTTATTATACATACATATATATTTTTTATTGTAACATTAGCAAATTGTCAGCTACTGAAATATTGTGATACAGTGACAGTTAGTATAAAAAACAAACAAATTTCGGATGATTAACTAGATTTTTCATTGTTAAACATTCCGACATTATTTTATACAAATATATTTCAAGTAAATGATTGATATAAATAAATTTGAATCAGTTTTATTTTAAATATTATTCTCTAAACAACTTATGACCGATGTAAATAAAGTTAATCAAATCGTCCTCCGTCGATTATTTATACTAACAGTCAACATATTTTGTAAATAAAGATAATGAAATACTTTTACCCAAAATAATTGTATCAAAGTATTAATTCTAAAAGTTTCCATTATAATAATTAAATTGATTTCTTTTTAAAAATTGGGAAAACTGACAGAATTGATATTTACTAATGATAATAAATAAATATATTTTAAGTAGATAGTTGACAATAACTTTGTTTAACACATATTTATTGTTTAAGAATAAGAAATAGATACCTATTGTAATAAGTTATACATACATCTTATTACAATATTCTTTATTCTTAAAAAATAAATATGTATTGAAGAGATTTATCGTGAATTATTTAATTTAAAATATAGTTTTTATTATTTAAGATAAATAAGTAAATAATATTATTGTAATTAAATATGTACAAATAATAACAAATATGTTTTAAATAGGTAGTTTACAATAACTTTGTTTAACACATATTTATTGTTTAAGAATAAGAAATAGTTAACATATATCTTATTACAATATTCCTTATTCTTAAAGAATAAATGTGTGTTGAAGAGATTTATTGTGAATTATTTAATTTAAAATATAGTTTTTATTGTTAAATATAAATAAGTTAATAAAATTGTTGTAATTCAGTATGTAATAATAAGAAATATTGTAATAAGAAAACATACATCTTATTGCAATACGTCTTATACTTCAAGAATAAATATATTTTAAAGAGACTTATTCTAAATTAATTTATTTCAAAAATAGTTTGTAAATGTACTTGTAGTTAACAATTCTAAAATAAAATGTTAGTAAAACTTGTACACAACTTTGCAATGATAATAAATATTGTTTATATTTATACATACCTTTTTGTTTTTAATTTTTTTTCTCACGGGTTTTTTAGGACTGGTGCTGTCATTTGCGAACTAAGTTAATTTAATTAATTATTTTTATGTTGGTTTCTTTTACTTTAAATGTCAATGGTTGAATTTAAAATGGCGTCTATTTAATTATTTACATTTAAATACTTCCATTTAAATTTCTATTAATCAGCCATTTTGTTCCTCCCATATATAAAATTAAATTCAATTAAGTTTCAATTATGAGGAGGAGCAATAGAAGATATGAGGGCGGTAGCACAACCAATTAAGAAAGCAGTGATGCCAATTCACTATAACCAAAATACAGTAAAGATACCTCCTCGCCGTTCTGCGCCCCGGATACAAACCGACCAAATTGGAGCAGATCCTGACAAAATTTCAAAGTTTTTTTTTCTTAGTTCTAAAATTGGTCACCAGGGGGCAGCATCAATCATGTATGCATGGTGGTGCTATCTATTGTTCAATTTTTGAACTAGGAAAAAACTTCGAGTTTTTGGTCAGGAATTGCTCCAAATTCGTCGATTTGTATCCGGGGCGCAGAACGATGAGGAGGTAACTCTACTGGATTTTGGTTATAGTGAATTGGCAACCCTGTTTCTTAATTGGGTGTGTTGACGCCCATTGAATCTTTCGTGGCTCCTCCTCTTAATTGATATTTAATTGAATTTCATTTAATATATGGGAGGTACAAAATGGAAGACAAGTTAATTGAATTTGAATAAAATATATTTATATTTACAGAAGGAAATAAATGAAAGAATGGCAGCCATTTTAAACACTTTTATTGACGTTTTAAATCAGTATACAATAGAAACTAACATCTATAGTACAATATTTATTATAAATACAATATTTAAAGCATTCATTACAATTTATTTATTACAAAAACAAATTTATATTATAAATACAATGTAAAACATAATTATTACAATTTTTATTAAATATATAATATATTATTGAAAAAAATATTATTTAATTTCTGGGGTGTCTTTTAAAATGTAGGATTGCTTTATAAGTTATTTGAGGAACTTTTTAAGAGGGTGATTATTTTATAAATGGATTTGAGGGACATTTAGTAAGATGGCTATTTTATAAATGATTTGAGGGAGTTTTTGGGAGGATGATATCTTATAAATGAATTGGAGGAAGAACAATTTTGTAATTGATTTGAGGGACTTCATGGGAGGAAATATAAATGTATTGGAGGACTTTTCGAGAGGATTATATCTTGCAAATGAATTGGAGGAATTTTTGGGAGGAAGACAATTTTATAAATGATTTGAGGGACTTCATGAAAGGAATTAAAAATGAATTGGAGGACTTTTTAGGAGGATTACTATCTTACAAATGAATTTAAGGACTTTTGGGAAAATGATAACATTACAAAAGATTTGAGGGAGTATTCAGAAAGATGACAATTTTATAAATGATTTGAGGGATTTAATGAGGATACCTATCTAAATTAATTTAGAATAAGTCTCTTTAAAACATATATTTTCTTGAAGTATAAGACGTATTGCAATAAGATGTATGTTTTCTTATTACAATATTTCTTATTATTACATACTGAATTACAACAATTTTATTAACTTATTTATATTTAACAATAAAAACTATATTTTAAATTAAATAATTCACAATAAATCTCTTCAACACACATTTATTCTTTAAGAATAAGGAATATTGTAATAAGATATATGTTAACTATTTCTTATTCTTAAACAATAAATATGTGTTAAACAAAGTTATTGTAAACTACCTATTTAAAACATATTTGTTATTATTTGTACATATTTAATTACAATAATATTATTTACTTATTTATCTTAAATAATAAAAACTATATTTTAAATTAAATAATTCACGATAAATCTCTTCAATACATATTTATTTTTTAAGAATAAAGAATATTGTAATAAGATGTATGTATAACTTATTACAATAGGTATCTATTTCTTATTCTTAAACAATAAATATGTGTTAAACAAAGTTATTGTCAACTATCTACTTAAAATATATTTATTTATTATCATTAGTAAATATCAATTCTGTCAGTTTTCCCAATTTTTAAAAAGAAATCAATTTAATTATTATAATGGAAACTTTTAGAATTAATACTTTGATACAATTATTTTGGGTAAAAGTATTTCATTATCTTTATTTACAAAATATGTTGACTGTTAGTATAAATAATCGACGGAGGACGATTTGATTAACTTTATTTAAATCGGTCATAAGTTGTTTAGAGAATAATATTTAAAATAAAACTGATTCAAATTTATTTATATCAATCATTTACTTGAAATATATTTGTATAAAATAATGTCGGAATGTTTAACAATGAAAAATCTAGTTAATCATCCGAAATTTGTTTGTTTTTTATACTAACTGTCACTGTATCACAATATTTCAGTAGCTGACAATCTGCTAATGTTACAATAAAAAATATATATGTATGTATAATAACCTGTCAGCTAGCAAAGTATTGTGTTACAGATGAGAACGATTCATCATTATAATTTTAAAGTGAATCATTCATTATTATATAGTTTAAACAAATAATAAATATGTTGTAAAGATAATATCTTATTAAATGGGGTAACACGAACCCCTGAAACATTCAGTCATCCTCGCTTCAACCACATGCTCAATCTACCATCAACTCTTCATACATAAATACATACATATACATTCATACAAGTTCATTCATATCTTCCATTCCACACACGTTCCACATTCCTAAACTATCTCATCTGACTTATACTCACTCTTTCAACAACATTCATGTCAATCTCAGAGTCATCATACAACATACACCAATGTATTCTGAATTAATACGCCCATACCTCGAGAACATACTACCCTAATATACAAACACATTCATTTCATCTCCAATCTCACATCATCCATCACCGAAACATTGCAATCGCTCTTCTCAAACACTAACACATTCATCATTTCAATTAATGAAGCTGTTTGCATTCGGCGAAACGTGATTTAAAATTAATAAATAAAAACACTTGGTTTTGCAAACACTTATATGTAGTTCAAATACAAACTAACTCTGTTAATAGAGAGAGGGAGGTTTTGGAAATTTACTTCCATTCCAATTTTCAAACTTCATTAAAAACAGCTTGAAGTTAACCATGTAACTTTAAACTTGCTGGAAGTTTGTCTACAAACAAATTATTTTTGCTCTTTGGTGACATTTGTAATTAACAAAATGAGGGTCTTTATTATCTGAAATATTCATAAACAATTTTGAGAATATATATTCCTCAATTCCAATAAATACCTCCTAAAATATTTACATTTTTGGTATAGATATATCGACGATGTTTTAATCCCTTTATACCAGGAGCAACAACTACATAATTCACCACTGAAGTGAAAGTTAATAAAAGCATAAATATCTTGGCCATTACTATCCAACACATTAACAATACATTTAATTTTAATATTTACAGGAAACCCACTAATTTGTATCACCCATGTAATATAAAGCTAGTAACGTTTTATAATTTATCTGATGATCTGAATTATAATCATTTTAAATATTGCAGCAAACAAAGTGAAGCTAATAAATATGAAAATTAGATCAATTACAAGAAATTAATTTTATCCTGTTACACTTTGAAACTAGATCTAAATCAATTTATAAAAAATTAAATTATGTTAATGGCATGAATCTTAGTATGGCCAAGAATTGGAGGAAATTTGACATTATATACTAATAATAATAAACTAATGAATAAAGACCCTTTGTTAAATTAAATGTAAAGATTGTGAATTTGTTTATATAGAGCAAACAGGACCAAGTTTCCAGACTAGATTTAAAGAGTATTGTTATAATTATATGATCAAAAGTACCCAGTCTAATTTAGCTAAACACTTGATAGATTTTTATCATAAAAGTTCTATATGTAATTTGTCAGTTCTACATATAAAAGGAAAGGATATCGATTCACTTTCCTTGAAACTTTTAAAATTAAGAAAGCCGTTAGGGCCGACCAGAAACTAATGAATGAATATTTAGATGTTCTAAACTCAACTTTCATAGCCCTTGTCATTAAAGGACATTCCCTAAACAGTCCCTCTCTCTATTAACAATTGGTTTGTATTTGTACAATATAAAAGTGTTTGTAAATTTGTTTTGTAAACCATATCTACCAATAAATGTTATTGCCAAATTTATAAAACTAACTACTAATTCTACTAACATTATCATTAATTAACATTATTTAAATCGTTTTCTGCTTCATTTATTGAAATCATTTACAACAACATCCGCACCAGGTAACGCAGACACTACCGCAGCCTCACTACCTTCAAACACTCTAACTGCGTGCGCGCATTTCCAATCATCAGGAGTCAAATAACCTCTCACCTCCATACATCAACATCTCATTCAAGCCGGGAGCCTTGCCATTCTTTACACGCAACATCATTCTCATCTGATTCATTCCACAATATAATTCATCATTCGTACCATTCATTCATTCATTCATTTATTTACTCAACAGACATATCTCTAACATCCTCATTCACCAACTTTTATCCAGACGTATACGCGACACCATCAAATACACTTCTCATGCTCGGTTTTTCAGTTGAACCTTGAACTTGAGCCTCAACATTTTTTCGTTTATAACTTGTCAAATTAATCTAGTTCAGCTGAACCTAAACTCAATGTCTAAATAATTTTATGGTGTTGTGTAATTTGGGATTCTTGTTTACCAAAATTTAGTTTATATTCTGTCACAGGTAAAATAAGAAATATATTTATATACACATGATGGAAAATATTAAAAGAGCTGCAAATTTTTCCACCAATGAAGTTGAATTATTAATAGATTTAGTGAGAGTTAAAAACATGTATAGAATGAAAAAAAAAAACTGATAAAGTATTGTGTTAAGGAGAAGAAAAGTGTTGGGAGGAAATTTCTGCCTCATTTAATACTGTAGGGCCAAAATTTGAAAAGTTCTCTAGTCCAAAGATAAAAATATTAATAATGTAGAAGATTAAATTTAAATTCTATGACAGGTACGCGTTCATTAAAATTCTAGCACAAGTTTAAATAATTTTAAAGAGAAAAATAATGAGGGCAGACAATTAAAAATTGGTGCAAATTGGCAAAAAAAGAGGAATACGTAAAATTACAAATTAACTCAATAATAAAAGAATTAAATTGTATATAAAATAGTAAATAGAAAAGTGTATATTGTAATATATTTCTAATGATACCCTTCTGACGGTTTTACTATATTTCTAATTATTTTAGGTCTTCTAACACGACCAAGTCGCTCAACAAAATTGCGACAAATAATTATGTCATATAAATGTCAGAAAGTACTGAAAAACCACGCATCAATCATTCATCACACATAATAAAATCAATCACTCTCTGTCCACTTTCACTCACATTCTCCCTTGTACACAATTGCGCTATTTTATATTAATTTAAAACAACATATTTATTAATGTCTTTAACCGACTTTTACCCAAATAATTTAAAAAGGGAATAATTTAAATGAGCACCGAAATCATTGTATCATCAATAATCAATAAGAACTGTGTTGCTCTTGCCAGAAATATATATTTCTAACCCTAGTTAAATTATATTTTGGTAGTCTGAAATAATTAAATGAATACTAAAAATAATAATTAAGCATACAAAATACTAACTGATCTTTAAATCCAAAAGTAAATAAACTTCATGGAAAATTAAATGCTAATATGGCAAATAGCAAATACAAATATTTGATTTTTAAATTGATAAACAGATTAGCAAAGTCTAGTATTTTGGTTAACGAATATATGAATTATTTAAAGCTGATATTTTGGTGCTCGATTAAATAAAACCCACTTAAAACTAATAATTATCTCATATTGATGTTGGAGGCAGCGGTCTTGACGACGTTCTGCGTTGACTTTGCAGTCATCTTCTGATGTGTTTGAAGAGAAGCTGTTGATTCTGTTGCTGATGAATCTTCCCAGCATTTGATGTAATCACCAACAGGAAACGTTGGTTTTCTTCATTCACCACCGCACCTAACAACAAAATATTATTAGAAACAAGTACAAATACTCCTTGAAAAACAGTAAGTTTTCAATGATGGTGTCCTTCTTCTCCCTACCTACCCTATCTTACCTAAGTTTTTGTCAAAGACTAGCTACGAAGCAACCGCGAAACGCTATGATGGGGCCCCACGTGGGGCCAGCGTTTTGTGGTGGGCAATACAAAACATCCGATATCGACTCGTGAGGTTGATTACACATCAAACCCACGATAGATATCACAATATCAATTCGTAAAATTGATTTATGGAAATAAATCAACCCCACGATAGATATTGTTCTAACCAATTTCGATTCGTAAAATTGATTTATAGTAATAAATCAACCCCACGAAAAGAACTACACAGTTGTTAGGAAGGCCTTCTAACAAGGCAGAAACTAAACTAACTAAATTTAAATGTACGTAGAGATAAGACACGATATTGACTCGTGAATATGATCTTATAGTATAACTATAAATCATATCCACGATAAGATATCGGTCAAGTGTTAGGAAGAACCTGAAAGAGACTCACATTTTACGTAGTCTTCAGTAAAGGTGCCATCTTTTTCTCCCTACCTACCCTATCTTACCTAAGTGTTTGCCAACGACTAGCTACGAATCTACGACAAAGCAACCGAAGCGTGCTTGTCAAGTTAGCAAAAACGTTGAGCATATTCCGTGCCCACGACCTCTCGGTTCACCGCCTACCAACCTACCCGACTGCTGGGAAGATTTCGCAGTGCTCGAACAGTCGAATTATGTCTAGATCTCCCAATGACTCATTGGACAATATGGTTCCTGTGATTCGATAACTCGACCACCCAAGGCATCGGCTTACACCTTCTAGCTACACTCAGCAGCACGCTCGCGAGGGACTCGCCCCAACCCGGATCACGAAACGCTTCAAACTTGCCTCCTGGTGATGGGATGTATGTTGGGGCCCCACGTGGGGCCTGCGTTTTGTGGTGGAAAATACAAAATACACGATATCGACTCGTGAGGTTGATTTCAAATCAAACCCACGATAGATATCGATCTACACAATTTCGATTCGTAAAATTGATTTATAGTAATAAATCAACCCCACGAAAAGAACTACACACAGTTAGGATGGCCTCCTATTAAGGCAGCAACTAACTAACTAAATTAAAATATACGTAGTGAGTACACAATAAAAACAAACACGATATCGACTCGAGAAGTTGATCTTATAGTATAACTATAAATCAAGCCCACGATACGATATCGGTTATGAAGTTATGAAGGCCTTTAAATAAGGCAGACAAAAGTTAAATTACTCGACGACGACGTTTGTTTGGCAAGTGAGCTTCTTGTTGCAGACTCGCAGCGCGACCTATTTGATGACACACTCACAACCAATGAATTAAATTAAAGTGAATTTGAAACATACACACATCTAACTTACAATTCAAATACAATATTACTCAGTTTACTGTTATTATAAATAGAAATTATTAATGTTATTAATATATTATTATTTAGTATAAACAAAAGTAAAATAATAACGATTCTAGAATTTAGCAATTTACTTTTAAAATACTTTAAACAAATATTTATCGCTTTAAATAATAAATTAAATTAAAAGACAGCAGATGTATGTCAAGACTGTGTCTCAATAAAATTCTAAATCAATTATTAAATAATTTCTTTTCTCATTTTTTAGACTAATTAAAATATAAATTTGTACTCATCTTTTGTTCCTGAAGTGTGTTGAAGCACCCGGTGGACAGCGTGGACAGCGCGGGCATGGCGTTCGACTCCTGGGACTGAATGCCGCATTCAGATAATTTGCGCAAACTGCAAAACTCAATTTAATATGAGCATCTATCATTAAAAATACTAAACAATCTTTAAAAGTAATTTTTTATATTAAAGAATAGTAAATTATCAAAATAAAATTATATGTTTAAACCAATTGTAAATAATTGTCCACTGAGACATTCACAGAACATTCTCAACCCAACACACCATCCTCGCTTCAATAACGTTTATTTTAAAATTAATTATTTACTGGAGGGTTGATATTAAGGGATGAAACTATAATCAATAGATGAGGAATTGAATGTTGAAACCCGGTTGACTGGTTACTAAATTACAGCCATTTTTAAAACATGTTTACCTAAAGTTACGGAAAAACTTTTCTCTCAGAAAATTAATAAAATTAGCCATATTTACAAACAAAATTATAGCCAGTCCACATTTTCAAACCTCTTCAAAGTTAAATGTTGTAAACAACATTTTTAAAATTCATATATTTTAAATTTTGGGTAAAAGTCACCGAATTGCGCCCAATCAAAAAATATTGGCCATATGAAGCAGAAGTTATTAAAATATAAGAAACAAACCAATTCTGTCGATAATTTCAAATGTAAGTGGAAAACAAATTACAAAAATGATATCTGATTATGTTGTACAAATTTTAATGAAAGGGCTGAAAAGGAAATTGCGTAACTTTTGGATGAATCATAATTAAAATGTAAATATATGTGCTATTATGTACTATTTAGTTGTTGATCAATAAAGTCTTCAATAGTTTTTTAAAAATTCATTTAATTATATGGTTTTTAGTTAAAAATTATAGGCGACATTTTTTTCTGGGACAAGCTTTATAATTAATCACCTTTGACTACCTAATAATCTACTATCGTTATCATTAATGAATATTTAGTAGATTGTCAGTTACTAATCATTCACCATCATTATTATTATTGTTTTTATCCAAATAATTAAAAAAATAACAATGTACTTACATTGATGATGATGTCCACGGTGACACCAGCTCGTGCTGCTCCAAGCTCTGGATGGCGGCAGCTCCAATGACACCAGCTGCTTCAACATCTTGATGATGTCCCTATAAACATAAAAACAATGTATTAGTAACATAGCAGAGCACCTTTCATCATGTTTATTTCAAGTTTCATAATCATCATAACTTTTGAGAGTGAGTGTACTAGAAATAGTAAAAGGAAACCCACATTTAGCCATTTAAAAGATACACTCATTGTTTAAAAAGTAATTAAATTAAAAAAATAAATTAATTTATTTAGCAGCGCGTAAGTCTTGTACTAATCAAGATATTTTAAAAGTACAAAGAAACAAAAAATATAGCCTCAAAAATATAAATAAAAAATCATCTCACCTGTTTAGCGGTTTCACTGTGCATCAACAACCTGGTGCACCAGGTCCACAAGTTGGTTTTGTTGTTGATTTGTGGTGATTGTAAACATTGTCTTTCATAATAATTGGTTTTAAAGTCGACAAATGTTGTTTTCATTCCCTGACATCTGTCTATGGTTTGTGCATGAAATACATACCTAAAAACGACATTGGAGCATTAGAAATTAATTTAAATTCAAACTTACTTATTCTACTACATTTTGTTGCTAATTAACAATATTTTAGTTCAAAATCACATCATTTTACAACTCTAGTTTACTTGTCAAATATCATTTTCTGACAACTAACATACTACTGCCACCTATTTCTAAAACGTTGAACTGTATCAGTGGCGCAGTAAGCATCCAAATTATTGGGTGTTTATATTATAAAAATAATTTGATTTCTAATCAATAAAAACTACTCTATATTATTTATTAATAATTATTATTAACGTTCATAACATATTTTTTATTATAAACAGCATTTAAACCCGAAAACTAATATTTTAATGTACTTGCCCCCAAAGTAGTCTACGGATTTTTTTACCCGCCTATAATTGATTGCAGGTGTGCCAAAATTAATACTACTTTTGACATTTATATTTGAATTTAAAATGACTAGTTGAAAAACTATTTAAACTTATTTTAAAACAAATATGTATATAATTTAAACGTAAAATAATTAAAATAAAATAGTTTGGTGCTTCAATTAATTTAATTAAACGTGGATTTTAGCGGCGGAATGAACAGTTTTTCATATAAAATTCATGCGATTTTGTAAAGAATATTAGAATTATTCCAAGTTCATGAATGAAATAAACTCTAAAAGGTTCAGTACGCACATGCCTAATCAGCAATTGCAGATTTTGGGCAATTACAATCCATCATATTAGTATTTTAATTAACAAATATATAAGTGTTTCGTTAATGACTGAAAATATGTTTACAAGTTAATTGAAGCAAGAGACAATTAATGTTTTACGTAATTTATCAAATCAAAATACTTCTAGAAGAATATTTAATTGTCCAACAAAATTATTTAGGCCAAGGGCTCAAATAAATGGCTTTTACACAGATGTACGCGGAACTTAGGTTTATATTAAAACCAATTCACTCATCAGATTCATCGAAGAATCATTTTCATAATAAAAATATGATTAAATATAGTTGAAAACATGGAGAATTCAAAATTTAAAACCAATTTCAATTATCTTGACTAGTTTAAAAGTTACAACCGTTTAAAAAAATGTTTAATTGTACAAGTTTCAGCCATTTTATAATTTACAGTAAATTTAAATTTTAAAAGATACACTCACCTGCAAAAGTACTGGAAGTGAAGCGTCCGGACATGCCATCAAACATCAAGTCCCCGGGGCCATCATCTCCTCCAGCTCGGCTTCCTGGTGCTCCAGATTCTCCGTCGACTTCCTGCAGCTGCCCACAGTCACCTGAATGAGCACAGAGCGGGTGTCAAACATATCAAGTCTCTTGTGTTACGATGTTGTCATTAATTAATTAATTGAATGTATAATTTTACATCACCACACCTTTTACCCATTATTGGGTCAAATCACAGCCACCACAGATGTAGGTCATTGTTTTAAATGATGATAAATACGTACAACCCAATTTAAATATTGTAAAGAAAACTTTTAAAACTCTTATATATTTTAAATATTGGAAATAATTACCCAAAAAGGTAAAAGTATATGTGGACTTTGTTTACAAAATACACGGACAGCTCGTGATAGAAATATGGTTGCTCACCTTTGATACTAATCACTAGCACTAACAACTCACTAGCACAACGTGTCACTAACTAACAACTAACTAGCACGTGATTATTTTCAAGCGACCAGCTCTGGTCAACGATTTGTTTGCAAGTGCGAAGCTCGAGCTCGTTGCATGATGACACGGCCGACTAGTTAATTAGTTAACTAATTGATGACACAACTCAATACATTGAAACGTACACAACATGTCTACATTTCAAATAAAATATTTCTCATTTTACTTTTTTCATTAATTATTATAAATTATTATTGTTATTTTTTTTATAAAAGTAAACAAATTTAAAACGTGAAACGTTTATACGTGAATAATTTCCCAGTAATGGGTAAAAGGCGTGATTTGATTTGTAAATAAGTTTCTCACCAATGCCAGAACATTTCCGTCTGATTCCATTCTCTTCTCTTGCTGCCGACATGAAGAGTAGGTTTCTGAAGAGCGATCGTCGTCGACACCATCACCACGGTGTTTGCTGTATGAGTCAACACCAGCACTCCGAATATTTCTAATGATTTGTTTCAAATATCGATCGGAACCAATTCCCAATCAGCGCAGGAATGCAACAAGAGCAGGACAGCTGCTCTCTGGCGAAGCTCATTCTGTTTAAATCCCTCGACTCCGGTTCTGCAGGTTCCAATCTCTTCTCTCCACGGAGGGTTTCATGTCGGTGTGGATGAGGATCCAGTGCTCGCATTTCTCTCCGATTACGCCTGGACCAAACAATAAACAGTTACTATTAATTGTAATTGCTAATTAACCGCTAACTTTTGTTTAGCTAATCGATAATAAACATGGCTTCCTTCCCCCAGGTGCCATCCCCTCATTCCCCTCATTCACCAGCACTCAATTCAATACAATGACCGCTAGTCTATTCAGGGAGATTCATTTTCATTATTTTAGAACAGAACATTTATTTATATCCAACTTTAACTTGAAATATTTTTGACCAAAATAATTCCGGAAGGTTTAACAATTAAAAATATAGTTAATTACCTTTCATAATAACTGACACTAGCTAACAATTTACAAGCGTTTTCATTAACAAATATCTAGTTACTATTCATCATTATTATTTTAAACTGAATATGAATTTATTTCATTAATTCTCAAATAAATATTAAACAAATAATTAAAAAATAACAATGTTCTTACATTATTGATGTTGAGAGCAGCAGATTTAATATTCAAACTCGTCTTTGCTGATGCCTCCGGGGTGTTGATACACGCTGAGGATGCTTGCAGGTCCCGTGATGTCTCTATAAACATAAAAACAATATATTAGTAACACACTTCATAACATTTATTAAAGTTAATAATGATAACAGAGAAGACAATTAATAGAATAGCTCTAAAATGCTTTAAAAAAAGAACCTACCATTTAGAAGGCTTTCGAATCACCAACTACAAAATGGCTGAATTGAGTAAATATTATTAAGAGTGTATTTGTAAACGCTGCTTGTTGAGTGCAGGTGAACTTGAATACGCACAGACTTGTTTAATTATTGTTTCGATCAGTCATCAAATCTATACTTTTACCAATTTAAATATATAGAAAGCAAATGATAATAAATAACATGAATACGTATTTGGCCATTAATAATATTTGAATTAAATTTTTATAAATGAAAATTGAGAAAGATATTCAAAATGAATAGAATATTGTTTTGAAATAATAATAACAATTGGCAAAACCAACTAGTTAAATGCATTATTAAGATGTCGTAACACTTGTAGCTGTTATGTATTACAAAGTACATTTTACACTATTTTTAAGTACAAATATCTATCGAAAATATTAGAATAATGTTCTCGTTAACTGTTTACCAGTATTTTGTTATAACGTACAATTATTTATCCAGCAACATTCAACAGCACAGCGTCATACAAGACTAAATTTATGGAATAAGCAGGATCACTTCGGCAAATTTATCGTTTGAACAAATGAAATACTTTTATAAATTTATATAAAATAAAGAAAATACTTTTAAAATCAGTATTTTGACACATTTTCATGTATAAAAACTAATATTTATGTATGTAAATAATAATAAATAATATATATCATGCTTTCCGAAATAAAAATACTATTTATAACTGTTAAAATCTAAAGATATGCAAAAATATTATTGTGATTTTAAAGAAAATTTATTTAAAATCATGTTCAAATATAATGTTAAAGCAGTTTATCCCAAATTTAATTATTGAAATGTAATATTTCTGTTACAGCATTTTCTGTATGTTACGTACAAAGGTTATGTAACAAAATGTTGATGCATTTTTAAGTATCAAAAACTAAATTTACAGGTGAAATTTGTATCAAATTCGTCAGAATAACATCTATACTTACGAAAGGCACTATATTTTATTAATATTTATTGATATTTTTACTCACAAACACTAATTTTCTAGCAGCACATCTAATAACCACCATGCTTGCAACTTATGAACTGTGAAGTCGACGCAATGCCTGCGCACTGCACGAACTTCCGCGCAAACCAGTGCACATCAAAATGTCTTGGAGTGTATTTTATGTATAAAATTTATTGAAAATGACATATATTTAATAACATTAATTCAAAATTTGTTTTTTAAATTAGTGTTTATGAATTTTATAAGTAATTAAAATATTTAAATACAGAAATAAGTATTGAAAATAAAGAAAACTAGTACTTAAAATATGATTTTTACAATATAGAAATAGGGAAACAATTCTTGAATGTACTTTAACAAAAAAAATGAATAGTATATTACATAATAAGTCAGGAAAGTGATGCTTTACTTGACGAAGCGGTTGTTTGAAGTACGAGGCCGTTAGGCCGAGTATTTTAATTCGCTGAGTCAAGTAAAACACTTTCGTGACGTATTATGTATACTATTTTTTCTGAAATCGTTCATATTTATATTTGATCAATATAATTAATAATAAATATTTCAAAATGCTTAATTTTTTGGTAAGAATCATATTGGCAGCAAACTACATATCCAAGGTGATAACAAAAGTTGTTGAAAACAATATCTTATGTGAAAAATCTATTGAATATATTTGTGTCAAAAGTAATATTGTTGACAGAGAAGATTTCTTTATAATGTTGGAAAATATAGATGAAAATGAGTATGAGGCGGTATTTTCAAGTACTCCTCCTGAAATCTTAAATCAAGCAACTGCGGCTGTTGAAAATTTATTACCGAGCAAGTCAAAAGACCGATATGATAAAGAGTATGAAATTTTCATGGATTGGAAAAAGCAAAATAATTTGTTAGCAAATGTGCTACTTGCTTATTTTATTTACTGAATCTCCAATAAATTTAGCTTCAAATTCGCCAGTGTCATACATAAATTTTAGTAATTTAAGCAATTGTATATTTAGTATAAATATTATTGATAAAAATAAATAAAAATCTTATTAAATTTTTTAGTTATTTAGTTTATTTATTTGAGTCAGGTAAACACTTACTTTCCTGACTAAAATGCGTCAAGAAAGTAGGCATTTTCTTGACGATTTCAGAAAACACATATTATCTGGCTTCACATTTATTTATTTCCCAATTTATCAACACATCTTCGACTTCCTCTACATCCAATTCCAGACTCGTTTCCGGGAAACCATCATACGAGTGACTGTCTTCTTTTTCTGGAATTGTTTCGGCTTTTTCCTTCAGTCTTATTTTTCTCTGTGGGATCACATTCTGTGATTCTTCGTCCACTGTTTCGGTAAAGTTGTTTGGTTTAGACTGTGAAGACCTTTCTAGGATTTCCGCTTCATTTGGTTTGTCCACTTCTTATTTGATGTCTAAGTTGGCGAAGACTGTGCTGTATTTTTTCCGGAAGTCGCCCAAGAGGTTCGTTGATGTTGTTAGATCTATTGACCCACTGAATCCAGTGGTGAAATGTTTAAATGCATAAATCGTATAGTTTTTGAGAAAATGTCAAAAAAACCTCTTTTTGCGATTTTTTGGCGAAACTATGTTTATAAGTTAACTGAAGCACGAGAAAGTCAATGCCGTTGACCGTATTTTCATATCGCTTGTAGTTTTTGAGATATAGGCTCGGAAAAGTACAAAATCTGAATAAAATTAACAATTTAACTTTTCCGGAGCGTATATCTAAAAAATGAAACAAGATATGAAAATGCGCTCAACGGCATTGGATTCCCCGTGTCCGAATTGACTTGTAAGCAAATTTTCATGCAATATGAAGCAATTTCATTTTTTGTAATTATTTCCTAAGGTTGTTTTTTTCAGATTTTAATTCAATTTTCCCAAAAATCCTTAATCATAGGAATATTGTAACGAAAATTTACATACATATGTATTTTGACCCACTGAATCCAGTGGTGAAATGTTTAAATGCATAAATCTTATAGTTTTTGAGAAAATGTCAAAAAACCGCTTTTTGCGATTTTTTTGGCGAAATTTGGAAAAAAAATAAAAATCGCTGAAACTATGTTTATAAGTTAACTGAAGCACGAGAAAGTCAATGCCGTTGACCGTATTTTCATATCGCTTGTAGTTTTTGAGATATAGGCTCGGGAAAGTACAAAATCTGAATAAAATTAAAATTTCACTTTTCCGGAGCGTATATCTAAAAAATTAAACAAGATATGAAATTGCGCTCAACGGCATTGAATTCCCCGTGTCCGAATTGACTTGTAAGCAAATTTTCATGCAATTTGAAGCAATTTAATTTTTTGTAATTATTTCCTAAGGTACCTTTGGTTTTTTCAGATTTTAATTCAATTTTCCCAAAAATCCTTAATCATAGGAATATTGTAACGAAAATTTACATACATATGTATTTTGACCCACTGAATCCAGTGGTGAAATGTTTAAATGCATAAATCTTATAGTTTTTGAGAAAATGTCAAAAAACCGCTTTTTGCGATTTTTTTGGCGAAATTTGGAAAAAAAATAAAAATCGCTGAAACTATGTTTATAAGTTAACTGAAGCACGAGAAAGTCAATGCCGTTGACCGCATTTTCATATCGCTTGTAGTTTTTGCGATATAGGCTCGGGAAAGTACAAAATCTGAATAAAATTAACAATTTAACTTTTACGGAGCGTATATCTAAAAAATGAAACAAGATATGAAAATGCGCTCAACGGCATTGAATTCCCCGTGTCCGAATTGACTTGTAAGCAAATTTTCATGCAATTTGAAGCAATTTCATTTTTTGTAATTATTTCCTAAGGTATATACCTTTGGTTTTTTCAGATTTTAATTCAATTTTCCCAAAAATCCTTAATCATAGGAATATTACAACGAAAATTTACATACATATGTATTTTGACCCACTGAATCCAGTGGTGAAATGTTTAAATGCATAAGTCTTATAGTTTTTGAGAAAATGTCAAAAAACCTCTTTTGCGATTTTTTTGGCGAAATTTGGAAAAAAAATAAAAATCGCTGAAACTATGTTTATAAGTTAACTGAAGCACGAGAAAGTCAATGCCGTTGACCGCATTTTCATATCGCTTGTAGTTTTTGAGATATAGGCTCGGGAAAGTACAAAATCTTAATAAAATTAAAATTTCACTTTTCCGGAGCGTATATCTAAAAAATTAAACAAGATATGAAATTGCGCTCAACGGCATTGAATTCCCCGTGTCCGAATTGACTTGTAAACAAATTTTCATGCAATTTGAAGCAATTTCATTTTTTGTAATTATTTGCTAAGCGTATATCTGAAAAATTAAACAAGATCAAAATTTCGAACCAGGGTTCACAAGATCCACAGGCCGACTCTAAGTAAAGGAAGTATTGTAATCGCGAAAATTTTCGGTTCTCAGATTTCAACGAAAATAGGTATTTTGGTCCTTCCTGAATCCATTTTGACTAATTTCGTCGTGCCGTCTGTACGGTAAGTCGTAGAAAATTGAAACTTTATATTTAGGACTGCTATAACATCTAGTTGTGCACCTCCATTTTTGGTCATTATACAACTACCGGGAGTGCTACTTTACTTGACTTCCTTGTACGCGTTTTAAATTATAGATATTTTTTTAATTGCACATATTTGACATTAAATCTTTTATTTTTTGTTCTAATCCACAGCAAACTTAATTTTGAAAAAAAAATAAAAAATATATAATATTTAAATTTAGATATCTCGTTTATGCAAAAAGCTAATTTAAAAATTCTTAATGTGCTAGACGCAGAATTTAATTCTCTAAAACTTACCGTTTTTGAGTTATGCGAGATACGTACGTACGTACAGACGGCACGACGAAATTAGTCAAAATGGATTCAGGGAGGGCCAAAATACCTATTTCCGTTGAAATCTGAGAACCGAAAATTTTCGCGATTACAATACTTCCTTTACTTCGTACAAGGAAGTAAAAATTAAATAAATGTTAAAACTACAATATTTAGATAATAGAACAACTAGAATTAATAATTTATTCAATCAGAATAATTATTAAAATGAAGGCCATTATTTTGTTACGGAACTTGTGATTACATACATACATAACATCATACTATGCCCCATTAAATGGGGTAGCACGAAATGTTGGTACATACACCCAATATTTATTCATCAGATTTATTCTGCAATTAATCTTATAACAAATATACCACTTTCGCTTCATCCACAGTCATAATTCTTTTCATAAAAGAATCATTCGTGCACACAATAAACCTTCAATTATATTCATCCATTTAAATAAGAAAATTTAAATATAAATTTGTTTATTTATTTAAATGTTGTATACCTACGATTAAGGATTTTCGGGAAAATTGAATTAAAATCTGAAAAAACCAAAAACCCCTCAGGAAATAATTTAAAAAATGAAATTGCTTAAAATTGCATGAAAATTTGCTTATAAGTCAATTCGGATACGGCGAATTCAATGCCCTGTATAGGTTTCATGATCAAACTAGAATTAGAATAAATATAATTTTATCGATTCGAAATATTACTAACTATTTGAAAAATATTATCTATAAATCTTAAAAATTAATTGCGACTGAAATATTTCTTGCAAATAAATGAAATAAATTTTAAAGTGTTCAACATATATTTCTATACGTGCAGAATATGCAATTGCAGATATTTGGGTGGTACTAAACCGTCAAATTACTATATATGTATACGATTAATGCAAGTTTAAATAATTATTGTTTTAATAAATAAAGATTTTTTGAGAAAAAGACTTTGTTATAAATGATTTAGAGATTTTTTTGGGAAGATTATAGTTTTATAAATGATTGGGAAGATTTTGTGGAAAGATAAGACTTATAAATGATTTGTGGAACTTTTTGGAAAGAAAATATTTTTAAAGGCCTCTTTACGAAACTGACATTCTTCGAAATGATTGATTGCGTGAACATCTTAAAAATAAATCAATGAAATATTTGATAGTAAATCTTCGCCAAACATTCATACTAATTTCTTTTAATAACAACTATATTCTAATACAAACAAATAATGCATCTACCTTTTGGCTGGCGTGTACTAAGTCCTATCCATTCCTCTCTGAAAAGTTCCAGGCTCGTACCACTATAAATTCACTTCACATCCAGTATACACTAACACTTACACTATATTGCCCTTATATTTCACTAAAAAATCACTGATTTTACAATATTTTTACTTGAGACACAAATAAAATACGACATTTTAAACAAAATTCGTTCGTAGACTGACGATTAAAGTCGCTAGGCATGTACGTAACAAGTTAGAACATAATTTCAATTAATAGCTAAAGACCGATTTCATGCCATTCTAGGCTTTAACAACTAGGCTCTAAAGAATATATTTGATTGTATCGAATTATACACTTTATTATGAAACAAATTAAATATATTTTACGCTGTTTCTCCTTGTGACAGAGATATACAAAATTAAAAAGATTTATTTCAAACATTTTTCAATTCATCTCTTAGTTAAGAAAATATTTGTATCTTTATTTATCTTGTAAATGCACAATTATTTTAAATATAAAGACCTTAATTGAAAAAAAGTATAATTAAAAGAGCCAAGAAATAACAAAATGAAACTTTTTTATTTGAAACATTTTTTGATTTAGCGTAGAATAAGTTTCACCGCAAAAACTATGTTTGTTTCATGGGTTGTTGAAGTTGCCGGTGGCCGACATTTGTAATGTGTATTTGCGGGGTCTAAAAAAAATCTAATTTTGAGTCTAATAAAAAAATACTTCAAATAACTTAGGAAGAGAATAAATTAAGGAGTATATTCTTTAATAACAATTTTTCTTTAAAGTTTACGGTATAGCCAGAAACTTGAAAAATATATTTTGTTGGGTCATCAAACGAGACTATTGGCACCATCTATTGACAACTTGGGTACTATATATGAAGATAAATATCTCGAAATTGGGGGATTAAATGGACAAATACTTCAAGTAAATGTGACGGATAATTAAAAAATTAAGACGATTTATTTGAAACATTTTTCAATTCATCCCTTAGTTAAAGAAATATTTGTATCTTTATTAATCATGTAAATGCACGATTATTTTAGATATGAAGACCTTAAATAAAATATCTGATGTGGACACCACATGACTTCCTTGTACACGTATTAAACTATAGATATTTTTTTAATTGCACATATTTGACATTAAATCTTTTATTTTTTGTTCTAATCCATAGCAAACTTAATTTTAAAAAAAATCAAAAAATATATAATATTTAAATTTAGATATCTCGTTTATGCAAAAAGCTAATTTAAAAATTCTTAATGTGCTAGACGCAGAATTTAATTCTCTAAAACTTTTATTTGCAGCATTCATTTCTAAAATTAAAATAATACCATTTTTTTCAAGGAAAACTGTTAGCTGCTTCATGTAATGTGCCACTTCCGGTTAGTCAATTTTAATCAAAATCTATTATGTTATTTCCATTGATATAGTAGTCTTATATACCAAATTTGGAAAGTTTTAAATTATATTTGAATATAGTTTTTCATGAAAATCTATTATAGGCTTCAAGTAAAGTACCACTTCCGGTAGTTGTATAATGACCAAAAAGGGAGGTGCACAACTAGATGTTATAACAGTCCTAAATATAAAGTTTCAATTCTCTACGGCTTACCGTTTTTGAGTTATGCGAGATACGTACGTACGTACGTACGTACGTACATACGTACGTACAGACGGCATGACGAAATTAGTCAAAATGGATTCAGGGAGGGCCAAAACACCTATTTCCGTTGAAATCTGAGAACCGAAAATTTTCGCGATTACAATACTTCCTTTACTTCGTACAAGGAAGTAAAAAAGTATAATTAAAAGAGCCAAGATATAACAAAATGAAACTTTTTTATTTGAAACATTTTTGGATTTTTATAATTATTTATATTTTATTGATATTTATTGATTTAATAACATATTTAAAAATGGCCGACAAGCTGTCAGATTGGAATATTTTATTTAGTTAATATTTTAAAAACTATTGCATTTATTGCATAAATTGTTGCAAATACGAACTCGAGAAGATAGTTAGCATTAGATTAATTTATAATTATTTATATTTTATTGATATTTATTGATTTTATAACATATTTAAAAATGGCCGACAAGCTGTCAGATTGGATTATATCATATTGTTAATATTTCAAAAACATTTCAACACTGGATTCAGTGGGTCAAAATACATATGTATGTAAATTTTCGTTACAATATTCCTATTATTAAGGATTTTTGGGAAAATTTAATTAAAATCTGAAAAAACCTTACGAAATAATTTAAAAAATAAAATTGCTTAAAATTGCATGAAAATCTGCTTACAAGTCAATTCGGACACGGGGAATTCAATGCCGTTGAGCGCATTTTCATATCTTGTTTCATTTTTTAGATATACGCTCCGGAAAAGTTAAATTGTTAATTTTATTCAGATTTTGTACTTTCTCGAGCCTATATCTCAAAAACTACAAGCGATATGAAAATGCGGTCAACGGCATTGACTTTCTCGTGCTTCAGTTAACTTATAAACATAGTTTCAGCGATTTTTATTTTTTTTCCAAATTTCGCCAAAAAAATCGCAATGAGACAGAAGTTTTGTTGTGTCAACGAAAGTTAGCAAGTCGGCGGAATAACCTAGCTTGTATGAAAGCAATTATGAATTTAAATTAATAAAAAACAAGGGAAATGAATCAAATTTGTTACTATTTATATTTCAATCATTTAAAAAATAAATAAATGTTTAATTTTTCAGATAAATTCATCAGACTGTCTTCCAACAACAATATGCATTCTGTGTCAAGAAAAACTTCGCCAATTCTACGAATTCAAATTAATGTGTCTGCATTCCAATGTCCTGCTCAATCGATACAAGAAAGATCTAACAGCATCAACGAACCTCTTGGGCGACTTCCGGAAAAAATACAGCACAGTCTTCGCCAACTTAGACATCAAATAAGAAGTGGACAAACCAAATGAAGCGGAAATCCTAGAAAGGTCTTCACAGTCTAAACCAAAGAACTTTACCGAAACAGTGGACGAAGAATCACAGAATGTGATCCCACAGAGAAAAATAAGACTGAAGGAAAAAGCCGAAACAATTCCAGAAAAAGAAGACAGTCACTCGTATGATGGTTTCCCGGAAACGAGTCTGGAATTGGATGTAGAGGAAGTCGAAGATGTGTTGATTAATTGGGAAATAAATAAATGTGAAGCCAGATAATATGTGTTTTCTGAAATCGCCAAGAAAATGCCTACTTTCTTGACGCATTTTAGTCAGGAAAGTAAGTGTTTACCTGACTCAAATAAATAAACTAAATAACTAAAAAAATTCATCAGATTTTTATTTATTTTTATCAATAGTATTAATACTAAATATACAATTGCTTAAATTACTAAAATTTATGTATGACACTGGCGAATTTGAAGCTAAATTTATTGGAGATTCAGTAAATAAAATAAGCAAGTAGCACATTTGCTAACAAATTATTTTGCTTTTTCCAATCCATGAAAATTTCATACTCTTTATCATATCGGTCTTTTGACTTGCTCGGTAATAAATTTTCAACAGCCGCAGTTGCTTGATTTAAGATTTCAGGAGGAGTACTTGAAAATACCGCCTCATACTCATTTTCATCTATATTTTCCAACATTATAAAGAAATCTTCTCTGTCAACAATATTACTTTTGACACAAATATATTCAATAGATTTTTCACATAAGATATTGTTTTCAACAACTTTTGTTATCACCTTGGATATGTAGTTTGCTGCCAATATGATTCTTACCAAAAAATTAAACATTTTGAAATATTTATTATTAATTATATTGATAAAATATAAATAAGAACGATTTCAGAAAAAATAGTATACATAATACGTCACGAAAGTGTTTTACTTGACTCAGCGAATTAAAATACTCGGCCTGACGGCCTCGTACTTCAAACAACCGCTTCGTCAAGTAAAGCATCACTTTCCTGACTTATTACGTAATATACTATTATTTTCATTACATGGGGTAGGTGGCTCAGTGGTATCGAGTCGGCCTGTGGATCTTGAGAACCCTGGTTCGATCCCCACAGCCGACAAACAATTTTCACCAATTTAAAAAAAAATCTACCCCTGTGGCTCCTCCACCACTAATATCTTTGGAGGCCGTGATTTGACGGCTGGTAACCGCACTTCACGCGAAAAAATATATCACTCACCGAGATCTGCTTAGGCAGAGTGCCACACTCAGTAATGGGTACAAGGCGTGATGATATATTTATTTATTTATTTATTTATGTTATTGTCAAATTTTTGCATAAATAAAGAAGCTTAAATATAATATTTTATTTATAAATCATTGTTCATTGTTAATTTTTACAACTTACCAGTAAAATATAATGAACTGCATATCACCCTCGTTGACCTATATCTGCAATTGCAGAGCTACGTGACCCAGAAATAAGTTAATCTCGTGATGATGATATTTTTTGTATACTATTTTCATTTAATTCACATGCATAATTCCTGTCATACGAATTTGTATATTTCATTTATTCTTCTTCTCAATCTCACATTTAAAATTAACATTCACAACATTAAACAAATATTTTTGAATAACAACAACAAAGACAAAATTAATTGTCGTCCATACACTTGGTGAAACTAGGTTTAATAAAAAATTTAAAATAAACACTTGGCTAAGTCTCACAAATATTTTTGAAATAAATCTAAGGGTGATTTTGTTCTGAAATAAATGAGTGAAGCGAGCATGGCCACGGAGGAAAGAAAGAAGCGATTGTTCGTAGGCACTGAATCCTAAGTTTATTTTTCTGAGAATGCAACATATCATTGTTTAGGATTTCACCATTTCATAAGTACACTGCCCAAGCCTCCTAAGGCTTTCAGGGACCTGTAGAATTGCTTCCCGATTATTCAGTCATTCAATATTTAGTAACGGGAGAACAAAGTAATTAGGACTATGATTTACTTTTCTTTTTGTACAGTAAAAATGTTTATAAATATTTTTAAAAAGTAGTTACTTTTGTATTAAGTGCGCAAAATGAATGTTTTTTTGTTGCGAGTAGACATTTTTTCTACAACTGTCAAATAATAATATAATAATTATTGAATTATTTAAGTAAATTGAAGGGAAACAATCAACAATAATATGAATTTGATATTATTGATGTGTATTATAGAACGTATGGGGTAGGTGGCTCAGTGGTATCGAGTCGGCCTGTGGATCTTGAGAACCTTGGTTCGATCCCCACAGCCGACAAACAATTTTCACCAATTTAAAAAATCAACCCCTGTGGCTCCTCCTCCACTAATATCTTTGGAGGCCGTGATTTGACGGCTGGTAACCGCACTTCACGCGAAAAAATATATCACTTACCGAGATCTGCTTAGGCAGAGTGCCACACCCAGTGATGGGTAAAAGGCGTGATGATATATTTATTTATTTATTTATTTATTATAGAACGTAAAAAATATATTCATTTTGCGCATAAGGTGCAAAATAGTGCGCAAAATACGCGTTGAAAAAATCACGTACTTCGCGTACTGATATTATTGAAAAAAGTGAACATTTTATGACAGTTGTAGAAAATAGTTATTTGTGTATTAAGAGCGTAAAGTGATTCTTTGTTACTTGAGCACGGTAATTGCAGCGCGAGCCGAAGGCGAGAGTTGCAATAGTGCAAGAGGAACAAAGACACTTTACGCTCGTGATACACACATAATTTTTTCTACGATTGCATCTTAAAGTTTTTAAAAAACGTAGGTATACGTCTAAAACTAAATTCGTTTTGTTAACTGTCACTATGACAAGTTTCTGTTTTGTTTGTATTCCTGGTAACTATTGAAATAATCTTTTTCGCGCGTTGCCATTGGAAACGCGCGAATTTAACGTCTTTTTCGCGCGTTGCCATTGGAGACGCGCAAAAAAGATATTTTTCGATTGTTCCACAGAAAACGTCAACTTTACGATGACAAATGAGAGCGTAATTGTCATCTTTTCATAGCAATCGTAGAAAAACTAATTTTATTTCATACTGTGTCGTATTTCCATGGTTTCAGTATTAATTTTAGTCTGAAAAGTGAGATTTTATAGTACTAGTATTGTAATATATATTACAGTACTATTATCATAAATTTGATAGGTAACAAAAAGTATATAATATTTTATTATTATTATTGTAGGGTATGAAAATAATATTAAAATTATACGACAAAGTATGAAATAAATCATACGTTCAATAATAACTTTTTACGGTACTCATTTTGTCGCCTCGTACGGAATCATTTTTCTCGTACAGTAATATAGTAGTTTATGTAACAAGTACATAATTTAGGTCTTTACTGGACGAGCCGAATTTTATGGCAGAGCGAGCGCAACGAGCGAGGCTAATAAATAAGGCGAGTCTATAAAGTTCGATTATGTACGAGTTGCATTCAACGTTTTATGTTCGACTGCATGAAGAATATTTTCTCTTAAAATATGATTATGTCAATACCTATATTTAAAACATTTAATTGCATCTCAAAGTGTGCTTCGTTGTTATGCATTTGTTGCTTTATTTATCAAATTGTCAAAGTGAAAATAGTGTTGAGATGGATGAAGACATTGAAGACGTTCCAAAAGAAATAAAAGATCTTGCATGTAATGCAAGAGAATATCTAACAATTGTATGAAGACACATATAATACATACAGAAAATGGTGTTTAAATATTTCTTTTGAATTTTGTTTTAATGTGACATTGACAGCAGTCCAATTTTGCATTTTTATCGTACTAGTCCAATAAAGTACCCGATTATGGACAGTAAACAGTGTCGTTAAACAAGGTAATATGATGCAGTCGAACATAAACTAATTTTATTTCATACTGTGTCGTATGTCCATGGTTTCAGTATTAATTTTAGTCTGAAAAGTGAGATTTTATAGTACTAGTACTGTAATGTATATTACGGTACTATTATCATGAATTTGATAGCTAACAAAAAGTATATAATATTTAATTATTATTATTGTAGAATATGAATATAATTTTAAAATTATATGACAGAGTATGAAATAAATCATACGTCCAATAATAGTTTTTTACAGTACTCATTTTGTCGTCTCGTACGGAATCATTTTTCTTATACAGTAATAACTTATTTACCGGTGTAAAATATAAATATTTGGTTAAAACATCAAAACAAAAAATAGTTTAAACAATTTAAACACGAGATCTGAGGGTTTTATCCATGTTCCATGTTTGTATCTAAGGGGAGAATAATCGAGGAGCAACTCTGGGTAGACTTCTCCGAATGGATAAAAAGGACAAAAAGAAGAGTGGACAAATGCAAATCAGTTGTTGTTTAATATATGTCTCGTTTCCATGGCAGTGCACAGCGTTTAGCTTACATTCAGACGTCCGCATGCATGTAATATAATGAACATTGATACAATCATTATCTAAATTTATTATTGTTTAGTGTATCAATTTATCAGTACGTTTTTAACTTATATAGTATTAAACCCGCTATATTTTAGTCTTGTTTTATTTAGTTGAGCCTTTTTTAAATATATCTACTATAAATATACGGTATATAACTCTATGAACAATAAATAATAACAAATAGAATTTACATTTATCTAAAATTCGTTACATAAAGTTGTTTAAAAATAACCTCTATTTTCTGTAACAAACGTTTAACAAATATACCATTAATCTATTAATTCGTGTTATATCAACATTTTAAAATACAAATTTTATCATATCGTTTATGGTACGTCGAGTTTACGATACGTCGTTACGGACGATGATTACGAAGGATGAGGGACGCGCGGGGGACAGGACACTTAGTCAGGCAGGTTTAGTTAATCGACCCGGCTCCTTTCAATCTTAACATACACAAGTTTTCATTCAATTACAACTTGTTTCTACTGAATTATTCTGTATCAAATTACATTTCCAAGGCATACACAGTGGCGCAGCTTCTATGTTACAAACCCCTCGCGAGTATTTATCTTATTCATATTATAAACTACTACACTGCGGCTCGGTGAGTGCGGACCCTGTACTGTAATTGGGATTAAGTTCCTGTTGTACAGCGTAACATAAATAAATAAATAAATAATACTAACAATTTGCAAATAAATCAAATATATGTTATTTTCAACCAGCACAAATTAAACAACTTCTCGTGAAATAATATAAATAAATATATCATCACGCCTTTTACCCATTACTGGGTGTGGCACTGTGCTGTAAGCAGATTTTGGTAAGTGATATATTTATGCGCGTGAAGAGCAGTTACCAGCCGTCAAAGTTATTAGTGGAGGGGAGCCACAGAGGTAGATTTAAATTGATGAAAATTATTTGTCGCCTGTGGAGATCGAACCAGTGTTCTCAAGATACACCACTGAGCCACCTACCCCATATAATATAATATGTAATAAAAAATATAATATAATATGGGGTAGATGGCTCAGTGGTATCGAGTCGGCCTGCGGAACTTGAGAACCCTGGTTCGATCCCCACAGCCGACAAACAATTTTCACCAATTTAAAAATCTACCCCTGTGGCTCCCTCTCCACTAATATCTTTGAGGGCCGTGATTTGACAGCTGGTAACTGCACTTCTCGCGACAAAATATATCACTTACCGAGATCTGCTTAGGCAGAGTGCCACACCCAGTAATGGGTAAAAGGCGTGATGATATATTTATTTATTTTATTTGTAATAAAAAATATTAAATAAACACTTGGCAAAGTCTCACAAAATTCAGCCTCCAAGTCACCTTATGAGGGCATCGTCAGAGGCTAGCCAGCACAGTTAGTAACCATAGACGCGTTTCGTTCTAGGTGAAGAAGTGAGTTATATCATACTGATGAGCTCTAATAAGAGCGAGACGCGTCTATGGTTACTAACTGTGCTGGCCAGCCTCTGACGATGCCCTCATAAGGTGACTTGGAGGCTGACTTTTGTGAGACTTTGCCAAGTGTTTATTTAATATTTTTTATTAAACCTAGTTTCACCAAGTGTATGGATGACAATTAATTTTGTCTTTGTTGTAATATAATATGTATTATATTCTTAGTTAAGGATAATAATTATACAAGGCAAGTAATAATATATAAATAAATAAATAAATTGATGGTTGCAATGAAAAGACCACAAATAAAGAAGGAAAATATTTATGACTACTAAATTAGCAATATAATATTTTTAATTTTGGAAATTTAATTTCAAAATTCAATTTCAAAATACTAGCCCTCTGTGAGGCTTTTAATTTTAATTTTTTATTTTTGGAGGCTTTAGCTACGCCGCTGAACACGCATCATTTTTATTTTGCAATTGCAGATCTCAATAGACAACATATTTTACTATTAAATCAAATAGAGCACACAGATGAAAATGTAGATCTGATTATTTAGACTGTGACACCTCGTCAAAGTAAATATTTCAGTAAAAACATTTGCGAATTGAATGAAAACCACCCCATATTAAAATGTGAAAGTACTTGGACGAACTCACCGTACCTAAGGACACCAGGAACATCAGGAATAAATGCTGTGAGACTAACTGACAATGGTAAGCCGTTCTATCAACTATATTCATGAGAATGTGCGCATATTTGATATAGTATCATAACGTCAAGTGGTCTGGGGACTGCAGTGACGTCATCTGGTCTCAGCCCACCTTCAACCAGCGATCTATTGAGTACTCTAGAGCTGCAAGCCATCTGCAAAAAGTTCACAGTCACAAACAGTCGAAAAATCACTTAAATTAAACAAATTCTGCCATCAAATCCTGCCATGAAAGAAAAACTATGTTTGGAATTAATTAGGTACTTATCTATTATAATTAGAGATGGGCGAATATCATCCGCGAATAGTCGAATGCCACGAATAGTGACATTATTCGATATTCAAGACTTTCGAATATTAACGTCAGTATAGCGAACATGTTGACCTCAATTTTTGACTATGTTTTCCTTTATCATTTGTACATAAATTTAAAGCTATTACAATATTTTGAAGTTATTAATAACAAAGATATTTTGTTTCAAATCCATGAAGACGGTACCATATTTCAAATTTGTTTTTCGCCAACATCAGCCCGTACGTTTCACCTTAAATTTGAAGTTTTCGTCTTTTTCTTTCTTTTTTATTTGTCATTTTTGTTTTAATTTTATTTTATCTTAACAATTTCATTCAAATAATGAAAAGGACATAATTAAATTATTATTAATAATAAATAAATTTATTTTTAGGAGTATTCGAATATTCGAGTACCTCGAATATCGAGATCTGATTAATATTCGTATTCGATATTCGAATTCGAGATATTTGATATTCGCCCATCTCTAATTATAATTAACAACGAAAAATGTCCTCAAATGTTCAATTTAGAAAGACTTGTTTTAATGAAATAAATTGGATCAAATATAATAATTCTGATAGTTTAAATGTTACACTAATCGATAAGATTCAAAAGCATAAATTTGAAATTAATTATCTGTTACAATTGTCAACGAAAATGTCACTGTCCATTATATCTATCTTAGTTTTTCATGGCACGATTTTATGCCATTTTTTTTAATCGCCCTGTATGAATATACCTTTTGCGATCCATTTCGGATTCTGTGTGGAAGAAAAAATGTTTTTGTGTCGAATCGGAGGGAAGGATTTCGAATGCGTGCTTCTTACCACCGGTTGTGGACTGCTGTACTCTGTACCCATGAAGACATGCCATCCCTGCAACAAAATCATAAGAAAACATTAGAAGAATAGCACTGTCAGTACGGTGGTGTGATAGCGATACGGAATTCGAATCCGGAGATCCCAAGTTCGAATCGCACTCAAGCTAAAAATTATATGAACTATCACATTGCGGCTGTACTGTAATTGGGATTAAATTCCTGTTGTACAGCGTAACATAAATAAATAATAAATTTCTTTATTGTTTTTGAATTATTGTAGGGTAAAATGCTTGAAATAAAAGTTTAAATAATTAACGAATTAGTTCAAATATTTTTAAAAATAACATATAGTTGTTTATCGTATAATTAAATGGCTTTTTTTTCAGGGTTCGAAGATATATATCGATCGATATATATCATGATATTTATTTTGATATATATCGTCATATTTTTGCAATGATATATATCCATTATATAAAAATATCAAATAGTTTTTGAGATATAGCCTCCGGAAAAGTGAAATTTTTCGAATTTTTCAGTTTTTCTACATTTCCGAGGCTATATCTCGAAAACTAAATGTGATATGAAAACGCGCTCAACGGCATTAATTTTCTCGTGCTTCAGTTAACTTATAAACATAGTTTCAGCGATTTAGATTTTTTTTCAATTTTCCGCCAAAAAAATCGCAAAAAGCGGTTTTTTAACATTTTCTCGAAAACCAGAAGTCATATGCATTTGAAGATTGCACCACTGGATTCAGTGGGTCAAAATACATATGTATGTAAATTTTCGTTTTAATAATCCTACGATTAAGGATTTTTGGGAAAATTGAATTAAAATCTGAAAAAACCAAAGGGGTACCCCTTAGGAAATAATTAAAAATATTAAATTGCTTAAAATTGTGTGAAAATTTGCTTATAAGTCAATTCGGACACGGGGAATTCAACGCCGTTGAGCGCATTTCCATATCTTGTTTAGTTTTTGAGATATAGCCTCCGGAAAAGTGAAATTTTTCGAATTTTTCAGTTTTTCTACTTTTCCGAGGCTATATCTCAAAAACTAAATGTGATATGAAACCGCGCTCAACGGCATTAATTTTCACGTGCTTCAGTTAACATATAAACATAGTTTCAGCGATTTTTATTTTTTTTCAATTTTCCGCCAAAAAAATCGCAAAAAGCGGTTTTTTAACATTTTCTCGAAAACCAGAAGTCATATGCATTTGAAGATTGCACCACTGGATTCAGTGGGTCAAAATACATATGTATGTAAATTTTCGTTTTAATAATCCTACGATTAAGGATTTTTGGGAAAATTGAATTAAAATCTGAAAAAACCAAAGGGGTACCCCTTAGGAAATAATTAAAAATATTAAATTGCATAAAATTGTATGAAAATTTGCTTATAAGTCAATTCGGACACGGGGAATTCAACGCCGTTGAGCGCATTTCCATATCTTGTTTAGTTTTTGAGATATAGCATCCGGAAAAGTGAAATTTTTCGAATTTTTCAGTTTTTCTACTTTTCCGAGGCTATATCTCGAAAACTAAATGTGATATGAAAACGCGGTCAACGGCATTAATTTTCTCGTGCTTCAGTTAACTTATAAACAGGGTTCGAAGATATATATCCATTATATAAAAATATCAAATAGTCTATAATAAATACAGTATTATTACTTTCATTAATTATGTTAAAATTATATTCTAAAGATAATTCTTACTTTACTAGCTTTTGACTAACTTCACATCAACGACATAAATCCAAATTGTGTGCCATTTGTGATGTCATTAACGGCAAAGTCGGAACCATTTCCAAAATTTTTATTTGGTACTCATTTTAGAAATACAAATCCTTTAATATGGTGGAAAAGTATAACTATCAATGAGTCAGAGTGGCCAAATAAAAGTAGATTTATTGAACTATGTGAACAGTTACACACTGCTGTAACAGCAATAGCAGGGCTGGAACGATATTTCTCCACTTGGCATTGTCCAATCTCAATTACGTAATCGTCTCGGTAACGACAAAGATTAGTTTTTATGTTTAAATATTTAAACCAAAAAGAAACTACAAAAAAAAACTCATTTAGATTGGATTTGGCCAAGTGAGTCTCTATCTGCAACGCTATGTTCAGGAAGTTCATCAGAAGATGATGATTTGCCCCTATTTAGGATATAGGATTATTTAAATATTCTTACTATTCTTAGTACTATATAATATTTGTGTATCCATTCAATGTATATTTACTTTTTTTCATTACCTATATTAATTTTTTATTTAGGAGTAATAATTTATTTTGTATTTCCTATTGTGATAATAAATGTGTACCAAAACTAAAATTAAAAAATAAATATCCAAAAAGTGATATTTATCTGATATATATCCTATATATCAGATATTTTGATATTTATTATAAATATCATGATATTTACGAACCCTGCTTTTTTTACTTCATTTTCAGTTTTTACTATACCGTGTGTAACTGCAATTTTGTTAAATGTATTTTTAAACAAGCGCAGGAGATGCTGCCTTCATTTCTTATAGATTCGTTGTTAGAGAAGTGGGCGTAAGTGAAGATTTACGAAACTGGTGTACAGGAGAGAATGGATGAATGTTTGTTGCGTGTTGATGGATTTTGATTGTGAGAAAAGAAAGAGTTTGTATGGAGGAAGTGTTAATATGGTCGAATCGAGTATCGTGTGTCAGGATGAGAATGTTGACGGGTTCGTGCTATCCCATTTAATGGGATATAGCGTGATGTTATGTATGTATGTATGTATGTAAATGGGTTGTTGTAAAGCTACTCGTAAATATAAAATCGTTTCAAAAGTCCTGCAAATTTTCAGGGCTAATGGTAACCACTGCGCAGGGCTGAAAGTATAGATTTTTTCTGAAATTTTGTTCTGTTTAAATCCTGCTGCCATCTACGAAAATATGTAAATAATTTTGTACTACTACAGGAATGTACTAGAATAGGAATTGTTTTAATGCAATTTTCAATCTGAGAGCTGCTGCCATTTGCGAAAATATGTAAAGGATTTTGTACTAAAAAAAAATTATACAGAGAAAAATTGGGATACCGCTAGGATTTGAACCTGGGACCTTATGAACTAAGCCACGGTCACATTAACTGTTTACTTAAAAAAGTACCTAGTAAAATATGATTATCTGGCGGTCACCTTATAAATAAAATTATTCAAGGATCCTAAAGCCATATAATATATTCCTTTCCAAAATTAAAAAGTATCAATTAAATGTTTTTTTCTTGAGTTTTAAGTACGGAAATCGAGTGAGATTACATACATACATAACATCACGCTATATCCCATTAAATGCGGTAGCACGAACCCGTCAACATTCTCATCCTGACACACGATACTCGATTCGACCACATTAACACTTCCTCCATACAAACTCTTTCTTTTCTCATAACCAAAATCCATCAACACACAACAAACATTCATCCATTCGCTCTTGTACACTGCGCTTGTGAGATTTATATGAGATATTTTAATATGTAGTTAATATAAAGTTATAATTAGAATTCAATCAAAAACCACAGCTAGGAAAGAGAAGTACTTAAATAAGAGCGTTATTTAAAATACTAAATTGTTTGTTGAGAACTTTGATTTTTAAACTTTTTACATTTTTTTCTCACGTTTTATACAAAGAAATAGAATGAAATTTTTATGAGACATATATTAATATATTGTTAGTACTAAATTAAAAATTGAAGTCAATTTATCCATGAACTTTAGATTAACAAGGGTTCAAACAGAGGCCTTTTTGAAAACAGCAAATAATTAGTTTTTTAAACATTGACTTTGATAATTTATTTCTCATGTTTTGAACAACAAAATTGAATGAAATGTTTATGAAACATATTTTAATGTACTGTTAAAACGCAGTTCAAATTTGAACTGCAGCTAGGAATAAGAAGTATTTAAATAAGGGCCTTATTAAAAGTATCAAAATATTCGATTTTTGTAGTTTAAGTCCGATATTTTCTTTTGGCACTAAATAATTTTTTTATTAATTTTAGATTTAAACAGTGACCTGTTTGAAAATATCAAATTAATTTGACATTTTATTTTCGTGTTTAAAGAACGAAATTTTTATGAGAGATATTTGAATATATATTTTGTCACTAACCATAAGAAGACTTGGCGTTCGCATCCTGGTAGAAGTACACACACGCATCCTTCAGGACACAATACCTCCTTGTCCACGTCTTCCACTTACTCCCCAACTTATTCAAATACCCAAAGCAATCAGGTTTAGCTAGTTGACTTGGTGGAAGAGCAAGATTCCTCCTAGCTGCTTCAAGCCACTGATCAGCTGCACGGGAGCGATCAGCTGCAGTTGACAGCACCGTGGCCCATCGCTGGGCAGCGGCTTCTGTGTCTGCTGCTAAATTCAAAGGCGGCGTCGTAGGTGCTGCATGGCCCGCACGCGATATGCAGAGACGGTGAGGGCGGCTAACGGCACCTGGGGCTCCACCAGGGGGTGAATCTGGGAGGAGGGTTATCGTGTAGTGGGTGAGCATCATTGCACCTACTGGTTGTTGGTCCTACAAATTAATATTACTGTTTATTTGTTTATAAGATAAAGTCAAATTTGACATATGACAAATGAAAGCATGTTTGATAATTTTATTATTAAATATAAATAAAATATATCATCACGCCTTTTACCCATTACTGGGTGTGGCACTCTACCGAAACAGATATCGGTACGTGATATATTTCATCGCGTGAAGTGCGGTTACAAACCGTCAAATCATGGCTTCCACAGATATTAGTGGAGGGGGAGCCACAGGGGTAGATTTAATTTGTTAAAAATTGTTTGTCGGCTGTGAGGATCGAACCAAGATTATCAAGATCCACAGGCCGACTCGATACCACTGAGCCATCTACCCCATAATTTTATTATTGTTTTTATTTATTTATTTGCTACTCTGCACAACAGGAATTTAATCCCAAGTAGCTTATAGTGGATTTGAACCACTCAGGCAAATTGTATTTCTTGGGTATAAGTTGAAGTGAGCGAGATTTGGACACGTGTACTTTTACTTAAATACTAATAGTACTATTATTACTAGTACGTAATTAAATTATGATTATGGTGAGATTTGAACCAGGAACTGAAAACGTTTCAATATTTACATTTCAAGTAATCGAAACTAATATTTTTTGTCTTGACATAAAAACCGATACAAATATTAAATTACTTAATTACGAACTGATTTTATTTCGGTTCTAAAAGCAAAGTTTAATCCGGTATAAATAATATACTTACTAAACCAAAAATAAGAAGAAAGCTAACATAAATGTTTATATATTGTAATGAAGATAAAATCCGAAACAGTAATGAAACCGAAATTCATAATGTTAGCAAAACTTACATGATAATTTACAAAACCGTAACTGATAAACAAAATTTGTTTACTGTAAACGACCCCCAAAAAATTCAGTTTAGTTCAAGTTCTTGTTTTGAATCCAGATGAATAATAATTAATTTGTTATAAAGCACAAGACAGTATTACCACTTTTCTGAGCTGTAGAAATATAATTAATTAACAGGTCCAGGTTTAGAAATACAAACAAATATTTCTAGTGATAAATAATATTATAAATTTTTGTTAAAATGTCAAAAGTGTTCATTAAATTTTACTGAATTTACCTGAGTCGTAACAATTCTAATGATTTATGCAATATAAAACTGTCAAAAATTCATGAATGTAATCAACGAGTCTTCAATATATTTTATGTTAAAATATCTCACAAAATTCACCCTTATAAGTAGGCGCATGTACCCGCCTTCTGTTGTCAATAAAAATTGTTTTATGGTCTGTCAAATGTAATATTTGAATTAAATAAATATTTTGGATTGTGATTCGTTTTCTTGTCTTGCGATCTACAAACCTCGACATTTTAATTGTCAGTAGTTTGTCAGCTATAGAAGCTACCGGCAGTAAAAGTGTGAAACAGTTTTGCGAATAAGAAATTATTGTAAACATGCAATGCAGTCAATGTTAAAAACTGTTATTTTAGTAATAATATCAAAAGTATGAGCCGTTGGCACTTGGTGAAACATTATGAATACGAATAAAGAACGTAGACACTTGATGTAGTTTCACAAAATTATTTATTAACAAAGTTGATCGATTTCGGCTTATTAGGCCATCTTCAGAACGTTGACTGATTAAAATACAAGTTACACACAGTTTATATAGTACAGTGATTAACGGTACAGTTCATTTACAAAGATCTTAATACTATATGAATGAAACAAATCCAACTGGTCATTGAGGACATTTAAGCCGCTATGAATAGCTTTCTGAATTTCAAATGCTTCTAAGAAGTTCATTCTACGTCCTTTATTGGTAAAGTGTAAAATTTCCAAATTGTCGATGTTGCAGGTATGATTTTTTTCATTCCGATGTATCGCCATATTGGAGTCAGTAACAACATAGGTATCAACTAAAGAATTCTAATATTAATGCAGCCTATTATAACAACTATACTATTAAGCATATTTTAGTCAATAACAAATTAACCGTTAAAGATAAATTAGATAATAGTGGTATTTATAAACTAAATTGTAACGATTGTAACGCTATATATATTGGACAGACAGGGAGATCTTTTAAGATTAGGTTTTACGAACATATGAGATCCTTCAAATTTAAACAAACTGACTCCAATATGGCGATACATCAGAATGAAAAAAATCACACCTGCAACATTGACAATTTGGAAATTTTACACTTTACCAATAAAGGACGTAGAATGAACTTCTTAGAAGCACTTGAAATTCAGAAAGCTATTCATAGCGGCTTAAATGACCTCAATGACCAGTTGGATTTGTTTCATTCAGATAGTATTAAGATCTTTGTAAATGAACTTTACCGTTAATCACTGTACTATATAAACTGTGTGTCTACGTTCTTTATTCTTGTTATTTTAGTGTTTCTAAAAATGGTGATTTTGAACTTACTGAGTCTGTTTTGTACGAGTACAAGCAGTTATCCTTTTTTAAACTGAACCATCGTCTTATCCATTTATTTGTAGGGTTTCCACTAACATGTCCGCCTTGTTTCCATAAATATCCAGCATATAAAGATGTGCTTTCTTGTGTCGCAGATACAGGAGGACTTAACACACCGCAGGTTCGTGCCACCTACACGGAAACAACACAAATCAATATATTGTTTAGTATGGATGATGTAAGTTGGTGAAATTAAGGGTGAAGATTGCGTGAATGACTTAGGATCTTTAGGAATAAATAAATAAATATATCATCACGCCTTTTACCCATTACTGGGTGTGGCACGCTGCCTAAACAGATTTCGTAAGTGATATATTTATGCACGTGAACAGCCGTCGAATCACGGCCCTCAAAGATGATAGTAGAGGGGGAGCAGCAGGGAAAGATTTAATTTGGTGAAAATTGATTGTCGGCTGTGGGGATCGAACCAGAGTTCTTAAGATCCACAGGCTGAGTCGATATCACTGAGCCACCTACCCCACAAATAAAATAAAATAAAATAAATTAAATTAATTAATTAATTAAATGAAATTAAGGGTGAAAGATTGCGTGAATGACTTAGGATTCTTAGGAATAAATAAATAAATATATCATCACGCCTTTTACCCATTACTGGGTGTGGCACTCTGCCTAAGCAGATCTCGGTAAGTGATATATTTATGCGCGTGAACAGCCGTCAAATCACGGCCCCCAAAGATGATAGTAGAGCGGGAGAAGCAGGGAAAGATTTAATATGGTGAAAGTTGTTTGTCGGCTGTGGGGATCGAACCAGAGTTCTTAAGATCCACATGCTGACTCGATATCACTGAGCCACCTACCCCATAAATAAAATAAATTAAATTTATTAATTAATTAAATGAAATTAAGGGTGAAAGATTGCGTGAATGACTTAGGATTCTTAGGAATAAATAAATAAATATATCATCACGCCTTTTACCCATTACTGGGTGTGGCACTCTGCCTAAGCAGATCTCGGTAAGTGATATATTTATGCGCGTGAACAGCCGTCAAATCACGGCCCCCAAAGATGATAGTAGAGCGGGAGAAGCAGGGAAAGATTTAATATGGTGAAAGTTGTTTGTCGGCTGTGGGGATCGAACCAGAGTTCTTAAGATCCACATGCTGACTCGATATCACTGAGCCACCTACCCCATAAATAAAATAAATTAAATTTATTAATTAATTAAATGAAATTAAGGGTGAAAGATTGCGTGAATGACTTAGGATTCTTAGGAATAAATAAATAAATATATCATCACGCCTTTTACCCATTACTGGGTGTGGCACTCTGCCTAAGCAGATCTCGGTAAGTGATATATTTATGCGCGTGAACAGCCGTCAAATCACGGCCCCCAAAGATGATAGTAGAGCGGGAGAAGCAGGGAAAGATTTAATATGGTGAAAGTTGTTTGTCGGCTGTGGGGATCGAACCAGAGTTCTTAAGATCCACATGCTGACTCGATATCACTGAGCCACCTACCCCATAAATAAAATAAATTAAATTTATTAATTAATTAAATGAAATTAAGGGTGAAAGATTGCGTGAATGACTTAGGATTCTTAGGAATAAATAAATAAATATATCATCACGCCTTTTACCCATTACTGGGTGTGGCACTCTGCCTAAGCAGATCTCGGTAAGTGATATATTTATGCGCGTGAACAGCCGTCAAATCACGGCCCCCAAAGATGATAGTAGAGCGGGAGAAGCAGGGAAAGATTTAATATGGTGAAAGTTGTTTGTCGGCTGTGGGGATCGAACCAGAGTTCTTAAGATCCACATGCTGACTCGATATCACTGAGCCACCTACCCCATAAATAAAATAAATTAAATTTATTAATTAATTAAATGAAATTAAGGGTGAAAGATTGCGTGAATGACTTAGGATTCTTAGAAATAAATAAATAAATATATCATCACGCCTTTTACCCATTACTGGGTGTGGCACGCTGCCTAAACAGATTTCGTAAGTGATATATTTATGCACGTGAACAGCCGTCGAATCACGGCCCCCAAAGATGATAGTAGAGGGGGAGCAGCAGGGAAAGATTTAATTTGGTGAAAATTGATTGTCGGCTGTGAGGATCGAACCAGAGTTCTTAAGATCCACAGGCTGACTCGATATCACTGAGCCACCTACCCCATAAATAAAATAAAATAAATTAAATTAAATAATTAATTAAATGAAATTAAGGGTGAAAGATTGCGTGAATGACTTAGGATTCTTAGGAATAAATAAATAAATATATCATCACGCCTTTTACCCATTACTGGGCGTGGCACTCTGCCTAAGCAGATCTCAGTAAGTGATATATTTCTTCGCGTGAAGTGCGGTTACCAGCCGTTAAATCACAGCCCCCAAAGATGTTAGTAGAGGGGGAGTTGCAGGGATAGATTTAATTTGGTGAAAATTGTTTGTCGGCTGTGGGGATCGAACCAGAGTTCTTAAGATCCACATGCTGACTCGATATCACTGAGCCACCTACCCCATAAATAAAATAAATTAAATTAATTAATTAATTAAATGAAATTAAGGTAAAAGATTGCGTGAATGACTTAGGATCCTTAGAAATAAATAAATAAATATATCATCACGCCTTTTACCCATTACTGGGTGTGGCACTATGCCTAATCAGATCTAGGTAAGTGATATATTTATGCACGTGAACAGCCGTCAAATCACGGCCCCCAAAGATGATAGTAGACGGGGAGCAGCAGGGATAGATTTAATTTGGTGAAAATTGTTTGTCGGCTGTGGGGATCGAACCAGGGTTCTCAAGAGCTAGGAATAAATTGATGGATATAATTAAAGGTAGATGTGGTAAACGAGCTTATATGAAAGGAATTATGAATGTGGATGAAGCATAGTGCGACAGAATATGAAATGTTGGGCGAAGATTAATTGCAGGATTAATTTTAATTAAAAAACAACAAAGACAAAATGAATTGTCTTTAAATGCTCACTTGGTGAAACTAGGTTTTATAATAAAATATCAAAATAAACACTTGTCTAAGTCTCACGAATTTTGTGAGACTTAGACAAGTGTTTATTTCGATATTTTATTATTAATTTTAATTATTCCTGTAGCTTCTATTTTATTATTAACATCTTTCTGAGATCTGCAATTGCACTCACATCAATATACATGTCTCTTACTTCAAGTGTCAATGTGTCACTGCCAGCATGCGCAATCTTCACCACCTCGGAGTGGCTCTTATCCAAGACTGAGACTCCGTTGACGGCGAGGACAATATCACCCACCTCCAAACCAGAGCTCTCTGCAGGTGTGTCTGGCTCGATGGCGGACACAACCACGGGCTTGGAGCCATGGATCCGGAAACCAAATTCGCCGGACTCTCGACGTACCACGATCGTTTTGTCGCTTTCTACAAGATGGGAAAGAAAGAGATAGAAATGTTGTTAGCCGATGGAAGAAACATATTAAATGTTGTTAATTATTGTTATCTAAATATTTTTACACAAATTATTGTAACTTTGCAGACATGTTATTTTAAAGCTAGCTTTAAATAAAGTTTATTTAATTAGGTACTGTTAGACAGCATGTATTTAAAGAAAACAAAAATTGAGTCACTTTTCTATTTTCTCTGTACATCCTAATAGTTATTTTAAAATAAAAAAAATATAAATTTGATGAAGAATAAACGCATCGCCCAAGAAAATTGTATTATTTGTAGGTAATTATTATAAATATTAAAAATGTATTCTCTACTCTGTTTTTTTCTAGGAAGAAGAAGTCAGTTAAGTTTAATTTGGTAAATTCTAGCTTGACAAGCAACAGCACTATCTATCTAGCTACAGTTGCTCGAAATATTTAATTTATTACTACTCTGCATAACAGGAAATTAATTCCAATTACAGCAGCTTATAGTACAATAAGAACCACTCAGACACGGTCGTATTTCTAATTATTATTATTTAGAAGTCGTAGTCAGTGAAGTTTCAGCTTTCAGCAGTCGCTTATAAAGTGGCAGCGCTACCACTGTGCTATAACTATCCATAAATTAATTAACAAATTATTGAGAAATAATTCATAATTTAGTTATAATTTAAATTAATTTGGCGAACTCTTGCTGGTGAGTCGACAACACTACCATAATGCTACATCTGCTCAAAAATTAATCTCAAAGATACCAGAAGGGACCTACAGTTTATAGTGGAATCCAAACCACTGAGAAACAGATTATAATTAGTAATTTAAAATTAACTTAATATGAATTTTGCAGTCTTGCTTGTGAAGCGACGACGCTACCACAATGCTACAACTGCTCATAAATTAATCTAAAAGACACTACAAGGGACCTACAGTGTATAGTGGAATCCAAACCACTCAGAGACAGCTTATAATTTAGTTTTTAAAATTAATTTAGTATGAATTTTGAAAACTTGTGCTTGTGAAGCGATGACGCTACCACTTTGCTACAACTAATGTTAAATTAATCTCAAATTAATCACAAGGGACCTACAGTGTATAGTGGTATGCAAACCACTCAGAAACAACTTATAATTTAGTATTTAAAATTAATTTAGTATGAATTTTAATAATTTGTGCTTGTGAAGTGACAACGCTACCACTATGCTATAACTAATCATAAATTAATTTCAAATTAATCACAAAGGACCTACAGTTTATAGCGGAATCCAAACCACTCAGAAACAACTTATAATTTAGTATTTAAAATTAATTTAGTATGAATTTTAACAATTTGTGCTTGTGAAGTGACAACGCTACCACTAAGAATGAATTTTAAAAACTTGTGCTTGTGAAGCGATAACGCTACCACAATGCTACAACTAATCCTAAATTAATTTCAAATTAATCACAAGGGACCTACAGTGTATAGTGGAATCCAAGCCACTCAAAAAATAGCTTACAATTTAGTTTTTAAAATTAATTTAGAATGGATTTTAAAAACTTGTGCTTGTGAAGCGATAACGCTACCACAATGCTACAACTAATCCTAAATTAATTTCAAATTAATCACAAGGGACCTACAGTGTATAGTGGAATCCAAGCCACTCAAAAAATAGCTTACAATTTAGTTTTTAAAATTAATTTAGAATGGATTTTAAAAACTTGTGCTTGTGAAGCGAGAACGCTACCACAATGCTACAACTAATCCTAAATTAATTTCAAATTAATCACAAGGGACCTATAGCGTATAGTGGAATCCAAACCACTCAAAAAATAGCTTAGAATTTAGTTTTTAAAATTAATTTAGAATGGATTTTGAAAACTTGTGCTTGTGAAGCGACAACACTACCACAATGCTACAACTAATCCTAAATTAATTTCAAATTAATCACAAGGGACCTACAATGTATAGTGGAATCCAAGCCACTCCGAAACAGTTCATAATTTAGTAAAAATTTAAAGTTAATTTAATATGAATTTTCAAACACCGTCTCGTGAATTTAGAGCGCAACCACGATGCTACAACCAGCAACAAAGTTAGTAATTAAAAGCATTATAAGCATCTTGAACAAAAACTGTCACATCCGTTCCTCATCTTTCAACCACGTGCTGTTAATTTGGCAACAACCCAACTAGCACAAAATCTTCCTCTTCCTACCATTCTTGTTCCCTGAGGTCAACCTACACGCCTCGTTCTCCTGACACCAAACCATCAACATCACTTTCAACAACTCCTGCAGACTCCTCCTGAGGGAGTCCTCCTCGTCTAGGTTCATTATATCCGGCGCTGAAACCGTTAAAACACGATAGAACTAAGTGCACTCATCACCAGAAGACGTTGATGGAATACCTAGAACCACCATGATGATGATCACTGACACTACATATAAATATTTGGTGTTTACGCGAAGAGGAAAGACGCGAGATTGGGGCAGAACGACGAGAAGTATTTTTGAGTCGAGGAGGAGGTATTTTTAGATCTGTTGCGTCAGATGTGGTCGGGAGCAGGTCGAGCACCTGACGGCTGAGATCAGAAATGCATTGTTCTCATTCTTCTAATTGTTCGCATCAACTATTTTATTACATAGTTTAGAGCTTCGCAATTGTTACCTACTTTTATAGTTAAGCTATAATTGCTTTAACTATAACGGTAGCTTCGCAGTTTACAGCGATTAAAATAATGTTTTATTTTTTCAAAATATAGCTTGTAGCTAATGCTACATTGCGGTAGCTATAGCTTCATTCCTTTTTTAGTGCTCTGTTATATAAAACGTTTATTAAAAAATCTGATGTGGACACCATATAACTTCCTTGTACGCGTATTAAACTATAGATATTTTTTTAATTAAAAAACAACAAAGACAAAATTAATTGTCTTTAAATGCTCACTTGGTGAAACTAGGTTTAATAATAAAAATATCAAACTAAACACTTGTCTAAGTCTAACAAAATTCAGCCTCCAAGTCACCTTATGAGGGCATTGTCAGAGGCTGGCCAGCACAGTTGGTAACCATAGACGCGTTTCGCTCTTATTAGAGCTCATCAGTATGGTATAACCTACTTCTTCACCTTTTACGATTTTTTGCCATTTTTCGTTTTCTTGTAATAAAAAATGTATCCGTGCGAATTTTATTGTGAAAATTTGCATACTTATGTATTTTTACGCCAGAAATTCACTGGTGTTTTCAAGTTTTTAAAATATTGAGGAAGAAAAATTTTGAAAAAAATTAAAAAATTGCAAAATTTTCAAAATACCTGTACAAGTTAAGTAGCGCATGAGAAATACACTCGTTCAATATCTCTTTTAGTTTTTGAGTTATGGGCTTTCAAAGTTGAGCTTAAAAAAAAGTCAAAAATCGCTGTAACTCAAAAACTAAAAAAGAAATGAAGATGCGCCTTGCGCCATTCGATTTCTCGTGGTCTGAATTATATAGAACCACATTTTAACAATTTTCGATTTTTGAACTGGTTCAACCCAAAATTCTCATGATTTGTATGTACGAGCTCTTAAACGAAGAATTTGCGAACAAACCTCTACACAAAAGAACTTTTGGATTGTTTTGAGGTTCTAAATTTACACCTAACGTTTAGTTAATGTAATTTAAAGTAATTCAAATTCATTTAATTTGTTTAAACTTAAAATGTTTCTTTTAGACTATAAACTATTACACTTCAATGCATTGCTGAAAATATTATTTTCCCTATGTTTACTTTTAAAATAAACGCTCTAATGTATTGCTGTCAAACTTTTTAACTGTAACTATGGTAATGATATATTCCTATGTTTACTGATAAGAAAAACTCCCGGTATATGGGTCAATTTGAAAATTGAACTTTTAATTCTTGAACTAAAGGTATGCATAGATGATAATCAGTTCTTTTTAGAGCCACTAATTGTAATTAAAAAAAGAATTTTATTCATAAATTGTGCGTATTAAAATAACTATTTACTATCTAAACAAAAAGTAAACTCTAACTTACCGAAGGATTTGGAGGCTTGTCTTTTATACATCTCAAGACACGACTTCCGGTGTACCATCCGATGCGTGATGGCCTGATACCGTTTTTTGAACTCGTGCTCCGAGTCTGTACTCGCTGTCGACACCAGCGAGTCTCTTCTACTCACTTCTGGTTCTTCTGGTCCGGCACCGGCTCCTGCTGATGTTCCTGCACAGCAGGAAGTGACTTACAACTGACGGAAATGCAGGAGAGTTGAAACATCAACAATGATGTGATGATGGTAATATTATTTTGAATATTACGTCAATGAGATTTCCAAGTATTTTTAGCTTGAAGAGGATGCATTCATTTAAATTTTGAGGTCATATTTATTTCTAAATGTAGGACTTATTTTCTAATACTACTAAATACTTGAAAAGTATTTTAAATATCACAAAATAGTTTTTCTACGATTGCTGTGAAAAGTTGACAATTACGCTCGTACAGTTGACGTTTTCTGTTGAACAATCGAAAAATATCTTTTTTGCGCGTCTCCAATGGCAACGCGCGAAAAAGATATTAAATGTGCGCTTATTTCAATAGTTACCAGGGATAGAAACAAAATAGAAACTTGTCATATTGCCAGTTAATAGAATAAATTTATTTTCAGTACGCATACGTTTTTTAATAATTTTAAGATGCAATCGTTGAAAAAATTATGTGTGTATCACGAGCGTAAAGTGTCTTTGTTCCTCTTACACTATTGCAGCTTTCGTCTTCGGCTCGCGCTGCAATTACCGTGTTCGAGTAACAAAGAATCACTTTACGCTCTTAATACACAAATAACTATTTAAAATTTTCTCTTGTACAATAAATTAATTCCAATTACAGTATAAAAAAGTACAACTAAGAATATAAACCACTCGTTCACAATTGTATTTGTATTTATAAGTTGACGTCAAGATTGTTTGAATCCTCAACTCTCATTTGTGATCAGGGTTCGTAAATATCATGATATTTATAATAAATATCAAAATATCTGATATATAGGATATATATCAGATAAATATCACTTTTTGGATATTTATTTTTTAATTTTAATTTTTGTACACATTTAGAAAAATTCGAAAAATTTCACTTTTCCGGAGGCTATATCTCAAAAACTAAACAAGATATGGAAATGCGCTCAACGGCGTTGAATTCCCCGTGTACGAATTGACTTATAAGCAAATTTTCATACAATTTTATGCAATTTAATATTTTTAATTATTTCCTAAGGGGTACCCCTTTGGTTTTTTCAGATTTTAATTCAATTTTCCCAAGAATCCTTATTCGTAGGATTATTAAAACGAAAATTTACATACATATGTATTTTGACCCACTGAATCCAGTGGTGCAATCTTCAAATGCATATGACTTCTGGTTTTCGAGAAAATGTTAAAAAAACGCTTTTTGCGATTTTTTGGGCGGAAAATTGAAAAAAAAATAAAAATCGCTGAAACTATGTTTATAAGTTAACTGAAGCACGAGATAATTAATGCCGTTGAGCGCGTTTTCATATCACATTTAGTTTTTGAGATATAGCCTCGGAAAAGTAGAAGAACTGAAAAATTCGAATAATTTCACTTCTCCGGAGGCTATATCTCAAAAACTATTTGATATTTTTATATACTGGATATATATCATTGCAAAAATATGACGATATATATCAAAATAAATATCATGATATATATCGATCGATATATATCTTCGAACCCTGTTTGTGATGCTAGAGCGCAACCATTGTGGTACAATTACTTGTAAATAAAAAGAAATTAATTTCAATTACAGTACAGACCATCTACAATTTATGGTAAAATCTAGATATTTCGAACATAGGTACTTGTATTATTGATATAAATTAGAAATGGGCGAATATCAAATTTCTCGAATTCGAATATCGAATACGAATATTAATCAGATCTCGAATATTCGAATACTCCTAAAAGTAAATTTATTTATTAATTTATTATTAATAATTATTTTATCATGAAATTGTTAAGATAAAATAAAATTAAAACAAAAAGTACAAACAAAAAAGAAAAAGACGAAAACTTCAAATTTAAGGTGAAACGTACGAGCTGATGTTTGCAAAAAAAAAATTTGAAATATGGTACGTCTTCATGGTTTTGAAACAAAATATCTTTGTTATTAATAACTTCAACGTATTGTAATAGCTTTAAGTTTATGTACAAATGATAAAGAAAACCAGTCAAAAATTGAGGTCAACATATGGCGCGATATTCGAGGTATTCGAATGTTCGCTATACTGACGTTAATATTCGAAAATCTCGAATATAGAATAATGTCAATATTCGCGGCATTCTACTATTCGCGGATGATATTCGCCCATCTCTAATATAAATGTTGTAATTGTTGTAATCTAATACATTGTTGTAATTAATAGGTTGTTGTAATCAATATATTATTGTAATCAATACAGTTAAACCAGAAAGTAGAAAAAAGATTGATAAAATAAAATAAAAGAATTGCTAGTGAATTAAAAAATACAAGTTATGAAACACGAAAAGAATGCACCATGATATTTTTATTTTAGATCACGCCGGTTCGTTTAAAAATACACTTTTACTCTCAAGGCCTAAGAATTATTCGTCTCAGTTTTGTAACTCGTATTAAAAGATATATTCGCGCATAAATTGTCATAAATTTAAATAAAAATATTCGTGCCAGTTTTATTCGTACCACAAATGCTGTTTGCTTGTAATATTGACAGAAAGTGAATGATATATTTTCAAAGAAACGAAAATATCTTTATTGAAGTTTAGAACGCCGGCCTTGACCACAGCCTATAAATAACAGCTAACACTTTTCATTCATGTGTCGTTACATCTGTTATCACCTATCATTCACAGTTATACGTCAGCCAGAGTAATGAAATGTTGATTGTTTTCTACCTTGGTGGAGATTGGGATCGGACTTGTTCCAGGCGTGGGCCTCATCGCTCTCTCCGAGGTAGACCCAAGCTGCGGCTCGGTAGGGCTCGGCGTAGAGGCCGGTGTCATCGCTGTGGGGATGTTCTCCTCCACCAGATGCTCCAGAGTGACTAGCCGCCAAGACGCTGGGGCTTGAACCCGCGCCGCGCAGCTGCGCCGTGCCGCCGCTCGCGCTTCGCGGTCTGGTGGGCCCCGCTGGACTCGGCTCACTCCTCCCGCACCGCTCTTCTGACTGGCCAGACACCAGGAGATGTGTTAGAGATGATAGAGACAGAGGATACAAGACAACAGGATTTTTTAACACTATTTTCATTTGGACTTAATTAATAGTATGTTATGCATCAAGGGAGGGAAACAAGCGATTATTCCCGCGTGTGAAGTTGACAAACCGAGACGTAAGCGAAGGCCGAAGGCTCGAGCTGAAGTCGAGGTTTGCCAACTTCATACAAGGGATGATCGCGCCCTTCCGTGAAGCATATTATACTTTTCGTAACAAGTGCACAAAAATTACCGTCTTACCGGGACAAATGTCAAATATGGGTTGCGTAACTAGTTACCTAGGAAACGCCGCAAACAGCTAATAATCGTAGTCTCTAGGGAGAGAAACATCCTACCTAGGGAGAGAAACATAATGTTTCTCTCCGTAGGGGAGAAAAACAGTGTTTCTCTCTGTAAAATTAGGGAATAAGAACGTGTTTCTTGTGCATGTGTTACGAAATAGCTATTTATGAAACTAGTAAGGAAATGAAGGTTTTTACTTTACGCATGTGAAATTTGCAGAACGAGGCGTAACCGAGTTATGTAAACACATAAGTAAGGTAATAACCTATTTCCTTACTAGTTTCATACAATATTTTTTCTACTTCCGTTCTAATAAATACGAATAAAATAAATAAATAAATATATCATCACGCTTTTTACCCATCACTGAGTGTGGCACTCTGCCTAAGCAGATCTCGGTAAGTGATATATTTTTCGCGTGAAGTGCGGTTACCAGCCGTCAAATCACGGCCTCCAAAGATATTAGTAGAGGAGGGGCCACAGGAGTAGATTTTTTAAATTGATGAAAATTGTTTGTCGGCTGTGGGGATTGAACCAGGGTTCTCAAGATCCACAGGCCGACTCGATACCACTGAGCCACCTACCCCATATAAATACGAATGAGCGTATTATAAAATTTGGACATATTAATGACAGTTATAAATTCAAAAAATAAAAGAATAACACATCAGAATTCGGCTACCAAGATATCTGTTGCTTTATTACCTCATTATTTCACTAGTTAAATAATGCAGTTCATTACCTAACTCAAGTATGTGAAATAAAACGTCTATTTCCTAACGGAAGTAGAAAAAATATAAATAAATATATCATCACGCATCACTCTGCCGTAACAGATCCCGGTAAGTGATACATTTATAACGGCTGATAACTGCATAAAAATATCACTTACCGAGATCTGCTACTGCAGAATAAAACATCCAGTAATACAGGGTGTTTCAGGACTAGTGTAACAAACTTTAACAGCTTATTCCTGAGGTCATTTTGAGCCAAAAATGTAATATGAACATAGGTTCTCTTCCTTCTAGTTACCAAAATACAAGAGGTTGAAGTTCTATAAATAACATGAAATGTTCACATTTTTGTAATCAAGATACAAAAATGTGCGCAAATAGGGGATGGGAAAGTTGGCTTCTATTTGGATATCTGTCTTGGTATTCTCTGGACGCATAACGGGCATTACCATTACATAATCCATAAATAAAAATCATATCTGCATATTGAGCAGTACTATAACCATCCATTATGAAACAATAATACAATCAAAAGTACAACAATTTTTAATTAAGACAAATAAAGTATGACTTCTTCTTGTTTTCCGAAAGTATCTTGATTACAAAAATTTGAAAATGTCGTGTTATTTATAGAACTTCAACCTCTTGTATTTTGGTAACTAGAAGGAATAGGACCTATGTTTATATGACATTTTTGGCTCAAAATGACCTCAGGAATAAGCTGTTAAAGTTTGTTACACTAGTCCTGAAACACCCTGTATTAATTTATTTAAATATGTGTAAATCATACCTTCGCCCTAACATCCCCTCTATACTTATGATGCCTCCTCTCAGCATGAGTCCTGTCCTCACTCCGAAACCTCTTCTCCAGCTTCTTATACAAGCGTCCTTGCTTCATCCTGGGGCTATCAGCAAACCCTGCAGGAGGTTGAACAATATCAGGTTGAACGCCATTACTACTAGCGTTGCTTTTATCCGGGTCGTCTGTGGTGACGATGTCCACCTCTTTGCCACAGTGGAGACAGTGGACCTGGTGCTCGGCTGTAGGCGCAGCTGCATGAGAACTAGGATCGCTGTAGAAGACACTGTCGCTTCCTGGTGATACTGAACGTAGTGATTCTGCGGAGAGAGCTTTGAGGCGGACTTCTGGAGAGGTTTTGGAGCTGCGGCGTTTGTTCGGTGACCCGCTAGGACTTCTAAGAAGAAGAAGCTTGTAAGTGGAATAATTTGTTGAAAGAAAAATCGGAAAAAATCAATTTAAATAACAACAAAGACAAAATTAATTGTCGTCCATACACTTGGTGAAACTAGGTTTAATAAAATATAAAATAAACACTCGGCTTTTCCTTTTTTCGGTAGATGGCATTGCCTGTTCGACAGAACTTCTCTTGTCATTTTACTGTTTGTTAAACATCTTATTCTCTGCTGGCATAGTTCTTCGTCACACAGCTTCTTTACGTGAACTTTGTTCTAGGTGAAGAAGTGGGTTATACCATACTGATGAGCTCTAATAAGAGCTAGTAACTGTGCTGGCCAGCCTCTGACGATGCCCTCATAAGGTGACTTGGAGGCTGAATTTTGTGAGACTTAGCCAAGTGTTTATTTTATATTTTTTTTATTAAAATTCAATTTATTTTAAAGTTCATATTTTAGAAACTAAACAAGCTATGATAATGAAAACTTCACCAATTAGATTAAAAAGGTTTTCGTCATGAGTATACATATTTTTATTTATTTAAATTATCCGGTACATAAATGATTGAAGAAAATATGAAATACGGTAAAAGTTGAGAAAAAAAAATTATATTCCGTACGCTATATCTTAAAAACTAAGCAAGGCATAAAGATAAAAGATTCGCCATTAAGTTTAGCAGAGTTTTGTTTATTAGTATAAATAGTTCGGTTAATTTAAGTTGTCAAATAAATTTATTATTATAGAATATATGAAACGGGTGACTAAAATTTATCACTTACTTATAAGGACTAAGACGACTTGCTTTCATAGCTGGTAACGTATTCGAATGATTTTCATCCATCGTTGGTTCATGTTTCGTTCTTCTTCGTGGTAGACTTCCTGGTAAACTAGCGGGCTTGTCATCCCCACTTCCGTTTCTCCTTTTCGCTCTTGAAGATGTCGGTGATCTTGGAGTAGATTTCCGGCGATTTGCTTCCCGGATTTTCCGGACTTTTCGGGGAGAACTTTGATTTTGTGCTTGCACCTTTACAGAGAATTTTTATTGTAAATAAATTATTTAAATAAATAAATAAATATATCATCACGCCTTTTAACCATTACTAGGTGTGGCACTCTGCCTAAGCAGATTTCGGTAAGTGATATATTTTTATGCGTGAAATGCGGTTACTAGCCGTCAAATCACGGTCCCCAAAGATATTAGTGAAGGGGGAGCCACAAGGGTAGATTTAAATTGGTGAAAAAATTGTTTGTCGGCTGTGGGGATCGAACCAGGGTTTTCAAGATCTATAGGCCGACTCGTTACCAATGAGCCACCTACCCCATAATTAATTAAATAAATAAATTATTTACAGAAAAATATTTTAAATAAAAATTGTAGACAATTACATTTTCTAAAATACTTTTGTAAAATAATTTATAAACGTTTTATGGGGTAGGTGGCTCAGTGGTATCGAGTCGGCCTGTGGATCTTAAGAACAATTTTCACCAATTTAAAAAATCTACTCCTGTGGCTCCACTAATATCTTTGGAGGCCGTGATTTGACGGCTGGCAACCGCACTTCACGCGAAAAAATAAATCACTTACCGAGATCTGTTTAGGCAGAGTGCCACACCCAGTGATGGGTAAAAGGCGTGATGATATATTTATTTATTTATTTGTTATACCTGGACATCACCGCAGACGCCGCTACTGCTTTCATCAGAAGTACCAGCAACAGTGGCGTGCGGATCTTCAGCTACTTCAGGGGTATGTGGTTTATTAGAATGCCCCGCTGTGGCTCTACGCCCTTGCATTGGACTTCTGTTACGTACTCTGGTTCGTTTTAATTGTTTTTCAGCTGTTAATGTACGTGGAGAACTCTAGAATAAAACATATTAATTATAATTAATGTGAAGGGTGTGATTTAGGGGTTGTAAACCTGTGGAGGCACTTCCATGTCTTTATCGGGTTTGTGAGAATGAGGGGATTTGAGTTTGTCGGCTGGTTTTTGAGCTTGGTCCTCGGTTGATTGGTGTTTGTTGATTTCTAAGGTAAAGGCGCGTTTTTTTCTTCTCTTTTCTTCGTCTGTCCATTCGCGTTGGTCAACGTTTGCTCGAGATTTACATGCTGAACTGTAACCACAATATTTATTTATTTATTTATGTTACGCTGTATAACAGGAACTTAATCCCAATTACAGTACAGGGTCCGCACTCACCGAGCCGCAGTGTGATAGTTTATATAATTTTTAGCTTGAGTGAAAATCGAATTTGGGATCTCCCGATTCGAATTCCGTGTCGCTATCCACACCACCGTACTGACGGACATATGTTACTGTTATATACGAATGAAGTAGATCTCCTGTAGAGTGATTGCATGAATAATACAACGCGATATTTCTTTCAAGAAGATTACAATTGCTATTAGAAGCATTTGTTCGTACACCGCGTAAAAAGCATTTAATATGTCGGGACCTGACGCAACGATTGCTGAGGAAAAATATGAGAAACTTGCGGACTTGTATGCTATGATTTATTATAAAATTAGATACGAGTAGCACGAATCTTTATAACAACCATTATATTCTAACTTGACGCACTATTTTTGCTTCATCCACATTCATGATTCCTTTCATACAAGTTTAGTCATATCATCATATATATCTACAGGGTGTTATATTTTAATAGACCCAGCAAATATCTCGCTTATTTATCAACTTAGCAATATCTTTCATATAACATGATTTATACAGCAACATGTGGCAACTGTGGCTTGAAATAAAACAATCAACTAAAACAATTGTAACTATTATTATTAAACGAAATAATATTTTTTTGTCATAATAATACAGAAAATAAGAAGAAGAAATATTATTTCATTTAATAATAATAGTTACAATTGTTTTAGTTGATTGTTTTATTTCAAGCCACAGTCATGGCTCACTATTTTCTTTCCGATTTGGTGTATAATAAAGTGCCCGCCATTTTACTTTTTAATAATGTAACATATAGATTATTTTACATGTATGTAAAGCAAATTTGATGCACTTTTCAAATTTGTAAAAAAATATAGTATGTTCCATTTGAAATTTCAAAGTTGATATTAATTACTAAAGCCCGGATTTTTAGGCAATTGCCTAGATTCAAATTTTATTATACTTCAGGCAATTTCGTTTTTCTATACATAGGTAACATGTTTACATGTAATGGAAGGTTTTTTTTTCGTGCCTTAGAGCCTATTTTTTCTATATTTTAGTTATTGTGCCTATTTTACCTTATACAGCCTATTTTGCCTATTTTTGTTCCCTATTATAACTTTTATTGAGCAGACAAGGTTTATCATCTACTTCGTTGACTAATTCAGCACTCGACAAAGTGTTTCAACCTAACCTATAATATTTAAAGTACTTACTTTAATCAAGTTTTTGTGTGTGAATTTAAAATGCCGAAAGAAAAAACGTTTTTTAGTCAAAATTTTACGTGGCAATTCAATTGTGTCTTTGCCATTAATCAATGGAGCTGAGGTAAGTTTAGACGATATGGCTAAATATAAGAATGCCCCTGACACATTTTGTGATGTCGAACGAAGTTTTCAACTTACAAGCAAGTTCTGACTGACCGAAGACAGTCCCTTTCCGAAAATTTAATAGAGCAATTGCTCGTAATATTTTGTGAATTAAAGTATACTACATAATTTGAATTTGCATAATAGTTAATAAAATGAGAACCCTACATTATTATTTTTCAGATTGCGTTAATTTTTGTTTAAAATGATTATTATTTTCTAACGAAGAGTAGATACGAGTACCAATATTAGAAAAAGGATTCGTTTATTTTTTTTTAAACAAATTATTTACATTTAGGCTGCCTAAAATCCCGCCTATTTTAGAGTAATTACCGGCCTATATGCCTGCTTATTTGGGTGTTTTTAAGTGCCTAAATATCCGGGCTTTATTAATTACTACTAAACCGGAAATGATATCATGAATGTACATCCGTCATCAACTAGCTTACATGTTGCTGTATAAATCATGTTATATGAAAGATATTGCTAAGTTGATAAATAAGCGAGATATTTGCTGGGTCTCTTAAAATATAACACCCTGTATATGTTTCTAACATCCAAAAATTAAATTCGTGTATTTGAAGACAGTAAAAATAAAAAATAAATTGTTTTCACTCACTCATCTTCCAACGGCGACTCATAATATCCACTACTGCTACAATGCTCCCTCTCATCATCGCTGACCGACGGGACGTGTCTAGAAGGCACCGGTCTAGCCCTGGCGAGATCCGGACACGAGCCTCCATCCAGGCTGTAACTCCCAGAGGAACTAGAGCTTCCTGAGCGTGACCGAGACCGGGACCGGGAATGAGATCGGGAATGAGAATGATGAGTTACTGCTGGTGGTGGAACGGGCGTCACAGCGGCGTCTGATGCTTCCTCCAGGATAGGAGGAGGGGAGAACGAGGGAACGACCATGTCTTCGGAGAGGAGGTCGCCTCGTGCAATGGAGTACATTGAGGAGGCTGATTCGAATGAGCTTCCCTCCTAGAAAGAAAAAACAGAAACTTAATACTAATTATAATAGTTTAAGCTGCGTTTATAGCTAGCTAATTAGTAATTACAATTAGCAATTACAATTAGTTGTAACTATTTGTAAATAAAATAAAATAAATATATCATCACGCCTTTTACTTATTACTGGGTGTGGCACTCTGCCGTAAGCAGATCTCGGTAAGTTATATATTTCTTCGCGTGAAGTACAGTTACCAGCCGTCAAATCACGCCCCCCAAAGATGTTAGTAGAGAGAGAGCCACAGGAGTAGATTTAAATTTGTTATATGTTAAATAATGCCAGCATTTATACCGACAAAACTAAAACATTAACTGTAAGGTACTAAGTAATTTTTCAATTAAAATTAACGCAAAAGATATGTTATTTTTCAGTTGCAGAGCACTTATAAACAAAATTAGATAATAACTGAGCAGATATTATTCTTCTATAATATTATTATTAATATTAACATATTTATGAGTGTCGTAATTTGACTACTGTTACTTACACTAAGATCTGCAATTGCAGAGCTATCACTTAGAATAAAGTATAAAGTATCTTGTACAGGAAGGCATTTTAGTTAAGATACTATAAACATTTTTTGTACAATCATCTGAGGGAAACAAAATAAGATCTGCAATTGCAGAGCACTTACAATCAAATTTAGATAATACCTGAGCAGATATTATTCTGCTATAGATACTCGTTACTATTATTTATGAGTTTTAAAGTTAAATTTTTATGACAGAAAAATTCGGATGACGCCTGGATACGAACCAGGGAGCCTCCGCTTGCCGGGCAGAGATGCTAACCGCTACACCACGTCACCTGTGTCCGACGTATGACATCAACCGAATTCTTCTGTCATAGTGTCTAACGTAGCATCGATCCCAAAGACTCCTATATCTATGATAGGCATTGACAACGGGTTTCGTCTACAGCGACACAGTTCTGATTTATAGGGAATCATTCCACAAACTAATTTTTAACATATGACTTCGACTGAACGTACAGTAATGAAGATAATTTGCCCGGCAAGCGGAGGGTCCCTGGTTCGAATCCAGGCGTCATCCGAATTTTTCTGTCATAAAAATTTAACTTTAAAATTATCTTCATTACTGTACGTTCAGTCGAAGTCATATGTTAAAAATTATTTATGAGTGTTGAAATTTGACAACTATTAACTATAATAAGATCTGCAATTGCAGAGCACTTACAATCAAATTTAGATAATACCTGAGCAGATATTATTCTACTATAGATACTCGTTACTATTATTTATGAGTATCGTAATTTGCCAACTGTTAATTACAATAAGATCTGCAATTGCAGAGCTACCACATATACTTAAGATAAAGCATTTTGTGCAGGAAAGCACATTAGTTAAGATCTGCAATTGTCATATTATGTAACAATCAATTTATAAATATTTTTATACTAATGTTTATAAGTGTCATGATTGATCTGCAACTGCAGAACTATTGTCTTTCAGACGAGTAACATAAATAAATAAATAATAATAAATCCTACCTGTGTGACCTGATGATGATGATGCCTCTCATTCCCCTTAAACTCTCCACTTCTCCTGGAGCTATCCGTCCCAGAATTCGCTGTCATATAGTCATCAGTAGTCGTACTCTCCGACACATCCGTGTTAGTTCTCCCGGAGTCAGTCCTGGCCAGCAGGAGATCCGGTACCACTGCAGCAGTACCATTCCCCAGAGTACGCAGATCAATCGCTGAGTCACTGAGACCTCGCTCAGTTCCTATCGGGGGCGGTGGCTCCGGCGTGCGACGACTCCGTGCAGGAGAAGAAGGATGACGTCGAGGAAGAGGCGTAGATGATGGAGGAGCAAGTAGCGAGATGTGAGGGGTGGGGAGAGTAGCTGATACGCGAGGGGAAGTAGAACGCGGCGCTGGCTGCAAACATGTCAAGTAAAAAGTTATCTAAATTAATTTAGAAATGTCAAAATTCTTACCTGGGGAGAAGTCTGTTGCATTTGTTGCCCTTCTCCTTGGCTTTCTTCATCCAAGGCGTCTGTGTCCATAGAGCTCCTTTGTTGATGCTGCAGCAGGAGAAGATGTTTACGTCTGGAGGATGGCGTCAACAGCGTGGCGGCACCAGGAGATAATGTGGACAACGTGGAACTCAATTCAGATGCACTTAAACCTGTTCCATTCTCTGTTCCTGAATCAGCTTGGAGGACAGTTGCTTGAGATTCGTTCCAGATGCCGTCGGAGTGGTCCCTGAGGAGACAAACAAAATATGCATCATTCATTGATTATTAATTGAAAACAATTAATTCTACTCCGGTAGCTTTCCCACCACTAACATCTTTGTGAGCCGTGATTTGACGGCTGGTAACCACGCTTTACGCGAAGAAATATATCACTTACCGAGATCTGCTAAGGCAGAGTGCCACACCCAGTAATGAGTAAAAGGCGTGATGATATATTTATATTATATTTAATACCGATTTTTAATTCAAGTAAAATAAATATATCATCACATCTATTTACACATTACTGGGTGTGGCACTCTGCCGTAAGCAGATCTCGGTAAGTGATATATTTCTTCGCAAACAGCCGTCAAATCACGGCCCCCAGAGATGTTAGTAGAGGGGAAGCCACAGGGGCAGATTTAAATTGGTGAAAATTAATTGGTGATTATTAATTGTAATTAATACAGATTATGAATTCAGGTGAAATAAATATATCATCACATCTTTTTACCCATTACTGGATGTGGCACTCTGCTGTAACAGATTTTGGTAAGTAATATATTTCTTCGCGTGAAGTGCGATTACCAACCGTCAAATTATTGCACTTCCAGATATTAATAAAGAGCGAGTTACATGGTTAGTTTTTTTAATGTGATGAAAATTGTTTGTCACCTGCGGGAATCGAACCCGGGTTCTTTTCTGCATTTCTGTCATATATGGAAAATGAACATGCCTGACAATTTATGTGCAACTTTTCGTAACAAGTATGAAAAGTAAGTTTTTCTATTCGTATCCATAAATACATGAAAATTATTAAATGTTTTCAAGGATATTTAAAAATAAAGTAACTGTAGAAAAAAAGAATTATCAAATATTTCTCACGTGTATATTAAAAATAGTATGTGCAACATGAGTAGAAAGTAAATTTACTAATTTGCTAATAGCAACGATCTATAAAGAGCCCCATTGCGAGAAGCAATAATTTCCAAAGAGTTTTGAATTGCAATTGTTATAATGTTTGAATTTTTTTTTACTGACCATGGAAAAAAACTGGACGTAAATAAATAAAATAAATAAATATATCATCACGCCTTTTACCCATTACTGGGTGTGGCACTTTGCCTAAGCATATATCGGTAAGTGATATATTTCTTCGCGTGAAGTGCGGTTACCAGCCGTCAAATTACGGCCTCCAAATATATTAGTGGAGCTACAGATTTAAATTGGTAAAAATTGTTTGTCGGCTGTGGGGATCGAACCATGGTTCTTAAGTGAATGAATATGTTAAAAATTTGTTACGCGTACGAAATATGAAATAAGCATGTATATTATTTTCATTTTAAACTCAAGGAATCGGCATAAAACGATTAAACGTCCCAGTCCCATATAACTACAATGAAATCCATTAGTGCGGCTACCCCATATCGATTAACAATGGTCAAAATAGGTAAATTTTCAAGGGTCGTATTCAGCCTAAAATTATTCTTGTTTTTTTCTATGATTGACCGTACCGGCGAATGGGGCTGTACAACCCTGTGTGAACCTTTTGAAACCAGTTATAACGAATCATATTTTGAGTTCCTTTGTAAACGTAATTGCGATGCATTTAATCATTTTATGCCGATCCCTCCAGTTTAAAATGAAAATAGTATATGAAAGGAATTATGAATGCGGATGATGTTCTTACCTGATATCGTTAGCAAGAGAGTCAGTAGAAGCAAAAGGCGACACTTTCTGTTCCGGAAGTAAATGCAGCGTAGGCACAACGCCATCTTCTTCCGGTGACGGACTATTAGAAGCATTTCTAGAATTAGATTGTCCATCCGGATCGCTCATCGAAGACGATTGTTTTCTAAACAACCCCCCATATATTAAATTTTCATGAAACTCTTCATCAATCGAATCTTGTGCTCGGAAACTAATCGGATCTTCATTCTCCACTGAAGAAAATATAACATGTCCATTGTTAAGATCCTTAAATATGTCTTCATGTCTTATAGGCGAGTTTTGAAAATAAGGTATGAATGTTCTTGGTTCTGGATCTGGTTCTACCGCGATATTATCATGACTAACAGATGCAAGAGTTTTCACAGGAAGAAATTTAGCATCTTCTGCTTTTCGTTGAGCTCTTCTTTTATCGAGAAGAATCTCTCCATCGGAGGAAGTCTTCAACAATGGTTTCTTCTTTAAAGGACTTGATGGTATTTGAGGTTCAAAATCAATAATTATTTCTTTCTGTGATTTTGTTTCAGAATCTTCCGATTCGGATTTAGTTACTGATGATGTCTCATCGTTGCTAGGTACAGGTAAGGCTGTTACCGATGGTAAGGGTTGTGGTTGAGGTTGTGGTTGAGGTGGTGGTAATAATGGTTGGATTATTGGTAATGGTTCTAATGAATCTAACTCCATGTCTGGGTCAGGTTCAGGGCTGGGGGTTTTCACGATGAATGGTGAACGAGGAGGTTCTTCTGATTGTGTGCGTTGTAAGGGTTCGTGGTCGATGGAAGGGTCCAGTTCTTCTGTGTTGAATTTACAACCGGCTTCGCTATAGGATTTCATTAGTTTTCTACCGTTTAGAAGAAGCACGCCATTTGTTTGCGCTCCCTGAGATACCATTTTTACCTGGTAACAAATTAGTATGTTATGCATCAAGGGAGGGAAACAGGCGATTATTCCTGCCTGCGAAGTTTGCAAACCGAGACGTAAGTCGAGGTTTGCCAACTTCACTCAAGGGATAATCGCGCCCTCCCATGAAGCATATTATACTTTTCGTAACAAGTGCACAAAAATTACTGTCTTATCGGGACAAATGTCAAATATGGGTTGCGTAACTAGTTACCTAGGAAACACCGCAAAACAGCTAATCTCTCTAGGGAGAGAAACAGCGCTCTAGGGAGAGAAACATGGTACCTATGGAAACATAATAGCGGGTAGCACAAGCACTGTTTTTGCCTGTTTTAAGAGCAGTATTTTTGGGTGTTTTAGCTATCTCTAACATGTTAAAATCGTGCACTTAGAACACCCAAAAACAAAGCTTGTGCTACCAGTCAATGTTTCTCTCCCTAGAGGAGAAAGGCAGTGTTTCTCGCTCTAAAAGTAGGGAATAAGAACGTGTTTCTTGTGCATGTGTTACCTGAAAATAATTTCGTTGTTAATTTTTTTTTTCCTTCTGGCTTCCTGGCGGACCAACTGCTAAGGTCATATGCCGCCATTACGCCCTGATCCTGCGTTTTAGATCTTAGAGTCAACAGCAACGCGGGTTTCTCGGCGTTGTTTATTTATTTGTTACTTTACACAAGAGGAACTTAATCTTAACACGACGTCTCGCTGGCCAACGTACAACTATTTAGTGGCATTTGCAAGTTACATATTCTTTAAGATCGGGCCAGAGTTTGGGCTTTAAATGATTTGTTTGTAAAGCAAGCGTTCTAACTATAGAGCTCTAACATTCCGTTAAAAAATCGATTTATAATAGTCATATTATTATTATTATAAAATTATCGTTTACTAAAGTTTATATTAATGAGGGAACTTAAACAAGTTTTGAAAAAGAAATTCTCTTAAAGTTGAAGTCGTTAGTAGAATGAAAGCGTTTGTACAACTTTTGATGTATACTATTTTACGAGAACATGATGAGAATTTAAATTTATTTAAAAATATGGCGAACACGTTTGCTCTAAATGATTTAGTTGTTACAGACCAGTACAATATTAAATAAACATTTTATATACTATAACGAATATTTAATAAAATAAATTTTTTATTTAACAATTAAACCAATTTTGTATTTCACTTATTTTATTTTATTCGCCGTTTTGTTCTTTACAGAAAATTACCTTGAAATAAAAATTGTTTTAATGAAATCTTTGTCTATATATTTATTTATTTGCTGTTTTGAAAAACAGAAGAACTAGCAGCATGCTGAGAGCTCATCTATTTCAGGGATCCGAGATTATAAAGTTATTTAAACATTTATTAATAGTATACTTTTATCTTAAATATTTAATAATGAATACTTTTCCTGTCAAACATAAAAAAATTATTTTGAAGAAAAATATTTCAAATGAAAGTTATAGATAATTTAATTTTTTGAATTATTTTTCTTTAAAATAATTTAGAAACCTTTGTACGATGGTGTGGATAGCAATATGGAATTCGAATCCGGAGATCCCGAGTTCGAATCTCGCTAAAAATTATATAAACTACCACACTGCGGCTAGGTGAGTGCGAACCCTGTACTGTAATTGGGATTAAATTCCTGTTGTACAGCGTAACATAAATAAATAAATAAATATGCAATGTAAAATACTAAAAATAATTTGTAATTCCTGTAGATTAATATTAGTTTATTTTAAAATGTTTATCTAGCTTGCTAACTCTAACTTGTGAGGAGAATGTTGTAACCGCGAAGCCATAAACGAACCACAACAATATTTAATTTCCTAATGATTTTTCTCTAGCAAACTCATTTCTAAATGAATTCTATTTTTAACTTTGTTTACATACGAAGACACAAGCACCGATAATACACTTAACAGGGGACAATAAAGTGAAAAGTAACACGATATATTTACCCGGTGTATCGTCCTAGGGCTAAGAGTCAACTGAGCTGACGGGACGGGTTTCCGACCTAGACACACCTCTGTCTGCGTTGCCTGCGTCTTCATGGGCATCCGCTTCAGCTTCTCTGTAAGCAGAGGTTGTGCACCAGGTCAACAACAACCAGAGAGATCGTGAATTCAACGCAGAAAGTTTAGGGATGATTCAGAATTAACTAATTATTTACAGGGAACATTTAAATAAAATAAAATAAATATATCATAACGCCTTTTATCCATTACTGGGTGTGGTACTCTGCCGTAAGCAGATCTCGGTAAGTGATATATTTACCAGCCGTCAAATCACGGTTCTCAAAGATGTTAGTGGAGCGGGAGCCAAAGGGGTAGATTTAAATTGGTGAAAATTGTTTGTCGGCTGTGGGGATCGAACCAGAGTTCTCAAGATCCACAGGCCGACTTAGTTTAAATAATTAATTGAATTAATTTTAAATGCAAATATATGTATCATATTTTAAATTAATAAATATATCAGCTCGACTTTTACCTATTACTGGGTGTGGCACTGTGCTGTCGCAGATCTCGGTAAGTGATATATTTATGCACGTTAACTTTGGTTACCAGACGTAAAATAATTCCCCACAAAGAAGGGGAGCTACAGGGGTAATTTTAATATGGTAAGAATTGATGGCGACTGTAGGAATCGAACCCGAGATCTCAAATTCACAGGCCGTCTCGATACTACTGAGATCTACCAGATCTATTATAATATTTTGAAGACTCAAAAAGATAAATAAATAAATAAATATAAATATATCATCACGTTTTTTACTCATTACTGGGAGTGGCACTCTGCCTAAGTAGATTTTAGTAAGTGATATATTTTCGCTTGAAGTGCGGTTATTAGCCGTCAGATCACGGCTCCCAAAGATATTAGTACAGGGGAAGCCACAGGGGTAGATTTAAATTGGTGGAAGTTGTTTTTCGGCTGTGAGGATCGAACCAAGGTTCTCAAGATTTACAGGCCGACTCGATACCACTGAGCCACCTACCCCATATACAAAATGATAGATATAAATAAATAAATATAAAATATATCATAACGCCTTTTACCCATCATTGGGTGTGGCACTCTGCCGAAGCAGATCTCGGTAAGTGATATATTTGTTACCACGTGAAGTGCGGTTACCAGCCTTCAAATCACGGCCTCCAAAGATATTAGTACAGGGGAAGCCACAAGGGTAGATTTAAATTGGTGAAAATTGTTTGTCGGCTGTGGGGATCGAACCAGGGTTCTCAAGATCCACAGGCCGACTCGATACCACTGAGCTACCTACCCCATACACAAAAAGATAGATATTATTATGTCTTTTCTTATTTTGTTATTAAAATTTATTGCAAATAAATTAGTATAAAATATAAGTAAAGTTCTGCAATTTTAGAACTTACCTCGCTGTACGGCCTAGATACGTTCCACGAAATTTGGCCGCCAAGCGAAGAGCGGCCGTATAGCGAGGTATGGGTGTATTTACAAAATAATATGGAATAAATTAAGTAAGAAAGGTGATAAAATAGCGATTAGGTAAGACTGTCATTTAAGTATATTGTTATAACAAATGAGATAATGAAGACAGAGTAGGTACAAAAGACAGGAAGAAGATTAAAGAAAGGAAAAAATAAGAGGAAAATAATAATGTCTTTCATTAGAGAAATATTACGCTGTAAATGACTAAAGTTACATATTAAAATGTTGACATTAATAAATAAAAATAATGCATACACAACATAATTACTTGTAGATAGACATAAACGAACAAGATAATCTACCTACAAAGAAAAGTGCTAAAACATAACAATTCCTAAGACTAAACGAATGGAAACAAAGATAAACTCTCATATTAATATAGCTGGAACAATTCAGAGAGAAAATATACAATAGTATAAGTAGAAAAGAAACAAATCGCTACCCGTATGCAGAACTATCCAATTTCTGTACGTTCTGAGCCTATGCGCGGATAAGATAGCTTAGACGCAATATTTTTTAATGCAGAAATATCCTTTATGCTAAATGTGATATAAAATATAATTTTTTACGTCATTCTAAACAATCCTAAATATACGTTGAGCATGCTGTATGAGCTAATACTAGCCTATCTCACTTTTATAGTTAGTTAGAATAATGTTGCACAAAATGTCTACGAAGTTAACATGACAGATTGGAACTTACAATAGTATAACATAACCTATAAATAATGAATACGAAGTCGTATTTAACAATTTATACTAAAATTATACAATAAAAAAATAACATTATTTGATTGTAAAATTTAAATTGTTCATTGTTAATTTATATTAAAATTTTGCTTGAAAATAGCCTAAATTATTGTGCCGAAACTTCGCCTTCAACGATAATAAAAAAGGAATTAAAATAAATATTTAACTTTACTTTTTTTTAGTTATTAAAGCCTGAAATCCAAATAATAAAAAAAAATTCAAAATATAAGATTTTGTAATTTTGTTTTATAATTATTATTATTAAATATTACTCAAAATTAATAAGCAAAAAAATGTAAAATTAAATTCAGTTGAAAATAAAAAAGATATTCGCAAACGAAATGTTCATTATGCATTATCTCCAATGTAATGCATATGTACTTAGAATAGTTCTGCATACAGGTAGCGAAATATTGCTAAGTGACGATGAGAACAATATAAGAATGCCTGAAACTGAATAAAGGATTGCGATGCATCCCTCACTGCTCAAACATTAAAACAAGACAATTTAGAAATTAAAAAATTATAGCGCTGTTATCATTCTCTTTTATGATAAGATTTTTTTATTTCTGACTCTTCGTTCCGTGTAATTAATCATCGGAGTAGGCTCTTGCTAGAAGACACGTATTTAATGATAGTCTTTGTTTCATTTGTAAATTGTGCGCAACAAATTTTGCACTTGAAATAATGAGAATATTTTGCGTTACTTTACAGTCATTAAACAGTATAATTCTTTCATTTTTACGTAATTAAAGTTTTAAATAGTTTCTTTGTTGATTTATTCTGGAAATTAATTAAATAACTTTCTTGAAATTGTGACCCAATAATTTTTTTTTATAGAAATGTTGGAATTTAGAATTACCTTGTAAAAAATTAACCCTATCTACTGGCTAAATAAAAATATACTATTTTATAGAAACATATAAGTAGATTACAAATTTTTTAATTGCTTTTTTATATCTGCTTTAGTTTTAGAGTTATACTTATTTAAAGTTAGCCTAAATCTTCTAAAATTGTAGTGATTTAAAAACATATTGTAAAAGTTATTTTTTCATGATAATAAAATAAAAATATACAAAATGTTTTAGAAAAAGATTCATACATTTCAAAATTATAAACTGCATATTTGTATCTTGTATAATTCTAGTGTTATTTGCATTTAAAATAACCAGAAAATAGCTATTTATGAAACTAGTAAGGAAATGAAGGTTATTACCTTACACATGTGAAATTTGCAGAACGAGGCATAGCCGAGTTATGTAAACACATAAGTAAGGTAGTAACCTTAATTTCCTTACTAGTTTCATACAATATTTTTTCTACTTCCGTTCTAATAAATACGAAAGAGCATTTTTGAAATTATGAAATTTTGACATATTAATGACAGTTATAAATTCAAAAAAACACATCAGAATTCGTCTACCAAGATATTTCATTAGTTAAATAATGCAGTTCATTACCTAACTTAAATAAGTGAAATAAAACGTCTATTTCCTAACGGAAGTAGAAAAAAGTGATTTTTTCGTGATAATAAAATAAAAATAAACAAAAAGATTCATACATTTCAAAATTTTAAACCGCATATTTTTATCTTGTTTAATTCTAGAGATCTTTACATTTAAAATAACCAGAAAAAAATATGAAAGCAATTTTTTATAAAATTTACTCCTTCATTTGAATGCAACAAAAATTTATATTCTTGTAGAAAAAACATCAACAATTTCAAATTTTAAATCGAAAATATTCTACCACTGTTAGTTTTCAAGATATACTTTTTCAAACTCACCCATAACCAGGACTCGTTGCGGTTCGCTCGGCTCCGGTTGCCTCGTGATAGGTGGTGGATCCGCAGTCTTCCTGCCATCTAGTAGGCGCTCCTGGGAACGTGCAAGTCTCGCACCACCTCCACCGCCACCCCCGCTGCCCTGGCAACCACCCCCAATGGACACCACGGCGTCGTCGAACGAGGTGAGGGTATGTGAACGTGCAAAACTCACGTGTTTTGGTCTGGAATTAAAAGGAATTAAAATAGCGAGTGGCATTTGTTTCATGGCTCGGGAGAGTTATTAGGGTGCATAATCGAAGGGCAAGCTTTTTATAACAAGGATACTAATATATATTCAATACAAAAATAAATATATCATCACGCTTTTTACCCATTACTGAGTGTGGTACTCTGTCTAAGCAGATTTCGGTAAGGGATATATTTTTTCGCGTGAAGTGCGATTACCAGCTGTCAAATCACGGTCCCCAAAAAATATTAGTGGAGGGGAGCCACAGTGGTAGATTTATAAATAAAATAAATAAATATATCATCACGCCTTTTAACCATTACTGAGTGGGGTACTCTGTCTAAGCAGATCTCGGTAAGTGATATATTTTTCGCGTAAAGTGCAGTTACCAGCTGTCAAATGACGGTTCCCAAAATATATTAGTGGAGGGGAGCCACGGGAGTAGATTTAAATAAATAATTATATCATCACGCCTTTTACTCATTGCTGAGTGTGACACTCTGTCTAAGCAGATTTCAGTAAGGGATATATTTTTTCGCGTGAAGTGCGGTTACCAGCCGTCAAATCACGACCTCCAAAAGATATTAGTGGAGGGGAGCCACAGGGGTAGATTTATAAATCAAATAAATAAATATATCATCACGCCTTTTACCCATTACTGAGTGTGGCACTCTGCCTAAGCAGATCTCGGTAAGTGATATATTTTTCGCGTGAAGTGCAGTTACTAGCTGTCAAATCACGGCCCTCAAAGTTATTAGTGGAGGGGGAGCCACAGGGGTAGATTTAAATAAATAAATATATCATCACGCCTATTACCCATTACTGAATGTGGCACTCTGCCTAAGCAGATCTCGGTAAGTGATATATTTTTCGCGTGAAGTGCGGTTACCAGCCGTCAAATAACGGCCCCCAAAGATATTAGTGGAGTGGGAGCCACAGAGGTAGATTTAAATTGGTGAAAAATGTTTTCTCAAGATCCACAAGCCGACTCGATACCCCTGAGCCACCTACCCTATAAAAATTATAGTAATAATTTGAATTCCTGTTCCATTAATTAAACTCCTGTTATTAACACCCTATTATCTCCTTGATGTTAATCACCGACGTACGTCCGTCGCTGTCTCTGATTAATTCCGTCAGAGAATTACTCTCAAACCACAGCGTAATCCTTGTACTACCACAGTTAACCGTAGCTAGTCATTACACACACACAATGTATACTGGGCTTCGCTATAGTCTTCAGGGCTAGTAGTGATATGAATCAAGGTAAACCATGACTTCGCTGACCGGTTGTGGTCAGAGGGAGTTACAGGGGTTACTTGAGCTTCGGAAGATATAATATAAAGGGTTGTTTATAGTGCGGTGGGGATGAAATTACCTGGTAAACAATTAGATGGAAATTTGTTAACTCGATGCAACTTTTGGTGGAGGTGCCGATATATTTTAATTGAAATATTAACTATAAATATATTATCTTTTACCCATTTTACTGGGTGTGGCTTTCTACAGTAGCAAACCTTAGTTAGTGAAGCGTGAAGTACAGTTACCAGTCGTAAAATCACGGCCCCCAAAGGAGAAATCATAAAGGATAATTTAAATGTAACAATTTATCCCATATTTAAATAATAGTGTAATGGAGTAGATAGCTTAGTGATATCGAGTCGGCCTGCGGATTTAAAAACTCAGGTTTGATTCTTACAGCCGATAAACAATTTTCATCACATTAAAATTTCTCCCCTTTAGGAGTCGTTATTCGAAGCCTGGTAACCGTACTTCATGTGTATAAATATATCACTTACCGAGATCTGTTTCGGCAGAGTGCCACACCCAGTAATGGGTAAAAGGTAAGATAAAATATATGTATTTTAAGTACATAAATTTAGAAAATATTTTTCGTAACACATGTACAAGAAACACGTTCTTATTCCTTAATTTTAGAGAGAGAAACACTGCTTTTCTCTCCCTAGGTAGGATGTTTCTCTCCCTAGGTACCATGTTTCTCTCCCTAGAGACTACGATTATTAGCTGTTTGTGGCGTGTCCTAGGTAACTAGTTACGCAACCCAAATTTGACATTTCTCCCGATAAGACGGTAATTTTTGTGTACTTATTACGAAAAGTAATAATAATGCTTCATTGGATGGCGCGATTATTCCTTGTGTGAAGTTGGCAAACCTCGACTTCAGCTCGAGCCTTCGACACTCGCTTATGTCTCGGTTTGCCAACTTCACACGCGGGAATAATCGCTTGTTTCCCTCCCTTGATGCATAATATACTTTTTCACTAATATATCCACATAAATTCAATACATTCAATCTTTAATTTCAAAATTGAGTATAAAAATAAATAATATATTTTATATATAATAATAATATGTTGTATAAAAGATGCTTTTGTCCCGCGTGATGGTCGCGCGGGTTGAGGGCCTGACTCGCAACCATAAGGTCGTGGGTTCGGGTCCCGCCCGTGGCGACCATACAAAGGACATATCGGCATATGACCTTAGTAGTTGGTCCGATATATAAATTAAAAAAAAAAAGATGCTTACGTCAGACCCAATTCTACTATAACTATAAATATAGATTAACAAAAATAATCATACGTAAGTAGAAAAATCCGCTAAATCCAACGGTTGAATATAAAAATCTCTATCTATTCTAGTTCTGTAGTTACAGCTCCCAAACTCTAACAGATAATATAAGCAATTTGAAAAACGGTTACACTTATGAAATTTTTCATCAGTTTCGCTACACCGGAACATCATAAATCAGACGCATATGTTTTCCGGGCGACTCCGGGCTAGTCCGGAGTACACCGTATGCGCATCGGTGGCCGGACATGCGGACACAGACAGCCTGCATGTGACAATGTTTTATAAATGCAAATGTACGATACAGTTACACTGGACATGGCATCACTGTTCATTCGGAATTCAGTTCATCTCGCACCGGTTTGTATTTATTAACTGTGGTTGGACATGAAACTAATTTGTTTTGGCTGAAAATATGCGGTTAAAATGGCGGAAATTTACCCGGAAAGTTTGGCGTTTAGTGGGAATTTAGTAGCAATATTAATACAACACTAAACTTTTGCAAAAATAAAACAATTGTTTTACATAAGTGATATTGAGTCGACCGGTAGATTTTACACTTTAGAACTACCCCTATAGTTACCCCTCCATAAACATTTGTGAGGCTGTGATTTGACGACTGGTATCCATATAAATATATCACTTGCCGAGATCTGCTACAGCAGAGTGCCACACGCAATGATAGGTATAAGGCGTGATGATATATTTATTTATATTTTACGAAGAATAATGCACGCAAATTTGAGGAGTAAAATTTCATATAAATTTGTTTTGTTAATATTTATTGTCCCACAGCAGATCTCGGTAAGTGATATATTTATACCAGCTGTTATATCATGCCCCCGAAGCAGGGGCGTTCCAACCCAGGGTTCTTGGGGTTCCCAGAACCCGGGCGCCAGCATAAAAGGGCGGCAGACGGCAAAAAGTTAAAATAAATATGAGTATATTAAAAGAACACAAATACTGCGTCTTAATATTATTTGTAAAATAAATAAAGTAATTAAATGAATACCAAATGTAGGTACCCACTATCGTACTAAGGCCTTTAATTACAAAAGATCGCGAAGTAATGTGGTTAATGTTTGAAATATAAACTTAACTGTCAAGATTTCTTAATATCCACAACAAATCTTGATGGTTATAGTGACAGCTTCTGTTTCTATGACAAAGCTGTCACAAAAAATCATAATTAGTAGGCGATTTTCTCGAACTATTTTTATTAATTTCTCTAATTTGTGGCATTAAAATGAAGTAATCTGTATGAAATAATGTGTGTGGATAGGTCTAGTATGGTCATTATACCATAATTTTTTACCGGACACTTTTTATTTACAAAAACCTTTCTTCCCATGTTATTTCCCTATGCCAACCTTTACGTGGAACGCGCGGTATAGTTATGAGTATTTAAGTATTTTTATTGTAAATTTAATTTACATGTATTGATATGTTATTTTGTTATTTGTATAATTCTTTGTGCTATTATGTGCAATTGTAAAATGTAAACTATATAGTTTTAATTAGGTTTAGGTATATTAGAATGTACCTATGTTTATACACTAATTTCTTTTTGTATTTTTATTTAATTTTATGAGAAACTATATAATAAAATATTTATTTAAAAATAGTTATTTTTCTAGACAAACAATGTTCTATTATTCTACGCTAAGGTGAATAACATATTATTTGTCATGAGTTTGCTTATTGCTCTAAATCTACACGCAAGTTTCGCATAGTACGGCGTGTCGGCTTACTGTCTTACTCTTTCTGTATCGTAGAGCATAAAATTCCACGTATTTTGAGTACCATATCGCATTTTTGTGCTCCAAAATTTTCGCCTGCGGCGCACGCCTCGGGGCGCCACATTCTACTTCAGAACCCAGGCGCCAAGTACCCCAGATACGCCCCTGCCCCGAAGGTGTTAGTGGAAGAAAACTTCAAAAGTACCCTATCAGTCGAGGGTGTACAATATACCACTATGCTGAATGTGTCCGTGCATGTTAAGACGTCCACCCTCGATCAAAACAATAAATATTTTACAAAAAAAACCCTCGATCAGAAAAGTTAAACATACCTAAGAGAGGGTAGTTGATAGATGGGTAAACTGTAAAAAAAAATTATTATTATTATGATTTTTTAAATATATTTTTGTAAATACAATAAAAATAAATATATTTCCATATGTAAAAGATTAATATTTTTTGTTCCATAGTTAAGTAAATAAATTAAGAACATTAAGTTATAGCGATAGACTAAATATTGGTTCTTAAGCATTTGCTATATGGCAAAGAAAGGTCAGTTTGTTAAATAATTGCTGGAGGGCAATAATTTGATATTTTCTCACGAGATATTTCCCTTTAAAGCCATGCATTAAATAAAAACTATTATCTATTAAGTCAGTACGGTGGTGTGGATAGCGATACGGAATTCGAATCCAGAGATCCCGAGTTCGAATCTCAAGCTAAAAATTATATAAACTACTCTGCGGCTTGGTGAGTGCGGACCCTGTACTGTAATTGGGATTAAATTCCTGTTGTACAGCGTAACATAAATAAATAAATAATGAAGTATTACAGCCAAGATTATGCCGTAGTTAAACGTTGTCTAGATGTCTGGACAGTTTATCTATGTCACATCGGTTAGCGTCACTCTTTAAACGAGCAACGTACCGTAACATAAAAGCATAAAACAAATGCTTTTGTACGAAATCAATTCTTTGTGTTGGGAACAAGTGCGCCTCGCTTGCCTTGCTGGTAAATTTTGTTATTACGTTGTGAACACTGCAATAGAGTAGGTTCATAGAAAATTTATCTAATGCAATAACTGTGCAGTCGGGTAAATGGATTCTGTGCTCTACGGTACAACAGAAATGAATCAATTTTCACAGATATTTATTAAACAATTTTGAAAGAACTTCTCATATCTGATTTTAATTATTATTAAAATAAATACTACACTAAACTATGTATTCAATTTTAGAAGCAAAACAGAAAAAGTAGAATGTGTGAAATGTATGTTGAATGAAAGATATGTGAAATAGTTGTATGTTGATGAAATTGAGGGTGAGATATTGTTTAGACGACTTAGAGGAATAAATGAATGGATGTAATTGATAGTTGTGCATGAAAGATAAAATAAATATATCTTCACGCCATTTACTCATTACTGGGTGTGGCACTCTGAAGTAGCAGATTTATTTATGCGAGTAAATCACACCCCTCTCCCAAAGATGTTAATTTTAATTGAAAATTTTTTGTCGTCTGTGGGAATCAAACCCAGGCACTCGAATCCACCGAGCCACCTATTATATGAACAACATATAATAAAAAAAAAATGAAACACTTGTCTAAGTCTAACAAAATTCAGCCTCCAAGTCAACTTGTGAAATCATCGTCAGAGGCTGGCCAGCACAGTTAGTAACCATAGACGCGTTTCGCTCTTATTAGAGCTCATCAGTATGGTATAACCAGGGTTCGTAAATATCATGATATTTATAATAAATATCAAAATATCTGATATATAGGATATATATCAGATAAATATCACTTTTTGGATATTTATTTTTTAATTTTAGTTTTTGTACATATTTATTATCACAATAGGAAATACAAAATAAATTATTACTCCTAAATAAAAAATTAACATAGGTAATGAAAAAAAGTAAATATACATTGAATGGATACACAAATATTATATAGTACTAAGAATAGTAAGAATATTTAAATAATCCTATATCCTAAATAGGGGCAAATCATCATCTTCTGATGAACTGTTCACATAGTTCAATAATTGTACTTTTATTTGTCCACTCTGACTCATTGATAGTTTTTCTAAAATGAGTATTTCTAAAATGAGTACCAAATAAAAATTTTGGAAATGGTTCAGACTTTGCCGTTAATGACATCACAAATGCACACAATTTGGATTTATGTCGTTGATGTGAAGTTAGTCAAAAGCTAGTAAAGTAAGAATTATCTTTAGAATATAATTTTAACAGAATTAATGAAAGTAATAATGAGAGGTATACTGTATTTATTATAGACTATTTGATATTTTTATATAATGGATATATATCTTCGAACCCTGTTTATAAGTTAACTGAAGCACGAGAAAATTAATGCAGTTGAGCGCGTTTTAATATCACATTTAGTTTTCGAGATATAGCCTCGGAAAAGTAGAAAAACTGAAAAATTCGAACAATTTCACTTTTCCGGAGGCTATATCTCAAAAACTAAACAAGATATGGAAATGCGCTCAACGGCGTTGAATTCCCCGTGTCCGAATTGACTTATAAGCAAATTTTCATACAATTTTATGCAATTTAATATTTTTAATTATTTCCTAAGGGGTACCCCTTTGGTTTTTTCAGATTTTAATTCAATTTTCCCAAAAATCCTTAATCGTAGGATGATTAAAACGAAAATTTACATACATATGTATTTTGACCCACTGAATCCAGTGGTGCAATCTTCAAATGCATATGACTTCTGGTTTTCGAGAAAATGTTAAAAAACCGCTTTTTGCGATTTTTTTGGCGGAAAATTGAAAAAAAATAAAAATCGTTGAAACTATGTTTATAAGTTAACTAAAGCACGAGAAAATTAATGCCGTTGAGCGCGTTTTCATATCACATTTAGTTTTCGAGATATAGCCTCGTAAAAGTAGAAAAACTTAAAAATTCGAAAAATTTCACTTTACCGGAGGCTATATCTCAAAAACTAAACAAGATATGGAAATGCGCTCAACGGCGTTGAATTCCCCGTGTCCGAATTGACTTATAAGCAAATTTTCATACAATTTTATGCAATTTAATATTTTTATTATTTGATATTTTTATATAATGGATATATATCATTGCAAAAATATGACGATATATATCAAAATAAATATCATGATATATATCGATCGATATATATCTTCGAACTTTGGATATAACCCACTTCTTCACCTAGAACAAAGTTCACATGAAGAAGCTGGTGACGAAGGACTTTACCAGCAGAGAGAAACAAACTGTAAAATGACATGAGAAGTTCTGTCGAACCAGCAATGGTTCTACCGAAAAAAGCAAAAGCTACGAAATAGCAATTTAAATAAAAAACAACAAAGACAAAATTAATTGTCTTTGAATTTTGTGAGACTTAGACAAGTGTTTAGTTTGATATTTTATTATTAAACCTAGTTTCACCAAGTGAGCATTCAAAGACAATTAATTTTGTCTTTGTTGTTTTTTATTTAAACAACATATATTTGTTATTTTAGCAGTCTATCGACCGTTACTAATATCAACGTACAATAAAGTAAAAAAAATAAATAAATAAATATATCATCACGCTTTTTACCCATCATTGGATGTAGCACTCTACCTAAGCAGATCTCGGTAAGTGATATATAACGTTGATTTGTACAAAACAGATAAACTTTGAGAATAAAGTCGTGTAAACCTTTTTTGACAGTTATTTAAGAAAGTTTTTTAAGTTAGTTATACAAGATGTTAGTAAAGCACTACCAAGTAACAAACTAATATAAAGTTTAAACAACTTTACTATAATATTATTGTATAATTTTCTGCGCAGAATAGAAAGACAGTCGTCTCAGGTGAAAACGCAGAGATTTAAAATTTCAATTTGCATGTAATATCAGTAAATTAAACCCGATAATATTGCCCAATCTACATTGCCCCCTTAATTGCTTTTCAGGAACTTGTTTCTCAATTCTGTTTTGCTTCAACTGAATTAATTCTGTTAAGTCCTATGAACTGGGAACTGAACTCTGTTCATTTCACTTCAGTAACTTCCACCAAATTTACTTTTAATAGTATTTGATAAATACGTAAATATTTCAACATGATTTACAACATCTTAATAATATTCAAATAAATTTAATAAAATATTTACATATTTATGAATTTGCAAATATAATTCAGATCTGCAATTACATATCTAAATAATTTTATAAAACTGCTTTCACAGCAATCCAATTAACAATTATTACAATAAATTATGAATTATAATTCATAGTTAGTGTTTAATATAAATAAATAAATATATCATCACGCCTTTTACCCATTACTGAGGGTAGCACTCTGCCGAAGCATGTCTCGGTAAGTGATATATTTCGTCGCGTGAAGTGCGGTTATCAGCCGTCAAATCACGGTTCCCACAGATGTTAGTGGAGGGAGAGCCACAGGGGTAGATTTAATTTGGTGATAATAAATTTTACCAGTTTTAGGATATTAAATATATGTTTACAATGCACAAAAATAGGCTGTAAGTATGTAATAACTGTATTCTGTACGGTAATATTACCATACTGACTTGTCTAAACAGTCAAGAAAATTAAAATAAAATACAATGATAATATAACACTATTAATGCTAACGGAACTCAAACAATAATACAAAGACCTGGTCCGGAATCTTTCTTTTAGCAAGTTGAATAAGTAATCTAAGATGAAATAAATAAAATAAATATATCATCATGCATTTTACCCATTACTGAGGGTAGCACTCTGCCATAGCAGATTTAGGTAAGTGATATATTTATGTATGTAATGCGCGATTACCAGTCGTCAAATCACTGCCCTCAAACATGTTAGTAGAGAGAAAGTCACAGGGGTTAATTTAATACAGTGAAAAGTTTATCTAAGACAGAAGTTCTGAACATGGGGTTCATTAACCCCCAAGGGGTAGATATCTAAAGTAGCTACATGATCTAGTTAAACTAACAAGTTATAATTCCCTTAAAATATATATATATATATAATCACGCCTTTTACCCATTACTGGGTGTAGCACTCTGCCTAAGCAGATCTCGGTAAGTGATATATTCTTTCGCGTGAAATGCGGTTACCAGCCGTCAAATCACGGCCTTCAAAGATGTTAGTGGTGGGGGAGCCGCAGGGGTAGATTTCAATTGGTGAAAATTGTATCATTCCCTTTATTAATTTAAAATAAAAATATGATATTACTATATAACCAGGGGTACGAGACGATTCAGACAGACCAAGAACATTAAGATTGTTTTTCCACTCACCGATGCATGCTTCCAGTATCCCCATGCTGCACCAACGCCGGAGGCAAGGGCACGGGCACGGGATGCACCAGGCATACCCCAGGTTGAGGTGCCCAGTGTGCAAGCGTCTCCGTGCTGTGCCGCAGTTCTCTGTCAGCTCTCACAGGTCTAGGACGTTCCAACCTGCCGGACTCTTCATCAGCAGGTAACCAGGTGAACCTGCTGGGGTCTGGACCACCGCACAATGAGCGTGGACGACGACGGAAGTACGAGCATTGGAGGTCGGAGTCGTAGCGGTAGAGTTCTGCTGGTGGTGCTGCCCAAGGATACCTGCAAGAAGAACATAAAGAAAATTAGAGAAATCGTTGAGTTTAGAATTGTAATATTTATATATATCATAGCTCGGACAAAACGAAGGAAGTCCAAGGAAATACAAATATTTTTTTCTACGATTGCTATGAAAAGTTGACAATTCCGCTCTCATTTGTCATCGTAAAGTTGATATTTTCTGTGGAACAATCGAAAAATACCGCGCGAAAAAGATATTAATAGTTACCAGGGATACAAACAAAGTAGAAAATTATTATATTGACAGTTGACAGAACGAATTTATTTTTAGTGCATACGTTTTTTAATCATTTTAAGATGCAATCGTAGAAAAAATAATGTGTGTATCACGAGCGTAAAGTGTCTTTGTTCCTCTTACACTATTGCAATTACCGTGTTCGAATAACAAAGAATCACTTTACGCTTTTAACACACAAATAACTATATTTATGCTACTTTATATTAAGCAAGTTGCAATTATTGATTTAAAATGTTTTGAACAGCATTCTTAAATGTATAAAGGGACAGAGAGAACAAATCAATCTGCACGAATCTAGAGTTGTAAATTAACATCATTCTATTAGTTGGTGAGTTTTTATTGGTATTTGTGTTCCTGCGAGGTACAACAAATAAGTTATTTATTTTATTTATTATTAATTTAAAAATAAAATAAATAAATATATCACCATGTCTTTTACTCATTACTGGGTGTGGCACTCTGCCTAAGCAGATCTCGGTAAGTGATATATTTTTTCGCGTGAAGTGAGGTTACCAGCCGTCAGATCACGGTTCTCAAAGATATCAGTAAAGGGGGAGCCACAGAGGTAGATTTAAATTGGAGCAAATTGTTTGTCGGCTGTGGGGATCGAACCAGGGTTCTCAAGATCCACAGGCCGACTCGATATCACTGAGCCACCTACCCATAACATAGCGTGATATTTCTACTGTATTTCAGAGCAAGTCTAGTAAAACTAAACTCGCGTCAGTTATACAGGGTGTTTCAGGACTAGTGTAACAAACTTTAACAGCTTATTCCTGAGGTCATTTCGAGCCAAAAATGTCATATGAACATTGGTCCTATTCCTTCTAGTTACCAAAATACAAGAGGTTGAAGTTCTATAAATAACACGACATTTTCAAATTTTTGTAATCAAGATACTTTCGGAAAACAAGAGTTTTATTGAAAAGTCATACCTTATTTGTCTTAATTAATTTTATTTATTAATAATAACATGCATACGAGTTCAAGGCGCTCATTTTGAACACTTGCTGTAATTTTTAAAAAATTTGTTATCTTATTTCATATTGTATGGGGTAGGTGGCTCAGTGGTATCGAGTCGGCCTGTGGATCTTGAGAACCCTGGTTCGATCCCCACAGCCGACCAACAATTTTCACCAATTTTAAAAATCTACCCCTGTGGCTCCTCCACCACTAATATCTTTGGAGGCCGTGATTTGACGGCTGGTAACCGCACTTCACGCGAAGAAATATATCACTTACCGAGATCTGCTTAGGCAGAGTGCCACACCCAGTGATGGGTAAAAGGCGTGATGATATATTTATTTATTTATTTTTATTTCATATTGTGTTAACCTATCCCATGTTGGATTTTGTTGTTCTGTGTCTATTTAATTGTGTCATTTTATGTTTTGTTCTCTAAATCGTATTCGTTAATTTTAATAAATAAAATTAATTAAGATAAATAAGGTATGACTTTTCAATAAAACTCTCGTTTTCCGAAAGTACCTATCTTGATTAGGTACAAAAATTTGAAAATGTCGTGTTATTTATAGAACTTCAACCTCTTGTATTTTGGTAACTAGTAGGAAGAGGACCTATGTTCATATGACATTTTTGGCTCAAAATGACCTCAGGAATAAGCTGTTAAAGTTTGCTACACTAGTCCTGAAACAGCCTGTATGCATTCAAACATATTACTGACGTACTAACACAATTCTAGCCTCGCAGTTCTCTCACACTACACCGACAGATAATCGATGCTAGCATTTCATCGTTCATCTCATTGTAATGTGTCTCCTTGTCACTCGCTGCTGAACAAACATTATCAAGCGATGTTCATGGAAAAATATCACTTCAATGTTTCCGTTTCGCTGTTGTTCTTTCCTTGTCCGTCCTACTGTCGCCTGTTGTCCGCTATGGCGTTCCTGTCAACTCAATCGCGATAGGAATTTGATGAACTTGGAGAGGTTTTAATGTTTTAGTAATCGTACGAAGGGAAGGTGGGGTTATTTATTTATTTGTTACTCTGTACAACAGGAACTTAATCCTTGACACAAACGCATTTGGATATTACTTGTAAGTTAATAAACGCAAGTTTTATTCACTTGCCTGCCGATAGATTCAAAACTAATTTTTTTTTACGATTGTTATGAAAAGTTGACAAATATGCTCTCATTTGTCATCGTAAAGTTGACGTTTTCTGTGGAACAATAGAAAAATATCTTTTTTGCGCGTTTCCAATGGCGCACGAAAAAGATATTAAATGCGCGCTTATTTCAATAGTTACCAGGGATACAAACAAAACAGAAACTTGTCATATTGACAGTTAACAGAACAAATTTATATTCAGTACGCATACGTTTTAAAATAATTTTAAGATGCAATCGTAGAAAAAATTATGTGTGTATCACGAGCGTAAAGTGTCTTTGTTCCTCCTACACTATTGCAGGGCGAGCCGAGTAACAAAGAATCATTTTACGCTCTTCATACACAACTATAGCTACATGTGCACTGAACAAGTACACATATACCTCGCTTTACGGCCTAGATACGTTCCAAGAAACTTGGCCGCAAAGCGAAAAGCCGTATAATGAATCAATTATTATAATACAAATTCATGCAAATTCAATGGGAAAAAAGGTTTTTTTTTACATTTTAGACTGTAAATCGAAAACGTGCCTTAATTGAAAAGGGCTGTTATAGCGAAATGCCGTATAACGAGCGACCGTTTAGCGAGGTATGGGTGTACTTTAATTTATGTACTTTGTCTTCTGCCATAGGGATATTTGATTATTTGAACACATGATTATGGGGTAGGTGGCTCAGTGGTATCGAGTCGACCTGTGAATCCTGAGAAACCTGGTTTGATCCCCACAGACGACAAACAATTTTCACCAATTTAAATCTACCCCTGTGGATCTTCCTCCACTAATATCTTTCACATTTCACGCGAAAAAATATATCATTTACCGAGATCAGCTTAGGCAGAGTGTCACACCCAGTAATGTGTAAAAGGCGTGATGATATATTTATTTATGATATTTATATTACATTTGTAAACATAATTCATTCGATTTATTACTTTCTTTTGATATTAAATTCAATTATTTCGCAAGGTTTGTTTAGAAAATTGTTTACTTAAAATCTGAAAGAGTTTCTTAAATATATTAAACGAATTTCGTAATGAAAAATGTCTCTAAAGAATTAAGTTGAAAGAATTTCACGCCGTAAATTTTTATTAAATTCGTGGCTGTTTCCCGAATATTACTTTTCCGCTTTAATGAGATAAAAGTAAGAATATAAATTTGCTGAGCCGGTCCTGCAAATAACCTGCTGGAGATTTCCATTACTGCTACGCTTATGTTAATGTAAGTATACGTAATCTGCTTTCAATTATCTTTTTGTGGCATTCCTCGAATGTTGAAATTCTCATTTTCGTCGCGACGATTTTCAGATATTTAAATCGCAACACTTCGCACTTAAATTATCATATTACTAAGCTATTAACACGGGTTGGAATCTTGCATTGAGTTTGCTATTTATATTAGTAAACATGTCTCAAATATAAGATGTACCTAGATCAGGGTTCGTAAATATCATGATATTTATAATAAATATCACTTTTTGGATATTTATTTTTTAATTTTAGTTTTTGTACACATTTATTATCACAATAGGAAATACAAAATAAATTATTACTCCTAAATAAAAAATTAATATAGGTAATGAAAAAAAGTAAATATACATTGAATGGATACACAAATATTATATAGTACTAAGAATAGTAAGAATATTTAAATAATCCTATATCCTAAATAGGGGCATATCATCATCTTCTGATGAACTTCCTGAACATAGCGTTGCAGATAGACTCACTTGGCCAAATCCAATCTAAATTAGTTTTTTTTTTGTAGTTTCTTTTTGGTTTAAATATTTAAACATAAAAACTAATTTACCGGCTTTGGCGTTACCGAGACGATTACGTAATTGAGATTGGACAATGCCAAAAGTGGAGAAATATCGTTCCAGCCCTGCTGTTGCTGTTACAGCAGTGTGTAACTGTTCATATAGTTCAATAAATGTACTTTTATTTGGCCACTCTGACTCATTGATAGTTACACTTTTCCACCATATTAAAGGATTTGTATTTCTAAAATGAGTACCAAATAAAATTTTAGAAATGGTTCAGACTTTGCCGTTAATGACATCACAAATGGCACACAATTTGGATTTATGACGTTGATGTGAAGTTAGTCAAAAGCTAGTAAAGTAAGAATTATCTTTAGAATATAATTTTAACAGAATTAATGAAAGTAATAATGTGAGGTATACTGTATTTATTATAGACTATATGATATTTTTATATAATGGATATATATCTTCGAACCCTGTTTATAAGTTAACTGAAGCACGAGAAAATTAATGCCGTTGACCGCGTTTTCATATCACATTTAGTTTTCGAGATATAGCCTCGGAAAAGTAGAAAAACTGAAAAATTCGAAAAATTTCACTTTTCCGGAGGCTATATCTCAAAAACTAAACAAGATATGGAAATGCGCTCAACGGCGTTGAATTCCCCGTGTCCGAATTGACTTGTAAGCAAATTTTCATACAATTTTATGCAATTTAATATTTTTAATTATTTCCTTTGGTTTTTTCAGATTTTAATTCAATTTTCCCAAAAATCCTTAATCATAGGAATATTAAAACGAAAATTTACATACATATGTATTTTGACCCACTGAATCCAGTGGTGCAATCTTTAAATGCATATGACTTCTGGTTTTCGAGAAAATATTAAAAAACAGCTTTTTGCGATTTTTTTGGCGGAAAATTGAAAAAAAATAAAAATCGTTGAAACTATGTTTATAAGTTACCTGAAGCACGAGAAAATTAATGCCGTTGAGCGCGTTTTCATATCACATTTAGTTTTTGAGATATAGCCTCGGAAAAGTAGAAAAACTGAAAAATTCGAAAAATTTCACTTTTTCGGAGGTTATATCTCAAAAACTAAACAAGATATGGAAATGCGCTCAACGGCGTTGAATTCCCCGTGTCCGAAATGGCTTATAAGCAAATTTTCATACAATTTTATGCAATTTAATATTTTTAATTATTTCCTAAGGAGTACCCCTTTGTTTTTTTCAGATTTTAATTCAATTTTCCTAAAAATCCTTAATCGTAGGATTAGTAAAACGAAAATATACATACATATGTATTTTGACCCACTGAATCCAGTGGTGCAATCTTCAAATGCATATGATTTCTGGTTTTCGAGAAAATGTTAAAAAACCGCTTTTTGCGATTTTTTTGGCGGAAAATTGAAAAAAAAATAAAAATCGCTGAAACTATGTTTATAAGTTATCTGAAGCACGAGAAAAGTAATGCCGTTGAGCGCGTTTTCATATCACATTTAGTTTTTGAGATATAGCCTCGGAAAAGTAGAAAAACTGAAAAATTCGAAAAATTTCACTTTTTCGGAGGTTATATCTCAAAAACTAAACAAGATATGGAAATGCGCTCAACGGCGTTGAATTCCCCGTGTCCGAAATGGCTTATAAGCATATTTTCATACAATTTTATGCAATTTAATATTTTTAATTATTTCTCCGGAGGCTATATCTCAAAAACTATTTGATATTTTTATATAATGGATATATATCATTGCAAAAATATGACGATATATATCAAAATAAATATCATGATATATATCGATCGATATATATCTTCGAACCCTGACCTAGATACATTCATTTCAAGTACATATTTTCTTAACAACAAAGACAAAATTAATTGATATATTGAAATGAAATTGAACGAGTGTATATCTCGTCTCTTCTCCGGAGGCTATATCTCAAAAACTAAACAAGATATGGAAATGCGCTCAACGGCGTTGAATTCCCCGTGTCCGAAATAACTTATAAGCAAATTTTCATACAATTTTATGCAATTTAATATTTTTAATTATTTCCTAAGGAGTACCCCTTTGTTTTTTTCAGATTTTAATTCAATTTTCCTAAAAATCCTTAATCGTAGGATTATTAAAACGAAAATATACATACATATGTATTTTGACCCACTGAATCCAGTGGTGCAATCTTCAAATGCATATGACTTCTGGTTTTCGAGAAAATGTTAAAAAACCGCTTTATGCGATTTTTTTGGCGGAAAATTGAAAAAAAATCAAAATCGCTGAAACTATGTTTATAAGTTAACTGAAGCACGAGAAAATTAATGCCGTTGAGCGCGTTTTCATATCACATTTAGTTTTTGAGATATAGCCTCGGAAAAGTAGAAAAATTGAAAAATACGAAAAATTTCACTTTTCCGGAGGCTATATCTCAAAAACTAAACAAGATATGGAAATGCGCTCAACGGCGTTGAATTCCCCGTGTCCGAATTGACTTGTAAGCAAATTTTCATACAATTTTATGCAATTTAATATTTTTAATTATTTCCTAAGGGGAAAATTGAAAAAAAATAAAAATCGCTGAAACTATGTTTATAAGTTAACTGAAGCACGAGAAAATTAATGCCGTTGAGCGCGTTTTCATATCACATTTAGTTTTTGAGATATAGCCTCGGAAAAGTAGAAAAATTGAAAAATACGAAAAATTTTTAATTATTTCTCCGGAGGCTATATCTCAAAAACTATTTGATATTTTTATATAATGGATATATATCATTGCAAAAATATGACGATATATATCAAAATAAATATCATGATATATATCGATCGATATATATCTTCGAACCCTGACCTAGATACATTTATTTCAAGTACATATTTTCTTAACAACAAAGACAAAATTAATTGTCATCCAACACTTGGTGAAACTAGGTTTAATAAAAAAATATGTAAAATAAACACTTGGCTATGTTTCACAAAATTCAGAATCCAAGTCACCTTATGAGGGCATCGTTAGAGGCTGGTCAGCACAGTTAGTAACCATAGACGCGTTTCGCTCTTATTAGAGCTCATCAGTAGGGTATAACTCACTTCTTCACCTAGAACAAAGTTCACGTGAAGAAGCTGGTGACGAAGAACTGTGCCAGCAGAGAATAAGATCTCTAACAAACAGGTAAGATGTCATGAGAAGTTCTGTGGAACAGGTCATGCCATCTACCTCATAAGGTGACTTGGAGGCTGAATTTTGTGAAACTGAGCCAAGTGTTTATTTTATACATATTTTCTTTAAAATAATTTAGAAACACTTTATAATTTTTAACTTTAAAAATATAGGCTATGATTAAAGGTAGGTGACTCAATGGTATCGAGTCGGCCTGTCGCTCTTGAGAACCCTGGTTCGATTACCACAGGCGACAAACAATTTTCACCAATTTAAAATCTACCTCTGTGTCTCTCCCTACACTAACATCTTTGGGTGCCGTGATTTGATGGCTGTTAACCCCACTTCACGCGAAGAAATATATCACATACCGAGATTTGCGTACGGCAGAGTGCCACATTCAGTAATGGGTAGAAGGCGTGATGATATATTTATTTAAGATAGATCTTTTATTTGAACAATTTTTTAAATTAATTTATTTATTTATTTATGTTACATTGTACAACAGGAACTTAATCCCAATTACAGTACAGGGTCCGCACTCACCGAGCCGCAGTGTAGTAGTTCATTTATAGCTTGAGTGAGATTCAAACTCGGGATCTCCGGATACGAATTCCGTATCGCTATCCACACCACCGTACTGACGGTAGTAACAGAAAGAATGTATTTAGCGCCTTAAACAAATCTTATTCTTCTCATAACTAAACCTAAGTAATAACCTCAACAATAGGTCGTCCTGTTTCCGCCGAAACGGAAGCCAAAAGCCAAAAGGGCCAACGAATTCGCAAGCTATCCGCGTCTAATATGAGGCCGCGTACTTTATCTGTGCAGGAATGCGAACAAAGCCTTCGCGGTAAAATGAAAGTCGATTCCTTGCAGGAGAAACTCCTGCCTTCCTTCTCATTCTCTCTCTCGAGAGAGATCAGAGTGCTTTCTCTCTTCAGGAGAAATGTTTTCTCCGAGGATTCGAACTTTGGATCTAGTGAACTGTGGTTGTTTCAATATCTTTTTTTAGTTTGTTTCCTCCAACGACAAGAAATGGTTTTTGTTTCGCATAAAATTTTAAGGACTAGACGACTTTAAAGTTTTCTTATTTTATAACTTTAACTTAAAGATTATAAAAGAGATAGTTTTAAATTTAAATACAATGATTTAATAAATAAAATAAATATATCATCACGCCTTTTATCCATTACTGGGTGTGGCACTCTGCCTAAACAGATCTCAGTAAGTATGAGATAAAAATAATGATTATAAATTAATGTAGCAGAAAATATGTTCAGTGGAAATCAATTAAATAAACAGGCGTTCATCAACTTCCTTTCCATATCCTTCTCTCACCAATCACATCGCTCCGGAAACGAAGTGCGAGTTCAGCATCAGCTCTTCATTTCCGTTTTAACGCGCGCTTAATAAACTTATTAAAATATTTGCAATTAAAAGTTGAGTCGCCTGAAGCGCGATCCTGGCCAGGTATGAAGATTAGCAATTGTTTGGAAGGATTGTACGACGAGTATAATCTCACAAAGGACTAAGGAGTCAATAGGTGGAATGAATGGTGCTTGACGGGTTTAGTTCCTTCAGAACAAAAGGTTGTGTGGGTGTGTAGGATAGTAACTTTACCGACCACTGTATCCCCAAACAGTTCATTATATATATTTACTAAGTGTGTTTTTTTATAATTCGTTGCAGCTTAATCAAATATTTATTTATTTATTATGGGGTAGGTGGCTCAGTGGTATCGAGTCAGCCTGTGGATCTTGAGAACCCTGGTTCGATCCCCACAGCCGACAAACAATTTTCACCAATTTAAAAATCTACCCCTGTGGCTCCCTCTCCACTAATATCTTTGAGGGCCGTGATTTGATGGCTGGTAACCGCATTTCACGTGACAAAATATATCACTTACCGTGATCTGCTTAGGCAGAGTGCCACACCCAGTAATGGGTAAAAGGCGTGATGATATATTTATTTTATTTATTTATATTTATGTTACGCTGTACAACAGGAATTTAATCCCAATTACAGTACAGGGTCCGCATTTGCCGAGCCGCAGTGTAGTAGTTCATATAATTTTTTAACTTGAGCGCGATTCGACCTCAGGATTTCCGGATTCGAATTCCGTAATGCTATCCACACCACCGTACTGACGGACAATATAAATATGAAAAAGTAATATATGTGAAAAATATTATATTTTCAATACAATATAAGTTTATGGTGATACGAATACATATGCAGTATTAATTATTAACATTATTTTATCTAATTTATATAAAATTAGTATACATAAATATATCATCACGCCTTTTACTCATTACTAAGTGTAGCACTCTGCCTAAACAGATCTCGGTAAGTGATATATTTCTGCACGTGAAGTGCGTTTACCAGCCGTCAAATCACGGCCCACAAAGATGTTAGTAGAAGGAGAGCCACAGGGATAGATTTAATTTGGTAAAAATTGTTTGTCGGCTGTGGATATCGAACCAGGGTTCTCAAGATCCACAGGCCGACTCGATACCATTGAGCCACCTAGCTCATGATCATTAATTAAATATTTGATGTAAAACTTTTAAAACTGTAAAAAGTATAATAAACTAAGAAAAGGAATAATAATGAAACCTGTAATAGAAAATTAGAGCAAGCTGGTCATAAAACACATTTACAATATAAAGAAACGTAGCCATGCTTCCTCATTATAGTATTGCTGCTGGGAAATTTAAAAGTTGTCAAAAGCGCAAGCGATGCTATCTTCATGTCTTTATAGATTCGTTGTTAGAGAAGTGGGCGTAAGTGAAGATTTATGAAACAGGTGTATAGGAGCAAATGGATAGATGTTTGTTGTGTGATGATGGATTTTGGTTGTGAGGAAAGAAAGAGTTCGTATGAAGGAAGTGTTAATGTGGTTGAAACGAGTATCGTGTGTCAGAATGAGAATGTTGACGTGAATTGATTTTTTTATGAATCTTTTTGTGGATGTTCTGTGAATATTTCAGGGGTTTGTGCTACCCCATTTAATGGGATATAGAAGGTGTTATGTATGTAAATAAATAAATAAATATATCATCACGCCTTTTACCCATCACTGGGTGTGGCACTCTGCCTAAGCAGATCTCGGTAAGTGATATATTTTTTCGCGTGAAGTGCGGTTACCAGCCGTCAAATCACGGCCTCCAAAGATATTAGTGGAGGAGGAGCCACAGGAGTAGATTTTTTAAATTGGTGAAAATTGTTTGTCGGCTGTGGGGATCGAACCAAGGTTCTCAAGATCCACAGGCTGACTCGATACCACTGAGCCACCTTATGTATGTATGTACCAGAATCCACAGTATTCTTTATTTAGTTTTTAAATGTTGTTTTCCAAATTAAGTATATTTTGGGAAAATCCGCAGGGGCTTATACATAATATGAAGGTGCTTCTTGTGTCCGATTTAACTTGAAAGCTAATTTATATTAAGTTTTAAGCAAATTATTTCCTAGTGTCTTTTCAGATTGAAAAAACAATACAGTTTGTTTATAAGAAAGACAAACCCTAAGAAATAACATTCATCTACCTTGGATACCTCGGCATAGGCGCGTAGTCCTCCACTTGTCTCCTGCAGAGCTCGTGTATATTCTCATCACTTGGCACCCGCCTCCTAACACAGACGGTGAGGAGACTGCCTCGTGCAGCGGCGGCACAGGGTGATGTAGCATGCTGACCAGCACCCGCCAAGCACCCGAACAGACCACCGCCACCACCCCCGCGTTCCAGAGCACCGAGACCACGTTCACTGATACAGTATTGCTCGCGGATGTCTTGCTTGCTGTAGTGAGGGGTGGACGGGCAACGGCGGGTGCGCCGACCCATGGTTTCATCCTCGGAGTCGTAGCTGACCGCTGTGTGCTGGATGTCAGCCTGGTGGAGATAGAATCATGTATTTGATTGATTTTAATCTGTACTAAGTTTCCTAAATATTTACATAATTTATTTCAATAACAGAAAGACAAAATTAATTGTCGTCCATACACTTGGCGAAACTAGGTAACACTTGGCTAAGTCTCACAAAATTCAGCTTCCAAGTCATCTTATAAGGGCACACAGCTTCTTCACGTAAACTTTATTCTAGGTGAAGAAGTGAGTTATACCATACTAATGAGTAAAGCCCGGATATTTAGGCTCTTAAAAACACCCAAATAAGCAGGCATATAGGCCGGTAATTACTCTAAAATAGGCGGGATTTTAGGCAGCCTAAATGTAAATAATTTGTTTAAAAAAATAAACGAATCCTTTTTCTAATATTGGTACTCGTATCTACTCTTCGTTAGAAAAAATAATAATTTTAAACAAAAATTAACACAATCTTAAAAATAATAATGTAGGGTTCTCATTTTATTAACTATTATGCAAATTCAAATTATGTAGTATACTTTAATTCACAAAATATTACGAGCAATTGCTCTATGAAATTTTCGGAAAGGGACTGTCTTCGGTCTAAGTTAAAAACTTCGTTCGACATCACAAAATATGACTGGAGCGTTCTTATATTTAGCCATATCGTTTAAAGTTACCTCAGCTCCATTGATTAATGGCAAAGACACAATTGAATTGCTACCTATAATTTTGAGTAAAAAACGTTTTTTCTTTCGGCATTTTAAATTCACACACAAAAACTTGATTAAAGTCAGTACTTTAAATATTATAGGTTAGGTTGAAACACTTTGTCGAGTGCTGAATTAGTCAACGAAGTAGATGATAAACCTTGTCTGCTCAATAAAAGTTAGAATAAGGAACAAAAATAGGCAAAATAGGCTGTGTAAGGTAAAATAGGCACAATAACCAAAATATAGAAAAAATAGGCTCTAAGGCACGAAAAAAAACCTTCCATTACACGTAAACATATTACCTATGTATAGAAAAACTAAATTGCCTGAAATATATTAAAATTTGAATTTAGGCAATTGCCTAAAAATCCGGGCTTTACTGATGAGCTCTAATGAAAGCTAGTAACTGTGCTGGCCAGCCTCTGACGATGACCTCATAAGGTGACTTTGAGGCTGAATTTTGTGAGACTTAGCCAAGTGTTTATTTTATAATTTATTTCTTTATCATTTTTACTTCAAGTATTTATAAACTCAGGAAATATAGGCGATGATTACAAGGCAGTAATATAATACCTTCATTACTTATTTTACAGAAATATATTTCAAATAAAATTTGTAGAGATTTTAATTTTCTACATTTTGTACTTGAAATATTTTTTCTAAAATAATTGTCAAATATTTTACAGAGCAAAGAAATATAGACACTGATTACGAGGTAGCAATACTATTTTTTTTCTGTAAAACCTCCCTTATTTATTTCAAATAAAAATACTTCAAATAAAAGTAGTAGATATTTTAAAGCTCCATATAATTTATTTGAAGTATTAGAAACGTTTTACTGTAAAACAATATTCGAAACTAAAAGCACATCTTGTAACAGTCTCCATTTATTTATTTATTTTTATTTATTTACGTTACGCTGTACAACAGGATTTTAATCCCAATTACAGTACAGGGTCCGCACTCACCGAGCCGCAGTGTGGTAGTTTATATAATTTTTAGCTTCAGTGCGATTCGAACTCGGGATCTCCGGATTCGAATTCTGTATCGCTATCCACACCACCGTACTGACGGATTTATTGATAAAGTAACAACAAAATTAATAAACAATTACTATGTTCAATTAAAACTACCAGCTCTATTTGACAAGACAAAATTGTGAATTTAACAAGGGTAATACAAATAATTTGTATGCAATGATTGATTTAAATAAATGTCTTGAAAAATAATTGAAATCCAAAACTTTTTATGTTATTAATAAAATTCGTGATACAATAAAGTTGCGAGATTGATTTTTGACAGAATCATGCATAATAAAGAGAATAGAATATGAAACCTACCTGGGTTGCCGCGTCAAAATGATTTAGAATCACACGCGAGTTCCCCAAATATCCTGAAACAAAAGAAATCAATTATTAGTTTGGGTCATACTAAAAATCAACAACATAGTAATTAATAACTTGTAATTATAATTATAAGTTTATTGTACAGTTATTTCAAAGTTTTGCAAATGTAAAGAGCGAAATAACGACAAAGTTGAAATAAAATTGTATCTCAACTTCTTGCAATACATTCAAAATAAAAAAAAATGTTTTGTCAATTTTACTTAGCATTTATAAACAGGGTTCGAAGATATATATCGATCGATATATATCATGATATTTATTTTGATATATATCGTCATATTTTTGCAATGATATATATCCATTATATAAAAATATCAAATAGTTTTTGAGATATAGCCTCCGGAAAAGTGAAATTTTTCGAATTTTTCAGTTTTTCTACTTTTCCGAGGCTATATCTCGAAAACTAAATGTGATATGAAAACGCGCTCAACGGCATTAATTTTCTCGTGCTTCAGTTAACTTATAAACATAGTTTCAGCGATTTTTATTTTTTTTCTATTTTCCGCCAAAAAAATCGCAAAAAGCGGTTTTTTAACATTTTCTCGAAAACCAGAAGTCATATGCATTTGTAGATTGCACCACTGGATTCAGTGGGTCAAAATACATATGTATGTAAATTTTCGTTTTAATAATCCTACGATTAAGGATTTTTGGGAAAATTGAATTAAAATCTGAAAAAACCAAAGGGGTACCCCTTAGGAAATAATTAAAAATATTAAATTGCTTAAAATTGTATGAAAATTTGCTTATAAGTCAATTCAGACACGGGGAATTCAACGCCGTTGAGCGCATTTCCATATCTTGTTTAGTTTTTGAGATATAGCCTCCTGAAAAGTGAAATTTATCGAATTTTTCAGTTTTTCTACTTTTCCGAGGCTATATCTCAAAAACTAAATGTAATATGAAATCGCGCTCAACGGCATTAATTTTCTCGTGCTTCAGTTAACTTATAAACATAGTTTCAGCGATTTTTATTTTTTTTCTATTTTCCGCCAAAAAAAATCGCAAAAAGCGGTTTTTTAACATTTTCTCGAAAACCAGAAGTCATATGCATTTGAAGATTGCACCACTGGATTCAGTGGGTCAAAATACATATGTATGTAAATTTTCGTTTTAATAATCCTACGATTAAGGATTTTTGGTAAAATTGAATTAAAATCTTGTTTAGTTTTTGAGATATAGCCTCCGGAGAAGAGACGAGAAATACACTCGTTCAATTTCATTTCAATATATCTTTTAGTTTTTGAGTTATGGGCTTTCAAAGTTGAGCTTAAAAAAAAGTCAAAAATCGCTTTAACTCAAAAACTAAAAAAGATATGAAGATGCGCTTTGCGCCATTCGATTTCTCGTGGTCTGAATTATATAGAACCACATTTTAATAATTTTCTATTTTTGAACTGGTTCAACCCAAAATTCTCATTATTTGTATGTACGAGCTCTTAAACGAAGAATTTGCGAACAAACCTCTACACAAAAGAACTTTTGGATTGTTTTGAGGTTCTAAATTTATACCTAACGTTTAGTTAATGTAATTTAAAGTAATTCATTTAATTTGTTTAAACTTTAAATGTTTCTTTTAGACTATAGACTATTGCACTTCAATTTTCCCTATGTTTACTTTTAAAATAAACGCTGTAAAGTATTGCTGTCAAATTTTTTAACTGTAACTATGATAATGATTTATCCCTATGTTTACTGATAACAAAAACTCCCGGTATGTTTTTAAATAATTTTAAGATGCAATCGTAGAAAAAATTGTGTGTGTATCACGAGCGTATAGTTGTTGCAGCTTTCGCCTTGCTCCGGAACAAACAATCACTTTTCGCTCTTAATACACAAATAACTATTTCATGCCTCAATAATTGAGAGAAGGTAGTGATACTTTTCGTCTCTAGAATCCCTAAGATCCCTAGGGAAGAAAGTAAAGTCACATACATGGCATAATTTGATATTTGTGACATCCAGTTGACACCTGTCAAAATAATAATAAATCGTATCTAAATTTCTAATTATTTTTGAACATTTTATTTATATCATCATCATCACGCCTTTTACCCTTGCCTTAAGCAAATCTCGGTAAGTGATATATTTTTTCGCGTGAAGTGCGGTTACCAGCCATCAAATCACGGCCTCCAAAGATATTAGTAGAAGGGGAGCTAATGCTTTGAGATGACAGTGTCATTCTTTATATTCCTCGTCTTTGGGTCGAGAAATAAAACTTTATGTTCGGTTAGAAATGTGTCACTTTCTTCTCTTGATAAGCAAATAAAAATTGTTCCAAAAACCTGAAGATTATATTTACTTTTAATAGGAAACCTAAACAATGTTTTGCGTAATTTAGACAATAAATACCCAACTCCTTTAATTACATTATAACAAAATGTTACTCACAAAAATTTTCCTCGAAATAAATGACAAAAGTTTAGAGAAATAGTGACAGAACATTATGAAGTTTACGACAGAGCCAGTCACTAGCTAGCAGGGATTCAGCATCGCTCTACTCTTTATAGTATGTCGTATCGTTTACGTGAAGCGCCTTCTGTTAAATAGGAAGGCAAAGAAGAGAACAGAGCCTATGAGAAAAACATCCAGTCCATGTAATAACTACGTTCATGTTCTTGCAGAGAGAACACGTTGCCGGAAAGTACGCGATGTGGCAAAATGTTAAATTAAAATGTAAAAGAAAGATAGAGTTTCTTCTTATAGAAGCTTGGTTTTACCAAAAATTGTTACACAACTTTAATTTAATAAAATATAATTGTCAAAAAATGTTCTAGTTCTTTGTTACTCGAACACGGTAATTGCAGCGTGAGCCGAAGGAATACATTGGTGTATGATGAATGTGAGATTGGAAAGAATGTTGTAAGAAGAATGGGAATAAGTCAGTTGAGATGGTTTGGTCATATAGAACGTATGTCGAATGACAGATTGGTGAAACAGGTGTATGTTGGTGAAATTGAGGGTGAAAGTTTGCGTGGACGTCCTAGGAAAAAGTGGATGAATATGATTGAAGGGTTGTTGCGTGAGCGAAAGATTCTGAGCGTGAAGAATAAACGAGCTTGTATGAAAAGAATTATGAATGTGGTTGAAGCAAAAGTGGTGTGTCAGGATAGGAATTAATTGCGGGATAAATATGATGAATGAAGACAAGCATATGATTCTTGATTTTAGATTCAGGATGAGAATGTTGACGGGTTCGTGCTACCCCATTTAATGGGGTATAGCGTGATGTTATGTATGTATGTATGTATGTATGCCGAAGGCGAGAGCTGCAATATTACAAGAGGAACAAAAACATTTTATGCTGGTGATACATAATGTCTTCTACGATTGCATCTTAAAATTATTAAAAAACGTATACGTACTGAAAATAAATTCGTTCTGTCAACTGTCAACATGACAAGTTTCTGTTTTGTTTGTATCACTGGTAACTATTGAAATAAGCGCGCATTTAATATTTTTTTCGCGTTGCCATTGAAAACCCCCGTATATAACATATTTTTCGATTGTTTCACAGAAAACATCAACTTTACGATGACAAATGAGAGCGTAATTGTCAACTTTTCATAGCAATTGTCGAAAAAGTATTTTTCACTAATATCAATACGTGAAGTACGTGCTTTTTTCATTATTTACATTACCATGACGATGTGTATTTTGCGCATTATTTACATCCACACGTAACCAAAAAAAAAAAATCTGATGTGGACACCACATGACTTCCTTGTACACGTATTAAACTATAGATATTTTTTTAATTGCACATATTTGACATTAAATCTTTTATTTTTTGTTCTAATCCATAGCAAACTAGACGCAGAATTTAATTCTCTAAAACTTTTATTTGCAACATTTATTTCTAAAATTAAAAGAATACCATTTTTTTCAAGGAAAACTGTTAGCAGCTTCATGTAATGTGTCATTTCCGGTTAGTCTATTTTAACCAAAATCTATTATGTTATTTCCATTGATATAGTAGTCTTATATATCAAATTTGGAAAGTTTTAAATTATATTTGAATATAGTTTTTCATGAAAATCTATTATAGGCTTCAAGTAAAGTACCACTTCCGGTAGTTGTATAATGACCAAAAAGGGAGGTGCACAACTAGATGTTATAACAGTCCTAAATATAAAGTTTCAATTTTCTACGGCTTACCGTTTTCGAGTTATGCGAGATACGTACGTACGTACGTACGTATAGACGGCATGACGAAATTAGTCAAAATGGATTCAGGGAGGGCCAAAACACCTATTTCCGTGGAAATCTGAGAACCGAAAATTTTCGCGATTACAATACTTCTTTTACTTCGTACAAGGAAGTAACAATCATTTCGCGCACTTAATAAAAAAATAACTATTTAATGAATATTTTTATTATGGGGTAGGTGGCTCAGTGGTATCGAGTCCGTCTGTGGATCTTGAGAACCCTGGTTCGATCCCCACAGCCGACAAACAATTTTTACCAATTTAAATCTACTCCAGTGGCTTCCTCTCCACTAACATGTTTGAGGGCCGTGATTTGACAGCTGGTAACCGCACTTCACGTGAAGAAATATATCACTTACCGAAATCTGCGGAATGCAGAGTGCCACACCCAGTAATGGCTAAATGGCGTGATGATATATTTATTTATTTTTATTAATTACTGTAACCCATCAGTTGCAATTAGCTGATATCTTAGTGGTCGTAGAAAAAGAATAGAAAAATATCATTTATATTTAGCTTTAAGCCTCAAGATATGTAGTTAGCAATAGTTGTAGGTTAGTGGCACGTTTATTATTTTATAAGTAGACTAGTAGCTTAGTGTAAACTATGGGTAAAACATATGAAAACAACCCTTATTTACCAACAAGTTCAAGTCTACGGGGTGAAATATTCCCAAATTAATTCACACGTCTTAATCTCTATAGCAGTAATTTGTAGGAATTTTAATGCTTTTCTGCAGGCAGCCATGAAGGCCTGCAGGAGATTTAATTAAATGTGACTTTAGATAATTTAGTTCCCGTTAGCGACGCTAGTGCGCAGTGGCGCTGCGAATGACAAATGAAATATGCGGGCCATTAAAAGCTCAGAACGACGCGGTCCAACAATATGAAAAAATTGGCGGAGGCGCAGAAAATATTTCGTGTGTGCTGTGGAGGGATTACAGAGCTAATATGTATTGTCAGCCTAAATTTGATTTTTTTTAGGGATAAAAGATTCTGTTTTGTTGTTTAATTATGCTTTGTTTTGCGTAGTTACTATTCTGTTTTAATTGGAAAATATTACTCTTTAATATTTATTCATCATTTCATAAACGATGAATATTTTTTAGTACTGTAAAACTCTACATTTTTATTCATTTTATCCAATATATACAACATTTTAAATTATGAAATCCGTCGAAATATAACTCTCGTAGAAAAAGGAAAATTGTAGATGAAGACACCATTTATTCAAAATCAAAGTTACGTAAGCTATTTACAAAAAGAAGTGAAGCTATAGCTATTGCTACTGTTTAAAAATGGTACTAGCTATATTTTGTTATATCTTATATAAATGCAACCTAATTCCTTTACGCAAAACACAAATAATTAAATAAATATATTAGAGATGGGCGAATATCATCCGCGAATAGTCGAATGCCGCGAATATTGACATTATTCGATATTCGAGATTTTTGAATATTAACGTCAATATAGCAAACATTCAAATATCTCGAATATCGCGTCATATGTTGACCTCAATTTTTGACTTTGTTTTTCTTTATCATCTGTACATAAACTTAAAGTTATTACAATAGTTTGAAGTTATTAATAACAGAGATATTTTGTTTCAAAACCATGAAGACGTACCATATTTCAAATTTGTTTTTCGCCAACATCAGCCCGTACGTTTCACCTTAAATTTGAAGTTTTCGTCTTTTTCTTTTTTGTTTGTACTTTTTGTTTTAATTTTATTTTATCTTAACAATTTCATTCATATAATGAAAAGGACATAATTAAATAATTATTAATAATTTTAGGAGTATTCGAATATTCGAGTACCTCGATTATTCGAGATCTGATTAATATTCGTATTCGATATTCGAATTCGAGAAATTTGATATTCGCCCATCTCTAAAATATATCATCACGCCTTTTACCCATTACTGGATGTGGCACTCTGCCAAAGCAAATCTCGGTAAGTGATATATTTTTTTCACGTGAAGTGCAGTTAGCAGCCGTCAAATCACGCCCCCTAAATATATTAGTGGAGGGAGAGCCACAGGGGTAGATTTAATTTAGTGAACACGAGAAAAGAAGAAACAAAGTCAAATAATGAAACTGTGTACCCTACAATAAAAAAAACAATTCGCTTTTCGTCAATTTAAATTTCATTACCCTTTTATTTTCCTTCCATTTTCATGTAAAATGTATCACCCTTTATTCCATCCTCTATTCACCCCTTTACATTTAATACCATGTACGTATGTGTTGTTGTACAATCTTAACATAATACTGGTACGTTTTTTTGCCTTGTCTGGCGTGAACCGTGTACGTATCTCTTGATCTGGTTTTGAAGCTCTTAGAGCTACTTATCGTACCTTGATTTTACGCTCGGTTGCACGTTAAGCAAATGTACTGTTAACTTGATACAGAGAATTAGTTACACAACATGCAACGGAGAATTTAATATGATCTGCAAGTTTATAGTCAGAGGAAATAACATTGAAGAGAAGTTGCGCAAATATTAGGTGAAAACTATTAAATAGTCATCATTTATTCAGGGCTAATTGTTGAAATCTAAGTGACAAATTATTAACGATAAAATATAGTTACTAGTTGTCATTGTTTTTAAGAACCTTTAAAACTTTTATTATAATATTAAACATTTTGACACAATATACTTATATGGGGAAGGTGGCTCAGTGGTATCGAGTCGGCCTGTGGATCTTGAGAACCCTGGTTTGATCCCCACAGCCGACAAACAATTTTCACCAATTTAAATCTATCCCTGTGGCTCCTGCTCCGCAAATATCTTTTGGGGCCGAGATTTGAAGGCTGGTAACTGCACTTCACGCACCCAATAATGGGTAAAAGGCGTGATTATTTTGCAATTTAAAAAAAGTATAAATAGTTGCTGCATTTGCTAGTAATTACTTTTTGCAGAGATCTGTAATTGCAGAGCATGTACATACTTGAAGCGGCAGTTTCAAAATCAATCTACACCAAAGTGTTATTATCCTCCAGGCCATTTCTCTATCCTGCTTTATTTCTGCAGGGTAGAATTATCCTGCTCTGGAGGCTCTATAGGCCCCGGAGTCTTTGAGTTCCGGGTCAAGAGCAGGAACCGGAAACGTGCGCGGCGATTATTTCTTTTCTCACTTAACGCTCAGGAGAAAAGTGCGGGTTATTGCTGGGACGTCCGAACGGTTTACCGGATGACTCCGGGTAGGTTCCGGTTGGTTCCGGTTGGTTCTAGGTTTCCGGGGATCGTTATAGTGTCGCATGTCAAGAATGACATAGAAGATTACAGGATACTTCTTTATAAATTGGAATTGTTCCAAATTATATAAATAAATAAATATTTTGTCCAAAATATTGTGCTACCTACTTATTAAGGCTTGTAGATACTCTGTAATTGCAGATCTCTGTAGATGACTTATTTTTACTATAAAATATAGTTTACAGTTGTGATAAAATGGTTATCATACTTGTTTTATAAGCGAGAGTTCACAAATTACTATTTTACAGATATGATTTGACGGCTGGTAACTGAACTTCACACTGGATAATATATTATATATTAAATAGTTGTAGTACATGGTAGCACGCTTGCTTTTCAAGCTAAAATTCTCAAATTCAAACATTATTGACTTTTGTTAAATATATAAATATTAACATCTCCAATATCATATTTGGTGGCATGATTTGACGGCAGGTATCATCCGTACTTCACACGGAATAATATATCTTATATTAGACAGTTGTAGTAAATGGTTGCGCACTTGTTTCAGAAACTAAAATTAGAAGATTAAACAGTGTTGACTTTGTATCCAAAAATTGCAAACATATTTTTAGAAATAAGTAACTACTAAAATTAACCATTTGAATTGCATAAAATTAAACACAGAGAAAGAGATTAAATTTCCGTGAAATAAAATTCACAAAACAATGAAAATTACAAACAACAATGACCTGTCATCCGTTTTAAATATAATGAAATGTTGGCCATCACGAAAGTCCTGCGAAAAGAGTGAAACACTGAAAGTACTCGAAACAGCAATTATTTGAAAAACAAGAGCTTTGCAAACAGTTGTAACTTTACTGTAATGGAACACAGATTGAATTTCCATTGCAAACTTTGCGGCTACCGTTGTTTAATTCGAAAATAATGCTGCAGTATTTTAATAATTTATAAACACACATTGTTTTGCGTTGATTGACAAATATTTCTCTAAGGGGATTTTGTTTTAAACAATACGTTATTCCTGAATATTGATCTTATACAAGTAGAATCAATTATTTATTTAATAATTTAATAGCTGAAAAGCAAAAATATTTTTTCTACGATTGCTATGAAAAGTTGACAATTATGTTTTCATTTGTCATCGTAAAGTTAATGTTTTCTGTGGAACAATCGAAAAATATCTTTTTTTGTGCGTCTCCATTAGCAACGCGCGAAAAAGATGTTAAATGCGCGCGTTTCCAATGGGCGCGAAAATAAGTTATTTTTGTATTAAGTGCACAAAATGAGTGTTTTTTTTTGTTGCGCGTGAGAATGTTACTTTTAGTCGAAACAATAAAAGTCATTCGAACGCGCCAAAAAACAAGAATTTTGTCCACGAAATACAAACAACATATTTTCTACAACTGTAAATAAAAAATAATACAATAATTATTGATTTAATTAAGTAAATTGAAGGAAAACAATCAACAATAATATGAATTTGATATTCACTTTGCGCACTAAGTTACGAAACAGTGCGCAAAATACTTATTTTCGTAACACATGCACAAGAAACAAGTTCTTATTCCCTAATTTTAGATAGAGAAACACTGCTTTTCTCCCCTCGGGAGAAAAACATTATGTTTCTCTCCCTAGGTAGGATGTTTCTCTCCCCAGGTAGCATGTTTCTCTTCCTAGAGACTACGATTATTAGCTGTTTGCGGCGTTTCCTAGGTAACTAGTTACGCAACCTATATTTATATTTGTCCCGACAAGTCAGTCATTTTTGTGCACTTGTTACGAAAAGTATAATATACTTCACGGGAGGGCGCGATTATCCCTTGTGTGAAAATGGCAAACCTCGACTTCAACTCGAGCCTTCGGCCCTCGCTTACGTCTCGGTTTGCCAACTTCACACGCGGGAATAATCGCTAGTTTCCCTCCCTTGATGCACAACATACTATTTGCGCTCTAGGGTGCAAAATAGTGCGCAAAATACGTGTTGTCATGGTAATATAAATGATGAAAAAATCAAGTACTTCGCATATTGATATTAGTGAAAATAAATGAATATTTTTTGACAGTTGTAGAAAAAAATAGTTTTACAAGTTATATTAACATTTTGGTTATTGTTTTTGCATATATCCATGCTAGTCTCATTTTTCGTTTATACAACAAACCCTCAATCATATTAATCCATTTATTTCTGGTTCCTTCATACAATCTTTCACCAAACTTTCTTCTAAATATGAAGCTTGTATATTCTACTCAAGTAGGAATATTAAATGGCTGGGATATCTTCAAAGGAAGCACGTAGCTACATCTATCATTAAATATTTAATCCACAAAACGATGCATTTACTAAGACGTATATCTTATCTATTTACAGTAATCCTGTTTTGTTTAAATTACATATTCCCTGTGATAGTAATTTTCATGCGCGAACTAAGTATTCATTATAAATTTATTAAATTAATTAATTAATTATAATGCTACACAAAGCTTTACTGATAGTAAGGAAGAAGATAAATTAATTGATAATAAAACGTCATTAAAGGATTTATGAATGTGGATGAAGAATAGGAATGTTTGGTGAAGTTTAATTGTAGGTTTAATCTAATGCATATTTTAAGGAATCGTATTGTTCCAATTGATAAAATTATAAATTTAAATTCAAATAATATCATTACGCCTTTTACCCATTACTGAGCGTGGCAATCTGTCGAAACAGATCTCGGTAAGTGATATATTTCTTTGCGTGAAATGCGGTTACCAGCCGTCAAAACATATTAGTGAAGGGAGAGCCACAGGGGTAGATTTAATGAAAATTGTTTGTCGCCTGTGGGGATTGAACCAGAGTTCTCAAGATATACAGGCTGATTCGATACCACTGAGCCACCTATTCTATTAAATTTAAATGACAGAAAAATTTGGATTCAAACCAGGGACCTTCTGCTTGTCAAGATAGAGAGATACTAATTGGTTCGAATTCAGGCGTCACCCAAATTTGTTTTTGTATTTATCATTATCACTGTATTGTCCTGCCATGTTATTTGATAAAAAATTAATAAATTTAATGTTCAAGTTACTAAATATGCTTCATTATTAATTTGTTATTCTAAATTAATCTCAAATTACAGTAGCTTAAAGTGGAATCTGAACCATTTCGAAACTGTAACATTTCTGAATTAAGTTAAAGTCAGCAAAGTTTGAAATAAATACCATTTAGAAAAGTGTATTTCCAGTGACATAAATAAAGGTAGAATCTAACCCCTGGATGAACACAAGTATTTCTAAAGCGACCTAATTAAATGGATGGCTCTCCAATGTGCTGAGTTAACAGTTTGTAACAAAAGATATAACACCCTTAGCTGGTGTCAGTCGTATTACACACGTTACACCGATCTGTTACTCTGTTACAGACTATGCGACCATTTTCTGTTTTCTGTTCCGGGCTCTGGGTTTTCTATTGGATTCCCTCGACTGTCGACTGTCAAGATACTAAAGTCACGTGACACGAACTTCCGGGAGATTGTTCAAATGTTTTTCAGGATATATTGATACTAAAATCTAGACATCCATAAATAACAATGCGAAAACATGTTTTTGCTTTTGTTCTGGAAGGGAGGATAAATAACGCATTTTGAACACCATTTTTATACATTTTGCTATTTTCAAAAGCGTTTATTTGACATTTATGGCTACCTTGCCATAAGTTAAATTTCCTAATAATTCATTCAATTTGCTTTATTTATTACAGTTTTAACTTTGAGTTTGAGCGATGTTACTTTACTATTTTATAAATAAATAAAATAAATATATCATCACGCCTGCTACCCATTACTGGGTGTGGCATTCTGCCGTAAGCAGATCTCGGTAAGTGATATATTTCTTCACGTGAACCAGCCGTCAAATCACGGCCCTCAAAGATGTTAGTGTAGGGAAAGCCACAGGGGTAGATTTTAAATTGGTGAAAATCGCCTGTGGGAATCTAACCAGGGTTTTCAAGATCCACAGGCCGACTCGATACCACTGAGCCACCTACCCTATTTTATAAGGGTAATTTAATTGTCTGCTGACAATTAATTCAAATAAATAATTAGAACTATATTATCTATCACTCTGTAAAATTTTGCATAATAATGTCAAATATAAAATTATTTTTTCTTATCTAAAAGTTTTGAAGTCCGATATCTGTAAATAATTATGTATTTACTTCAAAATTTTTATTTAAAATTCATGTCAAACGTCAAATGATATGATTGATCGCTTCCAATAACAAGTTAAAATCTTTTTAAAAGTCTTATATTAACTTGATTAATATTTTCATGTGACTTGAATATGAAAAATTAATGAAAAGATTGTAAACATCTATAAAAATCAATTTATTAAATGACTTTGAAATCTTAGAAGATTAAATGTATTAAATATTTCACCATCAAACGGGCATAAATTATCTTAAAGATAAATATTTTAAACTAAAGTTACAGAGAACTTAATTTACTTACAATTCTTGATTTTATGTAAATTTTTATTTTGTACATGAATTTCTTTGCTTAATAAAAAGCAGATCATTTAATATATTTTGCGTAGGTACAAATAATAAGTAATTAAATTACGAAACAAATATAGTACTCTACATATATTATTCATAATTATAGTTAATTGTGACAGAATGGTTAGCGCACTTGATACAGAGAAATAATTAATGAAAATATAATGAAATATCCTACATTTCTAAAAAAACAAATAACTATAGTTTTGCTATAAACAAGTGGATGTAAATGCTCTGCAATTGCAGATCTTGTAGGTAAAAATTGTGATAGATTAAATATAAACTACTACAATTAATGAAAATATAATTAAATATCCTACATTTCTAAATAAATAAATAAATTTAGTTTTGCTATAAACAAGTGGATGTAAATGCTCTGCAATTGCAGATCTTGTAGGTAAAAATTGTGATAGATTAAAAATAAACTACTACAATTAATGAAAATATAATTAAATATCCTACATTTCTAAATAAATAAATAAATATAGTTTTGCTATAAACGAATGAATGTAAATGCTCTGCAATTTCAGATCTTGTAGGTAAAAATTGTGGTAGATAAACTATAAACTACTACTTCTTCTTCTGATGGCACTACAGCCCAAATCGGGCCTGGGCCTACCGGACACACCGAGCCGCAGTTTTTACACTGCCGTACAGCCGGTCTTCGTAGTCGAATGCTACATTATTTAAGGCGTATAAGTGACTAGCTTATAGCGCCCTAGTGTGATAAATACATGTAACTGTATTTTATATTTTACGACAAATCACACATTGTCGACAGGCGGATTCGAACTGACGAACCTTAGTTCGGGTGACGTCACAGTATGTTAAGAGATATGCCTTAACACGCTCGGCCACCGCGTCTGTTATAAACTACTACAATTAATGAAAATATAATGAAATATCCTATATTTTTAAGTAAATAAATAAATATAGGTTTGCTATGAACGAGTGGATGTAAATGCTCTGCAATTGCAGATCTTGTAGGTAAAAATTATGGTAGATTAACTATAAACTACTACAGATTTACAAACATATAAACAGGAATTAAATAAATGAAAAAGTCTTACACAGTTCTTGCTAACTTTTTCCACACATCCAATCTTAAACTAAGTCTTTTAACTGTATCTAATCATTCACTAACAATTCACACACAGCTTCAACTATATCCTAGTCTCCCCTATCACCCTTCACCCTCCGAAATCAATATTCTTAATCATTATCACGTCCACACATCACTAAATACTCGTATGAGAAAACATAATCACCACTATCAGAGATCTTAGAATGTGATGATACTGACCACGTGATTGTCACCGCTGATGTGTTGTTGTCAGTGCCACGACGAGCACTAACAGCTCCGGGAACACATGCGGTCCGGAGTGCCGGAGTGCCGGAATACTCCGGTGAGAGGAGAAAAGATGCTGGGCGCATGACGAAAGCGATGGCGGGAAATATGCTAATAGGGGGATTTGTTGATGTTTTGGTTATTTTTTTTAGTAATTAAGGAAAGGGGTTAATGAGCAGTAAAATCTAGGATTTATACTTTTGTTTGTTTGTATGTTTTCTATGTTGGATGTAGCTGTATACTTGGTTTTAAGTTGAAGTTAGTAAATAAATAAATATAAATATATCATCACGCCTTTTACCCATCAATGGGTGTGGCACTCTGCCTAAGCAGATCCCGGTAAGTGATATATTTTTTGAAGTTAGTGAGATTCAAAATTGCCTTTGAAGCGATAGCATTACAAGAAGTTAATACATTCATAAATGTATCTAATTAATACTTGAAAGTAGTCAAATATATTTGTATTGAGGGATAAAAAAAATATTCCTTGATGTTTGGAAAATTTTGTTTTAATTGAGTTTCTATTTAAAATTTAAAAATGATAATGGATGGATTCATTATTAAATCAAAATATTTTGTATTAAATAAGAAACAGAGCACTGATATTTTCATATACAGGATGGTGAATCGAATTGCGCACCATAGCGTTTTCAATGCTATTTTTCAAATGTTCAATTATTGGCTTCCCTAATTATTTTATGCAAAAAAGCTTCAAATAAAAGTTTTAGGGCATAAATTTCTGCATCTAAATCAATAAACAGAATTTCTATTACATGCTTTGTAACGGCAGAAATTAAATATTAAAATGTCGAAAGTTGTGTTGAAAATATAGACAGCCATGGAATTGAACAAAAAATAAATAAATGCTCGGCGTTTTAACGTCAACGATTGACAGATAAAACGTCCAACGTTGTCGTTTTGACAGATAAAACGCCAAGCATTTATTTATTTTTTGTTCAATTCCATGACTGTCTATATTTTCAACACAACTTTCGACATTTTAATATTTAATTTCTGTCGTTACAAAGCATGTAATAGAAATTCTGTTTATTGATTTAGATGTAGAAATTTATAAACTAAAACTTTTATTTGAAGCTTTTTTGCATAAAATAATTAGGGAAGCCAATAATTGAACATTTGAAAAATAGCATTGAAAACGCTATGGTGCGTAATTCGATTCACCACCCTGTATAATATAACAAGTAGTATGAAAATTGCTGAAAATATTTTGACATAAATTACGAGTGCGAAGCACGAGTTGTGTTTCCTATTTCCGTAACAACGAATGTATATTTATGTCAAAATATTATCTGTCAATTTTCATACTACGAGTTGTATTCGGCTTGAGAATTTACCAAACAAGAGTTAATTAACAAGAATAGTTAAATATTTATTTGCACATTATTAATTAGGTATTACAGTGATGAAAATTCTACATTTTGACAGATTTTTTCAATTGTCGTTTATGAAAATATTGAAAATATCATTTATTTTATTCGTAACCAAGGATATTATTAACAGTGGTATTTCCGTTATCAATTGCACCAGCGATGAATTTCCGACGAAATGTACATTTCATTGGTTCATTTTCAAACAAATTCGTGATCCTATTGGTTGACAGTGACGTGTGGTGAATTATCAGTGTTAGAAAATGTAAATTTACATCTTTAACATCGTTAACATTTTAAAAAATAAAATAATTTTGGAAATGTTAATACTTTAGTGGCCCAATTTCAACAAAAATGTTAGATATTAAACTTTGTTTAAATAACTAAACACGACAGCATTATCAATTGTTTCATTTGACATGTCATTTTGATTTGATCTTATTAATAAAACGAAGTTTAAATTTTAATTTTAGTTGGTGAAACCAGCCATTAGACTGATTCATGAATTAAATAATTTTTGGTTTTGCAATTTAAATATTTGTTTGAATAAAAATAATTGTAGCTCAGTAGATAAAGCGATATAAAACTTGTGTCTCAAACTAAAAGTCCTGCGTTTAAATGCTGTTTTCTACTTGTATATACATTTTTGTATTGTTTTTAAATAATGTAGATTATAAGCGACTGTAATTGGGATTAAGTTCCTATTGTACAGAGTATCAAAGTTGTGCAGAATAATAAATAAATAAAAATCTACTGTTTATAAGGAAATTAAAATTGCTGGTTTACTATGTTACTTATTTACTTAGTATTTGTTACTAAGTTACTTGTTTATATTGAAAAATTTATATATTTACTGTAATCAATATATTGAATTTAAATAAATGAAAAAATTGTTATAAATATTAAATATGAATTCTGAAAGATTATTTTACATATTATTTAAATTTTCTTAACTAGATTCGGTATATAACATCTCGGCAATTTCAGATCATAGTAGAAAAATATCTGATGTGGACACCACATGACTTCCTTGTACACGTATTAAACTATAGATATTTTTTTAATTGCACATATTTGACATTAAATCTTTTATTTTTTGTTCTAATCCATAGCAAACTTAATTTAAAAAAAAATAAAAAAATATATAATATTTAAATTTAGATATCTCGTTTATGCAAAAAGCGAATTTAAAAATTCTTAATGTGCTAGACGCAGAATTTAATTCTCTAAAACTTTTATTTGCAGCATTCCTTTCTAAAATTAAAATAATACCATTTTTTTCAAGGAAAACTGTTAGCAGCTTCATGTAATGTGCCACTTCCGGTTAGTCTATTTTAACCAAAATCTATTATGTTATTTCCATTGATATAGTAGTCTTATATACCAAATTTGGAAAGTTTTAAATTATATTTGAATATAGTTTTTCATGAAAATCTATTATAGGCTTCAAGTAAAGTACCACTTCCGGTAGTTGTATAATGACCAAAAAGGGAGGTGCACAACTAGATGTTATAACAGTCCTAAATATAAAGTTTCAATTTTCTACGGCTTACCGTTTTTGAGTTATGCGAGATACATACGTACGTACAGACGTCACGACGAAATTAGTCAAAATGGACTCAGGGAGGGCCAAAATGCGTATTTCCACTGAAATCTGAGAACCGAAAATTTTCGCGATAACAATACTTCCTTTACTTCGTACAAGGAAGTAAAAATGGTGGAGGCGCTTATTTCATTTTAGAATAACACAAACGTGGTGCCATCTAGCGTCGCTACAACCCTCCAAAGTTTACAGGGCGCAAGCAGGATAATCGATCCTGCAGGATTTAGTTTAGTTCGTCGACTGTTCACCTATCATAAAATAACAATCGAATTTTTGTTGGCAAATTAAAGTCAGCGATATTTGAATTTATGAACACTTGCTTCTAAAGCAACTGTACTACCACTATACTACAACTTCCTCAGAAAATAATTTAATAAGTATTCATAATTAAACACAATAATATTAGTAGAATAGTAGGTTTATTTAGTTGAAAAGAATAAATGGTGGAGGCGCTTATTTCATTTTAGAATAACACAAACGTGGTGCCATCTAGCGTTGCTACAACCCTCCAGAGTTTACAGGGCGCAAGCAGGATAATCGATCCTGCAGGATTTAGTTTAGTTCGTCGACTGCTCACGAGATGGCGAACATAACCATCCACAAATATATTTATAACAGTAAAACTGTAGTTGTTTATTATTTAAGAATCTTAAAACAAATAAGGGTAGGTAAATAAATGACACTCACCTTGCGACTCCATGACTGAATCACGTCTCGGCTGGTCCATATTTATAAGTTGAACACGGCACCTAAAACAAACAAACATTAATAAACTTTAAAATAAAAAAGCAGCCGTGGTAAAAACATTTTCTAATCATTTGACATGTGTCAAATTGCGCTGTCAGTAATCTACATTTTATTTATCTGGCTATCTTTTACTTCTACACAAAATCAAAATGAAATACCTAACTCCTCTGATAAATCATCCGGTCATTCGCTATCAATTGTGAATGACTCAGAGGATAGTGAAGTGAATGTAAGAGAAGAGAGAAGTGCTGAAGATGAAATGGTTTGGGACTGCTGGAGCGAATGGACTCCTTGTTCAGTGTCCTGTGGAGTAGGAAAAGTCACGAGATGGCGACACTGTGTTAGTGGCAAATGTGAACCAGGTGAAAAAGAAGCGCAAATTAAGACTTGTACTTTACCGGCTTGCTAAGATTTTTACTATTTTCTTAACTTCATAATATATAATATATTTCATGTGGATTTATAATAAATATATTGATTAGTGACTCTTCTTTATGCTAAATATATTTTATTTATCTAGATTTGCAATGAGAATTGCTCCAATTATTTATAACGGATTTATTAAGAATATAAAACATTTTCCTATCTGCTTCAGTAGAGTGCCACACCCAGTAATGGGTAAAAAGCGTGATGATATATTTATTTATAAAATATTTTGAAAACTATTCAAACATTTGATATTGTATTATTTAAGAAAATAATGTTTCAAATAAAAAATATAGAAAACTAAATTGTCTAAAACTGTTATATGTAATATTTTTCTATAAAGTAAATTCAAAATGACATGCATGTTATGTATGTATTCGTACGTGTAATAAATCTGCGATTGCAGATCAATGTTAATGTATAATTAATATTTCGAAAACTAAAAAAAATATTTAAATGTGCTTTAAACCAGTGTATAATTCTCGTGCTTCAATTAACTTATACTTATATTTTATAAAATTTGTAAAATTTACTTCATTTAAAAAAAAATTTCTTTGCTTATTTTAAAAATTTGAAGAGCTATTTCAAATTTTAAATACATGCGATTTTCTCGCTTAAAAATACATATGTACGTAAATTTTCATAATTTTTTCTCTACGAATAATTTTTGTAGAACACCTTAAAATATTCTCAAAAAATAGCAAATATCGTTTTGTTGTGTGCGAATTTTTTATTAAATTTTTTATACCTATGTATTTTTACATGAGGAATTCACTGGTGTTTACAGATTTTCAATATCTCTTCAAGGTTTTGAAATAATGTATATATATATATATATTACTTACTTACTTAGATGTACTACAGCAGAGTGCCACTGCTAGTAATGTTTCAAAAGCATGATACTTATTTTTTGTGAATTTTTGGTTGAACCGGTTCAAAATTGGAATTTTTTTAAATTATGTTTCTATATAGTTCAGAACACGAGAAATACACTCGTTCAAACCGCATTTTAATATCTCTTTTGGTTTTTGAGTTATATCGATTTTTGTCTTTTTTAAAAACTCAACTTTGAGAGCCCATATCTCGAAAACGAAAAAAGATTTTGAAATGCGGTTTGAACGAGTGTATTTCTCGTGCGCTACTTAACTTATACCAAAAATTTACTTTTTTTGAAAATTTTTCAACTTTTCTTCAAAATTTTCTTTTCTCTCTTTCCAAAAGTTGAAGAGATAATGAAAATCTGAAAACACCAGTGAATTCCTCGCGTGAAAATACATAGGTATGCAAATTTTTACAACAAAATTCGCACGGATAAATTTTTTCTTACAAAAAAACGAAAAATGGCCAAAAACCGTAAAAACACCAAGGGGTACCCCTTAAGAAATCTTCAAAAAACGGCCATTTTCGATTTTTTGTAATAAAAAATGTATCCGTTCAAATTTTGCTCTAAAAATTTGCATACCTATGTATTTTCACGCGAGGAATTCACTGGTGTTTTCAGATTTTCATTATCTCTTCAACTTTTGGAAATATTGAGAAAAGAAAATTTTGAAGAAAAGTTGAAAAATTTTCAAAAATGGTAAAATTTCGGTATAAGTTAAGTAGCGCACGAGAAATACACTCGTTCAAACCGCATTTCAATATCTCTTTTAGTTTTCGAGATATGGGCTCTCAAAGTTGAGTTTTAAAAATGTCAAAAATCGATATAACTCAAAAACTAAAAGAGATATTGAAATGCGGTTTGAACGAGTGTATTTCTCGTGCTTTGAACTATATAGAAACATAATATAAAAAATTCCAATTTTGAACCGGTTCAACCAAAAATTCACAAAAAATAAACAGTCGTTCAAACCGCATTTCAATATCTTTTTTAGTTTTCGAGATATGGGCTCTCAAATTAGAGATTTTTAAATCAATAATCGCTGTATCTCGGTAACTAAAAGAAATATGGAGATGCAATCAACGGCATTCGATTTTACATGGTCTAAATAATAAAACAAATTTTCAATATTTTACATTTTTGAATTGGTTCAACCAAAAATCTGCATATTCAAATGTCAATATCTCAAAGCATTTGCTAGTAAAACCTAAACAAAATTAAAGACTAAACCCTTTTCCAAATTGTCCTTATCTTTGAAAAATACTCCACCCTCTAGCAATTTAATTTAATGAAAAGCCTTCTTTGAACAATGCAAAACGAATGTAAAATTATTCCGGTAAAGTTCTCTCTGCAGGAATGTTATTTACTAGTGATAGAGACCGATATGAGTTATCCTGCGTCCTGCGTCCTGCGTCAGAACCCCATTCCTGCTGGTTAGTATTCAACACGCAGCCAACCGCGATCTGTCACGGGGGAATTTTTCCTTTCTTAGTTTTCCTTCTGCGCAATAGATGTGTTTGACTCGTAAATGGTTCTTGAGAATTTATATTCATACCAAGGCAAAGATTCTAACTGTGACGAAATTGTTTGACATCTGTCAAACATTTCTAAACTGTTGTGGAAATTCAATTTCACCTACCAATAAATAGAAAATAAATATATCATAACGACTTTTACCTATTACTGAGTGTAGTACTGCAATACATAAGATTACTTGCATTACTTAGAAAGGAACCTACAGTTTGTAGTGGACCTTCAATCACTTGCATCTTTTAATATCCGTACTAACTATACAGTCACAACTATCCTTAAAATATTTTTAGTATTGAAGTTTTTCAATTTCAATTTTCGAGTTACTTGTATCTGTTTTGCTATATCATCTTTTATCTGTCTTTTCTGTATATATATATACAGGATGTTTTCTTTAACACAACTAGTGTATTTTTGGGTGAAGTAATGACGTTAGAGAAATATGTTATACAGGGTGGCGAATATAAGGACGCACCATAGTGTTTTCGATGCTATTTTTGAAAAGTTCAATTATTTTGCATCAAAAAAGTAAAATAGTTCATTGTAGAGAGAGAATTTCTAATTTTTTTTTAACAGGAATATTTATAATTAACTTTACCTGAAACCGGTAAAATGGCGGAAATGATAATGAATGCCATGAAATAAGAAAACATATGTGATATTAATAAATAAATATAAATATATCATCACGCCTTTTACTCATTACTGGGTGTGGCACTCTGCCTTAGCAGATCTCGGTAAGTGATATATTTCTTCGCGTGAAGTGAGGTTACCAGCCGTCAAATCACGGCTCTCATAGATGTTAGTGGCGGAAAAGCCACAAGGGTAGATTTAATTTAGTGAAAATTGTTTGTTGACTGTGGGGATCGAACCAGGGTTCTCAAGATACCACTGAGCCACCTACCCCAAATTAATAAAGAGAGAATTTTATTTAATACATAAAAAAGTTATTTATTATAATAATTACAGATAATTGATAATTATGCATTTAAATCAAAAATATAATTCTATATTCTATGTTTTGTAACTACAAAAATTAAATATGAAAATTTACAAAAATATAAATTAATAGTGTTAGTCACGAAATTAATAGTATATTTATTTATTAAATACACTGCCCAACAGGCAAAGCCCAATTACAGGACAGGAATACAATTGAACATAAAAAAAATATCAAAAGAGAATATACAGGAAAAAAATACAATAATAATTGACATGAATGTATATTATTCAATGAGTAAGTAATATAAGCTATTACTCAAGAGAATGAAGTTTGGAACACGAGCCGAAGGTGAGTGTTGTAAATCATTCGAGTGAGTTATAGCTATTACTTGCGAATAGAATACTATACTTTATCTACGACTATATGTTATTATGTAATAAGATTTTACAATTATTTTTTTTATGTTACATTATGAATAAGTCAGATTGCTTAATTTTTTTGTTTTCATTTTTATTTAACAAATATTAACACTACTTATATTTATCAGAAAGTTCGCCAGAATATACTATAAGAACATTTTCTGAAAAGGAATTTACATTTTTGCGTATTCGCCAATCCATAAAAGCTTTATAAACTTGTTCATACTTTTTTTTTTGATTTTTCGGGCAGTAAATTTAAGAAACGTACGTGTGCGGCTTCAACAATATCTGGTGGAGTACAAATTTCACTTTGTTCGCTTTCAGAATTCATAACTCACATGTATAATCACACAAATTACAGTATTATTGTAAACAAAAACGGTTTAAACTAATTTTGACAGATAATTAACAATAGCGCGCTTCACTGTTTCATAGCATACTTAACGCGCGGCAATTATCGTTATTTTTTGATTGGCTATTAAAGTGTTCAGTAATGAAAATTCAGACATGTGATTGGTCGTGAAGTGTTGAGTAATGAATTATTACTTAACACTGTCAGTAATGATTAGTATTACTTATCATAAATTTCATAAGTAATGAAAACATTAGTTAATAAGAGTAGATAAAATAACATAAATTAATTAAATTTTTCTGTCAATTACTTTAACATTTAATTTTGTAAGTGTCAAAATATAGCGGTAGAAATAAGTCGCACATCTTGATACACCCTGTATATATGTCTGTATGTAAGTATGAGAGGGTGTGTGTGTGTGTGTGTGGTAGGGTGGCTCAGGGATGATATTGAACAACCACATCGATATACTACGTGTACACAAGTTCATTTTGATATTGGATCGATCATTTCTGATAATGTCACAACGTCAGTTTTTTTAGACCTTGGTGTGAATTCCTCAAACCACTTTGATGATTATTTTTCACCTAGTTCTAGGAAGGAAGATTTTCTGAAGGTTTATTCCAGGAATTTTAACAAAAAGCACACGCGTAAAATGAGAATGAAATAAAATAAATATATCATCACGCCTTTTACTCATTACTGGGTGTGGCACTCTGCCTATGCAGATCTAGGTAAGTGATATATTTTTTTGCATAAAGTGCGGTTACCAGCCGACAAATCACGGCCTACAAAGATATTAGTGAAGGGGGAGTCACACGGGTAGATTTAAATTGGTAAAAATTGTTTATGAATTTATTTACAATAATAATAATAATAATGAGTAATCTTTTTGAAAAAGTATTATATGTGGTATGGCATATTATCGATTGTCAAACATTTTTAAATAGTTTTAAAGCAAAATACTTCAAATAAACTTTATGGAAAACTACATTTTCTACTATTTTTATTTGAAGAACAGTTTTTTAAAGTAATTTTTAAATGTTTGTCAAAAATATACAATGTCAAATATGCACAATTAATAAATGTTTAAATATGTTTGGGCCCTGAAAATGATGGTCCTTGCAATATTTGTCTGTTTTTGACTAGGTTCTAAGATAGTCCTAGGCAATTGTACTACTATGGTTGCGTTGTAGCTTTACGAGCTAGAGTTTTATAGCTTAAACATATAACTAAATATGTACCTATTTAGGATTAAGTTCCTATTATACAGAATAACAAATAGATAATATTTTTCAATGTAATCTGAATAAAAATGCTTACAACATTTACTGTCCTGCAAAATCGAATCCATTCACATTTGAAAATTCCTCGATCAAAATTTGATACCTCTCCTCGAAATTGGAAATAAGCTCGGATCTCTCGGGACGCATGTGTACGACCTCTCGTTCCTCTCGTCGTGGTGTCTCTCTCTAACGTGCGACATATCGATCTAGTGCGACCGAGAGGGAAGCATAGAGACAAGGAGGGTGCATTCCTTGCCACCGCTGACCTATCAACGCGGGCTAACTTCTGTGCCATCGATGGAACCGATGCAGTCAGGATACCAAAGTTGGAGATGCAATTATTGTTTTTTACCTGACAGGTTAAAAGCAAAAATAGAGAGATGTTGAGGGTGGCTTTTATACTCGACTTTTTAGAGGAATATTCAACGAAGACTAGGTATATTTAGTATTTAGTTTATTTGTTCATTTGCTTCGTAACAAAACAGTAAATAAATACTAATGACAGTACTGTTCAAAAGAAGTGTACCAGCTATTAAGTCACAACTACCATCACCTACAGAGATCTGAAATTGCAGAGCAGCTAAATTCACAATACCTATTTAATTTTAATTTGTCAGCAAAAATTCAATTCGTAACTTGTCACTTATGGAACGAGCGTTGTAACTACTAAGCCACAACTACTGGTTCTAAACAATGACTATTAATATGACAGCTACCGAGATCTGCAACCGCACAATGTTCACCACATTAAATTATTCCTATAGGGTAGGTGGCTAAGTGGTATTGAGTCGGCCTGTGGATCTTGAGAACCCTGGTTCGATCCCCACAGCCGACAAACAATTTTCACCAATTTAAATCTACCTCTGTGGCTCCCTCTCCACTAATATCTTTGAGGGCCGTGATATGACGACTGGTAACCGCACTTCACGCGAAGAAATATATCACTTACTTACTTACGGAAGAGTGCCACATCCAGTAATAGGTAAAAGGCGTGATGATATATTTATTTATCCCTTATAACATTCACATTCAGATCAGTTTGGTATATACTGGGTCAAATGGATACACATAATCAGATTAGATTGAATATGAGATCTGTTCAAAGGAATAGTACAAACAAAAATATACTTCAAAATATAGATTAGTACGAAATCAAATTACCCTAATTTTCACACTACTAACTGAACTATATTCTAACAACCCTTATTTCACCCTAGCATCACGTTGACTCCTCCCTACAAGGTTCTAGTTAATTACAACGTACCAAAAATGAATAATAATTCCATTAATAAAGGTACGAAGTAAAACGTGATTCGAATATGCTTCCCTCTTTGATGCAACATTGATATTACTCTCGTATATTTTATACGCTTTTATCATAATATTCATGTGCTAATATTAATGCACTAGTTTGCATAATGTATGCGGGCTGATCATGGCTCACTCATAATTAAAATGATGCAGGTAAACAAAAATAATTATAGTGGATTTGTAAAGAGATATATCAGTTTTTAGAACAATTATTCATTTTCTTTTTTTCATTGTTTATAATGATGATACTAAGAAATAGTTATTTGTGTATTAAGAGCGTAAAGTGATTCTTTGTTACTCGAGCACGGTAATAGCAGCGCGAGCCGAAGGCGAGGGCTGCAATAGTGCAAGTGGAACAAAGACACTTTACGCTCGTGATACACACATAATTTTTTTCTACGATTGCATCTTACATTTATTAAATAACGTAAACGTACTGAAAATAAATTTGTTTTGTCAACTGTCAATATGACAAGTTACTGTTTTGTTTGTATCCGTGGTAACTAACGAAATAAGCGCGCATTTAATATCTTTTTCGCGCGTTGCCATTGGAAATGCGCTCATTTAATGTCTTTTTCGCGCGTTGCCATTGAAGACGCGCAAAAATAGTTATTACACTATTGCAGCTCTCGCCTTCGGCTCGCGCTGCAATTACCGTGTTCGAGTAACAAAGAATCACTTTACGCTCGTGATACACACATAATTTTTTCTACGATTGCATCTTAAAATTATTTAAAAAGTATACGTACTGAAAATAAATTCGTTCTGTCAACTGTCAATATGACAAGTTTCTGTTTTGTTTGTATCCCTGGTAACATTATCTTTTTCGCGCGTTGCCATTGGAAACGCGCGTATTTAACGTCTTTTTCGCGCGTTGCCATTGGAGACGCGCAAAAAAGATATTTTTCGATTGTTCCACAGAAAATGTCAACTTTACGATGAGAAATGAGAGCGTAATTGTCAACTTTTCATAGCAATCGTAGAAAAAGATAATTTACGATGACAAATGTGAGCGTAATTGTCAACTTTTCATAGCAATCGTAGAAAAAAGATATTAAAGAACTGCAATGCTTGTTTTTTATTAATTTTTTTTTTAACTCCAATTATGATAAAAGAGATTTGTAAATTTGAGAATAATTTTTACCACATTTAAATTACCCCTGTGGCTTCCCCTCCACTAACATCTTAAGAGCCTGTTTACTGCACTTCACGAGAATAAATATGTTGGGTGATTAGAGAAATAGCACCAAATCGTGGCATAAAATAATAACGTATGTCTGAAATTAATTAGATAATTATCTATTATAGTTCAAAAAAAAAAATGTCACCAATTGTGGTAAACTCAGACATGTATCTATCTTTGTTTTTAATAGCAAGATTTGATGCCTTTTTTACCCTATATCACTTATTGAGATCTGTTACGGCAGAGTACCATAGACAATAATTTGTAAAAGGTGTGATGATATATTTATTTATATTGTATACTCTAACTTCAGAGGCGATCACTCTATCTAAAGAGACATAACTAATTAAACTATAACAAATAATTATTTTTTACTGAAATATATGAAGGTCAAATCACAGTAACAACCATACTTATAATGTTATATAATTTTTAATGAAAAATGCTTCTCAGTTTCACAACCATCAATTAAAATTACTAAAATTTTATTTAAATATAAAGTTAATTATGATAAACCCAAAACTGTAAACAGATTTAAAATATCTGTTATAGTTTTCGAGATATGGCTGATCAAAAAATGCCGGCAGGAATTTTTCAAATTTACTTTACTGCCGTTTGGCTCAAAATTTTTTACTCAATTTTATTTTGTAAGTTACAGTTAATTATGGCAAATTTAATGCTACAAACAGAAATAGAATATCTTTTGTAGTTTTGAAGATATAGCTCATCAAAGAATTCAGCAGGATTGAAAAAAATATCCGACCTATAACCTAAATATTTTTTTCTCAAAAATTGTTCTATATATCATATTTAATACGTTAAGGTCAAAAATTGTAACTTGAACATGTTTATTAACTAGTTAGATACAGAAAATAAGTTTTACTAATATAATTTTTATTAATACATTATTATTATACAAATACCTATATCATAAATTGAACTACTCATAGATGCGATATTTTATGTCTATTTGACAGACATATTTATTAGGAATTTAAAACCAATACAATATTTATATGTATTTAGTACAAGAAAATATAATATACAGAATACAAATTATTATGTTTTATATTCTTTAAAAGTAGTTTATGAGTATGTAAATAATGAACGAATTGTAATTATTTTAATAATTTATTGCGCACTATGAAAATAAAACAATTTTATTGTAATATATAGCAGGGTTCGAAGATATATATCGATCGATAAATATCATGATATTTATTTTGATATATATCGTCATATTTTTGCAATGATATATATCCATTATATAAAAATATCAAATAGTTTTTGTGATATAGCCTCCGGAGAAGTGAAATTTTTCGTATTTTTCAGTTTTTCTACTTTTCCGAGGCTATATCTCGAAAACTAAATGTGATATGAAAACGCGCTCAACGGCATTAATTTTCTCGTGCTTCAGTTAACTTATAAACATAGTTTCAGCGATTTTTATTTTTTTTCAATTTTCCGCCAAAAAAATCGCAAAAAGCGGTTTTTTAACATTTTCTCGAAAACCAGAAGTCATATGCATTTGTAGATTGCACCACTGGATTCAGTGGGTCAAAATACATATGTATGTAAATTTTCGTTTTAATAATCCTACGATTAAGGATTTTTGGGAAAATTGAATTAAAATCTGAAAAAACCAAAGGGGTACCCCTTAGGAAATAATTAAAAATATTAAATTGCATAAAATTGTATGAAAATTTGCTTATAAGTCAATTCGGACACGGGGAATTCAACGCCGTTGAGCGCATTTCCATATCTTGTTTAGTTTTTGAGATACAGCCTCTGGAAAAGTGAAATTTTTCGAATTTTTCAGTTTTTCTACTATTCCGAGGCTATATCTCGAAAACTAAATGTGATATGAAAACGCGGTCAACGGCATTAATTTTCTCGTGCTTCAGTTAACTTATAAACATAGTTTCAGCGATTTTTATTTTTTTTCAATTTTCCGCCAAAAAAATCGCAAAAAGCAGTTTTTTAACATTTTCTCGAAAACCAGAAGTCATATGCATTTGTAGATTGCACCACTGGATTCAGTGGGTCAAAATACATATGTATGTAAATTTTCGTTTTAATAATTCTACGATTAAGGATTTTTGGGAAAATTGAATTAAAATCTAAAAAAACCAAAGGGGTACCCATTAAGAAATAATTAAAAATATTAAATTGCTTAAAATTGTATGAAAATTTGCTTATAAGTCAATTCGGACACGGGGAATTCAACGCAGTTGAGCGCATTTCCATATCTTGTTTAGTTTTTGAGATATAGCCTCCGGAAAAGTGAAATTTTTCGAATATTTCAGTTTTTCTAAATGTGTACAAAAACTAAAATTAAAAAATAAATTTCCAAAAAGTGATAGTTATCTGATATATATCCTATATATCAGATATTTTGATATTTATTATAAATATCATGATATTTACGAACCCTGATATATAGTAACACATTGTCAAGTATATTGATGCTGCAACCGGCCCTACAGCTAGTAGAGAAGTATACAGGCCCGCATGTCGACTGAATGTAACGGGATTGCATACGAACAGAGATTCAAGGGGCTTAGCATGAAAGAAAATTTGTTGCTGATCGCCGAACTGCGATGCCAGGTGACGTCACGACGCTGTTCAAACTTGTTACTTAGGACGTCGCGGTTCACGTTTGTACTATCTGTTGTAATTATATAGTTTTCGCGCAGTAACTAGAATTAAAATAAATTATATTTTATCCAGACAAAATATTACTATCTGTTTGAAAAATATTAACTGCAATATTTAAAAATTTATTACGTCTGTATTAATTATTATAAATGAATGAAACAAATTTTAAAGGGTTCAGTATGAATTTTTAAATGGCTCTAATCTGCAATTGCAGATCTTTGGTTAGTAATATTTAATAATTTACCTGTAATATATAATAATTGGACCTGTGTAGCATACAATAGTTTTATCTGTTTTATAAATATTAATTGCAATATTTAAAAATTAATTACGTCTGTAATAATTGTTGGTAATGCATGAAACAAATTTTAATGGGTTCAAAATGCACTTTTACATGGGTGTAATTGCAGACTTTTGGATGATTACAATCCGTCAACAACATTTAATTAAATAATTTTAATAAAATATAATTTATGATGAATGCACAAAAATAAATTGCATTTATTGCTAGATAGTAGATCTGCACATGCAGATCTGAGTAGATTACTATTTATGAAATTGAATACAATTATTTAAATTTTTTAATAGCTTTAAGTAACGTTAAAACTACCCCTGAGGCCCCGTTTCCACTAACATCTTTGTAGGGCGTGATTTGACGGCTGGTATCTGCCCTTCACGCGCCTAAATATATCACTTACCGAGATCTGCTACGACAGAGTGCCACACCTAGTAAAGGGTAAAAGGCGTGATGATATATTATACAAAGTAATAATTGTTTTAAAGTATTTTTACTAATAAAGATAATGGAAGTTCAAAATAAATTGGTTTAATGTAAAGTGAATCATTATCTTATAAACTTTAAAAATATAAAAATAAAATAAATAAATATATCATCACGCCTTTTACCCATTACTAGGTGTGGCACTCTGCCTAAGCAGATCTCGGTAAGTGATATATTTTGTCGCGTGAAATGCGGTTATCAGTCGTCAAATCACGGCCCTCAAAGATATTAGTGGTGAGGGAGCCACAGGGGTAGATTTTTAAATTGGTGAAAATTGTTTGTCGTCTTTGGGGATCGAACCAGGGTTCTCAAGAACTTTAAAAATAAGATAAATATATCACTTTCCCAGTAATGGGTAAAAGACGTGATGATATATTTATTTAAAAATTTATGTGTATTATGGTTATAAACTGGTATGGAATCCAAGCCAATTAGTTTACTAAAAAACTGGACAAGTTTTAAAAAATATAAATTATCTCTTTTTTCTCTCATGAATTCTCATCCAACTCTTCTAAAATCACAAACTTGCAGCTTTTCACCGGCACAAAATTGGCTTTTTAAAAAGAAAGGAGTGAATCACGGTCCCGTTTACACATAAATAAAAAAGCTCGGCGTGCATAATACACGAAGCAGTGAGCGACGCCAGCCGCCATGTTTAAAACTTGTATCTCACGGCGCCGTTACCATAGCTACTGGCTCGGATATAGCGGTGGTTATGTTCTCCAGTGACGCTGCTGGGTTCTGACGTCCGCAGCAGGATCTCCTGAACTTAGAGGAATGTTGGGAGGAACAGCAGGAATGGACAAGGAGGAAGAGTAGGTATTTGTGGTGGATAATATTCGATTTGAGTTTGTTGTATGTTATTGATTTCTAAATACAGGGTGTTTCAGGACTATTGTAACAAACTTTAACAGCTTATTCCTGAGGTTATTTTGAGCCAAAAATGTCATATGAACCTAGGTCCTATTCCTTCTAGTTACCAAAATACAAGAGGTTGAAGTTCTATAAATAACACGACATTTTCAAATTTTTGTAATCAAGATACTTTCGGAAAACAAAAATGTGCGCAAATAGGGGATGGGAAAGTTGGCTTCTATTTGGATATCTGTCTTGGTATTCTCTGGACGCATAACGGGCATTACCATTACATAATCCATAAATAAAAATCATAGCTGCATATGCAGCAGTACTATTACCATCCATTCTGAAACAATAATACAATCAAAAGTACAACAATTTTTAATTAAGACAAATAAGGTATGACTTTTCAATAAAATTCTTGTTTTCCGAAAGTATCTTGATTACAAAAATTTGAAAATGTCGTGTTATTTATAGAACTTCAACCTCTTGTATTTTAGTAACTAGAAGGAATAGGACCTATGTTCATATGATATTTTTGGCTCAAAATGACCTCAGGAATAAGCTGTTAAAGTTTGTTACACTAGTCCTGAAACACCCTGTATAGAGAAACTAAGTGAATATGATCTCGTATTGGTTTAAAATGTTTCTCCCTTATTTTGTAACTGTCAAAAAATATTCATTTTTTACTAATATCCATACGAGAGGTATGTATTTTTTACATCATTTCTATTATCATGATAACGCGTATTTTACGCACTGTTTTTTTTTACATTAATGCGTAAAATTAATTATTATATATTTTTGTGGTCTTCGAATTTAACTAAATTTAAACAGTACTAGGAATAAGTGGCTCAGTGGTATCAAGTCGGCCTGTGGATCTTGAGAACCCTGGTTCGATCCCCACAGACGACAAACAATTTTCACCAATTTAAATCTACTCCTGTGGCTACCCCTCCACTAACATCTTTGGAGGCCGTGATTTGACGGCTGGTAACCGCACTTCACGCGAAGAAATATATTACTTACCGAAATCTGATTATGGTAGTGTACCACTCCCAGTAATGGGTAAAAAGCGTGATGATATATTTATTTATTTTATTTATTTTGTTTGTACTGTAGTCGAAACAAATTCCATTGTTATTGTTGAAAAAGTAGGGTTATAATTTTGGTTTACTTTTCTGGCCGCACTAGACATAAAATAAAATATATCGCATCTAAATACGTCTCTGAATACAAGGTATTTAAACATTAATGAAGATCAATTACAGCAATTGTTTTATATATAAATAATAGTTGATGTTTTCTCTAAATTGATATATAATTTTATGTTCGACTGCATCATAATACCTTGTTTTACGACACTGTTTACTGTCCATAATCGGATACTTTATTGGACTAGTACGATAAAAATGCAAAATTTGGGCTGCTGTCAATGTCACATTAAAACAAAATTCAAAAGAAATAGTAGATATAATTTAAAGCATTTTATTACAATGAAATTACAATTAATTAATGTGGAACTTTTATAACTTGCCAAAATTTTATTAAAGTATGCACTGGATTATTTATTTTATTTTCATATTTAAACACCATTTTCTGTATGTATTATATGTGTCTTCAAACAATTGTTTCGATTTCGTTGGTAATAGACATTCTCATGCATTACATGCAAGATCTTTTATTTCTTTTGAAACGTCTTCAATGTCTTCATCCATCTCAACACTTTTTTCACTTTGACAATTTGATAAATAAAGCTACAAATGCTTAACAACGAAGCACATTTTGAGATGCAATTAAATGTTTTAAATGTAGGTATTGGCATAATCATATTTTAAGAGAAATCAAACATAAAACGTTGTATGCAACTCGTACATAATCGGACTTTATAGACTCGCCTTATTTATTAGCCTCGCTCGCTGCGCTCGCTCTGCCGTCAAATTCGGCTCGTCCAATAAAGACCTAAATTATGTACTTGTTACATAAACTACTATTATAGTATCGTCAAAATATAATTTGCAACAGTAAAAATAGTTATAACTTACTTAGAACTGAATACACATGATGAACATGATTATCCTTGGAATGGTACCTGAAAATAACAAAAGAAAACTTTATTAATAAACTAGCAAAGTACAAAAATAATAAATGTGTTTTACTGCTTCTATTTGAGAGTATCCTTCACTTTATCAGCCAATAGAAAACAATTTCCTGCAAATCTAAACCAATGACGAACCATCAAGATAACTTCTCCACGTCAAGGTGAGTAACACCGTCAATAAATTGTTAAAAAGTCCGAAGATCAACACTAGTAGAGAAGCAGTATAAATTACAGGAAACGGGCTAGTAAATTTAGCGGTCGGTAGCTTAGGTACCCTACGATTACCGACCGAGACCAGCAGGAGAAGCAAGGGAAGCAGGGGAACAGGAGAAGTAGGAGACGCAGGTTTCAAGCCCACACAAATGACCCGGAAAGTGGTGGCTATCGGCCATTTTACTACACGTGAAATCGTTGGTAAATTGTTGAGAAATGAAGTTGCAAGAGAAGTGAATTGTATATGAAAGTCTGTTTTCTATTACTACTTGTAATTTTTATCACACAAGTACAACAGGAACTTAATTCCAATGACACTAGTTTATATACTTTATTGTCAGTACGGTGGAGTGGATAGCGATATGGAATCCGGAGATCCCGAGTTCGAATCTCACTCAAGTTAAAAATTATATAAACTACTACACTGCGGCTCGGCGAGTGCGGATCCTGTACTGTAATTGGGATTAAGTTCCTGTTGTACAGTGTAACATAAATAAATAAATCAAATCTGATACTTTGTTTTGTAAAACATGGTACTACATTTATGCATTTATATGTTTACGTACATTTGAATCGTAATGAACTGTTTACTTAACTCTGTCTCTAGGGGTTAGAGACTTATAACTTGCTAGTCCGTGTAAAATTTATAACGGGCTGTTGACATTAGTTATCATGACAACATATTTAATTTTAAACGTTTGACACTTAAATATTTTTTGATTAAACAAAATCTGTCTACTTTGATTGAACATTTTAGTTATTACGTTATACTATTGCAATTAATTTTATTAAATATACATATATTGCGATTCGACCATTAACTTTCTATGCTCGCCTGTAAATTTCTGTATATCGGTCTTGCAATGTAAATAACTATTATTTATAATATACTACACAACAGAAACTTTATCCTTATTGCAGTACAGGGTTCAGACTCATAGTGCCGCATATTTTTAGCTAGAGTGGAATTAGAATTTTGGATCTTCGAAATCGAATACCATCATGCTAACTACACCTCTGTATTATTGGACCAGGCCCGACGAGAGGGGAGGGTAGGGGGGTAAAATACCCAGGGCTCGTGGAATTCAAAGGGCCCGGATGTGATGCTATTTTATAAATTGCTTTTAATTTTCTACTATTTCACCAATTTTTTATATTCTTTACTAAAACATGTATAACGAAATGTCTGATACACGTTTCCAACAATTTATTACATTGCATAAAGTACTAAATGACGAAATGCTTGATCAAGGGCCGGCCCCAGTTGCAAATTTTAAATAAATTTATACACTATTCAAAAGTACATTATTACATTGTTGCATTTTTGTTTGTTATATTACTACATTGTGTACAACACACATAGGCAAAGGCTCTATACATTTGTGCGTAGTGCTGTTTTGGTATCCCCTGCATTTATCGAATATGCAACTAGATATTAGATAGTCATACAGTGAGTATACAATACACATCGCTGCACCAATTAACTCAGAATTTTGTATTTAATTTTATTTATATTGTTATAACTTTATTTAGATATTAATAATTCTTATTGTTGTCATACATATATTTATAAATATATTTTTCTTGGTATCTTATATTTAATTAATAAATATTCAAAGTTAAAGGAGGCCCGAATTTTTTTTTCCCGGGGCCCGCTTTTTCTCTCGGCGCCCCTGTATTGGACAAATACTTCAGAATTTTTAAATCACACAGAAATTATAGTAATTTACATATACTATTCAGAAAGAAATTAATATTATTTTCAGTAGATTATAATGAAATCTAAACCATTTAAATATAGTTATAATATTGGTATAAGGTAGGTGATTCAGTGGTATCTTGAGAACCCTGGTTCGATCCCCACAGCCGACAAACAATTTAAAATTAAAGCTACCCCTGTGGCTCTTCCTCCACTAACATCTTGGGGGCCGTGATTTGACGGTTTTGCGCGAAAAAATATATCACTTACTGAGATCTGCTACGACAGAGTACCACACCTAGTAATGGGTAAAAGTCGTAATGATATATTTATTTATCGCTTCTATATTTAAATTGATATAAATTCGTCGTACTAATCTAAATATGTCGAGTTTGAATCCCGTTTCAGCTAAAAATATGTTAACACTGCGGCTTGGTGAGGCTGTACCCTCTACTGTAATTAGGATTAAGTTCTCATTGTACAGAGTATCATAAATAATAATAATAAAACAATATTGATCTGTAATATTCGTAGCAAATTTCTGTGTTTGCTGTTACGCACAACATGAACTTAATTCCATTTACTAGCTTATATAGGTCTTTAAATCTCTGAAACACACTTGTACGTCAATGAGGTTTGAACTTAGGAACTCTTAATTCAGCAGTACGGTGTATGGGTTATGGAATTCAAGTTCTGAGATCCCAAGTTCGAATCCAAATCAAGCTGAGAATTATATGAACTACCACACTACGGTTCTGTAATTCCGGATCTTGTACTATAATTGGGATTCAGTTCCTGTTGTACAGAGTAGCATAAATAAATAAATAATAATTAGGCAACAACAGAAAATTAATCCCAATTAAATATATAAGGCAGGCGCGGTGGCCGAGCGTGTGAAGGCACATCTCTTAGCATACTGTGACGTCACCCGAGCCAAGGTTCGTCAGTTCGAATCCGCCTACCGACAATGTGTGATTTGTCGTAAAATATAAAAAAAATACAGCTACATGTATTTATCACACTCGGGCGCTATAAGCTAGTCACTTATACGCCTTAAATAATCTGACTAAAGAAACCGGCAGTACGGCAGTGTTAAAACTGCGGCTCGGTGTGCCCGGCCCCTATGTTCCGAAACGGAATGATGGGACTCATTATATAAATATATAAGAATTTAATTACATTTTTGGTTATAAATTAAAGTCAGTAAAATTTGAACCCTTAATCTTTCGTTGGTAAAGCTACAACAATGAGTAATTTTTTGAAGCTACACGTCAAGTAACAATAAATGTATGCAATAACGAATCACTTATACATATAACTTGATAAATGTTCTTTGTACATTAGACTAGCAGATCTAAGTAGGTCAGGCAATTTCTATCAATTCATTGATGACATAATTACACATTGTAAATTGTTAGTACAAAACTATACAAATATATATATGTACAGAATTATACTCATCCAAAATTTTAATCGATTTGTATACATGATAAACTAATTATTGAAATATACACTAGAAGACTTGTTTTAGCAACCTATTTTATCAATATTTTAGTTAGCAAAAATATATAACAAAACTATAATACCTTTTTTAAGTTCTAAAGGTAATATTTGTTATATTTCACTCACTGTATCACTATAAAAATATTAATAAACATCTAAATGTCACTTTTCACTGAACTAAAACGCCATTTTTCCAACTAAGACCTGTCATTCAATTAAATTCAGTAATTAATTGACAAGTACTTGTGCGCATGTGCACTTGTATATGGTAAAGATATTTACATTTTTAGGGTGTTTGTATATTATTTACATATTTTGTTAGATATACAGGGTAAAAACTATGCATTGAAATATTTAAATTGAAGCCTGGAATTAAACTTAGATCTATTATTATTATAAGTAACAGTAAATGTTTTAATAATTGTTTCATTCATGACAAAATAGTTATATTTGTATAAAGTTCGCGAAATGAGTATTTATTATTGTGCGTGAAAATGTCACTTTTAGTCGAGAATAAAAAAGTTATTCTAACGCACCAAAAAACAATAATTTCGGTCTCGAAATACAAACAAACTTTTTATGCAATTGTCAAAAAAGAATAATACAATAATTATAGATTTATTCAAGTAAATTGAAGGAAAACAATCAAAAATATTATGAATTTGGTACTATATTATGTCGGGCATGATTTAATTATATGAATAATAGATCATTTACCAAGATCTGCAATTGCAGATCAATCTCAGAATAGGCCGGAAATCTATAGTTAATTAGATTTAATTTCAAAGTATTTTTTGATTTGCGTAAAAATACATTTTGTTAAATAAAATATATAACTATATATCATCACGCCTTTTACCCATTACTGGGTGTGGCACTCTGCCTAAGCAGATCTCGGTAAGTCATTTATTTTTTCGCGTGAAGTGCGGCTACAATCCGTCAAATCACGGCCACCAAAGATGTTAGTGGAGAGGGAGCCACAGGGGTAGATTTAAATTGGTGAAAATTGTTTGTCGGCTGTGGGGATCGAACCAGGGTTCTCAAGATCCACAGGCCGACTCGATACCACTGAGCCACCTACCCCATATACATTTTGGCTCAGTGGTATCGAGTCGGCCTGTGGATCTTGAGAACCCTGGTTCGATCCCCACAGCCGACAAACAATTTTCACCAATTTAAAAAAATCTACCCCTGTGGCTCCTCCACCACTAATATCTTTGGAGGCCGTGATTTGACGGCTGGTAACCGCACTTCACGCGAAAAAATATATCACTTACCGAGATCTGCTTAGGCAGAGTGCCACACCCAGTGATGGGTAAAAGGCGTGATGATATATTTATTTATTTATTTTATTTTATAAATTAATATCTTTTGACATTTATTTACTTATGTTATTCTATAAAATAGAAACCTAATTAAAATTACAGTATAGGGTCTGGACTCACGGATACGCAGTGTGATAGTTCACATATTTTTAGTGGGGCTTGAAGTCGGGACCTTGTAATCGAATGCCGTTACGCTAACCAAATCAAGGTGTCAGAAATAATTTAATTATATGAATAATAGGTTATTTATCCTGCAATTGCAGACCAATCCCAGAATAGGAAAGACGTTTTTATATTTATTAAATTTCATGTCAAAATATTTTTTGACATGTGCAAAAATAAAGTTTGTTAAATTAAAAATTAATTAAATAAAAAGTGGCAAAGGGCATTAAAATTTCATTATAACGCAGGTTGAAGTTTACGGTTTAATGGGTCAAAGATGAATCTGCTGCAGCCTTGGGAATAATCCGATGACGAATTAAAACCAGCGACACGAAAAATTTAAGACGTATACGTTAAACATTGATATTAGTATATGAGGAAAAGAGATAGACTTATACAGTTGTAGGTGAGGAATAAGGACAGAAATCATGAAAAGGTGATGGTTTAGGGGTGAGTTTTCATTTTGTCCACTCCCATTTAAACACCTGCTAACAACTGGTTCCATTTGAATTAAAACGAATCAAATTATTTCGATTATAATTTATTTATAATGATAATGATATCTTCTATTATAATCTACAATTGCAGAGCTACTACAGAATTAGTTGTAGATAGTTAAAGATTATATTTATTGAATTTTAATTTATTGTTTTTCGAATTGGAGCAGACCGAAATATAATATGCTCCACGTGGCGGCCTCCCCTCAACATGAACTAGCCCTGCTGTTCCTGCTGTTCCTGCTGCGGATGACTGGGAAACATCTCCCACGGGATTTCAAATGACAGTCGGTTTTAGAGAGATTTATGTTTAAAAATATATACGAATTTTCCTTCCAGCTTTTTACTTATTTACCTGCATTTTAAAAATTAGAATTTATATTTATTTTTGAAATTATAAACGCTGGAAAATCAATATGAAAATATTTTCATCTATTTTTATTCTATAGTTTTGTGCACTGAAAAGAAGACTTGTTAACCCATTAACCGCCAACGTCCCATTTTTGGGATGATTAAATATTTGGCTGTAATAATTTTTTTTACATTTAAAATGTATATTTTTTGTAATGAATATATTAATTAGTTATGTTATGACAGCCAGTCACAGCCAATTTTCAAATATTTGCAAAACCAATAATTTTAAAAATATTCAAAGTTACTTAATTTCGGTGTTTTTAACAATTATATTTCAAGGTCAGATATATTTTAACACTTAAGTATGTATAACTTTTATTATCAAAAACTTGTTTTTTAGAACTCAAATAAAGATATTTTTACTGAAAAGGTATTCTTTTATTGATCATTGAATTGCGGCGAGTATTGGGTTAAATAAATATATAGTCAAATGTTTTATCTAGGCTAGAGTGAATGATGTAGTGCAGCAGTTGCAGATCTTGGCAGATGACAAAATATCACACAATGAAATGCTGGGGTAGGTGGCTCAGTGGTATGTACATTTATGAACCCTGGTTTGATTCCCACAGCCGACAAATAATTTTTACCACTAAAAACTGTTTACTAAAATTTTTCGGCCTGAATTCTGCACGTATATATGAGTGGTTCAGATTCCACTATAAGCTTCTGCAAATGAGTTGGAAGTTCTTGTTTTTTATTTGACATTTATTTATTTATTTAACAATAAAGACAAAATTAATTGTCATCCATACACTTGGTGAAACTAGGTTTAATAAAATATATAAAATAAACACTTTTTCGGTAGATGGCATGGCCTGTTCCACAGAACTTCTCATGTCATCCTACCGTTTGTTAGAGATCTTATTCTCTGGTAGTACAGTTCTTCGTCACACAGCTTCTTCCATACTGATGAGCTCTAATAAGAGCGAAACGCGTCTATGATTACTAACTGTGCTGACCAGCCTCTGACGATGACCTCATAAGGTGACTTGGAGGTTGAATTTTGTGAGAATTAGACAAGTGTTTATTTTATATTTTTTATTTATTTATGTTACGCTGTACAACAGGAACTTAATCCCAATTACAGTACAGGGTCCGCACTCACCGAGCCGCAGTGTGGTAGTTTATATAATTTTTTAGCTTGAGTGAAAATCTAACCTGGGATCTCCGGATTTGAATTCCGTATCGCTATCCACACCACCGTACTGACGGACATTCATACATACACTGTGGTTCAGTGAACTCTTACATTGTAATTAGGATTAAGTAGAATAAATAAATAAATAATATTCTTCGTCACACAGCTTCTTCACGTGAACTTTGTTCTAGGTGAAGAAGTAAGTTATACCATACTGATGAGCTCTAATAAGAGCGAAACGCGTCTATGTTTACTAACTGTGCTGACCAGCCTCTGGCGATGACCTCATAAGGTGACTTGGAGGCTGAATTTTGTGAGACTTAGCCAAGTGTTTATTTTATATTTTTTATTTATTTGTTACGCTGTACAACAGGAACTTAATCCCAATTACAGTACAGGGTCCGCACTCACCGAGCCGCAGTGTGGTAGTTTATATAATTTTTTAGCTTGAGTGAAAATCTAACTTGGGATCTCCGGATTTGAATTTCGTATCGCTATCCACACCACCGTACTGACGGACATTCATACATACACTGTAGTTCAGTGAATTCCTACATTGTAATTGGGATTAAGTTTCTGTTGAACAAAGTAGAATAAATAAATAAATAATATTCTTCGTCATACAGCTTCTTCACGTGAACTTTGTTCTAGATGAAGGAGTGGGTTATACCATACTGATGAGCTCTAATAAGAGCGAAACGCGTCTATAATTACTAACTGTGCTGACCAGCCTCTGACGATGCCCTCATAAGGTGACTTGGAGGTTGAATTTTGTGAGACTTAGCCAAGTGTTTAGTTTATATTTTTTATTTATTTATGTTACGCTGTACAACAGGAATTTAATCCCAATTACAGTACACGGTCCGCACTCACCGAGCCGCAGTGTGGTAGTTCATATAATTTTTAGCTTGAATGAGATTCGAACTCGGTATCTCCGGATTCTAATTCCTTATCGCTATCCACACCACCGTACTGACGGACATACATACATGCATACACTGCGGTGAATTCCTACATTGTAATTAGGATTAAGTTTCTGTTGAACAAAGTAGAATAAATAAATAAATAATATTCTTCGTCACACAGCTTCTTCACGTGAACTTTGTTCTAGGTGAAGAAGTGAGTTATACCATACTGATGAGCTCTAATAAGAGCGAAACGCGTCTATGGTTACTAACTGTGCTGTCCAGCCTCTGAATTTTGTGAGACTTAGACAAGTGTTTAGTTTGATATTTTATTATTAAACCTAGTTTCACCAAGTGAGCATTCAAAGACAATTAATTTTGTCTTTGTTGTTTTTTTTTAAATAAATAATATATCATGGGGTAGATGGCTCAGTGGTATCGAGTCGGCCTATGGATCTTGAGAACCCTGGTTCGATCCCCACAGCCGACAAACAATTTTCACAAATTTAAAAAATCTACCCCTGTGGCTCCTCCTCCACTAATATCTTTGGAGGCTGTGATTTGACGGCTGATAACCGCACTTCACGCGAAAAAATATATCCCTTACCGAGATCTGCTTAGGCAGAGTGCCACACCCAGTGATGGGTGAAAGACGTGATGATATATTTATTTATTTATTTTTTTATCATCTCGTAATACATCAAATAAGTATCACAAACCCTTGAACAATCCACGAGCCATCGAATCATATTTCTGAAGTTGATAATATCCAAGTAACCTTTTCTGTTCTCTCAGCTTACAATATAATTTCGTATCGCTAATCTACGCCACCTGGGATGAGACGTCACGAGCCATGAAGCCACTAAACACAAAGCATCATCCTTGATCCCAGGAGATGAATTATCGAGAATGAAATTAAACCGTTTGTAAAGTGTAATGCTGTAATGCGTGTCTCATGTGACCTGGACGTTCACAGGCCTCGTTAACGCCGGAAAACGTATTGTATTCAGAGCTGGGCTGATCTTATATTCAGAATCACAGACGAGCTAGACAGCAGTTTGAGATGAAATACGACCAAGATATTTAAGATGACTGTCGTTATTGTTATCTGTTGTAAATGCTTTTATCTATGGCCGTGAGTAAAGTTGACTTTTAGTTGCCCAGCAACGAGTTGATAAAGTTACTTTTTGTTGCACGTGCACTGAAATGACTCCTTCTTACGGAATTCGAATCCGGAGATCCCGAGTTCGAATCGCACTCAAGTTAAAAATTATATGAGCTGCAATACTCCGGATTCTGTACTGTAATTAGGATTAAATTCCTGCTGTACAGCATAACATAATAGCTATTTATGAAACTAGTTAGGAAATGAAGGTTATTACCTTACGCATGTAAAACATACATAAGTAAGGTAATATAGTATGTTATGCATTAAGGGAGGGAAACAAGCGATTATTCCCTTGTGTGAAGCATATTATACTTTTCGTAACAAAAATTACTGTCTTATCGGGACAAATGTCAAATATGGGTTGCGTAACTAGTTACCTAGGAAACGCCGCAAACTGCTAATAATCGTAGTCTCTAGGGACAGAAACATCGCTCTAGGGAGAGAAACGTGCTAGCTAGGGAGAGAAACAGGGGAGAAACGCAGTGTTTCATACAATATTATTTGTACTTCCGTTCTAATAAATAGGAAAGAGCGTTTTTGAAATTATGAAATTTTGACATATTAATGACAGTTATAAATTCAAAAAATAAAAGAATAACACATCTGAATTCGTCTACCAAGATATCTGTTGCTATGTTACCTCATTATTTCACTAGTTAAAAAATGCAGTTCATTACCTAACTCAAATAAGTGAAATAAAACGTCTATTTCCTAACGGAAGTAGAAAAATAAATACTACATCTTTCATACATTATAATTCGGATTAATTTCCTGTTGTACAGCATGTAAAATAACCAAATAAATAATAATTTTCCTGTCCCGCGTGACAACCATAAGGTCGTGGGTTCGGGTCCCGCCCGTGGCGTCCATACAAAGGACATATCGGCATATGACTTTAGTAGTTGGTCCGATAAACTTAAAAAAAAAAATAATAATAAATTTCCCTGTAACATTTTTCCAAGGAAAAATAATTGATAAAAGCATCCCCAATCATATATCATCCCCTGTTTTCCATCGCTATTCGCATCACATAATCATTAACAACATATCAAGTGAATTCAGTCCGTACATCATAGTTGATCATTAATTTATCACGTGAAAAACTCAGCGAACGTGTGAGCAGAACGACTTCCATTAGCGGCAGACGTAACGAGATTATAAGATCGTAGTGGTCCACGTAGAGAGCGAGAGAAGAGAGAGTGGATGTCCGAGGAGAGAACAGTTGGAGAAGAGAGTGGTCGCCACTTCGTGTTGATTAAACTGGGTGAAATGGATTGAAAATAAATAAAATGTAAAGGATTGAATGGAGTTTAGAATAAGTAAATACTTCAATTGGGGTGTGGTTTTAGTAGGTAGGTTAAATATAAATAAGATAAATAAAAATATCCCACTGAGTGTGACCGCAACAGATTTTGGTAAGTGATATATTTCTTTGCGTAAAGTGCGATTATTAGTTATTGCAGAACTGCCATGTTCATGAATGACTAAAATTTTGACATATAAACATGCAGATGTGAATTCCTGGCTGAACCAGTTCAAAAAGTCAAAATTTTTATAATATGGTTCTATATAGTTCAGAGCACGAGAAATACTTTCGTTCAAACCGCGTTTCAATATCTCTTTTAGTTTTTGAGTTATATCGATTTTTGTCTTTTTTAAAATTCAACTTTGAGACGCCATAACTCAAAAACTAAAAGAGATAATGAAATGTGGTTTGAACGAGTGTATTTCTCGTGCACTACTTAACTTGTACCGGTATTTTGAAAATTTTGAATTTTTTTTTAATTTTTTTCGAAATTTTCTTTTGGCGATATTTCAAAAAGTTGATAATGTAAATATGAAAACACCAGTGAATTCCTCGCGTGAAAATACATAGGTATGCAAATTTTCAGAAGAAAATTCGTACGGATACATTTTTTATTACAAAAAATCGAAAATGGCCGTTGGTGTTTTTACGAATTTTGGCCATTTTTCGTTTTTTTGTAATAAAAAATGTATCCGTGCGAATTTTATTGTGAAAATTTACATACTTATGTATTTTTACGCCAGAAATTCACTGGTGTTTTCAGATTTTCATTATCTTTTCAAATTTTTGAAATATTGAGGAAGAAAATTTTTGTAAAAAATTGAAAAATTTTCAAAATTTTCAAAATACCTGTACAAGTTAAGTAGCGCACGAGAAATACACTCGTTCAAACCGAATTTCAATATCTTTTTTAGTTTTTGAGTTATGGGCTTTCAAAGTTGAGCTTAAAAAAAGTCAAAAATCGCTGTAACTCAAAAACTAAAAAAGATATGAAGATGCGCCTTGCGCCATTCGATTTCTCGTGGTCTGAATTATATAGAACCACATTTTAATAATTTTCGATTTTTGAACTGGTCCAACCCAAAATTCTCATTATTTGTATGTACGAGCTCTTAAACGAAGAATTTGCGAACAAACCTCTACACAAAAGAACTTTTGGATTGTTTTGAGGTTCTAAATTTATACCTAACGTTTAGTTAATGTAATTTTAAAGTAATTCAAATTCATTTAATTTGTTTAAACTTAAAATGTTTCTTTTAGACTATAGACTATTACACTTCAATGCATTGCTGAAAATATTATTTTCCCTATGTTTACTTTTAAAATAAACGCTCGAATGTATTGCTGTCAAACTTTTGAACTGTAACTATGGTAATGATACATTCCTATGTTTACTGATAAGAACAACTCCCGGTATCTATTTACATCTTAAATACCCTAACTACCATGTTATCTATTACAACAACCCCTATTGTTCACCCCCGTAGCATCTAGTAGAAATCAATCAACTATTACCTCTGTAGATTTCCAACCATGCGGTAATTAAGCCAGCAGGGTGTGTTCTCATGCACGTGTGTCGCGTGACACCGCGTGACACGTGTTACAGATACGTCACGCACCCGACCTCGCACCCCCGCTGTCAGGAAAACAAACGTCAATGACGTGACTCTCATTAGTGTCAATTAAAACTGAAGAGGTCGATTGAATCAGTTCGGGTGATATTGTAACAGACACAGAAAACTGACAATCAAGTTTTATAAATATCTGTAGGGGTGAAAAATATTCAATTTAATTCTGGATCTTGCTAGATTTGTTTTTCGCATATTGATCATTAAATATAAATAAATATATCATCACGCGTTTTACCCATTACTGGGTGTGGCACTCTGTCTAAGCAGATCTCGGTAAGTGATATATTATTTCGCGTGAAGTGCGGTTACCAGCCGTCAAATCACTGCCCACAAAGATGTTAGTGGAGGGGGAGTCACAGGGGTAGATTTCAATTGGTGAAAATTGTTTGTCGGCTGTGGGGATCGAACCAAGGTTCTCAATATCCACCACTGAGCCACCTACCCCATAAAGTTGTATTTATGAACGAAAAATTCGTGTATTAAATTACTTATTATATATATTTAATTTACGAAAAAAGTGTTTTTTTTAATATTGTCATAGGTTTAATTTGACATTTTGTAATTATATTTATTTCTTTGACAGCTGTCAAAAAAATTATTAATTTTATCGGCGTAAAATTAATTCAATATGCAAAAAATTATCTATACAATATATAATGAAAGCATATTTTTTTAAATTTGTAATTCATGAAAATTGTTATTTATCAAATACAACATTTTCTGACGATATGTAAAATAAATTATTAATATAAAAAATAACGACATTTACCTTATAAGGTGTTGTACCGCGTCGTAGAAGATCACAATAAGAGATATATTTACGCACATAAAATGCGATTACCAGTTGTCAAATCACGGCCCCTAAAGATGTTAATAAATGGGATTTGTAATTTTTATTTTGGTGAAAATTGTTTGTCGGCTATGGGATTTGAACCCGGGTTCTCAAATCCACTCGATACGACTGATTAATTAATTAATTAGAACTTTACATACCTTCATACAGATAATATTTCATTTATTTGAATCAAAATTATAAGATACTTAAAAGTTTTTAAGTATATTACTATTAAATAAAAATATATTTTTTTTTGTTTTGACGGCGGTAAAACAGTTAAATAATTTATTAAATTGTACCTTATGCGATATATTTATTACGCGAAAAGTATAGTTAGTATGCAGGTAAATAATATAAAACATATACACACGATAAACCTTAAATAATTTATTTTCTGTACACCGACAAATACTCGTTAACAATTTATGCTACATTTAAACTTAAAAAAGAGTTAAAAAATATAATAACCTATAAACTATTAAATTATTTACATCAATAATGCTTTGTATGTATTTCACCATCATATATCAAGTTTCGTTTTATTAATTTCACATAGACTATCTCCAAAATAAAACTTAGTAGCGCTATAATTAACCCTATGATTAAAACACCAAATGCTCCTTGCATATGATCAATAGTTAACCGTTGTTCGTTTCCCTCATTCCTAGGAAGGGTATTTCGGTATTTGTACAACCAGATTCTCTGTAGATCTTTATGCCATTTAAACATTAAACCACTGTCTCGTATTTTATAGATTAATTTATCTATTCGAGCTTTTAATGGATATCCTTTCGTCATATAAAGCTCAGAAGCATAGGTAAGATAATCAATACAATAAATAAGAGGTTGTCCGTCAGCATCACGATATTTCAAAGCTTCAAACTGTGTATGAGCTTTCAAAGTACAAAGTGCAAAATCGCGACTATAAGCTACTCGTTTTAAACAAGCATCAGAATCGTGACAACTTGTCCAATCTTTAACTATTTTAGCCACTTTCCAATCATCTAAGTTTGAATAGAATCTTCTATGTGTTGGGAGAATTTGATACTCCATTTTGCTTTGCAATACTTCTTCTATTGTTGATATTTGTCGCTCATAACTTGGTTTAAGTAGCACACCTATAAGTTTAGCTTGATATGCTGCAATAAAATGCAACCCAAAAAATAGCCAAACCATAAATGAAATTCTACTAGATATTTTGTTAGGAGTTTCATTAGCACTTAACCCTAAAAATGCACTGAAAATATATATTAAACTATTATTAGGGTTATTATAATTTGATGTGTCCTTTGGAGGACAATAGCATAATCCCCAAACTATAAATGATACTAAAAAATAAGTTAGTATCATTGATAACCACGCAGTTATTTTAAACGGTTGTAATAAGTTTTTCCAACGCGGAGCTATTTGTGCTTTAGGTACACACCACGTCAAAGATTCTTGCAAATGACAGACTGTGTAGTCCAAGTACATTCTGCGTTCAGTAGTAGGCCCAAAAGCTCCCATACCAATGTCAGCATTCTTCTCTCGAAGTACTTTAACAGTACCAGTAACATTACCATCAACAGTAGCCAAACCCCAATCATGTGGAACAGTTGACGAAGAGAATTGAATTGTGAAGTTGGCTACACTTGCAATAGCTTTTGTCATTCGTACTTCAATTCCTTGAGTAATATTAAGGATGGCGTTATCAAGGATTATACCATTGTCTGGAGGAAGGACAAATGGCGGCCAAATTAAAACCCGGATTCGAACTGGACAACCATGAAGATTTAATGGTACTTTATTAGGAAACAAATTAGTGTTGGTTTGGAGGTTTCCATAGGAACATGTGTCTATTTGTACTGGAGATATGGAAGCTCCACAATTTTCTTCTGTATATGGAAACCATGTAAATATGTTTAAAATTGTTTCATTTTCTGTAGAAGGCATCAATACTATAGCGTTCATAATATAATAATTCCATACAGCTTCTACAAAACTTTGTAGACTATTGTCACTATTTGCAAAACTATAAAAAATATATTTAGATCTTGCATTCCATAAAGCTAATTTATCCAATTGTTTCGGCAATATTAAGTCATCCAAATGTTCTGCTACGATTACACTATACTCTTTTCTAACATCCCAAAAATTAACTGTAAACGTATTAAAATTAAAAAACTTTTTGACATGTTTCCTTGATTGATACAGCCCTTCAAGTACTGTACTATCTCTTAAAATATCAGTAGTGTAGACTGAAACAGTAGGTCGCTCAACAAAGTAAGTTTCAGCAATACTTGCAATACATTTTCTCGATGATTCAATTAACCCCAAATCTTGTAGAGGGTACAGCACTGCACAAGCGAATATAAACATTGAAGAAAGAAAGAAAATATAGAACATGACGGCTACTATTTGTTCGATACATTTAGATGCACTTAAACTAGTAAAGCTTTTATATAAACACGATGAACACACCCACGCAGATAGTTAAATAGTTTGAACAAATATTTGACTGATTAATGGTTTAAATAAAATGTGAATCATAATTTGGTTTAATTTTTAATTTAGCAAAGGTTGTTGTTTGAGTTTAGCTGTACTGTATTAAAAAAACAATAGTAATTAACAGAAGATAAATATTTGTTGTGTACGGTATTTAAATGTTCCTGTGTAATGTAATGATTTTTTTTCTAGTTGTACAGTGCATGTTTTATGTTATTATTAATGTAGAATGGTTTGATAATATCAAAGTTATCATTTTATCGCTAGTTCATAAAGTAAACAAGTTTGCTATTCTACTACCACCCAATAATAATAATAGTTTATATTTTAAGAGAGTAAAGTAAAGTAAAAAACAAATATTGAATCACAATCGCTTTATACACAAACAAACAAATTAATTATTTAACAAATAAGACTATTGATAGCATTTAAGACTAGTAGGAATGAAAAATAATCCTATTTAGTTTTTAATTAACTACTATGAATTTAGCTACATATGTCATATTTTCAAGCAAATAATTTTATAGAGAATTTCGAATATCTTTGTCTATCATGCACACAAGAGTAATGAAGTCCATTGAATACTAACAAAATATGTTTCTTCTAGGTAGCACTGTCAATGGTTTTGAATCACTTTTTTCCCCTAGGGAGTACTTATAATTTTTATTTCCCTCGGTAAATAATAAAGTTAACATTATTTACTGGTTGTAAATAATAGTATGTTATGCATCAAGGGAGGGAAACAAGCGATTATTCCCGCGTGTGAAGTTGGCAAACCGAGACGTAAGCGAGGGCTGAAGTCGAGGTTTGCTAACTTCACACAAAGGATAATCGTGCACTCCCGTGAAGCATATTTTGCTTTTCGTAACAAGTGCACAAAAATTACTGTCTTATCGGGACAAATGTCAAATATGGGTTGCGTAACTAGTTACCTAGGAAACATCGCAAACAATTAATAATGGTAGTCTTTAGGGAGAGAAACATGCTACCTAGGGGAGAAAAGCATTGTTTGTCTCTCTAAAATTAGGAAATAAGAACGTGTTTTTTGCGCATGTGTTATGAAAAATAATGATTTTGATAAGAATAAAGTTACATTATTTACTGGTTGTAAATAAAATACATTGTTAGATAAATCTATATAATATATCCTGAAATGAAACAAAATGGCAGCCATTTGGAAAACATGAATTCAACATAATTTGTGAAAATAAAATTTCCTTGACTCCATTTAGTTTTCTTAACTTGTGAATAACTTTCCTCATCTCAGCTTATAATTTAATTACGGTATTATAATTATTATTTTGTATGAATGCCATCAACAATTTCCTTTTTAATTAATTTCTCATAAACTAACTCAAAGATAAAAGATAATAGTGCAAAATTTAACCCTATAACTAAAACAACAAACGCTCCTTGCATATGGCCAATAGTTAACCGTTGTTCTTTTCCCTTATCAATAGGCAAAGTATTTCTATATTTATAAAACCAGATCCATTGTAGATCTCTCTGCCATTTAAATATCAATCCACTGTCTCTAATTCTATATATTAATTTATCTATCCGAGCTTTTAATGGATATCCTTTCGTCATATAAACCTCAGCAGTATAAGTAAGATGATCAATATAATGGATAAGAGGTTGTCCATCGGCATCTCGATATTGAAAAGCTTTAAATTCTGCATAAGTCCTTGTTGCACAAAACCCAAAATTGTTTCCATAAGCTACTCGTTTCAAACATGCATCAGAATCATCACAATCTGTCCAATCTTTAATTATTTTTGCCACTCTCCAATCTTCGATATCCGCAAAGAATATTCTCTCAGTTGCTAGTAATTGATACTCAATATTACTAGTAAACATTTCTTCCACAGTTGATATTTGTTGATCATAGCTTGGTCTTAATAAGACACCTATAAGTTTAGCTTGATATGCAACAACAAAATGTAAACCGAAAAATAACCAACATATAAATGAAATTCTACTAGATACTTTTTTAGGAGTTTCACTAGCACTTACCCCTAAAAAAGTACTGAAAATATATATTAAACTTTTGTTAGGATTGTCATAAGTTGATGTATCTTTAGGCGAACAATAACACAATCCCCAAACTATAATAGACACTAAGAAATAAGTTAGTATCATTGATAACCAGGCAGTTATTGTAAATGGTTTCAGTAAATTCTTCCATCGAGGAGTTTCTTTTGCTTTAGGTACACACCATGCAACAGTATCTTGAACATGACAGACAGAATAGTCACAGTACATTCTTCGTTCAGTAGTGGGGGCAAAAGTCCCAATACCAATATCAACCATTTTGTTTCTTAATTCTTTAATAGTTCCAGTAACATTACCATCAACTGTAGCCATGCCCCATTCTTGTATACCCGTTAACATAGAAAACTGTATTGTAAAGTTGGCCACTTTTCCGATAGCTTTTGTCATTTGTACCTCGATTCCTTCTGTAATATTAGAAGCATCATTTTCTGGAGGAAGGACAAATGGCGGCCAAATTAAAACCCGGATTCGAACTGGACAACCATGAAGATTTTGTGGTACTTTATTAGAAAACAAATTAGTGTTGGTATGGAGGTTTCCATAGGAACATGTGTCTATTTGTACTGGAGATATGGAGGCTCCACAGTTTTCTTCTGAATATGGGAACCATGTAAATATGTTTAAAATTGTTTCATTTTCTGTTGACGGCATTAGTACTATAGCGTTTATAATATAATAATTCCATACAGCTTCAACAAACTTTTGTAGAACATTTTCACCATTAGTAAAACTATAAAAAATATATTTGGATCTTGCATTCCATAACGCTAATTTATCCAATTGTTTAGGTAATATTAAGTCTAGCAAATTTTTTGTTACTGTTACACTATAATCCTTTCTAACTTCATTAAAGTTAACTGTAAACGTATTGAAATTAAAAAACTTTTTGTCATGTTTCCTAGAGTGATACAGCCCTTCAAGTACTGTACTATCCCTTAAAATATCAGTAGTGTAGACTGAAACAGTAGGTCGCTCAACAAAATATCTATCAGCTATACTAGCAATGCACTTTTTCGAAGATACAATTAATTCCAAATCTTCTGAAAAAGGATTGAGTATTGCACAAGCAAATACAGACATTAACAAAAAAATGAAAATATGGAGCATGGCGACTAGTGCTTGATTTCTACATTTAGATTAACGCTTTTATATTAACATGCTCAACACGAGCATATGTTAAAAGTAGATTAGTAAAATCAATTATCGTTTAAATTATATACAAGCAATTTTTTGTTATTTATTTATAAAGAAATTATGTAATATTAACCTGAAAATTACTTTGAAAATATAGTACCAGACAACAAAATAATATAAACCTGCAAAATGGTAGTAAACGAATTTAATTTGTTTCGCGCACATAAAAGACGATATATGACGTTCTAAAATAAAACCAAGAATAACAAAATGTGCCTGCAGATTTATTTTGAACCATCTTTTATATTTTAGCGTGGGAGCGAATAAAATCCGCATCTTCGGAGTTGCAATTTAACTTCTTAGGAAAATTGAAAAACTTGGTAATGTAAGTGGCTTGAGTATTCAATGACAGCCCGGGTTCTTTTACCGAATATTACCCGGTTTGTTATTCAATTTAGGTGCGTAACATCTGCCTTTCCGGCCTGTAACACCGGAAATGTAAATACAGGAAGAGGATAATGCCACTGGCATTTCAAATAAATTGAAATAAGTTTTGTTTGGAATGAACTTGTTAAGATGTATGTACTTTTAGTAAACAAATTATTGACAAATATTTTTAATAAATTGCTATTAGCATAGTACCACATTTAGAAATAGGACAAAATTAATAATGATTAATTAATTTTATTTTATGGGATAGATGGCTCAAAAATATCGAGTCGGCGTGTGGATAATGAACTCGGGTTGAAGTCTTAAAACTGACAAATAATTTTTACCACATTGTGACTTCCCGTCCATTAATAATTTTGAGGGCTTCAATTTGACGGTCTTTATATAAATGTATCACTTACTGAGATGTGCTACAGCAGATTGCCACACTCAGTAATAGGTAAATGGCGTGATGATATATTTATTTATTTTATTTGAAACACTTTAAAATTATCCTTGTAGCTCTCCTTGAAATAACATCTTTCGGGTCCGTAATTTGACGGCTGGAAACCGCACTTTACATAAAATATATCACTTACTGAAATCTGTAGATGCTACACCCAAAAATAGGTAAAAGGATTGGTGATATATTTATTTGAATTTTAATTACATTATGCATTTTGGTGGAGGCGCATTTAAATACATACATATATAATATAACGCTATACCTCAAAAACTGGGGTAGTACGAAAAATTGAAGAATTATTTTACATGATTCAATATTTGCTTCCTATTCAGACACAGCACACTCACATTCATAATGACTTTCATACAAGCTTGTTTATTCCACACACTTGGATTTTTTTTGTACTAATAATAATTATAATATATCTTCGCTATTAGTCGTGCTCTAACTTTACTAAATGTTTTACAATGAAATCCTTTTTGATGAAGGTTATTATCTTACGCATGTGAAATTTGCAAAACGAGGAGTAGCCGAGTTATGTAAACACATAAGTAAGGTAATGACCTTCATTTCCTTACCAGTTTCATACATTTTTTTTTTATTTCCGTTCTAATAAATACGAAAGAGCGTTTTTGAAATTATGAAATTTTGACATATTAATGACAGTTATAAATTCAAAAAATAAAAGAATAACACATTAGAATTCGTCTACCAAGTTATCTGTTGCTATGTTACCTCATTATTTCACTTGTTAAATAATGCAGTTCATTACCTAATTCAAATAAGTGAAATAAAACGTCTATTTTCTAACGGAAGTAGAACATATACTATTATAGTTTACTATTTAAAATAGTTTAATTTGTTCTACATTTTGAAAACCACTGGTTCAATATAGGATTTGTTTTTACTTATTAATTAGCCTATTTTATGTATATAACATTTTTCTTTAAAATCATTAGTTCCCTCAAATCAGGAGTGGTAAATTAGTTTTTAACATATTGACTGGTAGCACAAGCTCTGTATTTGTCTGTTTTAAGAGCAGTGTTTTTGGGTATTTTAGCTATCTCTAACATGTTAAAACCGTGCTCTTAGAACACCCAAAAACAAAGCTTATGCTACCAGCTATAATCTCTATGAAAAGTATTTACTAATATACAGAAAAAAAATAAAATGTCCCCAGACGATAACCAATTATATTCTCATTAACAATACCGTAACAATAGATACAAAATATGATATTGTTAAGTTATTATATTTAAATTATAAGTATCAGTAAAGTTTCCTATGAGCTTTATTATCAACCATCAACTTTGTTTCCATTAATTTCATATAAACTAACTCTAAAATAAAAATAAGCAAAGCAAAAGTTAACCCTACGACTAAAACACCAAACGCTCCTTGCATTCCTTCAATAGTTAATCGCTGATCGTTTCCTTTATCTATAGGAAGAGTATTTCTATATTTATACAACCAAATATAATCTAGATCTCGTTGCCATTTAAATAATAATCCACTATTCAAAACTCTGTAAATTAATTTATCTATTCGAGCTTTTAACGGATACCCTTTAGTCATATAAAACTCACAATTAAATGAAATATAATCAAAACAATAAACTAAAGGTTGTCCATCAGCATTGCGATATTTTAATGCTTCGAATAAAGCATGTTCTTTAGAAGTACATAGAGCAAGATCACGGTTATAAGCTACTCGTTTTAAACAAGCATCGGAATCATCACAGTTTTTCCAATTATCAATTACTTTAATATCTCTCCAATCACCAGTATTTTCATAAAATCTTCTTAGTGTTGGCAATAATTTAAACTCAATTTTACTTTGTAGTATATCTTCTATTGTTGATATTTGTTGCTCATAACTTGGTCTTAGTAGCACGCTTATAAGCTTAGCTTGGTATGCAACAATAAAATGTATACTGAAAAATAACCAAAATATAAATGATATTCTACTAGATAATTTGTTAGGAGTTTTATGAACAGATAGACCTAAAAATGCACTAAAAACATATATAAGACTATTCTTAGGGTTGTTATAAATTGATGTGTCTTTTGGAGGGCAGTAGCACAACCCCCAAACTATAAAGGATACTAAAAAGTAAGTTAGTATCATTGATAACCACGCAGTTATTTGAAACGGTCGTAATAAATTTTTCCAGCGAGGAGCGTTCTGTGCTATAGGTACACACCAAGATTCAGCAGACATCACATGACTGACTGTATAATCACAATACATTCTTCTTCCTATAGCAGGTCCAAAAGACCCTATGCCAATATCAGCGCCCTTCTCTCTAAGTACTTTAATAGTACCAGTAGCATTACCATCAACAGTAGCCATGCCCCAGTCATGAGGAATAGTTGTCGAAGAGATTTGAATTGTGAAGTTGGCTGCACGTGCGATAGCTTTTGTAATTGTTACATCAATTCCTTGAGTAATATTAAGGATGGTGTTATCAAGGATTATATCATTGTCTGGAGGTAGGACAAATGGCGGCCATATTATAGCTCGGATTCGAACTGGACAACCATGAAGGTCTAGTGGTACTTTATTAGGAAACAAATTTGTGTTGGTTTGGAGGTTTCCATAGGAACATGTGTCTATTTGTACTGGAGATATGGAGGCTCCACAATTGTCTTCTGAATATGGAAACCATGTGAATATGTTTAAAATTGTTTCATTTTCTATAGAAGGCATCAATACTATAGCGTTTATAATATAATAATTCCATACAGCTTCTACAAAACTTTGTAGACTATTGTCACCATTTGTAAAACTATAAAAAATATATTTAGATCTTGCATTCCATAAAGCTAATTTATCCAATTGTTTCGGCAATATTAAATCGTCCAAATGTTCTGCTATGATTACACTATACTCCTTTCTAACTTCCTTGAATTTAACTGTAAACGTATTAAAATTTACAAACTTTTTGTCATGCTTCCTTGATTGATACAACCCTTCAAGTACTGTACTATCTCTTAAAATATCAGTAGTATATATTGAAACAGTAGGTCGCTCAACAAAATATCTATCAGCTATACTAGCAATGCACTTTTTTGAAGATACAATTAATCCCAATTCTTTGGGAGGGTAGAGCAATGCACCAGCCAATACAGGCATTGATGAAACCAGGAACAAATATAACATGGCGTCGACTGTTTGTTTCCTATATCTAGTAATGCTTTTATATAAATACATTGGACACACACGCAATTTGAAAGTGGTTAATTAAATAGTTTTAAAGCAAATATTTGAGGGTGTAATGGGTTGAAGGATACATGAATTATTCTTGTTATTTGTCTTTAGTTATACTGCAAATATGAATGAAACAATACATGACATTTTTATGTTAGTAGATTACTATCAATCAACTGACGTCGATTAACAACAATCGATTGATTATTTCCTGGATATATCAAACACTGCATTGAAACAAAAAAAATATGTAATCAAATTTAAAGCTAATTCTCATCCACAATTTGTTCGTTATATTTTAATTGTTGTATCCTGATAATTAGTTTCCGATTGACAATGAAATACAGATAAAAATAATTATTACATTATTTTCATTTATTTATTATTATGGGGTAGGTGGCTCAGTGGATCTTAAGAATCCTGGTTCAATCCCCACAGCCGACAAACAATTTTCACCAAATTAAAATTTACCTCTTCACTAACATCTTTGGGGGCCGTGATTTGATGGTTGCTAACCGCACTTCACGTGAAGAAATATATCACTTACCGAGATCTGTTTCGGTAGATTGCTACACCCAGTAATGGGTAAAAGCAGGGTTCGAAGATATATATATCGATCGATATATATCATGATATTTATTTTGATATATATCGTCATATTTTTGCAATGATATATATCCATTATATAAAAATATCAAATAGTTTTTGTGATATAGCCTCCGGAAAAGTGAAATTTTTCGTATTTTTCAATTTTTCTACTTTTCCGAGGCTATATCTCAAAAACTAAATGTGATATGAAAACGCGCTCAACGGCATTAATTTTCTCGTGCTTCAGTTAACTTATAAACATAGTTTCAGCGATTTTTATTTTTTTTCATTTTTCCGCCAAAAAAATCGCAAAAAGCGGTTTTTTAACATTTTCTCGAAAACCAGAAGTCATATGCATTTGAAGATTGCACCACTGGATTCAATGGGTCAAAATACATATGTATGTAAATTTTCGTTTTAATAATCCTACGATTAAGGATTTTTGGGAAAATTGAATTAAAATCTGAAAAAACCAAAGGGGTACCCTTTAGGAAATAATTAAAAATATTAAATTGCATAAAATTGTATGAAAATTTGCTTATAAGTCAATTCGGACACGGGGAATTCAACGCCGTTGAGCGCATATCCATATATTGCTTACTTTTTGAGATATACCTTCTGGAAAAATTAAATTTTTCGAATTTTTCAGTTTTTCTACTTTTCCGACGCTATATCTCGAAAACTAAATGTGATATGAAAACGCGCTCAACGGCATTAATTTTCTCGTGCTTCAGTTAACTTATAAACATAGTTTCAGCGATTTTTATTTTTTTTCATTTTTCCGCCAAAAAAATCGCAAAAAGCGGTTTTTTAACATTTTCTCGAAAACCAGAAGTCATATGCATTTGAAGATTGCACCACTGGATTCAGTGGGTCAAAATACATTTGTATGTAAATTTTCGTTTTAATAATCCTACGATTAAGAATTTTTGGTAAAATTGAATTAAAATCTGAAAAAACCAAAGGGGTACCCCTTAGGAAATAATTAAAAATATTAAATTGCATAAAATTGTATGAAAATTTGCTTATAAGTCAATTCGGACACGGGGAATTCAACGCCGTTGAGCGCATTTCCATATCTTGTTTAGTTTTTGAGATATAGCCTCCGGAGAAGTGAAATTTTTCGAATTTTTCAGTTTTTCTAAATGTGTACAAAAACTAAAATTAAAAAATAAATATCCAAAAAGTGATATTTATCTGATATATATCCTATATATCAGATATTTTGATATTTATTATAAATATCATGATATTTACGAACCCTGGGTAAAAGGCGTGATGATATATTTATATATTCAAACCAATTCATAGTAATTAATGTCGTTCGATCATAATCGATGCAAATAGTATAATCTATCGATCGCAATAAATCGAACTCAATTGTCCGATGTAACCGCTACCTTACTGTATAATACAGATAATAATTGTCAGTTATATAGTGCATGTAGTAAGTGATTATTTATGCAGTATAATTTGATAATATTATAGTTTTAATGTTGTTACCAGGCGATAAAATAAATAATGTTAATATTTTACCACAACTCAATAATAAAATGCACTGCCATTTAAATCGGCATTAAGCAAATAGTTTTGTGAGTAAGTGTGAATATTAGTTAAATTTCTCAGATAAATTATCTAAAAATTGCGATATAGTTATTTACGTTTTAAGTCCGGTAAATACATTTTGTTTCCACCTTTTATTAAAAAATCTACTCCTGTTGCTTCCCCTCCACTAATATCTTTGTGGACCGTGATTTGACGGCTGGTAACCGCACTTCACGCGAAAAAATATATCACTTACCGACATCTGCTTAGGCAAAGTAGGTATAGTATAAGTATTTATGGTAACTAAGTACCATAATAATTACAGTGCGTAGCCCTATAAAATTTTACAGGCTCATAGAAGAGACATGTAAAGTTTTACAAGGCTCATCCGATCAGCACTAATCCAATTTTTTAATCTTTCGGGAAAGTGGTAACTCAAAATAATTATAACAAAATATTGTGTGGTATATTTGGTACCTATATATTCTTTAACTGGAATTGAAATCACATAAATATAGGGCGAATTATATAAAATAGTATCAAATAAATAAATAAATATATCATCACGCCTTTTACCCATTACTGAGTGTGGCACTATTCCAAAGCAGATCTCGGTAAGTGATATATTTTGTCGCGTGAAGTGCGGTTACCAGTCGTCAAATCACGACCCTCAAATATATTAGTGGAGGGGGAGCCACAGGGGTAGATTTTAAATTGGTGAAAATTGTTTGTCGGCTGTGGGGATCGAACCAGGGTTCTCAAGATCAAATCGTGTCATCAAAAACAAAGATTGATATAATAGGCATGTCTCAGCTCAGTACAACCGCTGATATTTTTCGTTATCAATTATTGTAACATTTTAACTGTATAGCGGTCTTCGGCGGCCATTTTAACCAATTACATTTATTTCATTAAAAATAGTCTTTCGAAATTAAATAATCAGTGACATTTTTCATTATTAATTATGACAGCACATTTTGATGACATGTTTTGTCACTTAATAATGTTTTGTTTGAACCCTACCATTAACTTTTAAGTATCTTTTAATTAATTTCTCAAAAACTATTTCTAAAATAAAGATTAGTAGAGCAATAATTAACCCCAAGGCTAAAACTACAAAAGCTCCTTGCATATGATCAAGAGTTAGCCGTTGTTCATTTCCTTCATCTATAGGAAGTGTCTTTCTATATTTGTACATCCAAATCCATTGTAGATCTGACCTCCATTTAAAAATTAATCCACTGTCTCTAATTCTAAAGATTAAGTCATTCATTCGTGCTTTTAGTGGATATCCTTTCGTCATAAAAACTTGACATTCATAAGTGATATAATCAAAACAATACACTAACGGTTGTCCATCGGCATCTCGATACTGCAAAGCATCAAACTCCGCATGAGATTTCGACGTACAAAGCGCTAAATCGCGCTGATAAGCAACTCTTTTTAAGCATGCATCAGAATCGTGACAACTCGTCCATTCTTTCAATATTTTTGCAACTCTCCAATCGTCGGCATTTTCGTAGACCCTTCTATGTGTAGGTAGAATCTGATACTCCATTTTGCTGTTGAATACTTCTTCTACAGAAGATATTTGTTGCTCGTAACTTGGTTTTAGTAGCACGCCCATCAACTTGGCTTGATATGCAACAATGAAATGCAACCCAAAAAATAACCAAAATATAAAACATATTCTACTAGATACTTTACTAGGGGTATCAGAAGAACATATCCCTAAAAAAACACTAAAAATATGTAATAAACTATTGTTAGGGTTTTTGAAACTCGATGTATCTTTTGGAGGACTGTAGCACAACCCCCAAACTATAATAGATACAAAGAAATAAATAATTATCATCGATAACCATGCTGTTATATTAAACGGTTGTAATAAGTTTTTCCACCGCGGAGCTATTTGTGCTTTCGGTACACACCATGTCAAAATTTCTTGCATATGACTCTCAGTATTATCACAGTACATTCTTCGTCCAATAGTAGATCCAAAAGACCCTATACCAACATCAGCTTTTTTTTCTCTTAGTGCTTTAATTGTACCTGTTGCAATACCATCAATTGTAGAGCCACCCCAATCCATTGGAAAAGTCGAAGAGGAAAATTGTGTTGTAAAGTTGGTTGCACTTGCAATAGCTTTAATCAGTTGTACTTCAATACCATCAGTAAAGTTTAGAAAGACGTCATCGAGGATTATACCATCCTCTGGAGGAAGGACAAATGGCGACCAAACTGTAGCTCGGATTATAACTGGACAACCATGGAAATTTATTGGTACTTTATCAGGAAATAAATCTGTATTGGTTTGGAAGTTTCCATAAGTACATGTGTTTATTAATACTGGAGATATGTGGTCTCCACATTTTTTATCAGAATATGGGAACCATGTATATATGTTTAAAATTGTTTTGTTTTCTATAGAAGGCATCAGTACTACAGCGTTTATAATATAATAATTCCATACAGCTTCAACAAACTTTTGTAGAACATTTTCACCATTTGTAAAACTATAAAAAATATATTTAGATCTTGCATTTCGTAATGATAATTTATCCAATTGTTCAGGCAATATTAAATCGTGTAAATTGTCTGCTACAATTACACTATACTCTTTTCTAACTTCTTTAAATTCAACTGTAAATGTATTGAAATTTAATTTTTTTTTGAGATGTTTTTCTGATTGATACAACCCTTTAAGTACTGTGTTATCCCTCATAATATCAGTAGTAAATACTGAGATAGTAGGTTCGTCAATAAAATATTTGTCAGCAATAGATTTAATACATATTCTTGATGATTTAATGAACTCCAATTCTTCAGGGGGGTTAAGCAATGCAGAAACCAATACAGACATTGATAACAGAATAAAAATAGACAACATGGCGTCGTCTAATGAAAACTTGGTTTGAATATTTATTTAGAAAATGTTTTGGATATGGATTACGGCCATTATCATATTATTTAAATTTGCACTGTAATAGAAACAAAAAAATTGATTGGCCGATTAAAAATAAATACTATTATATGTTACTTGATCAAAGCTAAATAAAATAATAAAATATTTTTCATTATTCAAAACTATTATATTATTGACAGGTAGTATAGTTGAAAATAAAATTTGTTTATTTTTTAGACAAGTAGTAAATAATAACTATTATTATTATCAATTCATATTACATTAATAATCATTTAAAACATGTTAATTAATCTATCTACGTTGACAATAAACTTATATAAAACCAAAGCTGTATATTTAGGACATAATAAAGTGAAAAATAATTGAATAATAACGAACGTAAATATGTAGAGTTGGTTACAATATAAAATATTTAGGCTTAAATGTTGATAATAATTTGAGTAAACATATAAATTATGTGTAATATAATATTGAAGAAAAAATCTGATTTCTATATAGAATAAGTAATTACCTAAACAGATGGAATAATCAAATCGTCAAGAATACAAAATACATTATTCTATTTTGATTTTGAATCTGTAATTGCAAGTGCGGTTAATTATTGTTTTATATATCACCTATAATTAATATACTAATTAATAATAGCTATGTATGAAACTAGTAAGGAAATGAAGGTTATTACCTTACGCTTGTGAAATTTGCATAACGAAGCGTAGCCGAGTTATGTAAACACATAAGTAAGGTAATAACTTTCATTTCCTTACTAGTTTCATACAATATTTTTTCTACTTCCGTTCTAATAAATACGAAAGAGCGTTTTTGAAATTTTGACATATTAATGACAGCTATAAATTCAAAAAATAAAAGAATAATACATCAAAATTCGTCTACCAAGATATCTGTTGCTATGTTACTTTATTATTTCACTAGTTAAATAATGCAGTTCATTACCTAATTCAAATAAATAGGGGAAGTAGAAAAAAATCATTTACTACTCTCTGTATTATTAATATTTGAAACGTAAAACTTGTATCCATCTGTTTCTACTAAAAATTATATTTAACAACGGAATTCTAAAACTAAAACTATCGTTAAACGGAACCATTAATTAAACAACCACATTAACTTCGTACCACTAAACCTAGAAACCACTAATGCGTGAAACAAAACACAAATGTAGTGAACATTTGTTTTATTTTGTTTGTACAACTGTTGCAGCATTACATTAAAAAGTTTGTGTGCAGTTCTACCAACTTCCATTTTATTTATTTCTAGAAAACAATTTATTTTTGTTATCCATATATTTCACTAACATTTCTATAATAAAAACAAATAAAGCTGTACTTAAACCTACGAGTAAAATAATAAAAGCTCCCTGTAAATGAAGCATTGTTAAAACATTTTCTTGCTGATTATCATTAATACTTTTATATTTTCTTAACCATAATCTTTGAAGATCTTCTTCCCATTTGAAGATCAAGCCAGCGTCTTTCATTCTATACAATAATTTGTTTATTTTGTCTCTTAGTGGATACCCTTTGGTCATATACCACTCAGGATAATTAGTATAATACCGTATAGGGTATATTAAAGATTGTCCTGCACTATTTTTATATTTAAGCGATTCTAAATTCGCTTGAGAACCAATTGCAAACAATGCTATGTCTCTTTGATAAGCTATTCTATATAAACACGCAAAAAAATCGTAACAAGTACCTATTTCATCTAAAATTTTAATAATTCTAGTATCCCCAGACATAGATAAAAACTCTCTTTGGAATGGGGTTGGTAGTAACTTCATTTCTAAGCTACTATCAATCATTTCTTCTATAGTGCTAATTTGTTTTTCGTAGCTTGGTTGTAGAAGTACTGCTATTAGCTTAGCTTGATAAGCTACAACAAAATGGAGGCTAAAGACTAGATAAAAGAAATAAAATATTTTTCCAGGTACTTTACTAGGAATTTTGTCGCAACTTAATCCTAAAAATACTGCAAAAATAAATAGAAAACTATTCTTTACAGATGAATAAAGGACATCTTTTGGAGGACATTTTGAAAGTATACAAATTATAGTAACAGCAATTATATAATTAATTATTATAGATAACCAAGCTTCCATACTAAAAGTTTGAAATAAATTCCGCCATTTTGGTACTTCTTGTGCTGTAGGTACAGCCCAAATCAGAGTTTCCATAAAATGTGGTATAGTACTGTCGCAATACATTCTACGTTCAATTAAATTTCCAAAATGTCCTATACCTATATCGACAATTTTATCCATTAATGCTTTGATTGTCCCTGTAGCATTACCATCACGGGTAGCCGTGCCCCAGTTATTAGGGATAGTAGAACAGTAGTACTCAATATTTAAGTGCAAAATGCTAGCTATAGCATTTATCATTCGTACTTCAAGTCCTTCGGTAATATTTAATATTTTGTTATCTTCAATTATATTATCGTCAGGGGGAAGTACTACTGGTCGTGAGATGTGTACTCGAATTTTTGCAGTACACCCCTGCATATTTTCTGGAACTTTTTGTGGATATAAATCTATATTTCTTTTGAAATTTCCTTGAGTATATTCATCAATTAGTTGGGGTGTTATGTTGTCGCCACAAGAATTATTTTTATATGGAAACCAAGAATAAATATTTAAAGTTTGATTATTTTTAGCCGGCATTATTATAATAGCATTTATTATATAATAGTACCATACTAGATCAGTAAATTGTTTAAGGTATTGTTCAGAATTGGTTGTACTGTAAAATATATATTTGGATCTAGCATTCCATAAACACAGTTGTTGAAATTGTTTTTTGTATGAAAGTAAATCTTCTAAACTAAGTGTTATTACAATACTATAATATTTATAACTATCTGTGAAATCTACAAAATATTCTGTAAAGTTGTACAATCTTTTAGGGTGGTTTATAGAGTGATATATCGTTTGTAGTACTTCAGATTCTTGTTGAATATTGAATGTAGTAAATATAGATATCGTAGGATATTTTATAAAATATTTATTTGCAATTCTTGCAATGCACATTTTAGAAGATTCAATTAAACTTGTATCTTTGAATATAGTTAACTCGCAATATAATGTTGATATAATAATAAATAAGTATACTAAAATATGTGAAATAAACATGTTGATTGTCAGGTAAGAGTTTATGTGTTCAAATCTTAATGACTTATATATAAAAAAAATATGACTGTATCTCTTAATATAAGCTACTGTAATTAGGATTAAGTTCCTGTTTTGTAAAGTGGCAAATAAATACATAAATAAATAAATACTTATACTTAAAGATGAATTAAATAAATAAGTAAATAGATGCGCAGATAATCTGTTTATAATTGATTTAATGATATTTATTTATACTTATTGAAACTTAAATATTTATAACTTTTTGTACCGTGTAAACAACTTCAAAACAATATAAGAATATTATCTATAATCTGACAGTTGACTAACAATAAATCTATATTATTATCTGGACAAATTGGTGGTAATATGTAAGACATAAATTTATATTTAACGGTAGTGTATATTAACATATGTATATATAGATAATACATAAAAAATATAGTTATTACCGGTGAGATGATGCATAAACAGTACACATGTCAAATATGGTATACATGATGGCTGTCCAGTAATAAGTTGTGAAGTTTAAAGAAGTACACAACATACACTGTTTAAAATTGTACATGAATGTTTTTAAACTTGAATGTAAAGTTAAAACTTATTATTAAATAAATAAAAGGATTCTTAAATACAGGGTGTTTCAGGACTAGTGTAGCAAACTTTAACAGCTTATTCCTGAGGTCATTTTGAGATAAAAATGTCACATGGACATAGGTCCTTCTAGTTACCAAAATACAAGAGGTTGAAGTTCTATAAATAACACGAAATTTTCAAATTTTTGTAATCAAGATACTTTCGGAAAACAAGAATTTTATTGAAAAGTCATACCTTATTTGTCTTAATTAATTTTATTTATTAATAATAACATGCATACGAGTTCAAGGCGCTCATTTTGAACACTTGTTGTATTTTTTTTTAATTTGTTATCTATTTCATATTATGTTAACCTATTCCATATTTGGTTATGTTGTTCTGTGTCTATTTAATAGTGTCATTTTATGTTTTGTTCTCTAAATCGTATTCGTTAATATTAATAAATAAAATTAATTAAGAGAAATAAGGTATGACTTTTCAATAAAACTCTTGTTTTCCGAAAGAATCTTGATTATAAAATTTTGAAAATTTCGTGTTATATATAGAACTTCAATCTCTTGTATATTGGTAACTAGAAGGAATAGAACCTATGTTCATATGACATTTTTGGTTCAAAATGACCTCAGAAATAAGCTGTTAAAGTTTGTTACACTAGTCCTGAAACACCCTGTATACATTAATAAAATTAAAACTATAAATTATATTCAAATATAAAATATAAACTTGACTAAGTCTCACAAAATTCAGCCTCCAAGTCATCTTATGAGGGCATCGTCAGAGGCTGGCCAGCACATCTTATTCTCTGCTGGCACAATTCTTCGTCACCAGCTTCTTTACGCAAACTTTGTTCTAGGTGAAGAAGTGAGTTATACCATACCGATGAGCTCTAATAAAAGCGAAACGCGTCTATGGTTACTAACTGTGCTGGCCAGCCTCTGACGATGCCCTCATAAGGTGACTTGGAGGCTGAATTTTGTGAGACTTAGCCAAGTGTTTATTTTATATTTTTTATTGAACCTAGTTTCACCAAGTGTAAGGACGACAATTAATTTTGTCTTTGTTGTTATATAAATTATATTCAAATATTTCTAAGAAAAATAATAGCTTAGATATTCTTACAAATATTTGAATATAGTTTGTAGTCTTAATTATACATTTAACTTTTAAAATATCCCTGTACAATTTTAAACAGTATATATTTGTTTCTAAATCTGCCTGGTCTCCATGGTGCTAAATGTGCCGTGACTTCGAACGTTTTAGTGACGGCTTAAGATTTTAAGCACGGGATGAAGTTAGCTTCAGGCACATAATCTTGCTTTTTAAATCATTCATAAAACTTTACTTTTTTTGTTGTATTAATTTTGCAATCGTAGAAAAAGAAGCCCGACACCAGAAATGGTAAAAGGGCTCAACGTTTAAGATAAGAAGAAGAAGAAAAAAGAAACGTGGCAATAATTGTTTGTCTAGAGCCTAGAAAGCTTTTAATACGGCCCTGAGTAAGTATATAAGATTGAAATTAAAAATTTGAATGATTGAAATTTATTTATTTAAATCAGTCGACTTATTTAGCATTTCTTATTTAATTACTAATTGGATTTATAGGGATCTAAAATTGCAGATCTGTCTCTCTAGGTATAAGAAAAACACTCAACTGTAATATTTGTATAACAGTGTAGCAAATTTGTAAATTTTAAGAATTTTTTTGCGCAATTACATTCAGAAATAAAACGGTAAAATGAAACAACCTTAAACTTATTACAGAAATAAATCTAAAGGAGACAACAGGCAATTATTTTCCTTTACTTATTATCTGGATTCCTCGTGGTTCTTCTTCTTCTTTTCTTTATCTTTAATTCACATTAGACAGTAATTAATTAACTTTATCTCAAGAAACACCAAATTTCATTTAATTTGATCGTAACTGCGAATAGTTTCTTTAAATCATGATATGAAATATCCAGCATAGTTTTACTAGAATATAAGTCGCTATATATCATGTTAAGCAATGTTAATGCGTGTTGGGGTTAATCCGGCTCCGGACAAATCCGGGCACGACTCCGGAAGGATAAGCCTAGTCAGATATAAACTAGAACAGATCCTAGAATGCTTAGTTCATATTTCAACTATTTATTTGCTACTTAATCCCAACTACAGTAACTTATAACTAAAACAATTTTTAATATATACCAGGTAAAAATTCAGAGCTACCACCAAAAGAATAAAACCCCTAAAGCATGACAAACATTTTTTATCTTCTAGTAAAATAATCACGTATTATTATTCTGCGTTAAAGATAAAAATAAATAAGGGTATGTATATTTATAGCACATCAGCCTACTAACATAATCGCAGAGAGAGATAAAAGCTTCGTGACTGTTCATATATTATAGGGTAATATATGAGGAAAAGAGATAGCGAGTTTTTGTTTGTGAAACAGTGAAGGGATCCTAAATATCCTGCGATAAATCAAGGGCTAATTGGAAACTGGAGAATTTGTTTATAATCAACACGTTTTTATTTTTAAAGGGCGGTATTTGAAGGCAGGAAAGGGATGATGAATGAGGTACAATACGTTTTAGAAGAATGCTTAGATTTCGATATTCAACAAGGTTTAATTATTCAATCAATTTATATAAATTGATACATAGTTAAATAAATAAATAAATATATCATCAAGCCTTTTACCCATTACCGGGTGTGATATATTTTTTCGCGTGAAGTGCGATTACCATCCGTCAAATCACGGCCCACAAAGATATTAGTAGAGAGGGAGCCACAGAGGTAGATTTAAATTGGTGAAAATTGTTTGTCGACTGTGGGGATCAAACCAGGGTTCTCAAGATCCACAGGTCGACTCGATACCACTGAGCCACCTACCCTGTTAATACATAGTTGATTACTTCATTTAAATATGTTTGCGAAATGTAAATTTTGCCAAAAATACTATAATGGCTTGAGTATGTGGAGCATGTGTTTTACGGGTTTCGTTTGTTTAAAACTCAAGCGAGGCAATCTTTGCCAAAAACACTTATTTCTGTCACATCATTACAACTTCATCCACATTCATAATTCCTTTCATACAAGCTCGTTTCACTTTTCACAAAAACCCTTCAATCTTACTTATTTATTTATTCTTAGTGTTAGCGGTAAAAATGATTAAATAAATTTAAAAAATCTGATGTGGACACCACATGACTTCCTTGTACGCGTATTAAACTATAGATTTTTTTTAATTGCACATATTTGACATAAAATCTTTTATTTTTTTATTTTTCCATAGCAAACTTAATTTAAAAAATAAACTAAAAATATAAAATATTTAAATTTAGATATCTCGCTTATGCAAAATGCTAATTTAAAAATTCTTAATGTGCTAGACGCAGAATTTAATTCTCTAAAACTTTTATTTGCAGCATTCATTTCTAAAATTAAAATAATACCATTTTTTTCAAGGAAAACTGTAAGCAGCTTCATGTAATGTGCCACTTCCGGTTAGTCTATTTTAACCAAAATCTATTATATTATTTCCATTGATATAGTAGTCTTATATACCAAATTTGGAAAGTTTTAAATTATATTTGAATATAGTTTATCATGAAAATCTATTATAGGTTTCAAGTAAAGTACCACTTCCGGTAGTTGTATAATGACCAAAAAGGGAGGTGCACAACTAGATGTTATAACAATCCTAAATATAAAGTTTCAATTTTCTACGGCTTACCGTTTTTGAGTTATGCGAGATACGTAGGTACAGACGGCACGACGAAATTAGTCAAAATGGATTCAGGGAGGGCCAAAATACCTATTACCGTTGAAATCTGAGAACCGAAAATTTTTGCGATTACAATACTTCCTTTACTTCGTACAAGGAAGTAAAAATAAGAACAACACGTACCCTCACAGTATTGTATAAACACAAGACACACACACTAAATATCAGGATCAAGAAGGTTAGTAAGACAAAGCGCGTGATACACTTCTGTGTCACAAATTTATTATTCGAAATCACCCAAAATAATATTTAGCGGCCGTTTCCTACAAGCGTCCGGAGAATACTAGCGTAATCACTGCACGATTACCAGCGGCTAGTTCATTACATAAACATAATTAATTAAATAAATACAACAGATTATAAACAACCAAAACATAATTTTAAAAGTAGTGACATAAGAAATTCATAATTTATAATTAATAACAAAAAAATTAAGAAATTTATAATTGCTAACACTAGATCGTTCAAGCAATCTCTCACCTTCAATTCCTCAACATTCATAACACTTTCATTCGACATAAACTCATTCTTCTTAATTTTACACTCATACCTCAATGTATATAATAATATAAAATAAATAAATAAATATATCATTACGCCTTTTACACAATACTGCATGTGGTACTCTGCCTAAGCACATCTCGGTAAGTGATATATTTCTTCGCGTGAAGAGCGGTTACCGGCCGTCAAATCACGGGCCCCAAAGATATTAGTGGTGGGGAAGCCACAGGGGTAGATTTAAATTGGTGAAAATTGTTTGTCGACTGTGGGAATCGAATCAGAGTTCTCAAGATTCACAGGCCGACTCGATACCAGGGATGTGCGTGTAGTCTACTGCAAGTAATCTACGCCATTCTCTACGTGTAAACAATCATGTAGTCTACGTCTTCATTTTTCATGTAAACAATGTAGACTATGTAGACAAGGAAAACACCTGTGTTCACTTAAGTCAGATTCGAAATTTTATTCCTAGAAGTAGGGAATTTTAAATGTTGTTAGAGATTTTTATTTTTATTCTAGGGATTACATGAAAAAAAATTAGTTGTGCAGGGCAAAATGTTCAAAATTTGTCAACTGGTTACTGTTAAAAATAGCATCAAAGAAAATTCCGTCTGGTGAGATGGCGCGTTGATTGATTTTAAAAATATGACAGTTCGCCCAAGACCCAAGACAGACATTCGTCTAGTAATGTACGAGCACTTGCCTTATTAGTTTTATTATATAAAGACCGATAATAACACGAGCTCACGAATACGAATACATGTAATAGTTACAAAGGAATAAATTTAGGTTATGTTGAATTTTACAACTGTCAGATGCATTATCTACATTGTTTACATTGTCTACGTCGCTAGAATTGTCGACGTATTGTCTACGTGTAGATGTAGACAATTAAAGATTACACGTAGATGCACATCTCTGCTCGATACCTCTGAGCCACCTATCCCATAAATAATAATAATAATATATCTTTATTAATTCAAGATAAAAATTAATCTTCCACCTAACCAATACATAAACCACAAATAAATGTAAAAATTTTTCTAATACAAATTTTGATACAAATCTTTAATAAGAGTATATAAATAATTAATATATTTAATTTAAAATTCTTTGAAATAAATTATCAAATTATACTTGCACACCTGTCCGTTAGTACGGTGGTGTGGATAGCAATACGGAATTCGAATCCGGAGATCTCGAGTTCAAATCGCACTCAAGCTAAAAATGAACTACAACACTGCGGCTTGGTGAGTGCGGACCCTGTACTGTAATTAGGATTAAGTTCCTGTTGTACAGCGTAACATAAATAAATAAATAAAATTAATTGGACTCAAAATTGTCGTAAATCAATAGACTATTTATAAGCTTCTGTATTATACCTTACATATTATGCATAAGACAACATCTAAGAACTTATATTTGTGCAACATCCCTTAATTCTGTGTGGAATACAAACGCCCCTGCGTTGCTTGCATATATAATGAGGTAAACTTTGTTACTGAAAACATATCGGTTAGGAGGCTGCCGAAGGGAGGATCGCAAACTCACGCGGGAGGAAATTAAAGAAGCTGCTTGAACCATAAAATATGTGTACATAAGTTTTTCCTTATTTTTGCTGCTCTGATTATTTTACTCTAATGCATGTTTAGAACTTTAAATTCAGCTTCAAAATATAAATAAATATATCATCACGCCTTTTACCCATTACTGGGTGTAGAACTCTGCTTAAGCTGATTTCGGTAAGTGATTTATTTTTTCGCGTGAAGTGCGGTTACCAGCCGTTAAGTTAAGGCTCCCAAGGATATTAGTGGAAAGGGAGCCACAAGGGTAGATTTAAATTGGTGAAAATTGTTTGTCGGTTGTGGGGATCGAACCAGAGTAACTAATAAAATAAATAAATATATCATCAGGACTTTTACCCATTACTGGGTGTAGAACTCTGCTTAAGCAGATTTCGGTAAGTGATTTATTTTTTCGCGTGAAGTGCGTTTACCAGCCGTCAAATCACGGCCCACAAAGATATTAGACGAAAGGGAGCCGCAGGGGTAGATTTAAATTGGTGAAAATTGTTTGTCGGTTGTGGGGATCGAACCAGAGTAACTAATAAAATAAATAAATATATCATCAGGACTTTTACCCATTACTGAGTGTGGCACTCTGCCTAACCAGATTTCGGTATTTGATATATTTTTTGCCGTGAAGTACAGTTACCAGACGCCAAATTACGGCCCTCAAAGATATTAGTGGAGGAGGAGCCACAGGGGTAGTTTTAAATTGATGAAAATTGTTTGTCGGCTGTGGGGATCGAACCAGGATTATCAAGATGCACAGGCCGACTCGATACCACTGCTTCTAAATTAGTTTAGATATTATATTTGAAATATGTATACATTTGTTTGCTTTTGTTCTAGGTTTATGACTAACTTTATAGATTATATCAATTTTAGACAACATTTAAAATTATTTTAAGCAATAATAAAATAAGTAAAACGAATTGTATTAATTGATTTAGATGCGGAATTATATTCTCTACAAGTTTTATATAAAACTTGTGCCTGTACAATAATCAGGAAAAGCTTTGTTTCGTATTTTAATCGCCTACGAATATACCGCAATTTTCATACATTCTGCAAATGCTGATTTTCATAAATAGTAAAATAAAATAAAAATAACATATATCATCACGCCTTTTACCCATTACCGGGTGTGGCACTCTGCGCTAGCAGATATCGGTAGGTGATATATTTCTTTACATGAAGTGCGGTTACCAGATGTCAAATCACGCCCCCCAAAGATGTTATTAAATTAATCTCTGTACCTATTTCATAAAAATGTATAAATTATTAACTCATAATTAATTAGTAGGCTCAAAATACTTTTTTTTAACAAATTAAACAATATTACCTAGTAATGGGTAAAAGGCGTGATGACATATATTTTATTTGCCAAACCTATTATTTATTTAATATTTATAAATTACGATTTATTTATTGCACATTCATGTAGGTGGCTCAGTGGTATCGAGTCGGCCTATGGATCTTGAGAACCCTGGTTCGATCCCCACAGCGGACAAACAATTTCCACCAATTTAAAAAAATCTGCCCCTGTGGCTCCTACTCCACTAATATCCGCGAAAAAATATATCACTTACCGAGATGTGCTTAGGCAGAGTGCCACACTCAGTAATGGGTAAAAGGCGTCATGATATATTTATATTTATATCATTAAAATTAAAACAGAGCAAATGTATCAGAAATTGCGACAAATATTGCTATAGCAACAAAACGAATAAAGGAAACAATGAAATAAAAGAAAGGATTATATAATTATTTTTATTTATGTAGTACTTTGTGTAAAAAGTTTCACAAAATATAAATAAATATACAAAATGGGAGCAAAATTTCGTTAAGCAGGTCTCAGTTGTCCTTTAAATATTAGATGGCGTTATAATACAGAACATAAAACACGCGGACAGTTCCAAAAACAAAGCTAAGCCCTCTTTATCTAATAAGAGTCGTCCAGAACCCACCACAATATTGTTATGCTTTATTATATTTTTTACTGTTTAATGTTACAAAGAGTGCGGACCTCTGTGTGTAATAATAAATATAACAAATACTTTTTACTGCTTCTACCAAATTTAAAAGGTGTGAATAATTAATTTTACAGCTCCCTAGGTAGGCTGTGACCTTAATATACTAATATGGAACATAAATAAACGTAATAAATGTTTCGGCATTAACTTAATTAATTTTCCTAAGTGTACAGATAATTTTTGCTAACTAGTTACTATATTTTGACATGAATGTATGGCTTTATAATGAAATTAAAGGCAAGAGCTTGCGTGGACGACCTAGAATATTTAGCAATTGCTTAAACTTTGTGTATAAGATTACTAAAACATGAGAAATTAATTGGAGTTGAGACACATCTTCATATCTTGATTAGTTTTTAAGATATAGCCTCGGGAAAGTAGAAAATAATGAATTTAATTTTCCTGAGGCTATATCTTAAAAACTAAACAAGATATGAAGATGCGCTCAACGGCATTGAATTCCTCGTGTCCGAATTGACTTATACGCAAATTTTTATCCAATTTTAAAACATTTAAATTTTTTAATTATTTCTTAAGGGGTACCCCTTTGGTTTTTTCAAATTTTAGGCCATTTTTCTCTAAAATTCGTAATCGTATAAATATTGTAACAAAAATTTACATACATATGTATTTTGACCCACTGAATCCAATAGTAAAATCCCCAAATACATATTTCTTCTACTTTTTGAGATAATGTGATAAAACCATAATTTGCGAAAATTTTGGAGAAAATTTGAGAAAAAAATTAAAATTGCTAAAACTTGCTACATAAGTTAACTGAAGCACGAGAAATTCAATGCCGTTGAGCGCATCCTCATATCTTGATTAGTTTTAAAGATAGAGCCTCGGGAAAGTAGAACATCTGAAGAAAACAAAGAATTTAATTTTCCTGGGGCTATATCTTAAAAACTAAACAAGATATGAAGATGCGCTCAACGGCATTGAATTCCTCGTGTCCGAATTGACTTATAAGCAAATTTTTATTCAATTTTAAAACATTTCAATTTTTTAATTATTTCTTAAGGGGTTTTTTAAATCTTAGGCCATTTTTCTCTAAAATTCGTAATCGTAGAAATATTGTAACAAAAATTTACATACATATGTATTTTGACCCACTGAATCCAACGGTAAAATCCCCAAATACATATCTCTTCTACTTTTTGAGATAATGTGATAAAACCATAATTTGCGAAAATTTTAAAAAAATTTAAAAAAAATTAAAATTGCTAAAACTTACTACATAAGTTACCTGAAGCACGAAAAATTCAATGCCGTTGAGCGCATCCGCATATTTTGATTAGTTTTTAAGATAGAGCTTCGGAAAAGTAGAAAATCTGAAGAAAATGAAGAATTTAACTTTTCCGAAGGTTATAACAAAATAAGATGCGCTCAACGGTATTAAATTTCGAATTAACTTATAAGCAAATTTTTATCCAATTTTAAATTATTTGATAAAAATAGTGCAAGACAATTATTTGGTGGAGGCGCATGAAATAATTTATTTCTTTAAAAAGCTGATTACATTAATTTTAGATTTTGTACCAAAGAATTTTTTGTCAGAAACTACTAATCATTTTAAATTCATGTCAAAAGTTATCTGACAATTATCATATTACTAATTATATTTTGCGTGAGAATTTAATAAGCAGAATTTTCTTGTATAGAAACAGTCCTCTATCGATTGTTTTTTTTTTCAATATACGTTTATAAAATAGTAGTTTATGTAACAAGTACATAATTTAGGTCTTTATTGGACGAGCCGAATTTGAAGGCAGAGCGAGCGCAGCGAGCGAGGCTAATAAATAAGGCGAGTCTATAAAGTCCGATTATGTACGAGTTGCATACAACGTTTTATGTTCGACTGCATGAAGAATATTTTCTCTTAAAATATGATTATGTCAATACATATATTTAAAACATTTGATTGCATCTCAAAGTGTGCTTCGTTGTTACGCATTTGTTGCTTTATTTATCAAATTGTCAAAGTGAAAAAAGTGTTGAGATGGATGAAGACATTGAAGACGTTCCAAAAGAAATAAACGATCTTGCATGTAATGCAAGATAATGTCTATTACCAACGAAATCGAAACAATTGTATGAAGACACATTTAATACATACAGAAAATGGTGTTTAAATATGAAAATAAAAAAAACCACCGAAGATTGTATCCTGGCATACTTTAATAGTATTTACTTAATTAATTGTAATTTCATTCTAATAAAATGCTTTAAATTATATCAACTATTTCTTTTGAATTTTGTTTTAATGTGACATTGACAACAGTCCAATTTTGCATTTTTATCGTACTAGTCCAATAAAGTACCCGATTATGGACAGTAAACAGTGTCGTAAAACAAGGTAATATGATGCAGTCGAACATAAATAGTATTTATTTTATTGGAAACCAAGGAGATTTAATTACAGTGAAAAATCATCAAAATAGATTTAATTTCATTGGTCAATTTTGAAACAAATTCGTGATTCTATTGGTTCCCACATATTCGTGGTAAATTCTCACACGTGTACGTCGTGGCCGCTTCGTGTAGCGTCGGTTATCGGTGTCAGAGTAATGAATTACTTTGCGTCAGTTCATTATACGAAGGTGATATTCATTAGTGAAATGTAATTTGCTCTATAGTGGATCAAATGTAGCATTGCTGGTATGTGTGGTGTCTTTTTACTACATATGGGTGGTAGTACAAAAGGGTTAGGTGGTGTTCAGGTGACACCACGTGTGGTAGAATGACGAAGATAAATTTGGACAATATTCAACAATGTATTTTATTTGAATTTGACAGTTTTTTACTTCACAAACGAGTGCTCCTTTATAAAGCTGCGTTCACAGCTATTCAAATAGTAATTACAATTAGCAATTACAATTAATAGTTACTAAGTTAAATGCTAGCTAACTTGGTACTTTGCAATTATAAGACGCTACCTTCTATCGTTTCCTAGGAATCTAATACAAAATAAATTATTATTGTTTATGTATTTATAAATAAGCTTATATGGAAGGAACGTGAATGTGGTTGAAGCGAGGATGGTGTGTCAGGATGAGAATGTTGGTCTAAGACTAATTTTTTGATAAGTGAAGAATGAATGTTTCTAGGGTTGGTGCTACCCCATTTTATGGGATATAGTTGATGATGTTATGTATACAGGGTGAGTCTGGGACGACGCCCCCCCCCCATTAACTTTTTTATTATGAGTAATAGAAAAAAATGGGTTATATGGAAGTTTTATTATTTTAAATATACTATTTGATGGCAGATGTAGATATTTTTTATAAAGTCAGGTTTACAAGATACGACTATCAACTTTTATTTTTTAAATAGCAACCTATAATTATTTTACTAAAATAAAAACCGCCATTTTTTTCTCTTTTCAACGGTGTATTAGTTTTTATTAATGTATCTGAAAAAATTCGAGAAAAATAAGAAAATTGAGAAATACTAGAAATAATTTTTATACAAATATTATAGGTGGCTATGTGAAAATAAATAAAATGTAACAGTGTTATACAACTTAACAAACTAAAGCAACAAATTCAGTAACAAAAACAACTTAAAACAAATGTTCAAAATTACGACCATGTTCTGTAATACAAAAATTTAAGCGTTGAACGTGATGTGTTCGAACATCTGCCAGCATGTTTCGCGAAATATTTTGGAAAGCATTTCGAATACGCTCTTTCATGTCTTCTGCATCTGTAGGTATCTTCTGGTAGACAAGATCCTTGACGTATCCCCAAAGAAAAAAGTCCATAGGCGTAAGGTCAGGAGATCTTGCTGGCCATGAAATATGTCCACCTCGTCCTTTCCATTGTCCCCTCCAGTGATTATTTAAATAATTCCGAACATTACCGGCAAAATAAGTTAAATAAAGTAACCAGCAAATGTATACTTTTTTGACATGAATTTAACACTGTTACATTTTGTTTATTTTCACATAGCCACCTATAATATTTGTATAAAAATTATTTCTAGTATTTCTCAATTTTCTTATTTTTCTCGAATTTTTTCAGATACATTAATAAAAACTAATACACCGTTGAAAAGAGAAAAAAATGGTGGTTTTTATTTTAGTAAAATAATTATAGGTTGCTATTTAAAAAATAAAAGTTGATAGTCGTATCTTGTAAACCTGACTTTATAAAAAATATCTACATCTGCCATCAAATAGTATATTTAAAATAATAAAACTTTCATATGAACCATTTTTTTTATTACTCATAATAAAAAAGTTAAAGGGGGGGCGTCTTCCCAGACTCACCCTGTATATGTAGATGTAGTTTATGGTGTAGGGTGATTTAAAAAAATGGCATAAATATATCATCACGCCTTTTACCCATTACTGGATGTGACACTCTGCCGAAGCAGTTCTCGTTAAATGATATATTTCTTTGCGTGAAGTGCGGTTACCAGCCATCAAATCACGGCCTTCAAAGATATTAGTGGAGAGGGAGCCACCGGCGTAGATTTAATTTCGTAAAAATTGTTTGTCGGCTGTGGGGATCGAACTAGGGTTCTCAAGATCCACAGAAACTAAGATAGATATAAAGACCATGTCTGAGTTTACCAAAATCGGTGACATTTTTCGTTGTTAATTATGACAGATAATTTATTTTAAATTTATGATTTTGAATGACAATTAATTTTGTCTTTGTTGTTATTAAATTGCTATTGCGTAGCTTTTCAGTTTTTTCGGTAGATGGCATTACTGGTTCGACAGAACTTCTCATGTCATCTTACCGTTTGTTAGAGATCTTATTCTCTGCTGGCACAGTTCTTCGTCACCAGCTTCTTCACATGAACTTTGTTCTAGGTGAAGAAGTGAGTTATACCATACTGATGAGCTCTAACAAGAGCGAAACGCGTCCATGGTTACTAACTGTGCTGGCCGGCCTCCGACGATGCCCTCATAAGGTGACTCGGAGGCTGAATTTTGTGAGACTTTGCCTAGAGTTTTATTTAATATTTTTTATTTGTAATTGTAACATTTAAACGGTATGGATTTCAACGAGCACCAAAATAACTATATATGTACCAATTTATTTCATTAAAACAAGTAATTTTAAATTGTTGTAATTTATGATAAATAATTAACTAATTGATTTCAGACAGACTTTTTTCTCATGGCACGATATGATACCATTTTCTTTGAATCAGCCGATATAATAAAAGGGATAAATGTTCTATTGTATAAAGTATCAAATAAATAAATAATTGCAATTTGAAATACCAAAGTAAATATTGATATCTTTGATATTTCCTGGCAAAATCTGTTTACCCACCTACAGTGTACACAACTACCCTTACCATTACCAACATATAACATTTGTCAACAACTCGACTTTTTTCCAATATTCCTTTATGTGCCCACCTGCTTCTACCAGCAGTGCTGCCACCACATAGGATGTTTCCAGGGTTTCCGGGGTTAGCAGCCGTGCTTCGACCTAATTTTCCCTAGTCCGTTGCTTGTTATCTATCATTTTTTCTTCGGGTGTCAACCGAGACGTTTTTGTTTTCTTTACACATCTTATGACATATTGAAAAGAATAAAAAATTGCATCCACGGAGCTGGAATATCACGGTGTTTTTTGTCATTAATAATACTGTTTTTTTTTTGCTTCATATATACCTTCGAGTCGGCCTGTGGATCTTGAGAACTTTAGTTCGATCCCCACAGCCAAAAATAATTTTCACCAATTTAAATCTATGCTTGTGGCTTTCCCTCCACTAACATCTTTGGGGGCCGTGATTTGACGGCTGTTCCCGCGCATAAATATATCACTTACCGAGATATGCTATGACAGAGTGCCACACCTAGTAATGGGTAAAAGGCGTGATGATATATTTATTTATTTACTAATACAGGGTTGCAAATTGAACATAAAATGCATTAATTTAGTATCTCTAAACTAGGAACATACAATTTAATAATAAATTTTAAGTACGTCTGCGAGTAATAAAATGGCGGTTTTATGTATATTTTTACAATATATCAGTACGAGTACTTCATAAATAATTAAATTTTATGTTGAAACTGTCTTTCATAAAACCGAAGTTTTAAAATTTTACACAAAATGAAGATAATTAAATGTTTTATTCATCAGCGAAGATTCCAACGCAAATTTTATACTTAATGACTAGTCGTTTGCTTCTTTTAAAGTATTTTAAAGAAAATTTTATAAATTAGATATAATTAATACCAATTAATTTATATTTTATAAAGTGCAACTTTGCCATTCTTTATGCAGAAAATAAATCGGAAAATTAATTGAACCCTCACTATATTAACACATTGGGGCGCGGTGCATGCGGACCCAGCGGAACATAAATAAATAAATAAATAGAATGTCGGATGCAACCGAATTGAGCAGCATAACTTATGTAAGATAATTTAAAATGAATTAAAATTAGAACAATGAACCCTTTTTTCTCATCTTTTTGATTCGTTTTCAGTTGTTACAAAATAGTATGTATGTAGAGGGTTGGAAACAGGGTTCGTAAATATCATGATATTTATAATAAATATCAAAATATCTGATATATAGGATATATATCAGATAACTATCACTTTTTGGATATTTATTTTTTAATTTTAGTTTTTGTACACATTTCTTATCACAATAGAAAATACAAAATAAATTATTACTCCTAAATAAAAAATTAACACAGGTAATGAAAAAAAGTAAATATACATTGAATGGATACACAAATATTATATAGTACTAAGAATAGTAAGAATATTTAAATAATCCTATATCCTAGATAGGGGCAAATCATCATCTTCTGATGAACTTCCTGAACATAGCGTTGCAGATAGAGACTCACTTGGCCAAATCCAATCTAAATTAGTTTTTTTTTGTAGTTTCTTTTTGGTTTAAATATTTAAACATAAAAACTAATCTTTGTCGTTACCGAGACGATTACGTAATTGAGATTGGACAATGCCAAAAGTGGAGAAATATCGTTCCAGCCCTGCTGTGGCTGTTACAGCAGTGTGTAACTGTTCACATAGTTCAATAAATGTACTTTTATTTGGCCACTCTGACTCATTGATAGTTACACTTTTCCACCATATTAAAGGATTTGTATTTCTAAAATGAGTACCAAATAAAAATTTTGGAAATGGTTCCGACTTTGCCGTTAATGACATCACAAATGGCACACAATTTGGATTTATGTCGTTGATGTGAAGTTAGTCAAAAGCTAGTAAAGTAAGAATTATCTTTAGAATATAATTTTAACAGAATTAATGAAAGTAATAATACTGTATTTATTATAGACTATTTGATATGTTTATATAATGGATATATATCTTCGAACCCTGTTTATAAGTTAACTGAAGCACGAGAAAATTAATGCCGTTGAGCGTGGTTTCATATCACATTTAGTTTTCGAGATATAGCCTCGGAAAAGTAGAAAAACTGAAAAATTCGAAAAATTTCACTTTTCCGGAGGCTATATCTCAAAAACTAAACAAGATATGGAAATGCGCTCAACGGCGTTGAATTCCCCGTGTCCAAATTGACTTGTAAGCAAATTTTCATACAATTTTATGCAATTTAATATTTTTAATTATTTCCTAAGGGGTACCCCTTTGGTTTTTTCAGATTTTAATTCAATTTTCCCAAAAATCCTTAATCGTAGGATTATTAAAACGAAAATTTACATACATATGTATTTTGACCCACTGAATCCAGTGGTGCAATCTTCAAATGCATATGACTTCTGGTTTTCGAGAAAATGTGAAAAAACCGCTTTTTGCGATTTTTTTGGCGGAAAATAGAAAAAAAATAAAAATCGCTGAAACTATGTTTATAAGTTAACTGAAGCACGAGAAAATTAATACCGTTGAGCGCGTTTTCATATCACATTTAGTTTTCGAGATATAGCCTCGGAAAAGTAGAAAAACTGAAAAATTCGAAAAATTTCACTTCTCCGGAGGCTGTATCTCAAAAACTATTTGATATTTTTATATAATGGATATATATCATTGCAAAAATATGACGATATATATCAAAATAAATATCATGATATATATCGATCGATATATATCTTCGAACCCTGCTTTTAGATTTTAAAAACAGCGCAAGCTACATTCCCTTCCTTGCTGCTACGACAGAGTGCCACACCCAGTAATGGGTAAAAGACGTGACGATATATTTATTGTAACAAATAAAATGCTTTAGATATTTTAAAAATGTAATAATCAATATATTTGAATTCTCTTTGTATAAAGCAACAACGGATTTGTGTACTCGGAATAGAAAATTTATTATTCTGGTCTTACGTGGCGACTCCACCATTAATCTTCTGACACCTGACGAAGAACCTCTCACCAACAACTTCAATCAATTCGGAGCCGGTTTCACCAGGCCACCTTAGACCTCCCAAAATACAACATCGTGTAGATAATCATAATATGAACATACTGATAATGTGAATTTTTTTATAGATATATTGATATATTAAAATCGTTTAAACTTCTAACCTTTACCCAAGGTACAAACTCTACGTTCATTTAAACTTTGAATCTAATATTTAATTTAGGTGATATATGGTCACAAGCCGGTTTTCAACTTGAATCACAATTTCTGCGTGGCTTTTTATATGGATAGAAATATTCAAAATAATTAAATATATCATCACGCCTTTTACCCAGTTACTGGGTGTGGCACTCTGTTGTTGTAGATCTTGGTAAGTCATATATTTATGCGCGTGAAATACAGTTACCAGCCAGTAAATAACGGCCACCAAATATGTTAATTAAAGGTATGTCACAGGGGTAGTTTTAAAGTGGTGAAAATTGTTTATCGGATGTAAGAATCGAACCGGGATTTTCAAATCTATAGGCCGATTCGATACCACTGAGCCAACTACTTCATATGTAACTGATATATAACTAAATAAATAAATATATCATCACGCCTTTTACCCATTACTAGGTGTGGCACTCTGCCTAAACAGATCTCGATAAGTGATATATTTGTTCGCGTGAAGTGCGGTTACCAGCCGTTAAATCACGGCTCACAAAGATATTGGTGAAGGGGAAGCCACAGGGGTAGATTTAAATTGGTGAAAATTGTTTGTCGGCTGTGGGGGTTGAACCAGGGTTCTCAAGACCCACAGGCTGACTCGATACCACTGAGCCACCTACCACATCTGATATATAATAATTAATTATAAAATTTTGATGGAAGTGCTCCATTTTACTAAAGTTAAATATTATTTGTTTATTAATCCCAAATATAGTAGCTTATAATGAAATCTGAACCACCATCGTATTTTTTATATAAGTCAGCGAAGTATGAATTCTTTAAGAGGTGCAATTACAGATCTTTCAAACAGCAATACTAAAAATATTGTTCTCAGAAATGCAAATAAATTAAATCTTGTTTCACAAGTTCTGCCTTAAACAAATGAATAATTAACTGTTAATTTGACAATCCACGTAATTATAATTTCTTACAAGTTTTGTATAAATGCTTCATCTTTCCTAACCGTATAATCCACTTGAGAAAAGTTGAGACGATAGTGTCAGCGCTTCAAATTAATGGCATCCGTCAACCAATGAGCTCACAGCTTCCGCAACAACAGCCCAATAGAAATGGAGCAGTAAGTAATGTATAAACTTTGACGCAAAGCACAACTTTCTAAGATGTATTTTGTTTTAATGCATTATGCTAATTTTTGGGAAACTTCTTTAAATTCTGGGTATAGGATTTTAATTACAGTACACGAAACCAGAAGTATAGGTACACTAGGAAATAGGGAACTAACGTCAAAAGATCCTCATTTAGTTCTTTAATTTTATTAATAAACTGAATTGAATTATCTACCGCGAATGTTTTAGGTTAAAATAAATAAATATATCATCAGGACTTTTATACATTACTGGGTGTGGCACTCTGCCTAAACAGATCTCGGTATTTGATTTTTTTTTCGCGTGAAATGCGGTTACCAGTCGTCAAATCACGGCCATCAAAGATATTAGTGGAGAGGGAGCCACAGGGGTAGTTTTAAATAAATAAATAAATATATCATCACGCCTTTTACCCATTACTGGGTGTGGCACTCTACCTAAGCAGATTTCGGTAAGTGACATATTTCTTCGCGTGAAATGCAGTTACCAGTCGTCAAATCACGGCCATCAAAGATATTAGTGGAGAGGGAGCCACAGGGGTAGTTTTAAATTGGTGAAAATTGTTTGTCGGCTGTGGGGATCGAACCAGGGTTCTCAAAATCCACAGGCCGACTCAATACCACTGAGCCATCTACCCCATATATGTTTTAGGTTGAACCGGTAAATTTTTATATTGGTTAAATAGCCATTTTGAAAGTGAAAAGTAGGTGAATTAATTCCCGAAATTATAGGTCTCATTGAATTACCGGAAACAGTACATTTTAGGTATTACTGGATTAGAAATTGTTAAACTATATTTTAGTTGTTTAGAAATTAAATTTGGGCAATCTTTAATTGTATGCCACACCCAGTAATGAGTAAAAGGCGTGATGATATATTTATTTATTTAATTGTATTTTTAAACAACGTTATCATTTTATTTAAAAGTGTTTTTTTTTATTTCTTTATAAGGTCCGATTTTAAATAAGTTATTAACCCGTTCAAAATAATAACTTATTTATAATTACAATTTTAATTCCCTTATCCGCATTTAAGTACCAAATCAGTGGTTAAAATAGGGTCTTGACCACCGATTTGGTTCACAAGTCATGTAATTTTAATTTTTTACCTTTTTTACTGGGAATGAGAACTTAGTTCTCGAAATACGTATCTAGATTTCAATCTTTAATTGAGGATTAGGGGTTAAATTCTTTGTTAGTTAGAAGTAATTGTTTAGGAATGGAAGTATACCTGGCAGAGTTTTTGTAGATGATACAAAAGTGTAAATAAATGTATAAAGTAATATGTTATGATAAATCTCTTGTTTAAATCAATGTAGGAATGAAAAATGAGTCTTGTTTCCTGTATTTCTTTTATATTTCACAGAATAAGTTGCATACTCGTTGTAAATTTATCTCTGGGAAGCATCCACGAGGCAGGAACACATATAATGCGGGATCCAAGGTGACAGATTCACAGTCACACATTTGAACATATATTTATAACAACGGATTTATACATTGTATTTTCTCTCTGAAATCTACGGTTTTTTCAGCTTAACAGCTTAGAGGCAGCGCTGCTTTTCTACCAACTCGATATTGTGTTTTTGTATTTCTTTTATTTGACAATTGTTCACATTTTATTTTTTTTTTAAGGGGTAAGACCACTCTAGACAAGGAAAAAAAGGGTCATTTTCTAGATCTTTTTAACGAAATCTAAACGTGCTGCTTAAGAACTGTTTTTGGATCTTTATTTAGTGCTCTTTAAACCTTATTTCAAAAATTTTGTTAAAGAAAATATTCAAAATTCTCTCGGCGCGTAGGGCAAATCGGGCGAAAACATTCCGGGAACAGCAATGGACCTGGATCAAAAAGGAATGTTTTCTTAATCTCTGATGTATACTCTAAAAAATTACGGACTGGATTTTGAAAATTTTGATTTATAACAAAATGGCGCACGTTTGAAAAAAAAGTTTATTATTCAGGACTAAATTTCTGTATAAAAACGACCATAAAAAACGAATGAAGCACTTTTTAAAAAAAGCCCCCGTAGTTCCCCTTATTCCTAAGTGTTTAAACTATAATTTAAGCAAATAAAAAACAAATGCATTTTTTTTAAATTTTAGAGTGGCCTTACCCCTTAAAAGAAAAATAGCGAAGGTCTTTAAAACACAAAAATGAAACAGCATAAGAGAAGTTTAAAAGTTATTTTCTATATTATTAATCCTAAAATATTCACCAAATTAAAATCTAGCCCTGTGACTTCCCCTCCACTAAAATCTTTGAGGGCCGTGATTTGACGGCTGTTCACGCGCATAAATATATCACTTACCGAGATCTGCTTAGGAAGAGTGCCACGCCCAGTAATGGGTAAAAGGCGTGATGATGTATTTATTTATTTACACTGCTCAAAATTGTACAGGGATATTTTAAAATTAAAACTATAAATTGTATTTATTTATGTTACGCTGTACAACAGGAATTTAATCCCTTTGAGAGCCGTGATTTGACGGCTGGTAACCGCACTTCACGCGAACAAATATATCACTTACCGAGATCTGCTTAGGCAGAGTGCCACACTCAGTAATGGGTAAAAGGCGTGATGATACATTTATTTACACTGCTCAAAATTGTACAGGGATGTTTTAAAAATTAAAACTATAAATAGTATTTATTTATTTATGTTACGCTGTACAACAGGAATTTAATCCCAATTACAGTACAGGATCCGCACTCACCGAGCCGCAGTGTAGTAGTTCATATAATATTTAGCTTGAGTACGATTCAAACTCGGGATCTTCAGATTCTAGTTTCATAATGCTATCCACACCACCGTACTGACAGTGATTAAAATATTTATAATGCCTATGACACACTGGTCGAAGAGCATCTTCGATGAAACAATAGAACGCACCCGTCATCGACGAAAATTAGAGGCTCCTCTATTTCCATCGAAGAGCTCATCGATGAAACGAACGTATCTTATTTCACTCGTATCTTTTGTGTCTCATTTCACGTTAGCATATTTTTGAAATTTAGTTTTTCTTTCTCAACTTTAGAAGCTTTTATTGTTTGTCAATGAAGAGTGCGTTCTGTTGTTCCATCGAACAGCTCATCGATGCTCATCGATACTCTTCGACCAGTGTGCCATAGGCAAAAGAATCATCATCATCTATGGCGCTACAGCCCAAATCGGGCCTGGGCCTACCGGACACACCAAGCCGCAGTTTTTACACTGCCGTACTGCCGGTTTTCGTAGTCAAATGCTACATTATTTAAGGCGTATAAGAGACTAGCTTACAGCGCCCGAGTGTGATAAATACATGTAGCTGTAAAGGCAAAAGAATACTTGAACTATAATTTTTGTTAGAAATCATTCCTGGTTGTAAAAGCTTTGCTGCTGCAGTATCAAAGATGTTAGTGCAAGAGATATATCTATTTAATTTATAAGATTACAACTTTCGTGTTGGCGTTTCTTAATAAAACTCTGCAAAATCCTAGCGTCTTACAGAAGCCATTTGCAGGTAAAATCAAATTTAATATAAGCGGAAGCGACGTCAGCGTTGCCAACGTTATCTCTGAATTAGAAGTTACGCGGCTCCTTAATTGAAGTCTGGTTTGTTTAGAAAACATTTTGCCTTTTCGTCTGGTTATTGCGTTGCGGTATGTTGGTAGCACTGCTTGCGAACAACCCCAATATAAAACAGATTGAGATATTTATTTATTTACTCATTATAATGTTTGACTTGTATTTTAGTTGAGATTAAATATTTGATTTAGTATTCGGGGAGAAATCAGACGCGAAATTATAATTGAAATATTTGTTCGATTACAAACTTTATTCTTAGTTTATATTCTAATTGAATTATGACAGCTCTGCTATTGCTGATCTCAATAGATTATATCAACAATGGTACAACAATCGAACCAGAATTTCAAATCCCACTCAAGCTAAACTATTGTTGCTCGATGAGTCCGGACCCTATTCTGTAATTAAGATTAAGTTTCTGTTGTACTGAGTATCATAAATAAATAAATTATGTCAATTATTAATGCTGGTAAAGCGTAAACTATATTATTATTTGTGTATTAAGAGCGTAAAATGATTCTATATTACGACGAGAGCTGCAATATTGCAAAAGGAACACTTTACACATAATTTTTTATACGATTGCATCTTAAATAAATAAATATATCATCACGCCTTTTACCCATTACTGGATGTGGCACTCTGCCTAAGCAGATCTGGGTAAGTGATATATTTCTTCGTGTGAAGTGCGGTTACCAGCCCTCAAATCACGGCCTCCAAAGATTTTAGTGGTGAGGGAGCCACAGGGGTAGATTTTAAATTGGTGAATTATTAAATAAAGTATACATACATAATATAAAACGTCTGCAAATTATTTTAGAAAAAAGTGCTTCATATAAAAACGTAGACAACTAAATTATCTACCACTTTTATTTGAAGTATTTTTCTATAAAATAATGTAGAAATTTTTGACACAACAAAATATTCACTGATAAACTTGGGTGGAGGCGCCATTTAAGTTTATTAAATTATTACTCTGCATAACAAGAACTTATCCCAATTACAGTAGCTAAACCACTTAACCACAATCATATTATTTACATATAAGTTGGATTCAAACAGATTTGAACATAAAACTTTTTTCTTGCTAAATTATTGTATTATTTTTCTTAAAAGTCTTTATGCGCAACTTGGCATTTAACGGCTATATTTCTATTATAATAATTTGCCCGTTGAATATAGGAGAATATATATAATTTATAATATAAATATATCATTACGTTGTTTACCCATTACTAAGTGTGGCACTCTTCCGTACCAGATCTCAGTAACTGATATATTTAGACGCGTGAAGTGCGGATAAATCATGACTCCAAAAGATGTTAGGGAAACACAAGGGTAATTTTAATGTATTAAAAATTGTCGGCTGTAGGAATCGAACAGGTTGACTTGAAGCTACTAAGCCACCTACTCTATTATAATTTATATTGCTGCTAATTAATATTTAGTTCATAACCGATTTATAAATCATGGATTAGAAATAATGTACCTGTAAAGGTCTTTTGAAATTAGTATAATTTAAAAGCCCTGAAGGGGTAAACTACAGCAACATATTATTTCAGTTGCAAATGCATGTATGTTACATGTTTCATGTAAATCAAAATAATTGCATCATTAATACTACGTGATTTAAATTAATGTGAGTAATTCAAAATGATTGGTTCCGTGTCTATTCAATAAATACCGCGACTCCCCTTTGCAGAATTCCAATAATATCATAGTTATCCCAGAGTGCTGTTATCGGAATTCTTATATGAAAAATTTGTCAGCTCTTCTAGAATCTCCTGAGACGGGTTTTATTATTTTTCTTATTGTTTAGTTATTGATTTTCTGTGAACATCTTTCATTATTTGTTTGCTTGATTGCTTCAAATAAAGTTTTTGTAGGCGGGTTTAAAAACAACGCTTTTTACTTCCTTGTATGAAGTAAAGGAATTATTGTAATCGCGACAATTTAAAATATATCATTTACCGAGATCAGCTTCGGCAGAATGCCACACCCAGTAATGGGTAAAAAGACGTGATGATATATTTATTTATTTATATCTTTACTAAATTAGATTTTTCACTAAATATTGAACGAATTTAAAAGTAATTTAGATAAATTATTTGAAATTGCATAGCAATTTATTACTGTTTTGTTACGGGTTATTTTTTAATTGTTATTTTTATATTTTGTATATTTTCTGATCTCACTATTTATTATTGTAATTTACTCTGTAATTGGGATTCGTTCTGTGGAGTAATAAATAAATATAATAATAATAATAATAATAATATTTATTTGCATTAGAAAAATCTATACAACGAGATTGGTAAGAATACATAACTCATTAATTTGAGCTTATTATTATTATTATTATTATTATTATTATTATTATTATTATTATTATTATTATTATTATTATTATTATTATTATTATTATTATTATTATTATAATTATTATTATTATTAATAATATGGTAGTGAATGTTGGGTATGGATGAATAAACATGAACGGCGTATAACTGCTGTGGAAATGAGATATTTGCGGGGTGTGTGTGGATATACTAGAAGAGATCGTGTCCGGAATACATTGGTGTATGATGAATGTGAGATTGGGAAGAATGTTGTAAGAAGAGTGGGAATAAGTCAGTTGAGATGGTTTGGTCATGTAGAACGTATGTCGAATGACAGATTGGTGAAACAGGTGTATGTTGGTGAAATTGAGGGTGAAAGTTTGCGTGGACAGCCTAGGAACAAATGGATGAATATGATTGAAGGGTTGTTGCGTGAGCGAAAGATTCTGAGCGTGAAGAATAAACGAGCTTGTATGAAAAGAATTATGAATGTGGTTGAAGCAAAAGTGGTGTGTCAGGATAGGAATGTTTGGAGAAAATTAATTGCGGGATAAATATGATGAATGAAGACAAGCGTATGATTCTTGATTTTAGATTAATTGGTTAGATGTTTTGAGTGTTTACCTGCAATTGTGCGGAGACGATCTTCAGAAACAAGCGCAGTGTACACTAGCGAATGGATGAATGTTTGTTGTGTGTTGATGGATTTTGGTTGTGAGAAAAGAAAGAGTTTGTATGGAGGAAGTGTTAATGTGGTCGAATCGAGTATCGTGTCAGGATGAGAATGTTGACGGGTTCGTGCTACCCCATTTAATGGGATATAGCGTGATGTTATGTATGTATGTATGTATGTATTAATAAATAAATATATAAAGATTAGAATGCACTGATTTCATGTCTGGTTTACGCAGATTTTAGGACAGATCAACAACTTGTATTATTTTACGATTATTAATTAAACAACCGTTGTTGCTTTAATGTCACAAAGATTGTAATAATATTAATAATTTCGCAGGTATTGTGTAAATAAAAGTCCTGCTTTGCATAGTAATGGAACTTTGCAAAACATGGGCTTTTTCCTGACTCAACTGTTTGTACATTTATTTAACATTTGTTTTGTTTATGGAGTAAATAGCTTTGTATTGTGGAACTGACAACACAGTAACAACTGAAATTTACCTCTGTGACCTTTATCATTCCTACATTACAAATAAACAACTATTGTAGACAAGCGAAAAAAAAACGAAATAACATTTAAATAAAATACATAAATAAATATATCATCACGCCTTTTAGCCATTACTGTAATTGGGATTATATTTCTGTTGTACAGCGTAACATAAATAAATAAATACAATATCAAAAGTATGAGCCGTTGGCATTTGGTGAAACATTATGAATAAGAATAAAGAACGTAGACACTTGATGTAGTTTCACAAAATTATTTATTAACAAGTTGATCGATTTCGGCTTATTAGGCCATCTTCAGAACGTTGACAGTCAACGTTCTTATGATGGCCTAATAAGCCGAAATCGATCAACTTGTTAATAAATAATTTTGTGAAACTACATCAAGTGTCTACGTTCTTTATTCTTAAATAAATACAATTTATAGTTTTAATTTTTAAAATATCCCTGTACAATTTAGAGCAGTGTAAATAAATAAATATATCATCACGCCTTTTTCCATTACTGGATGTGGCACTCTGCCTAAGCAGATCTCGGTAAGTGATATATTTTGTCGCGTGAAGTGCGGTTACCAGTCGTCAAATCACGGCCATCAAAGATATTAGTGGAGGGGAAGCTACAGCGGTAGATTTAAATTGAAATAAAACTTGCTTTTGTTAATTAACAAACAAGAGGTTGTGGGTTCAAATCTTGTTGACTTCAATTTATATCAAACAAATATGTTTGTGTCTAAATGGTTAGGATTCAACTATAAGCTACTGTAATTGGGATTAAAGTTTGTGCAAAGAAATAAATAAACGGTACAGTACGGTGGTGTGGATAACAATACAGAATTCGAATTCAGAGATATCGAGTTCGAATCTCACTCAAGCTAAAAATTATATGAACTACGAGTACTACACTGCGGCTCGCTGAGTTGCGGAGCCTGTACTGTAATTGGGATTAAGTTCCTGATGTACAGCGTAACATAAATAAATAACTTTTGTTTATGACTCTATCTGAAAATAAAAATTTCTTCCCTCTATTAAGAATGTGATACTTTTCACCTCTAGGAAGGCCGAATAAATTAATTCACTTTCAAAGTAAGTAATATATATTCATTTAAATGACAGTCGAACTTTTAAAATAAATATTATATTTGCTATAAAATAAATCAAATTAATTAGAATTTGTTAATTTAAAAACATTTACTAAACAAGTAAATTAATTTTAAAACAAAATAAATATGTCATCATCCTTTTTACCCATTATTGAGTATGGCATTCTGCCATAGTAGATCTTTGTAAGTGATATATTTCTTTATGTAACCAGCTGTAAAATTACAACGCTCAAAGATGTTAGTAGGTGGCTCAGTGGTATCGAGTCGGCCTGTAGATCTTGAGAACCCTGGTTCGATCCCCACAACCGACAAACAATCTTGACGAAATTAAATCTACCCCTGTGGTTCCCCCTCCACTAATATCTTTAAGGGCCGTGATTTGACGGCTAGTAACCGCACTTCACGTGAAAAAATATCACTTATCGAAATCTGCTTACGCAGAATGCCACACCCAGTAATGGGTAAAAGGCGTGATGAAATATTTATTTATTTATTAAATTTAAAGATGTTAGTAGAGGTGGAGCCACAGGGGTGGTTTGGAAGCGGCTTCTTAAATATTCGATACCAATCATCCATTTTGAAATCGGAAATAAGATAATTTATTTATTTTGTTCAATATTCAAGAAATGTATCTTATTTATTTCTAGAGTTTTTAGCAATGTATGTTGGTAGAAATGGAATACCTTATAGCAAAGTATGTCAAGCAATAAAAGGTTCGCAATATTTTTCATTTCAAGCGACATGTGCCATTTAAATTCTTGCATAAAATGTACAAAAATATCTCCAGCATTTTGAACATCTGTCGCGCGCAAGAAAATCTTAGCAAAGAATATCACCAGAAATAAGTACTTTCCTGTGAGAAGTGTAAAGTTTATTTCCTCCATGCTATAAAAAGTTCCAGTATGACCAACTTAATGGATATTTTTTATTTATGAGCACCGCGCTTAAATCTTGCAACGCTGTAAAAGTATCGTTAAAATCGCCTATCAAAAGTCTTGAATGGATGTGCAGTTTTCATGTCCAACAGCGAGTTTAGATACTTAGATTGGATTATAAAGCCTTCAACTAAGTGCCAATTTAGACATGCTAGAGGGGCTTACTACAAATGAATTTACTTAGCAAGGGATGCTTCTAAGAAAGAAGACTCATTACAAGATAATGGGGCGAAGAAACTTTTAAGAAGGTTTTAAACATTTTCAAGATAAAAAACTTTACCTATTTTGACCAGCAAATATAAAACTGTCTATTTGCAAATTTTAAATATGTAATTGTTCCCTAGAAAAGGAAAGTAGTATTCATGGTAACTTTAAAATAAAGGCATGACATCTGTCATCTTAGTACATACATACATACATACATAACATCACGCTAAATCCCATTAAATGGGGTAGCACGAACCCGTCAACATTCTTATTCTGACACACGATACTCGTTTCAACCACATTAACACTTCCTCCATACGAACTCTTTCTTTTCTCACAACCAAATTCCATCAACACGCAACAAACATTCATCCATTCGCTCCTGTACACCTAATTCGTAAATCTTCACTTACGCCCACTTCTCTAACAACGAATCTATAAGAAATGAAGGCAGCATCTCTTGCGCTTGTTATTATTATTAATGTTAGTGATTATTAGTTACTAATTTTGTCATTTAGATTTAATCAGGTTCAGTTTTTATATTACAATTTACTTGTCATTTATGTTTCTGTCCACGGATTTAGTGACTTTTTAAATTTAATATATCTTACCAACCTTAAAATTAACAAGTATACTATTCGGAATTTTTCCTTAAATTTCTAATTAATTTTACATCCGATAGGATAATAGCTATGTATGAAATTACTAAGGAAATAAAGGTTATTATCTTACACATGTGAAATTTGCAGAACGAGGCGTAGCCGAGTTATGTAAATAAGTAAGGTAATAACCTTATTTCCTTACTAGTTTCATACAATAATTTTTCTACTTCCGTTCTAATAAATACGAAAGAGCGTTTTTAAAATTATGAAATTTTGACATATTAATGACAGTTATAAATTCAAAAAATAAAAGAATCAGAATTCGTCTACCAAGATATCTGTTGCTATGTTACCGCATTATTTCACTAGTTTAATAATGCAGTTCATAACCTAACTCCAATAAGTGAAATTAAACGTCTATTTTCTAACGGAAGTAGAAAAAGTATTTTAGGTTGCATTGTAACCTCATTTTTTACTTGAGAACCCTGGTTCGATCCCCACAGCTGACAAACAATTTTCACCAATTTAAATCTACCCCTGTGGCTCCCACTCCACTAATATCTTTGGAGGTCGAGATTTGACGGTTGATAACCGCACAAATATATCGCTTACCAAAATCTGCTTAAGCAGAGTGCCACACCCAATAATGGGTAAAATTCCTTCGAGAAGAAACATCTCCCTTTCTTCCCATGACTTTTTAGAATTGTCTTTAAAATATATATAAAAGTGAACGTTTAAACTTGAACGTACAGCCAGTCTTTGTTCTTTCCATTTAGCAGTATTATTTAAATTAGCAGTAAATAGTGAATAAAAGTAAATATTCAAATACCCAGCTTTGTATTTACTCTGCTCGTTGTATTCTGCCAGTTAGCAAACTTAAACTTAACAATTTGCATGCATATCAATGAAATTATTCAAAACAGTTTAATTATTTATAATGTAACAGTTCTCCTGAACGAAACGCGGGTAAACATCGCTTCTTATGTCCCATAAATTCACGGTGAAATATCGTCGTGTTAGTGCGCACGTCTCCTGTTTAACCTGCGATGGCACAACAGCACACTTAGGATTACTAAAGTAATTGCCGAGCAAGCTCTGGCTGTATTTCATCTGTTTCTAGCTGGATACATCATTCCAGATGAATTCTACTCATGAATAAATATGAGAGAATAAAAAACAGATATAGCTTACATTTACTCTGAACTTTGAAAATGGATACAATCATGGCGCATCCACCAAAAAATATTCCAAGATTATTTGAAAATCAAATGGTAACAAAGGTTATATTAAAATTTAAATAAAAAACAACAAAGACAGAATTAATTGTCTTTGAATGCTCACTTGGTGAAACTAGGTTTAATAATAAAATATCAAACTAAACACTTGTCTAAGTCTCACAAAATTCCATACCATACTGATGAGCTCTAATAAGAGTGAAACGCGTCTATGGTTACTACTTGTGCTGGCCAGCCTCTGACGATGCCCTCATAAGTTGACTTGGAGGCTGAATTTTGAGAGACTTAGACAAGTGTTTAATTTGAAATTTTATTTTTAATATTAAAATTTATTTAAACTTTTTTGAAAATATGGTTTAGCTCAATTTAATTAATTTAAAATTCAGGTTTAACTAAGCTTAGGGAGAGTGCCAAACCCAGTAATGGGTAAAAGGCGTGATGATATGATGATATTATATGATGTTTAACTAAAACCTTTTTAGAACGATGTAAATTTTACCCAAATTTGACCTTATATCTTACTCATAATGACACGTTTACAACGACCGTAGTATAAATAATGTCACTTCTTAGTAGATTATACTCCTGTAACTGTCAACCATGGTGTGTGTAAGTGTTAGTTCAAAAGTTCGCACGCAAAAGCTTCGTTGAGATGACATATTGAACCACGATTTGACGGCTGGTAACAGCAGTTAACAAGCATAAATACATTAGTTACTGAGATGTACAACAGTAGAGTGCCACTGCCAGTAATGGGTGAAGGCGTTTATTTTTTGTGCATTTTTGGTTAACCGGTTCAAAAAACGAAATTTTAAAAATAATGTTTCTATATAGTTCAGAGCACGAGAAATACACTCGTTCAAACCGCATCTCAATATCTCTTTTAGTTTTTGAGTTATATTGATTTTAGACTTTTTTTAAAACTCAACTTTGAGAGCCCGTATCTCGAAAACTAAAAGAGATATTGAAATGCGGTTTGAACGAGCGTATTTCTCGTGCGCTACTTAACTTATACCGAAGTTTTACCATTTTTGAAAATTTTTCAACTTTTTTCAAAATTTTCTTTTCTCAATATTTCCAAAAGTTGAAGAGATAATGAAAATCTGAAAACACCAGTGAATTCCTCGCGTAAAAATACATCGAGATGCAAATTTTTATTGCAAAATTCGCACGGATACATTTTTTATTACAAAAAATCGAAAATAGCCATTTTTCGGAAATTTCCTAAGGGGTACCCCTTGGCGTTTTTACGGATTTGGTCCATTTTTCGATTTTTTGTAATAAAAACTTTACCCGTGCGAAATTTGCTGTAAAAATTTGCATACCTATGTATTTTCACGCGAGAAATTCACTGGTGTTTTCATATTTTCAGTATCTCTTCAACTTTTGGAAATATTGAGAAAAGACAATTTTGAAGAAAATTTGAAAAATTTTCAAAAATAGTAAAATTTTGGTATAAGTTAAGTAGCGCAAGAGGAATACGCTCGTTCAAACCGCATTTCAATATCTCTTTTAGTTTTCGAGATATGGACTCTCAAAGTTGAGTTTTCAAAAAAGTCAAAAATCGACATAACTCAAAAACTAAAAGAGATATTGAGATGCGGTTTAAACGAGTGTATTTCTCGTGCTTTAAACTATATAGAAACATAATTTTTTAAAATTCTATTTTTGAACCGATTCAATAAAAAATTCACAATAAATAAACGCCTTCACCCATTACTGGCACTGGCACTCTATCGTTGTTGATCTCAGTAAGTAATATATTTATGCTTGTGAACTGCAGAGATATATTTTTTCGCTTGAAGTTCTGTTACCAGCCGTCAAATCACGGCTCCCAAAGATATTAGTGGAGGAGGAGCCACAAGGGTAGATTTAAATTGATGAAAATTGTTTTTCGGCTGTGGGGATCGAACCATGGTTCTCAAGATCCACAGGCCGACTCAATACCGCTGAGTCACCTACTCCATTAATATACTATTTAATGTTTTTCTTGTAAAATAATTAAGGAACCCAATACTTGAACACGCTATAGTGCGTCTTACAATTCATCAGCCTGTTTATTTTATTTTATTAATCGATCTAACAGGATACAAGATCCCAATTACAGGACGATTATACAGAATACAAAAAATAAAAGAATGAGTTGTCACAAAAGAAATAGACAGAAATATAAGAAAATATACAAGTAACTTAAACAGAGAAATAACTAATTAATAAACGCTTAAATCTAGGTAAGGAATCGCCAAATATGTCAATGTCAATAATACATGATATATTATTATATGCTACACAGAGTTGTCTTATAGGGGATTTCAATTCATAATTAGTCCTAGCTCTTTTGCAATGAAATAGTGCTTTATTTCTTGAAGTGACCCGTGGAATATGAAATAATATTAGCTCAAGACTACATGCATCATCAATATTGTTATTAATTAATTTAATCAAGTATAATATAAATATAGTTCATATGTTTTGTTTGAAATATTTTTCTCTAAAACAATTTAGAAACTTTATAAACACATACATATTATTGTTTCTTCAAACTGTTTAATTAACCGGTATAATAGAGAATTAATACTACATATGTATATATGTATAACCGACTAGTCAATATATCATAGGCGTCAACAAATAAACAATCTGCATTAACAGTATTAAATCACCCTGTTCTCTGTTCGTACCCAAGCCATCATAAACAACACAGTTCGTCATTCCAACTGAACTATTGTGTGTTGTTTAAACAACGATTCAAATCGATTCTGAATGTTATTTAGAGTTCAACTGTTTAGAAAGGATACTAGCCTGCTGGGAAACTAAAATAGACAAGGGTAGAGGAAACGACTTTTGCAGGGTAGTACTAAATTTAGTTACTCTAGTTTACCCAAAAATGATGTTTTACCCATTTGTAGGTAGGGATAGGTGGCTCAGTGGTATCGAGTCGCCCTGTGGATCTTGAGAACACTGGTTCGATCCCCACAGCCGACAAACAATTTTCACCAAATTAAATCTACCCCTGTGGCTCTCCCTCTACTTACATCTTTGGAGGCCGTGATTTGACGGCTGGTAACCGCACTTCACGCGAATGAATATATCACTTACCGAGATCTGCTTAAGCAGAGTACCACATCCAGTAATGGGTAAAACTCGTGATGATATATTTATTTATTTTACTAAATCCAGTTACTCTAGTTGACCCAAAAATTATGTTTTACCCATTTGTAGGTAGGGATAGGTGGCTCAGTGGTATCGAGTCGCCCTGTGGATCTTGAGAACACTGATTCGATCCCCACAGCCGACAAACAATTTTCACCAAATTAAATCTACCCCTGTGGCTCTCCCTCTACTTACATCTTTGAAAGCCGTGATTTGACGGCTGGTAACCGCACTTCACGCGAATGAATATATCACTTACCGAGATCTGCTTAAGCAGAGTACCACATCCAGTAATGGGTAAAGCTCGTGATGATATATTTATTTATTTTAAATAACAACAAAGACAAAATTAATTGTCATCCAACACTTGGTGAAACAAGGTTTAATAAAAATGTAAAGTAAACACTTGGCTATGTCTCACAAAATTCAGCCTCCAAGTCACCTTATGAGGGCATCGTCAGAGGCTGGCCAGCACAGTTCAGTAAGTAACCATAGACGCGTTTCGCTCTTATTAGAGCTCATCAGTATGGTATAACTCACTTCATTTTGTGAAACATAGCCAAGTGTTTACTTTACATTTTTATTAAACCTTGTTTCACCAAGTGTTGGATGACAATTAATTTTGTCTTTGTTGTTATTTAAATTGCTATTGCGTAGCTTCCCCCTTTTTTTCGGTAGATGGCATGACCAGTTCCACAAAACTTCTCATGTCATCTTACTAGTTTGTTAGAGATCTTATTCTCTGCTGGCACAGTTCTTCGTCACCAACTTCTTCACATGAACTTTGTTCTAGGTGAAGAAGTGAGTTATACCATACTGATGAGCTCTAATAAGAGCGAAACGCGTCTATGGTTACTTACTGAACTGTGCTGGCCGGCCTCTGACGATGCCCTCATAAGGTGACTTGGAGGCTGATTTTGTGAAACATAGCCAAGTGTTTACTTTACATTTTTATCATTTATTTTACTAAATCCAGTTACTCTAGTTGACCCAAAAATGATGTTTTACCCATTTGTAAACGTGGTAACTATACGGAGAATTATGGGTAATTTTATTTATTTATTGATGTTACGCTGTACAACAGGAATTTAATCCCAATTACAGTACATGGTCCGCACTCACCGAGCCGCAGTGTAGTAGTTCATATAATTTTTAGCTTGAGTGCGATTCGAACTCGAGATCTCCGGATTTGAATTCCGTATCGCTATCCACACCACCGTACTGACTTATGTTATGGACTTCGAGAAGACACGATGATTGTTTTTAGGCATTTATAGAAGGGGTACAATATTAAATATATTTTTATTAACTAAAAGATGAGGAATTTAATGCTGAAAACCATATTTTAATATCTGTTTTAGTTTTTTAGTTAGTGTCTCTCAAATATTGGATGACCGAAATTTCTTATAAATTGTGAAATTCTAATTAAAAAATAAATACATCATCACGCTTTTATCTATTACTAAGTGTGGCATTCTACTGTAGCAGATATATTTCTTCACGTGAAGTTTAATTATGCTTCTTAAAGATGTTCGTGGCGGAGTCGCCACAGAGGTAGTTTTAAGCCATCTACCCCTATGTTATTAATTATAATTGCTAATTATAATTACTAATTTAATAGCTATGCTCGGAGCAAATATAGTAAGTATGTTACGAACATTTCTGTATTTAATATTTGGCCCAAAATTCCGGGTAAGTATCTTAAAAAGTAGGTTTAATTATTTCTGGGAACGTTTCAGTTTGAAACTTTAGCGTTTTCAGGCATTCGAAAGGTTGTTTCAGGCGCTGAATTCGTGATAACTTTGAGAAGTGTTTCTATGAAACTTCCAAGAACTTTTCTGTAGTTCGGAGAAATATTTTTACGCGTAATACATTTAACATGAGACTGCCTTATTTTGACAAACACAAAATAGAATATATCAAATATTTTCCTTAACCACAATCACATCATTTAAACAATTTTTAATGCTTAACAACAATTGGTATTTGACTGAGAAAATTTACTATACAAATAATTATTATTGCAAATAATATCATATTAATATAAATAATAAAAAAAAATATATCATCACGACTTTTACCCATTACTATGTGTGGAACTCTGCCTAAGCAGATCTCGGTAAGTGATATATTTTTTTGCGTGAAGTGCGGTTACCAGTTGTCAAATCACGGCCCCCAAAGATATTAATGGATGGAGAGCCACAAGGGTAGATTTAAATTGGTGAAAATTGTATTAATAACAATAATAATAATAGTATATTATAAACGTCTCCACTAATATCTTTGAGGGCCGTGATTTGACGGCTGGTAACCGCACTTCACGCGACAAAATATATCACTTACCGAGATCTGTTTAGGCAGAGTGCCACACCCAGTAATGGATAAAAGGCGTGATGATATATTTATTTATTTATTTTTATTTAGTTATAATTTTTTTTTGACACAAGTTATAAACAACGAGTATCTAAAAAGTTTATAAAACGAGTCATATACTGTACTTTTTCTACGATCGCAAATTAAGACAACAAAAAAATATAAAGTTTTATGAATTATTTGAAATGTAAGGTTTACAACGATAAATGCCTGAAGCTAACTTCACTCCGTGCTTAATATATCAAGCCGTGACTAAATTGTTGAGAGCCATAGCTTGTCCACATGTGATTAAAATGTTATTTAGCACAATAGGAACAAGTACGTTAATGACATTTTACTATCGGGAGTAGAAACATAAAATTAAAAATATATCATCACGCCTTTTACCCATTACTGAGTGTAGTACACTGTCGTTTAAGATATATTCTGTGGGTTAAGTGCTGTTATAAGCCGTCAAATCACGACCCCTCATAGATGTTAGTGGTGAGGAAGTTGCAGAGGTAATTTTAATATGAAATATAGTTTATAGGGTAGGTGGCTTCAATTACCCATATGGTTCCCCTTCTACTGACATCTTTAGGGAGTATTAAATAAAACTCTAGGCAAAGTCTCACAAAATTCAGCCTCCGAGTCACCTTATCAGGGCATCGTCAGAGGCCGGCCAGCACAGTTAGTAACCATGGACGCGTTTCGCTCTTGTTAGAGCTCATCAGCATGGTATAACTCACTTCTTCACCTAGAACAAAGTTCATGGTTCGACAGAACTTCTCATGTCATCTTACCGTTTGTTAGAGATCTTATTCTCTGCTGGCACAGTTCTTCGTCACCAGCTTCTTCACATGAACTTTGTTCTAGGTGAAGAAGTGAGTTATACCATGCTGATGAGCTCTAACAAGAGCGAAACGCGTCCATGGTTACTAACTGTGCTGGCCGGCCTCTGACGATGCCCTCATAAGGTGACTCGGAGGCTGAATTTTGTGAGACTTTGCCTAGAGTTTTATTTAATGTTTTTATTATACCTAGTTTCACCAAGTGCATGAATGACAATTAATTTTGTCTTTGTTGTTATCTTCAGGGAGCGTAATTTGGCAGCTGCATGCATAAATATATCACTTATCTAAATCAGCTACTGCTAAATGCCAAGTAATAAATAAAAATTGTGATGATTCCATTGTTAATATATTTAAGAACTCTTTAGATTTATATTTAAAATCTATAAACTTTGATAATGTGTAACATCGTATAACTTTTTTTGTAAATCTTACTTGCTACTACCAATTTAATGCCACGCTTATTTTCTAAGTATTTATTTTGTTCTTTAGTTTTTTAAGTATGTATACTATAGTTTATTATGTAAAATACTACTCATGTATCTTTAGCAAAGCTTTATCAGCTTCGCTGTCTGCTTTTGTAAATAATAATAATAATAATATTTATTTATTTTTAAAGTATATTTGAAATAGGAATCGTACTCGATTTCTAATATATTTATTCAACAACAATAATAATACTGAATTGCTTTCTTCTCTTTGATGTTAAAAGCGACATATTACAAGTGTAGTTATACAGTTACTCGTACAGATATATGGTTTTCGAACGTAAAGCAATGTTAAAGCCCTAAATCGTGCAATGCGTTGCACGCCGATAATGTCGAGCACAAACATACCGGCAATTACCAGGATAATCCTTATAATACACTTCAGGCTGGTTCACTTATCTTACAATAGAGCACAATACGTAGTTGATGTTTAGTAAGACGCACGATTACATTTACTACAGACAATCGTTCGATTGTTTCAGCTAACTACATTTTATTCTGTCAAATGTTTATAAATTATTTTAGAGACAAATGCTTCAAATGAAAAATGGAGGCAACTAAATTATCTACCTATTTTATTTTAAGTATTTTTCTCTAAATTTATTTTGAACTACCTAAATATTAGAAAATATCAGTAACTAAATTTTGGTGGCAGCGCATTTATATATATATTTGTGTTACTGCATACAAAAGGAACTTAATCCCAATTACAGTACAGAGACTAGACTTAACAAGTAGTAATTATATATTTCTTAACTTAAATGGGATTCGAACTTGGGATCTTAAGGTTCAAATGTCGTAATGCTAACCACACTGACGTATTGCCGTACTATCCGTTTTACAATTTCCAGAGTCAATAAATTAAAACTACCCTTGTAGCTCCCCCTACACTAACATCTTTAAGGGCTGTTTTAACGGCTAGTAACCGCATTTCACGCGAAGAAATATATTAAATATCAATATATTCTACGGCAGATTACCACATCCAGTAATAGGTAGAAGACTTAAATATATTTTTAATTATTAAAGTATTCTTGAAAATTTAATAATAAAAAGTAATTGATGTAGATTGTGAAAAAGTATTTAATATATATATATATATATATATATATATATATATATATATATATATATATATATATATACATATATATATATATGCAAATTTCAGTTGGTATTACGAATAAGTTACTGTTGTGCAGAGTAAGATAATAGCTACTTATGAAACTAGTAAGAAAATGAATGTTATTACCTTACGCATGTGAAATTTGCAGAACGAGGCGTAGCCGAGTTATGTAAACACATAAGTAAGGTAATAATCTATTTCCTTACTAGTTTCAAACAATATTTTTTCTACTTCCATTCTAATAAATACGAAAGAGCGTTTTTGAAATTATGAAATTTTGACAAATTAATGACAGTTATAAATTCACAAAATAAAATAATAACACATCAAAATTCGTTGCTATGTTACCTCATTATTTCACTAGTTAAAAAATGCAGTTCATTACTTAACTCAAATAAGTGAAATAAAACATCTGTTTCCTAACGGAAGTAGAAAAATAAATAAATATATAAATAAAAGACAAAATATTTATTTAAAATTATATCTAATCTTGGCACGGAATAAAGTTTGCCTGTATTATTATTATCTTGCTTAGAAAAGCATGCATCTCTTTGAGAATATTTACTTTATACAATATTCTAGTTATTATCTAAGAAAACAACCTCCTTTCTTCAGCAATTAATTTTCAGCAAAATTGCAAACAAGTTCTGCGCAAGAAGTTATTTCCAGAAAATTTTCTCTATTGTGTTTAGGTTCCGCGAAATATCAGATAGAATTGCAGTCTTAATTACCTACGGTTAATTAACTCAAAATAATGGGCTTTAAAACTTAATTAAATTTATAATATAATCGAATTTTCACCTGTAGCGTTCGCGATGTTATTTGTTTTAAAACAATACCGATATTCGAATGGCGCGTCCCCCAAAAATACCCACACACATAATTTATATTGCCAAATATTTCTAAATTATTTTACAATTATATTAAAAATAAAATTGGTAGAATATTTAACTTGCTCCATTTTTAATTTAAAGTATTTTTTTTTTAAATAATTTAGGAATATTTGACAACAGAAAATATAACCTGTCATGTATTTAATTTTACAATATATACTTCGGAAGAGAATGCTATATTTCCTTCAAATTATACCATATGAAAAATCATGTATTTTTCTCCCTAGATCTATAATATATTATTTTTCTACGATTGCTATGAAAAATTGACAATTACGCTCTCATTTGTCATCGTAAAGTTGACGTTTTCTGTGGAACAATCGAAAAATATCTTTTTTGCGCGTCTCCAATGGCAACGCGCGAAAAAGACGTTAAATGCGCACGTTTCCAGTGGCAACGCGCGAAAATGATATTAAATGCGCGCTGATTTCAATAGTTACCAGGGATACAAACAAAACATAAACTTGTCATATTGATAGTTGACAGAATGAATTTATTTTCAGTACGCATAGGTTTTTAATAATTTTACGATGCAATCGTAGAAAAAATTATGAGTGTATCACGAGCGTCAAGTGTCTTTGTTCCTCTTACACTATTACCATGTTCGAGTAACAAAGAATCACTTTACGCTCTTACTACACAAATAACTATTTTATAATGGATTGAAATAAAGGAAATACCAGTTTGTTTTTTTTCAAAATTAAATGAATTTTCAAACTGCCATCACCATTATTTCAATCCATTTTAATACGTCTATACAAGAAAGTGTACAATAAAAACTAATACTTAAAAAAAAAAATTAAATAAACACTTGGCAAAGTTTTACAAAATTCAGCCTCCAAGTCACCTTATGAGGGCATCGTCAGAAACTGGCCAGCACTGTTAGTAACCATAGACGCGTTTCTAACTGTGCTGGCCAGCCTCTGACGATGCCCTCATAAGGTGACTTGGAGGCTGAATTTTGTGAGACTTTGCCAAGTGTTTATTTAATATTTTTTATTAAACCAAGTGTATGGATGACAATTAATTTTGTCTTTGTTGTTACTAATATTTTTATAAAATTTATTTATCTATTTGTCCATATTAATGAAATAAATAGTACTAGAAAATTAGATGCACCACTGAAATGTAATTCTTGCGGGAAATGCATGAACGCGACATATAAATACCACGTATTGATTTCCCAGTTAGCTATTATACACGCTTCCAAAATTTACAAAATGAGGTTACGATTCCAATCCGATTAATACCAACAAAAATCGTATTAAAATTTTATTCTGTGGTTTGAGTGCAATATCCGTAACTGGGTGTATTGTTCACCTGAGCATTCAGTACAAAATTATTCTAGTTATTTTGAAGGTTTCATGGTGGCAGCAGTGGTTATTCAGAACAAATTATTTAAAAAGAATAATCAAGAAACAGATTTACAATTTATCATCACGTCTTTTACCATAGCAGATCTTGATAAGTGATATATTTTTTAGCAATGAGGTGTTGTCAAATTGTTTTTATTGAAAATCTGTGTCTTAATTAATGTCATTCAAGTAAAGATAATACATATTAAGTAAATTAAAATATTTGTTTATTTCACCTTAGCAACGGTGTTAACATCAGTTAAAGCTGTGCTTATTGGTTGAATTTTCAAATGTTTTGCGTGATGATTGGATGTAAATAGGTGAAAGGAATTTATCTTTAATATATTTTAAAATTGAACAAGAATTTTGTTTAGACTTTCGGGTTATGGATTTTGAATTCATTTTCTGATATCTTTCTTCAGCTTTACTATAAGTTGACATATTGACACAAGATTGATGGTAAGCTCAAAGAAAATTTCTGTTAAGATGTTAAAAGTTTAATTCTACTAGGCGCCATTTTGTAGAATAGAATTTAAGCTCAACCTTCTATTTCATAAGAAATATTTAGGAATGGACTGTTACCTCCAAATTTACTTATTAGTTGATGCAGTAACTCCGAAACTACAGATTTTAGTAGATTAATGTTATCTATCGTTAAATTAATTTAAACTAAATATAAAACCTAATTTTATTTCAACATACTTATAATAAAGACATTTCCCTCACTCAATTTAGTTGTAATAGAAACTGTTTCCCTTACTAGTAATGAAAGTAAAAACTTTCCTCACTAGTGAGGGAAACGGTTATTATCACAACTAAATTTAGTGAGGGAAATGTCATTTGACATTCTGATTAAAGAAACGTGATGAGCATTTGCAAATACAACTCCTTTAATTTATAAAAAAAAAATTATTAAATTTCTTGTGTCGTAAACGTAAAATAGCTATTTATGAAACTAGTAAGGAAATGAAGGTTATTACCTTACGCATGTGAAATTTGCAGAACGAAGCGTAGCTTAGTTATGTAAACACATAAGTAAGGTAATAACCTTATTTTCCTTACTAGTTTCATACAATATTTTTTTCTACTTCCGTTCTAATAAATACGAACGAGCGTTTTATTTATTATGAAATTTTGACATATTAATAATAATAATAATAATATATCATCACGCCTTTTACCCATCACTGGGTGTGGCACTCTGCCTAAGCAGATCTCGGTAAGTGTTATATTTTTTCGCGTGAAGTGCGGTTACCAGCCGTCAAATCACGGCCTCCAAAGATATTATTGGAGGAGGTGCCACAGGGGTAGATTTTTTAAATTGGTGAAAATTGTTTGTCGGCTGTGGGGATCGAACCAAAGTTCTCAAGATCCACAGGCCGACTCGATACCACTGAGCCACCTACCCCATTTTGACATATTAATGACAGTTATAAATTAAAAAAATAAAAGAACACATCAGAATTCTTCTACCAAGATATCTGTTGCTATGTTACCTCATTATTTCACTAGTTAAATAATGCAGTTCATTACCTAACTCAAATAAGTGAAATAAAACGTTTATTTCCTAACGGAAGTAGAAAATAGTTATTTGTGTATTAAGAGCGTAAAGCGATTCTTTGTTACTCGAGCACGGTAATTGCTGCGCGAGCCGAAGGCGAGAGCTGCAATAGTGCAAGAGGAACAAAGACACTTTACGCTCGTGATAGACACATAATTTTTTCTACGATTGCATCTTAAAGTTATTAAAAAACGTAGGTATACGTCTAAAACTAAATTCGTTTTGTTAATTGTCAATATGACAAGTTTCTGTTTTGTTTGTATCCCTGGTAACTATTGAAATAATCTTTTTCGCGCGTTGCCATTGGAGACGCGCAAAAAAGATATTTTTCGATTGTTCCACCAAAAACTTCAACTTTACGATGACAAATGAGAGCGTAATTGTCATCTTTTCATAGCAATCGTAGAAAAATGTAATTTTTATGTTGAATATTGAAAAGAATAGTATGTAACATATGTATATGGGAAAGGACTATTGTAAAACTTGTAGTATTGAAACACTCGCTATCGCTATCGCTAGTTAATTATATTCGCCAAACAAGTACCACAAAGAAATTGACATAAACATAACAATGTAAAACAAAATCACAAAAGAAACCTCTTTTATTTTTCAATCTGCCTGTCAGAAAACAAAGCAATCGACCATTCCAGTCATATATCAAATCACATTTCTATATATTTGTCAACATGTCTTCGTCAGTTCTGTCAAATCGTCAATCATCGAAGTTTTGCGAAGAAAAGAAGCACGTTCCTTCTTCTTGTGTGACCGATAACGCCAGTTCAACGTGTTACAATTCTCACAATCTCTCCCTTCGTCCTCTTCTCACCCCTACGCGTGTGTTTCCTATTGGCGCGTGTCAGGGAAAATCACAGCGTTTGTCTACAGAAGACTGTCGACCGTTTGATGTTTTTGAATATTAAATTGAGACTGGAGAAGACAATGGACTGATGGCATGTTTATTTGTCTTTGTTGATGTGGTTTTGTTTAATCATGATGATTAAGGGTGGAAAATTGAGGCGTTCTAAGAATGATAAGTTTCAGCAGAATAGATTTCTATACATTTATTCGTTGGACAATCACAACCCACTGGTTAAATTTGCGTTTAAATTAATAAGCAAATGGTCACGCATTCAAATTTCATTGACTTTAATTTATATCTAAAAATATCTGATGTGGACACCACATGACTTCCTTGTACCCGTATTAAACTATAGATATTTTTTTAATTGCACATATTTCACATTAAATCTTTTATTTTTTGTTCTAATCCATAGCAAACTTAATTTTTTTTAGAATAAAAAAATATATAATATTTAAATTTAGATATCTCGTTTATGCAAAAAGCTAATTTAAAAATTTTTAATGGGCTAGACGCAGAATTTAATTCTCTAAAACTTTTATTTGCAGCATTTATTTCTAAAATGAAAATAATACCATTTTTTTCAAGGAAAACTGTTAGCAGCTTCATGTAATGTGCCACTTCCGGTTAGTCTATTTTAACCAAAATCTATTATGTTATTTCCATTGATATAGTAGTCTTATATACCAAATTTGGAAAGTTTTAAATTATATTTGAATATAGTTTTTCATGAAAATCTATTATTGGCTTCAAGTAAAGTACCACTTCCGGTAGTTGTATAATGACCAAAAAGGGAGGTGCACAACTAGATGTTATAACAGTCCTAAATATAAAGTTTCAATTTTCTACGGCTTACCGTTTTTGAGTTATGCGAGATACGTACGTACAGACGGCATGACGAAATTAGTCAAAATGGATTCAGGGAGGGCCAAAACACCTATTTCCGTTGAAATCTGAGAATCGAAAATTTTCGCGATTACAATACTTCCTTTACTTCGTACAAGGAAGTAAAAATATGATCATGTCTGAAAGGTTCTGATTCTACTATAAGCTACTGTAATTGGGATTAAGTTCCTGTTGTGCAGTGTAACAAATAAATAAATAAATTAGATTTATTTTACAATTAATCTTCATTAAAAGTGAGAACGATATTAGAACAGAAAATTCGAGGCAAAATCGATATAAAGTCTTAAGAACGAGAATTCGGATATGGAACTTAATGCCGTTGCGAGAAGCTTCATATCTTGTTTAGATTTTGAGATATAGACCACGGAACAATAGAATTTCCTAAAATTTACTCATTTAAAAATTTATATTTTCCCGATCACTAATATCTTTGGGGACCGTGATTTGACGGCTGATAACCGCTCTTCAAGCTGAAAAAATATATCACTTACCGAAATTTAGTTAGGCAGAGTGCCATACCCACTAATGGGTAAAAGGTGTGATGACATATTTATTTATTTATATATTTTACCAAAACTATATCTTTAAAACTAAACGAAATATTTATTTATTTATATATTTATTTATGTTACGCTGTACAACAGGAATTTAATCCCAATTACAGTACAGGGTCCGCACTCACCGAGCCGCAGTGTAGTACTTCATATAATATTTAGCTTGAGTGAGATTCGAACTCGGGATCTTCGAATTCAAATTCCGTATCGCTAGCCACACCACCGTACTGACGGACTAAAATGATGATGCTTTCAACGGCATTGAGTTTCTCGTGTTACAATTACCTTATAAGCAAATTTTCAACAATTTTTAAAATTCGACAAAACCTCAAACTGGTAACCGCATTTCACGCGACAAAATATATCACTTACCGAGATCTGCTTAGGCAGAGTACCACACCTAGTAATGGGTAAAAGGCGTGACTAAAATGATGATGCTATCAACGGCATTGAATTTCTTGTGTTTCAATTAACTTATATGCAAATTTTCTACAATTTTTAAAATTCGACAAAACCTTAAACTGGTAACCGCATTTCACGCGACAAAATATATCACTTACCGAGATCTGCTTAGACAGAGTACCACACCTAGTAATGGGTAAAAGGCGTGACTAAAATGATGATGCTTTCAACGGCATTGAATTTCTCGTGTTTCAATTAACTTATAAGCAAATTTTCAACAATTTTTAAAATTCGCCAAACCTCAAACTGGTAACCGCATTTCACGCGACAATATATATCACTTACCGAGATCTGCTTAGGCAGAGTGCCACACTTAGTAATGGGTAAAAGGCGTGACTAAAATGATGATGCTTTCAACGGCATTGAATTTCTCGTGTTTCAATTAACTTTTATGCAAATTTTCAACAATTTTTAAAATTCGACAAAACTTTAAACTGGTAACCGCATTTTACGCGACAAAATATATCACTTACCGAGATCTGCTTAGGCAGAGTGCCACACCTAGTAATGGGTAAAAGGCGTGACGATGATATATATTTATTTATCTCAAACTTATTGCAAACACGATTTCATTTATCAAACAGTATATATTCTAGTTATTTACTTTATTATGTTTATTCGGTAGAGATTCAATATAAAGTTCTGTTGTGCATATTTTTATTCGTTTCGTCCACGTGTAATCACAGTTCAATTTAAATTCCGTTTGTCCTTTTATTTAAACCGTTTGGCTCGGGGCCAAGTAAACCCGAGAAGGACGCTAGGTTGTTCTCTGCGCTACCGATGCGTTGTTCGTCGACATCAATCGAATTTGCGGCCATTACGTTCGCTGGCAGTTCGTCACTAACTGTCGGGTCACTGTTCACTGTTATTTCGCCTAATTGGAATGTTCCGCACTTAATTAAAATGCATATATACGATGTAGTTGCCGGATCCGGAACTGGCTGGATTATAATTTCCAATATACCCTTCAGATTATTTGTACTGGACTGATTTGCTAATCTGCGGTCACTGAATCACTGCTTCATTAACTACTTGAATATGGACTCAACTATGAATACGACTTAATAGATCACTCTCATTTATTTTCATTTAAATTATTATACTCCCTTCCTTCTTCGTCTTTTTTTACTTCATTTTCAGTTTTTACTAGAGATGGGCGAATATCATCCGCGAATAGTCGAATGCCGCGAATATTGACATTATTCGATATTCGAGATTCTCGAATATTAACGTCAGTATAGCGAACATTCGAATACCTCGAATATCGCGCCATATGTTGACCTTAATTTTTGACTATGTATATCTTTATCATTTGTACATAAACTTAAAGCTATTACAATACTTTGAAGTTATTAATAACAAAGATATTTTGTTTCAAAACCATGAAGACGTACCATATTTCAAATTTGTTTTTCGCCAACATCAGCCCGTACGTTTCATCTTAAATTTGAAGTTTTCGTCTTTTTCTTTTTTGTTTGTACTTTTTGTTTTAATTTTATTTTATCTTAACAATTTCATTCAAATAACGAAAAGGACATATTTAAATAATTATTAATAATAAATAAATTAACTTTTAGGAGTATTCGAATATTCGAGTACCTCGAATATTCGAGATCTGATTAATATTCGTATTCGATATTCGAATTCGAGAAATTTGATATTCGCCCATCTCTAGTTTTTACTATACAGTGTGTAACTGCAATTGTGTTAAATGTATTTTTAAACAAGCGCAGGCGATGCTGCCTTCATTTCTTATTGATTCGTTGTTAGAGAAGTGGGTGTAAGTGAAGATTTACGAAACAGGTGTACAGGAGCGAATGGATGAATGTTTGTTGCGTGATGATGGATTTTGGTTGTGAGAAAAGAAAGAATTCGTATGGAGAAAAGAAAGTGTTAATGTGGTCGAATCGAGTATCGTGTGTCAGGATGAGAATGTTGACGGGTTCGTGCTACCCCATTTAATGGAATATAGCGTGATGTTATGTATGTATTTATGTATGTTTAACAATAATTAACTATATATAAATATAAATAAATATATCATCACGCCTTTTACTCATTACTGGGTGTGGTACTCTGCCTAAGCAGATCTAGGTAAGTGATATATTTGTGCGGTTACCAGCCGTCAAATTACGACCCTCAAAAATATTAGTGGAGAGGGAGCCACGGGGGTAGATTTAAATTGGTGAAAATAGTACATGATTAATCTAATCAAGGCACCTCCACCAAATGTAGTTATTAAATTTTTCACGACCGGGAGTATTTAACCGTTTCTATGATACATCAATTGAGACAGAAATAAAACATTATTCTTTTAGGAGTTAATATTATCAAATAAAAACAATTGCAGAAGCTTCATCAATAATTTCTTGCGATTCTTTCGCTGTATTCTTGATATTTCAATTTAGAAATATCATGTAATTTGATATAAACAAACTTGTTTACATACATTTTTGCTGTTGTCCCGGAAGACAAATAATAATATTAAGATAATTAAATGTCAAAAAAATTGAAAAAATTATATTTTAAAGTTACTTTTTTTCGTTTCAAAAAAACTTATAGTATATGCACTTCGCAAAGAATGCTATTTCTCCCTCTAGGTGATATGATCATCATCATCATCTGTGGCGCTACATCCGGCATGTCATCAGCCACACGCAATGGTGGTAATTACATTAGGGTATAATAGAACATGCATTTGCTCTATTTGATGATGCTTGCTTCCTGGAGGAAGGAGAAAACCATGCAGGAAGGACTATTACTTACACGAATGATGACTTGTTTTTTTTTATACTGGCTAATTAGGATAATAAGGAGGGTTTTTAGAACAAGGATAATTTTTTAAGTTTGTAATTAGTTAATTGCAGTTGGTTATTATTTCTCTAACTAATAGGACCATCATCTGTAGCGCTACAGCCCAAATCGGGCCTGGGCCTACCGGACACACCGAGCCGCAGTTTTTACACTGCCGTACTGCCGGTTTTCGTAGTCGAATGCTACATTATTTAAGGCGTATAAGTGACTAGCTTATAGCGCCCGAGTGTGATAAATACATGTAGCTGTATTTTATATTTTACGACAAATCACACATTGTCGACAGGCAGATTCGAACTGACGAACCTTGGCTCGGGTGACGTCACAGTATGTTAAGAGATGTGCCTTAACACGCTCGGCCACCGCGCCTCTAGGTGATATACTATTCTTTTTTAGGGGCCCTAGGAACCCTAAGAATGAATAGTATCACTTTCTTTTGTAATTATGGGAACAAAATGTTACTTTCTATATTTGTAAATACAAAGTTTAAAGTTTTTTATTTCACATAAAACAAACATTAAGGAATTATTAAATATAATTGCTAATTGTAATTGGATAGTTGTGAACATATACTTATATAGTTCGTCAGTACGATGGTATAGATAGCGATACGGAATTTGAATCCGGAGATCCCGAGTTCGAATCTCACTCAAGCTAAAAATGAACTACTACACTTCGGCTCGGTGACTGCGGACCCTGTACTGTAATTGGAATTAAGTTGCTGTTGTACAGCGTAATATAAATAAATATAAATAAATAATTGTTTAAACATATTTTGTCTTTCACATTTGTTCGCAGCAGCAATAGTTAAACAAATAATTAATCAGAAAGGTATAATTATAGATTAATTTAATAAATCTAATTACTATTATTCGGAACGAATTATAATCTATTTAATATGTTTATCGTACACATTATATTTTCATGAAGGCACCTGACAGTATTATATATCACAAACAATAATTTATAAATAAAACTTGTTCAGTTTAAATTATAGGTTATATTTGAAAAATTTTATTGTAAAACTAATGCATTTATTTTTCAGGAGTTTCAATAGAAAGATATATATTTAATTAAAAACAATATCATAAATTCATGTACTCTATCGCTAATAAAGTTTTTAGTAGTGTACTAAATAAGTTAATAAAGTAGATTAAAATCATTGAAAGTTTGTGATAACATTTTGTCAGTTAAAGGAATTTTCATTCTCCGTTTAGAACTTCTCCAAAAATGTAAATCTAACTGCAGGGTTATTTGCTGAATTTGGGAGCTTACTGAACAGTTATCTGAATTTAAAAGGATTTCCGTTTAAACTAGGTTTATAGTTTCGGCTTTTATGTGATGAAATAAATTTAGAAATTACTTATAGTTCAACAGCTGCGAATGTAATTCAATATTTCATCTATTGTCAGTTACATTTTACTGTAAACGATAAAAGTTTATTTCTTTCTGATATTCAATATCGCGTTTATCTCGCAGATTAATGAATTTTAATTTAGCTGAATTAATTTATGAAATTTTACTTGTAATATTATGCCTTCTATATTCTTTCAACAATTTTACCTAAAATATTTCGCGAGTATTTTCAGATAGTGCTTTTTTGTGTCGTCATTACTTTCTGTCATATTTCAAGCTTTTAGGTTATAATCTAGATTTAGATTTATCTATATTTTATATTCTGTCATACATTTTACAAAAATAACAATAATTAATTTAAAGTTGCGCAAATATTCGGTAAAAGCTATTAAATAGTATTTATTTATTCAGGGCTTATTGTTGAAAGTGACAAATTATTAACGGTAAAATATAGTTACTAGTTGTCATTGTTTTTTATGAACCCTTAAAACTTTTATTAGAATATTAAACATTTTGACACATCATTCATATTTATATGGGGTAGGTGGCTCAGTGGTATCTTGAGAACCCTGGTTCGATTCCACAGCCGACAAACAATTTTCACCAATTTAAATCTACCTCTGTGGCTCCGCCTCTACTAATATCTTTGAGGGCCGTGATTTGACGACTGGTAACTACACTTTACGCGAAAAAATATATTACTTAGCGAGATCGTCTTAGGCAGAGTGCCACACCCAATATTGGGGAAAAGTTGTGATGATATATTTATTTAATTTGTTTATTCACACAAGCTCGTCTCATTTATGGTCTATGCAACAAATTATATTCACCCATTTATATTTAAGTTGTCCACATAATATTTTACATTTAATTTTACCAATCTGCAATTGTTTCACAATTTTTTCATTCGACGTCCGTTCCATCATTTTATTTGAGAACTGTAATACAATTTTTTTGACACCCTGTACAAATAAGAACAATAAATACATACCTAACATTACGCTAACATTTGAAACATTCATTGTACATATCTACATTTATGGGGTAGGTGGCTCAGTGGTATCGAGTCGGCCTGTGGATCTTGAGAACCTTGGTTCGATCCCCACAGCCGACAAACAATTTTCACCAATTTAAAAAATCTACCCTTGTGGCTCCTCCACCACTAATATCTTTGGAGGCCGTGATTTGACGGCTGGTAACCGCACTTCTCGCGAAAAAAATATATCACTTACCGAGATCTGCTTAGGCAGAGTGCCACACTCAGTGATGGGTAAAAGGCGTGATGATATATTTATTTTATTTATTTATTTTACATTTAATTGATCCTGCAATTAACTTTCAAATAAAAAATAAATAAATAAATATATCATCACGCTTTTTACCCATTACTTGATGTGGCACTCTGCCTAAGCGATATATTTTTTTCGCGTGAAATGCGGTTACCAGCCGTCAAATCACGACCCTCAAAGATATTAGTGCAGGGGGAGCCACATTCAAATCCTTGTATTTATTTCTTATAAACAACAATCATATCCATCAATTTATTCCAAAATCTTTCACCCTCAATTTCACCAAACATTCTTCTCAATCTAACCCTCATCATATTTCACATTCTGAACAAAATTGCAACATCAATAAATCATCTAAAAATGATACAAATTTCGTTGTAGTCTTCTAGCTTAATATCGTCATCAACCCCGAATGTAATATACGCAAATAGAGGCAAAAGATGTATCATAACAGCAACGTTACATCCTCATGCTAGCGTGTAACAAATGTGTTTAGATAAAATGGATTATTCCAAATGGTAGCCTTGGATCCGGCATGTCATCAGCCACACGCAATGGTGGTAATTACATTAGGGTATAATAGAACATGCATTTGCTCTATTTGATGATGCTTGCTTCCTGGAGGAAGGAGAAAACCATGCAGGAAGGACTATTACTTACACGAATGATGACTTGTTTTTTTATACTGGCTAATTAGGATAATAAGGAGGGTTTTTAGAACAAGGATAATTTTTTAAGTTTGTAATTAGTTAATTGCAGTTGGTTATTATTTCTCTAACTAATAGGACCATAGTCATTAATATTAATTATTATTTAGTTAGTTACTAACTTAATTAAGTTTATTAAATTAACTAATTAAATGTAAAGGTAGTATTATACTAGTGATTTTACTTTTAAAGCAAGTGTTCGTTTAATTTATATAAAAAATACGATTTTGTTTCAGTGGTTTGGGTTTTATTATAAGCTACTGTAATTGGAATTAAGTTCCTGTTATAAAAAGTAAATTTTTCTGTTAATATTATAAATATGAGATGACGGTAGTTGCAGATCTTTCAGAGTTAGAAATTAAAATATAAGGTGGCGTACTAAGATCTGCAGTTGCAGATCTTTAAGAGTTATTTTTTAACTACTGCTGAGCATGTTGTTCAGGTTCCGCTATAAGCTACTGTAATTGGGATTAATTTCATATTGTATAAAAAATAAATAAATTACTTGTAAGTATCATAGATATGGAATAGCGTATTTAGATCTGCAGTTGCAGAGCATGCATGAGCAAGAATTAGAATATAATTGCTTCCGAGCAATACGCTACTGTATTTTAATTGTAGAGTACAAATAATTAAATTAATCCATTAATAACATTGATATAAATTACTGTACTAACATCTGCAATTTCAGATCCGCAATTGTAGATCTTCAACATAAGATTGCTTCTAAGTAAGTTGTTCGGATTAACAGAGTAATTAGTAATAAAATTCAGCTGATACTATCATTAATATAATTGTTTTTAAATTGTACTACGATCTGCAATTGCAGATTTCGGTAACTTGTTCGTATTTCCGGAATAATAAATAATTGAATTTAGCCGTTACTAACATGGATATGAAATACTGTATTAAGAACTGCAATTGCAGATCTTTCTCAATCATAAATAAAAATGCAATTGTATATGAGTAAATTTTTAATGTTTCTCTATTAGCAACTGTGATTTAATTTTATGTTGTCCAGCTTAGAAAATAAATAAATTCACTGGTTAGTATCACAGATTGTAAGTATCCTACTGAGATCTGTAATTGCAGAGCATTCATAGTTACTGTATCCTAGTAGTTAGAATTTCCCTATAAGCTACTTTTTGTAATTAGAATTAATTCCCTACTACGCAGAGTAACAAATAAATCATAAAATACAATTTTTAATTAATAAATTAAACAAATTATTAAATTAATGAAATATTTACTCTACGTTAATTTACATTTAAAATATAATAATTTGTCAAAAATATATTTATTCTACGATTACTTCTATACTAGTTTATTTAGAAGAAATAGGTTCAAATATAAGTAGTGGATAAATTAATGTTGCTTCTACTCATTTAATTTTATTCATTTAAATTTAAATCAGATTTAGTACAAGAAGGGGACAGTTAAATGACACATTTATTTTCAGGACTATTACGATACTAATCCTTAATTTAAACAGTAATTAAATAAGTAAAACTGGTATAAAAAGATATTTAAATATTTTACAAATGTGAAATGTTTTCTTTAAAAATCATCAGACAAGCAATGATAGTATAACTTATTTTAAGTACATTTTTTTATGAAACGCCCTGTATGTAACAAGCAACAATTACCTGAATATAAAAGTGAGACCGTCGCCATCAAAGTCCCATACACATCACCACACTGCACTACACATGACACTCCAGTTTTAAGGGAAATTCATCCTAGGCACCATTATCGATATTGTGTTGTCCCGACGTGGCACTGGCGGCGACTCCGGCGACTCCGGGATCAGCTGCCGGAGCGGTCCGGGACGCATGCGCGCAGCATCGCTCCGGACTCGAGCGTGAGCGCAGCGCGTGAGCGTGATCGCGTGGACAGTGGGGATGACCGTATGTGGCAAGAAAGGAAAGTAGTGCGTGAAATTATCAACAGAAGATTAATTTGTGTTGGGGAAGTTTGGATGTTAAGTTGGTACTCCGGAGCCAGTAGTTTTGTAATTTTATTAGTACTTAATGTATGTAAGAGGGTATAAGCTATTCCTGAAAATATATAAATAAATAAATATATAAATATATCATCACGCCTTTTACCCATTACTAGGTGTGACACTCTGCCTAATCACGCCCCCCAAAGATATTAGTGGAGGGGAAGCCACAGGGGTAGATTTTAAATTGGTGAAAATTGTTTGTCGACTGTGGGGATCGAACCCTGAACATATATAAAATGAATTATTTTAATAAGATAGTTTGAGACTATGAAACATATGTTACTCTGTATAACAGGAACTGAATCTCAATTACAGTACAGGGTTTGCACTCGCCGAGCCGCAGTGTGATAGTTCATATAATCTTTAGCTTGAGTGCGATTTGAACTCAAGATCTCCGGATTCGAATTCCATAACACTATCCACACCACCGTATTGCCGAACAAAATAATGAATGAAGTATTGGTTTAATAAAAAACAAGAGTATAATTAATAATAATAAAATATCAAACTAAATATTTGTCTAAGTCTTACAAAATTCAGCCTCCAAGTCACCTTATGAGGTCCTCATCAGAGGCTGACCAGCACAGTTAATTACCATAGAGGCATTTTACTGTTTGTTAGAGATCTTATTCTCTGCTGGCACAATTCTTCGTCACCAGCTTCTTCACATGAACTTTGTTCTAGGTGAAGAAGTAGGTTATACCATACTGATGAGCTCTAATAAGAGCGAAACGCGTCTATGGTTATTAACTGTGCTGGCCAGCCTCTGACGATGCTCTCATAAGGTGACTTGGAGGCTGAATTTTGTGAGACTTTGACAAGTGTTTAGTTTGATATTTTATTATTAAACCTAGTTTCACCAAGTGAGCATTCAAAGACAATTAATTTTGTCTTTGTTGTTTTTTATTTAAATAATTAATAATATTCAGGTAATATCTATCAAAGAGTAATAAGTATAACAAAAAGACAAAAAATTATCCATGTTGCTAATACATAGTTAAACCAATTCATTAATAAAAATTAAATTAATAACTTTTTCAAGTTCCACAGAATTCAGTCTCTAAGTCAACCTACTAGGTATATTATAATTCTCGGAGACCGTCCAGTAAGTTGGAGGCTGAAATCTGTGGAACTTGGAAAAGGTAATTAATTTCATTTTCATTAGTAATAAATTTTATCTAAATTTCAAATTTATTTCTGAAATTTGAATTTCTGATAGGAGAGTGAACAAAATTATACGTATTCCGTATGAATAAAGTAACATTCTTTCTTTAGTTCCTTTATATCTCTCGTCATCAACTAAAGAAATGAAACGGCATCTTAGGGTAAAAAGTCTAACTTTTTCTTTGATACACAAATAGCTATTGGTGGAGGAGCAAATACTTTTAATTGTTGAAACAACTGACTGTTTCAATATAAAATAAATAAGTTATAGTTTATTTGATATCTGGTGATCAATATTTTTAGATGCGTAACATAAATACTTACAATTTTAATCCAATTAGTAGTTTACCTGCTCCGCAATTGCAGATAATCATGAAATTCACACTTCATAATTAGTATTATAAGATATTTAAAAGTGGAAGAAAATAATTCGTATCTGAATTAAGAGAATATCAACATGTATTTAGAAACTAAGCAATAATTTATTTATTTATTTATTTATGTTACGTTGAACAACAGGAACATAATCCCAATTACAGTACAGGGTCCGCATTCACCGAGCCGCAGTGTAGTAGTTCATTTCTATCTTAAGTGAGATTCGAACTCGGGATCTCCGGATTCGAATTCCTTATCGCTAACCACACTACCGTACTGACGGACAATATACGATATGAAAGACAGTTGAACAAAAAATACATTTGTGTGCGAGTAATTAAAATACAACATACAAGGGACCTACAATTAATAGTGAACTACAAACGAATATTATTAACTGCAATTAGTAATGATCTGCCACAGTAAATAATAATTAAAATTTGTTCCTAATTAAAAATATGTAAATATATGTTATTGTGTATATATTAATGCAATTGGAATTACATGTAAATAATTAATGAAATTAATTATAAAAACTCATTTCCACATAGATTAAATCTTAATTACTTGTGTATCATAATTAAAAACACGAGTAATTTTTACAAAGAACCTCATCCCTCGTTTCTAAAAATAGAATTGAGTAAATGGGGTAGAAAATTATTTTTATCCAAACTGACCTCTCTAAATCCACCCTAATCACAAGAAGGATAAAAGAGGAATAAAAGAGTGAAAGAACAGGGAGGAAAAATGAGGTCCAGTGATAACAAAACTACCTCTAAACCTCCTATCATCTGCCGAGATTGTGATTACGCATTGTAATTTTCCTCACGTATCGTCCGAGAAGAAATTTCCTACTTTCCCCAATTACCCCAATGTCGTCCGTCACTCGGGTGTTAATTTCATCTCAACGTGGGGTATTGTACGCTATTTACCACCCGACACCCACGGCCTTGTCACCAGATGTAACAAATGAGCCGTGAAACTGGTGACACGCTGGAATATATCATAGGTGGTGGTGCATGTCTCCAGGGACGCACACATCAATATTTATTTTGGGGGCTAAATGACAATGATGTATTTGACTACGAGGATAAATATACTATTGCTTCATTTGTTTTCATTTTAATTTGACCTTAATTGTTAATGATGTATTTATTAGCGAACTTAATCTCAATTACTGAACCATTCAAACATAATTATATGTTTTGCGGACTCCTGTTTGATTATTTTCGCATAATTATGATTATCTATACCATATAGTAATTACAGAGCTTTAACTAAGAGAATTTATATAATATTTTGAAATTTATTTGCTGCTCTGTATAACAGGAATTTAATTCCAAATACAATAGCTTATAGTGAATTTTTAATCACTCAGACATGGCAGTATATTTTGAGTATAAATTGAATTATGTAAGAATTGAAGAAGTGAACTATTACTTGATTATTTACTGACTAACATGTCTTATATAAATCTGCAATTGCAGTGCTATTAACTAAAAAAATGTATTACAAAATTTGTTTAATATTTAGTAATTTATTTGTTGCTCGCGAACATTTTCTATAAATATAAATAAATAAATAAATATATCATTACGCCTTTTACCCATTACTGGGTGTGGCACTCTGCCGTAAGCAGATCTCGGTAAGTGATATATTTCTTTGTGTGAATTGTGGTTACTGGCCGTCAAATCACGGCCCCAAAGATGTTAGTGGTGAGTGAGCCACAGGGGTAGATTTAATTTGATGAAAATTGTTTGACGGATGTAGTGATCGAACCAAGGTTCTCAAGATCCACAGGCTGACTATGCAATATGTAGGTTTGCAATTGCAGAGCTTTAACAGACAGATTCTAGTGCAGAATTTGTAGAATATTTGGTAATTAATTTTTTACTCTGCACAACAGAAATTTAATCTTAATTACAGTAGCTTATAGTGGAATCAGAATCAGACACAATCGGTTTTTTGTGCTATAAGTTGAAGAAAATTTAAACCCAAAACCTCTTGCTCGACACATTTAATATCCAACTACCAATTATTGTAATAGTAGACTAGGCATGATTAACTAGCAACCCACTAACAATATTTTAGCTTTAAAACTTTCTTAAATTATTTTAAATGAAATACATACAAGTTATAATAATAATTAAACCTTTAAAATTCGCCATTTTAATTTATAAAATCTTTTCAGAAAAATATACACTTTTTCTTGTATAAAACTTTCAGTAAGAATTCCTGCAAAATTAGTTTGCTACGTCATTTATTAGGCAAGAAAATGTATACATTCACTACAAATTCGGTTTTCTGTCTTTATTTTTAAACTAATTTAGCGACTAAGTCCTCACTGACGTATATTCGTTTGTAATGTTAAGATTTTACAACTTTTAGTTCTCTTAACTCAACTCTCTTGAAGAAAAACGATGAACCCCATGAGGATAAGAGTTAAAGAGATATTTAACTTTTAACATTACTCTTTTAATGTAAAGGAACGACTTGGAAACTTTTTTAATTTAAGAACGAAATAATTTTAGAATTAAAACAACTTTTCATTGTTTTATAGATCAGTACAGCCTTTCAGATGAAAAACGTATTGCCAGGAAGCACATTTTCTTCTGTCAAACGTTCCTAAATTATTTTACAGATTTTTTTTAAGTACCTTTTGACTTTTATTTGAAGCATTCTTTAGTATATTAATTTAAGAAGTGAACAAAATATTTAAAATAAATATATATCATCACGCCTTTTACCCATTACTGTTTGTAGCACTCTGCCTCAGCAGATCTCGGTAAGTAATATATTTCTTCGCGTGAAGTACGGTTACCAACCATCAAATCACGGCCCACAAAGATGTTAGTGGAAAGAGAGCCACAGGAGTAGTTTGGCTGTGGGGATCGAACAAGGGTTCTCAAGATCCACAGGCCGACTCGATACCACTGAGCAACCTACCTCAAAATATTTATGGGTAAATTTTGGTGGATGCGGTGAACAATAACTCTTGTTATATTTGTGGTAAATATTTGTAGCTTATCGTTGCAATAAAATCAAACAGGAAATACATCTGATACCGGATGTCTCTCCAGAATCGCTATTTAATATCGCACTCCCGTAAAATGATGATGACGGTTCGTGGAAGAGAAATCAATGCTGTTACAGCCCATGAAAAAGGGACGTTTATTAGGTACTTAACAAGAAGTCTCCACGGCTACCAATCGAGTGCTTTGATTTTGGTGATTAACTTTTATATTTTGGCAGCCATTCCTTCAAGATTAACCCAGATTTAATATCAATGATGCTAGCATCAACGCCAATTTAGCGTGACTAACATTAGTCCTACTTTACAATTCATTTATTCATTTGTTACTCTTAGCCATACTTATAGTTTTTTTTAAATATAATTTGAGGTCAGTGAGATTTGAAACCACCTCTTGCTATAAAAAAAAATAACATATATATCTCTTACCGAGATTTGCTTAGCCAGAGTGCCACATCCAGTGACGGGTAAAAGGCGTGGTGATATATTTATGTATATACACAAGAAACACGTTCTTATTCCCTAATTTTAGAGAGAGAAATACTGCTTTTCTCCTCTATGGAGAGAAACATTATGTTCCTCTCCCTAGATAGCATGTTTCTCTCCCTAGAGAGATGTTTCTCTCTGATAAGACGGTAATTTTTGTGCATTTGTTACGAAAAGTATAATATGCTTCACGGGAGGGCGTGATTATCCCTTTTTACTTCCTTGTACGAAGTAAAGGAAGTATTGTAATTGTAAAATTTTTCGGTTCTCAGATTTCAACGGAAATAGGTATTTTGGCCCTCCCTGAGTCCATTTTGACTAATTTCGTCGTGCCGTCTGTACGTACGTACGTATGTATCTCGCATAACTCAAAAACGGTAAGCCATAGAAAATTGAAATTTTATATTTAGGACTGTTATAACATCTAGTTGTGCACCTCTTTTTTTGTCATTATACAACTACCGGAAGTGGTACTTTACTTGAAGCCTATAATAGATTTTCATGAAAAACTAAATTCAAATATAATTTAAAACTTTCCAAATTTGGTATATAAGACCACTATATCAATGGAAATAACATAATAGATTTTGGTTAAAATAGACTAACCGGAAGCGGCACATTACATGAAGCTGCTAACAGTTTGCCTTGAAAAAAATGGTATTATTATGATTTTAGAAATAAATGCGGCAAATAAAAGTTTTAGAGAATTAAATTCTGCGTCTAGCACACTAAGAATTTTTAAATTAGCTTTTTGCATAAACGAGATATCTAAATTTAAATATTATATATTTTTTAAAATTATTAAGTTTGCTATGGATTAGAACAAAAAATAAAAGATTTAATGTCAAATATGTGCAATTAAAAATATCTATAGTTTAATACGCGTACAAGGAAGTCATGTGGTGTCCACATCAGATTTTTTGAAGTTGGCAAACCGAGACGTAAGCGAGAGCCGAAGGGAATAATCGGTTGTTTCCCTCCCTTGATGCATAACATACTATATTTTATCTCTATCTTAAGAAGGAAGTGTGATTTTCTTTGTATAACAGACTACAGTTGCATCCTTAAAATAATAATACAAAACGACAGAAGAAACTTCCGACGACAATAAACTTTCGTAAAAGTCAAACAAAATTTCTTTCAACCGAAAAGTAATTCTACCTTAATAATCTAATAAAAACAAGTTAAAAACAAACGCAAACTTTTAACGCTATTGTTATATCCTAGTGAGAAATCCACCCCAAACATACTGCATGAAAATCCCTGTAAATTTTTAACCAATTGCTAAATGTTTCACAAAGAACTGCAGAGTGGAAATTCTGAATGATATGGTTCGAGAGTGCTGTGAACACCAGACAAATAACATTCCTAGGAAGTGGAATTTATTTCCTGGAAAGCAGGAAAATGGAAAACGGTTAGAGGAGAGTCAAGTGAACTAACAGTGACCAGTCTCACGTGACCTTTGCTGCAGGTAGGGTTGGAAACAAGCCAACATCACTGCAGTTGTTCAAAATGAAAAATAACTAACTGTTTCCACTTTATTATAATTAGTTTTTATGTTAATTAGCTCTCATGAGGTGGATATAAAATTTTAAAAATTATCACCCTCCACTTACAACTAGGGGTGATGTAATTTCTAGTTATTTTACGGGTGGTAGAAAAATATAGCCGACAAACAATTTTCACCAATATAAATCTACCCCTGTGGCTTCCCCTCTACTAACATCTTTGGGGAACGTGATTTGACGGCTGGTACCGCACTTCACGCGAAGAAATATATCACTTACCAAGATCTGCTTAGGCAGAGTGCCACACCCATTAATGGATAAAAGACGTGATGATATATTTATTTATTTTTATGAATCCTATTTAATTTTTAAATTTATTTCTGAAAATCATATGAAAATCTTAATTGGGGAAATAAGTATTGCTAGATTTATTGTATAGACATACAGGGTGTTTCAGGACTAGTGTAACAAACTTTAACAGCTTATTCCTGAGGTCATTTTGAGCCAAAAATGTCATATGAACATAGGTCCTATTCCTTCTAGTTACCAAAATACAAGAGGTTGAAGTTCTATAAATAACACGAAATTTTCAAATTTTTGTAATCAAGATACTTTCGGAAAACAAGAGTTTTATTAAAAAGTCATACCTTACTTGTCTGAATTAATTTTATTTATTAATATTAATATGCATACGAGTTCAAGGCGCTCATTTTGAACACTTGCTGTAATTTTTTTTAAATTTATTATTTTATTTCATATTGTGTTAACCAATTCCATGTTTGGTTATGTTGTTCTGTGTCTATTTAATTGTGTCATTTTCTGTTTTGTTCCCTAAATCGTATTCGTTAATAAATAAAATTAATTAAGACAAATAAGGTATGACTTTTCAATAAAACTCTCGTGTTCCGAAAGTATCTTGATTAAAAAAATTGAAAATGTCGTGTTATTTATAGAACCTCAACCTCTTGTATTTTGGTAACTAGAAGGAATAGGACCTATGTTCATATGACATTTTTGGCTCAAAATGACCTCAGGAATAAGCTGTTAAAGTTTGTTACACTAGTCCTGAAACACCCTGTATACATAACATCACGCTATATCCCATTGAATGGGGTAGCACGAAACCTAGAAACATTCATAGAACATTCATTTATTTTATTACTAGTTAAATATAAAAATTGTCTTTTTCTAGCTGAAAATTAATTTACAATGTTAGTGAAACACCTGCAGAAGAACCCATGTTTCTTTGCTACAGCAGGTTTTTGTATTTCACGGTTGCCAAGCAACGTTTCATTACAAGAAATTAATTTTTGTTCGTAGCTCCGTACAAAAAACAAAAGTTTCTTTTCGTTTGTAACGTGGTGGCATTTTCAACCGACCGCAAATATTTTTTTGATATATAGGAGGAAAAACAATTCCTGACTTTTACAAAAGAAACAGCAGTAATTATAATTTTACAGACAATATTTCTTTAAGTTTTAATATTTCTAAATTATTTTAGCAAAAAATACTTCAAACAAAATTTGTAGAGAATTAAATTGTGTATCAATTTTATTTGAAACATTCTTCTCTAAAATAATTGAACAAAGTTTGACAGTAGAAAAATGCCAAGAGATTCTGAAAATTCTGTAGCTAATATATGTATGCATGAATGTGTTAGTTTACGTGATGTATTTATGCAAGGCAGCAAAAAATAGTGACAGCCCTTTCCTGAAGAGCTTTTTCAGGTTTTTTCAGCAGCTTTCAACTCGGCGTTAGCTGTTCTAATGAAACAGGAAAGTTTAATATCCACAGGGTGAAACTATGGCGAACTCGGCTTGTTTTTTGTATCCCTAAGGCAGGATAATATAGTTGATTCATAGAATTTTTTGACTGGTTTACGAAACACATTTTGTTTTTATAATATTTAGTTATGTATAAATAATACTATACTATATCCTATGTCTGTCAGTACGGTGGTGTGGATAGCGATACGGAATTCGAATCCGGAGATCCCGAGTTTGAATCGCACTCAAACTAAAAATTATATAAACTATCACACTGCGGCTCGGTGAGTGCGGACCCTGTATTGTAATTGGGATTAAATTCCTGTTGTACAGTGTAACATAAATAAATAAGTCTTCAATCATATTCATCCATTTATTCCTAGGTCCTCTATGCAATCTCTCATCATCAATTTCAACAACATACATCTAATTCACCAATAATTTATTCAATATTCGACATATAGTTTTAATTATGAAATAACTTAATAAACAATTAAATAAAGCAATATTTGCCCAGCGTGATGGCCGCGCGGGTTGAGAGCCTGACTGATGACCATAAGGTCGTGGGTTCGAGTCCCGCCCGTGGCGGCCATACAAAGGACATATCGGCAAATGACCTGAGTAGTTAGTCCGATATATAAATTAAAAAAAAAGAAGCAATATCCTTTTCATTCATTTTAAGAATAGATATATAACTATCATTAATCCTAATTGTATAACAATTGGCAAACCAGATTCAAACCCAGTCTGAAAAAATCCACAACCCTAACATTCACGTCCCCCAAAATCTCTTCAAAGAACCAATTCCAATCTCATTTTTATTGAGGGTAAAAATCTCTCTGTACGGTCCTGCACACAGTAACACACCATTCACAATGAAAGCTCTCGCCTCAAGAAAACAAAGGAACTTTCATTGGCTCCAGAATCCCCGGAGTCCCCGGACCACCCGGACTGCAGCTATGGAGGAACCGCTAACCGCCATTAATTTTGAAAACGCTGCACTCGACGTTGTTTTGTTCCGGTAGAAGAACTACCCAAGACGCGGCACACTACGATATTTACTTCCTTACACTCTAGCACTAGAGGGTGAAAGACATGTATGACAGTGAGGGTGAGGTATCATTAATCATGGGAATAAATCACTAACAGGGTGCAAAGAATTTTGAATAATTAATTATGTTCCTCCCTTGAATTTTAACTAGATTTTTAAAAATATTTGACATATGATATTTATTAATTTTTGTAGCTCACCCTCCAGTAATATTTGAAGGTGTCATGATGAATAAGTCACCTTTGCTAAAGTCATTGAACTTTCAGGAAAGGTCAGTAACCTTTTGAAAGTTCATTGGCTGTTAAGAGATCATTATGGTTACACAATAATGCTTTGACTTATATCTGTGACTATTGTAGTTACTCTGCACAACATTGATAATTTTTTATTTTATAAGATTGGTACTACTACACAGCTATACGATAAATGATGACTTCAAATTTTTTTCTTTTAAAACAGTTTGAAGATATATTCAGATAATTATTACTTCCTTGTACGAAGTAAAGGAAATATTGTAATCGCGAAAATTTTCGGTTTTGACGTCTGTACGTACGTGTGTATCTCGCATAAATCAAAACCTTTTCAAATTTGATATATAAGACTACTATATCAATGGAAATAACATAACAGGGTTTTGTTTAAATAGACTAAACGGAAGTGATACATTACATGAAGCTGTTGCCAGTTTTTCTTGAAAAAATGGTATTATTTTGATTTTAGAAATAAATGCTGCAAATAAAAGTTTTAGAGAATTAAATTCTGCGTCTAGCACATTAAGAATTTTTAAATTAGCCCTTTGTATAAGCGAGAAAAAATTATATATTTCTTGTTAAAATAAAGAAAAAATAAGAAATTTAATGTCAATGTAAAATTACGTCAAAATAAAAAAATGTAGCTATAGTAGAATACACGTACAATGAAGTCATGTGGTGTCCATATCAGATTTTTTATATTGTTATTATTAAAAAATAAATATATAATCACGCCTTTTACCCATTACTGGGTGTGGCACTCTGCCTAAGCAGATCTCGGTAAGTGATATATTTTGTCGCGTGAAATGCGGTTACCAGCCGTCAAATCACGGCCCTCAAAGATATTAGTGGGGAGGGAGCCACTGGGGTAGATTTTTAAATTGGTGAAAATTGTTTGTCGGCTGTGGGATCGAACCAGGGTTCTCAAGATCCACAGGCCGACTCGATACCACTGAGCCACCTATCCCATCAAAAAAAAGTAAAATGTAAAACGATTTTACAATTTGGTTCACTATAACATAACCTGAGAATTTAAATCATCAAAATATCAACCTCTTTATGTTCAGGTTTTATAATATAACTACATAATTACTAAATTACTATCTATACGTATTTCGTGCCTTAAAAATATCAACTATATTTTTCTAAATTTACAGTTTATTTTTAGGAGTATCTCATACGTATTATAGTATTCAAAAAACGTTTGTAATATAATAAATTATTGGCAAAATTTCGCATCTTATTTATAGAATAAAACCTTGACTGAAAATCGAAGTTTGGTTGCAAATAGCAGACAGTTTGATAAAGGTTTATCACATTGTGTTCGTGCTCCACATTCGGGTCTCAGTCACTCCTGATGATTTCCCTGCCCTCCTGCTGTGTTCCTGCCGAGCTCCTGCTGTGCTCCGTGTTTCCAAGCCCAGCAGGAATTGTTCACGTCCCTAAGATACACGTTTCCATCTTCATTTGCATCATGCACAACACTTTGTAGCAGTGTACCACAATTTTTTTTGTATAAATAAATAAATATATCATCACGTCTTTGAACCTATCACTGGGTGTGGCACTCTGCCATAGAAGATCTCATTAAGTGATATATTTATGCGCATGTAATCCCCAAAGATATTAGTAAGGCGGAAATTGGGATACTACTGAGCCACCTACCCCATATTTTTTATATCATACTTTTAAATAACAAATAATTATTACAGACAAATGATAATAATTTACAAACGTATTTGTGTATATGATATATGAAAGATGAAATGTATTTTTAGGTGGTGTTAAATCTAACCGCTTTAGGATCAAGTTACCATTTGTTCCGATACTTAAAAGATCACGTGAAAGGTTCCGTGACAACGCAAAAGCTGAAATGGATTGCTGCTTTTTAGATCTAGAAATGTGGTCAGAAAATGTTTTGTTCATTTGTCTACTTATAACTTAGAAACAGAAATACAAATTTATATAAATATTTCCTTCATTTACACCAAGAGGACGATTTAACAAATTTTATCAAATTTACTTCTCCCCCTTATTTAGAATTATTTTTAATTTCGTTTAGCAAAACGTCAAAGGATAAATCATTTTAACCGTCTGTCTAAGGTTTTTGAATTAGTTTAGGGAAAAATGCTTAAAATAAATAAATAAATATATCATCACGCACTCCGCCTAAACAGATCTCGGTAAGTGATATATTTTTTCGCGTGATATGCGGTTACCAGCCGTCAAAACAATATTAGTTGAGGAGAAGCTTCAGGGATAGATTTAAATTGGTGAAAATTGTTTGTCGGCTGTGGGGATCGAACCAGGGTTCTCAAGATACACCACTGAGCCACCTACCCCATATTAATTATAATTAATTAAAGTAATTATAATTAAAAGTAGTGTTTCAATTTATACTATATTTGCAATGCACGTATGGAACATACGTTATTAACATACAATACATGAAAAATTCAATTTTATCAATTCGCTTGCATGAATAATATTACCATTCCTTCTCAATTTCTCCATTTATAGGTTTTCCAGACGAGACCCAGGTGCATTTGTTTTGTTTTATAAATATGTAATAAGCTCAACGAATCATCGGAATACGACTTTCTTCGTCCAGAAGTTATGTTAAATTAAAAAGACATTTTCTCAAAGTTAAACAATTTGTGACAAACACGTTAATTGGTGTTTGTAAGAATGGGAGTTTCCGTCAACGCGTTGAACTTTGAATTTGTCATTCGCTTTAGTCTAGTTTCATTTCCGGTTTATGAGCTGTAGCAGGAACAAGGACAGAAGAAGAGACAGACAGTGAGTACGTGGCAGGAATGACATCTACTTGCAAACATGTTATTTTGTAAAGTGTTTCAAAATGTTGACAAGAATAAATAGTACTTTGTGTAGTCGTGCTACACTAAATCTTCACAAGTTTAACTAGCTTGTTGAGCGATCTGAAATTGCAGATCTTTTAATGTAATTCAAGTGTGAACAAGAAAATAAATCAATCTTGATAACTTCAATTTATACCGGGAGTTTTTTTTATCAGTAAACATAGGGATATACAATTAACATAGTTACAGTTACAAAGTTTGACAGCAATGCATTAGAGCGTTTATTTTAAAAGTAAACATAGGGAAAATAACATTGCTGTCATCTATAGTTGTCAAAGTAATAAAACTGTCCTCTTTCAAAATCAGACCGGGTTAATAGGGGATCAAATAGTGGGGCGTATTAATATAAATGGAAATTTAAATGGGGAAAATTATTAAGAGTTGTTACAAGAGAGAGTAATATTGAGGAAGTGTAGTTCCAACAAAATGTACGAAATTATCTGCACCGGATATTCCCCCAGCGATGGCTAGGACGAGGTGCAGAAGTGGAGTGGCCTGCAAGGTCACAAGATCTTGCGCCAAACGATTTTTTTCTTTGGGGCCACTTAAAAAGTAAATTTTATAATGGTGGTAGAATGAGTATAGAGCAATTAAAACGTAGAATTAGTGTTGCATCGCGTGAGATTCCTCCAGAGCAAATAAATAATACTATAAATTCATTTTATAATCGTTTAGGCTATTGTTTACAGGTAAATGGGGGTAATTTTGAACAGTTATTGAATTAAAATTCCTATTTAAAATTTAAAAAAAATTCTTTTTTGGTAGCTGTGATTTGACAACTGGTTACTGTACTTAACGGCTTAAAATGTGTAGTTCTTTAGGATCAGCAATTGCAGAACTGCCAAGAATGACCAGAATTTTGACATATAGATGTGAATTTCTGGTTGAACCAGTTCAAAAAGTCAAAATTTGTATTATATGTTTCTATATAGTTCAGAGCACGAGAAATACACTCGTTCAAACCGCATTTCAATATCTCTTTTAGTTTTTGAGTTACAGCGATTTTTGACTTTTTTTAGAGCTCAACTTTGAAATCCCATAACTCAAAAACTAAAAGAGATATTGAAATGCGGTTTGAACGAGTGTATTTCTCTTGCGCTACTTAACTTGTACATGGATTATTAAAATTTTGAAAAATTTTAATTTTTTTTCGAAATTTTCTTTTGTTGATATTTCAAAAAGTTGAAGAGATAATGTAAATATGAAAACACCAGTGAATTCCTCGCGTGAAAGTACATAGGTATGCAAATTTTCAGACGAAAATTCGCACGGATGCATTTTTTATTACAAAAAATCGAAAATAGCCATTTTTTAGAAATTTCTTAAGGGGTACCCCTTGGTGTTTTTACGGATTTAGGCCATTTTTTGATTTTTTGTAATAAAAAATTTATCAGTGCGAATTTTGTTGTGAAAATTTGCATACTTATGTATTTTTACGCCAGAAATTCACTGGTGTTTTCAGATTTTCATTATCTCTTCAAGTTTTTGAAATATTGAGGAAGAAAAATTTAGAAAAAAAATTAAAATTTTTCAAAATTTTCAAAATACCTGTACAAGTTAAGTAGCGCACGAGAAATACACTCGTTCAAACCGCATTTCAATATCTCTTTTAGTTTTTGAGTTATGGCGTCTCAAAGTTGAGCTTGAAAAAAAGTAAAAAATTGCTGTAACTCAAAAACTAAAAGAGATATGAAGATGCGCTTTGCGCCATTCGATTTCTCGTAGTCTGAATTATATAGAACCACATTTTAATAATTTTCTATTTTTGAACTGGTTCAACCCAAAATTCCCATTATTTGTATGTACGAGCTCTTAAACGAAGAATTTGCGAATAAACCTCTACATGAAAGAACTTTTGGATTGTTTTGAGGTTCTAAATTTATACCTAACGTTTAGTTAATGTAATTTAAAGTAATTCAAATTCATTTAATTTGTTTAAACTTAAAATGTTTCTTTTAGACTAGACTATTACACTTCAATGCATTGCTGAAAATATTATTTTCCCTATGTTTACTTTTAAAATAAACTCTCTAATGTATTGCTGTCAAACTTTTTAACTGTAACTATGGTAATGATATATTCCTATGTTTACTGATAAGAAAAACTCCCTTTATAAGAAATACGACTACATCTGAGCGGTCCGGATTTCAAAATATATATCATCACGCCTTTTATCAATTACTGGGTGTGGCAATTAGCCGTAGCAGATTTTGGTCAGTGATATATTTATGCGCGTGACCTAACAAATCACGGCCTCCAAAGATATTAGTTGTGTTTTTTTTTACACTACTGTAATTAAGATTAAATTCCTGTTTTGCAGAATAGCAAAAAAAATTGCAACTTCTCAATATTTTACAGAAGTATTATATTTTGCACGATTGATTTTTCTTTTCACCTATAGAACTTCCAAGGCAATTTATTGATCGATAAATAAGTATTTATTGATCAAATAGCGATAAATAAATATAAACTTTTCCGTGGAATTGAATAAATAAATATATCATTACGCCTTTTTACTCATTACTGGGTGTGGCACTCTGCCAAAGCAGATCTTGGTAGGTGCTATATTTCTTCGCTTGAAGTGCGATTACCAGTCGCCAAATCACGACCCCCAAAGATGTTAGGGGTGGAGGAGCCACACGGGTAGATTTAATTGTTTGTCGGTTGTGGGGATCGAACCAGGGTTCTCAAGATCCACAAGCCGACTCGATACCACTGTAATGATAATTAAAGTAAAAATAATGAATGTAGTCACCTATCTATCTCTTTCGATTCCGATCGAACATACCCGCTCTAATCTTGGCGCATCGTTGCCGTATCTAACTAATATACAACGTCGCATATCCAGTAAGGTGTGAGGCCATATTCGACGTAGTAATCGTAGGCAATTACGGTAAATTTAGCAGGCGAACTGCCGTAATGCAGTTAGGGCAATAAGCGAGGATCTAGCCGTCACCCTACAGCGTTCAGATGATTAATCAGCCGACTTAGATCGCACGATTTCATGCCAACTTTTGTAATTTGTTTCCAATACAAAATGAGAGAGTTGATACTTTATTGAATTAGCTCTGCATGCAGCAACGTTAGTAGAACATAAATTCATGGAAATTGTCAGTTTGTTTTAAACAGAAATATTATAATATTATCAGGAACTTTCTGCAATTACAGACATATTTTTGTATGTTAAATACAGCTAGTTTATTTATTTTATATCGACACAGTCAGTTGTTAAAAAAATTAAGAGGTAAGGCCACTCTAAAAATTTTTTAAAATGCATTTTTTTTATTTGCTTAAATTATAGTTTAAACCCTTAAGAATAAGCGACAATTAATTTAAATGCCGCGCGGAAGTATTTCATTATTCATACTAGTATTTATATGTATATATATGACTCCAAACTTGAAACGCGTTTTTCTCGAAATCATATTTTCAAAATCGGGCGAAAAGAAATCTAAAATACTAATTGATGGATCGTGCTGAATCTTTTTATTTCTTATTCTAGATATAAAATACTCAAAAACTACGGGGGCTTTTTTTAAGTGCTTCATTCGTTTTTTATGGTCGTTTTTATACAGAAATTTAGTCCCGAATAATGAACTTCTTTTTCAAACGTGCGCCATTTTGTTAAAAATCAAAATTTGCAAAATCCAGCCCGTAGTTTTTTAGAGTATACATCAGAAATTAAGAAAACATCCCTTTTTGATCCAGGTCTATTGCTGTTCCCGGAATGTTTTCGCCCGATTTGCCCTACGCGCCGAGAGGAGTCGCCATTTTTTTAAATTTCTGACGACTATTTGTAATATTTTCTATAAAAAAAATTTTAAATAAAGATTAAAGAGCACTAAATAAAGATCCAAAAACAGTTCTTAAGCAGCACGTTTAGATTTCGTTTAAAAAAATCCTGAAAATTACCCTTTCTTTCCTTGTCTAGAGTGGCCTTACCCCTTAAATTATTTCAAACGCCTCCACCAAATACTTTTCTTGTATAACTTATTTTTACTATTTCGCATTTACGAATTAAATTGCGTGTACTATATTTATCAAATTACCTAAAATTTAATACGGAGAATTTAATGGCGTTGAACGCATTTTCATATCTTGTTTAGTTTTTAAGATATAGCCCCCGGAAAAGATTCATTATTCATTTTTTTTAAATTTTGTACTTTCCGAGGCTATATCTTAAAAACTTAACGAAATATGAAGATGCTATCAACGCCATTGAATTTTTCGTGCTTCATTTAACTTATAAACAAAGTTTCAGCAAATTTTAATTTATAAAATTTCCACAAAAATTTTTCCAAAAACAGTTTTTTTAATATTATTTCAAAAACTAGAAGACATATGCACTTGGGGATTTTACTATTGGACTTAGTAGGTTACAATATTTGTACGACCAAGAATTTTAGAGAAAATTGGCTTAAAATCTGAAATAATTAAATATAATAAAATACTTCAAATTTGTTTATAAGTTAATTAGAACAAAATGAATTACGTTCACATTTAAGGAAGAAAATATCTTACAATTATTATTTTTGTATGGTGACAAAGTTTAATAAAATAATATAATAAAGTCATTCAGTGTGAAAACAGCCTATTACGAGGCGACAAAAGAAAATATATATTGTTATTTTAATTAAAATTCCAATCTAGTCACCTATTGAACACCACAATTTTCCATTAGCCATTTTGCGGGTATTGTATCGTTAAAGCTCTTCCACTGCCGCCTCTGATAGTGAAGCGGATTACAGAAGAAAAGACCGAATTATATTTACTTTTCACGCCTGGTAAGTAACGACACAGGGTGGGGGTAAACAAGTGATGGCGGTAACAAGAGTCGGCGGTTTCGATGCGTCTTTGTTCTTATTCTTCTTTTTCTTCTTCGTAGAGGAAACGGACTAACGAGGGAGGCACACAAGACAAGAGACAATCAGTTGTTGTCAGAACTAAATGCTGCCTTATTTATTTACAATCTAAACGTATTCTTTGCATCTTGTTCAGCGTATAATAAAGTTTTTTTTATTAAGAATGAGACGTTTTTTAAGTACTTACAAAGTGTAATCTTTAAAATGGGTCTTTGTTCTTCTACGCTATTAGAACTATTTCATTTTCTTAAAAGTTTAATGTTTTCTAGTAAAAAACCTATTTACCGGAATGTAATTCAAAATGCAGGACCGTAACTAACAAATTTCCGGACGATAAATTCATTTAATTAAACCAACAAGAAAATATGGGGTAGGTAGCTCAGTGGATCTTGAGAACCCTGGTTCGATCCCCACAGCCGACAAATAATTTTCACCAATTTAAATCTACACCTGTGGCTCCTTCTCCACTAATATCTTTGGGGGCCGTGATTTGAGGGCTGGTAAGCACACTTCATATCACTTACCGAGATCTACTTAGGCAGAGTGTAACACCAAGTAATGGGTAAAAGACGTGATGATATATTTATTTATTTTTATTTAACAAGAAAATATATTCCGAGTTTAAATCTCATTTAAGCTAAAAATATATGAACTATCACATGCTATTCGGTGAGAATCTTGTACTGTAATTAGAATTGGTAGTTTTTGTAGTTGAAAACATGCAATTGCAGATCATAAACAACATATTAATACATAGGTGGTTCAGTGGTATTAAGTCGGTTTATGGATTCGACTCTTACAGCCGATTAATAATTTTCACTACATTAAAACTACCCTTGTGGCTCAACCCTCCACTAATATCTTTAGATGGGAAGATCTGCTGTGGCAGAGATCCACCCCCAGTAATTATATTTCTTTATTTTATATTTTATTTAAAGGACATTTTGTACACTAGTAAAGTAGTTAATTAATTTCTTGGTTGTGATATTTAACGAGGTTAAAAATAAAAATATCGATTAATTACCAAAAGCAATTAAATTTATTTGATTTTAATTAAGATGTGACCTAGTCTTCAATAAATTAAAGAAGTCGGCGAAGTGTCAGCAAGAATTGATGATAGCATCGGCATCTTAGGTTTCTATCAAAAGTTTTATATCGTCTGGTCGACAACCGTTCACGATAACGATTCCACAGTAAAAAAATTGAAAAGCGAACAGAGGAGGGGACTTTAATTAGCTCTAATCTTTAGAAGATGTCTTGTTAAACGTGGTAGAATGCGCACAAGAAATACTAATAGTCTGTGAACGAAGAGAATTAGCAGAATTTATTTTTACGCGATTTATAGAACAATACTTCAAATGGGGTAGGTGGCTCAGTGGTGGATCTTGAGAACCCTCCTTCGATCCCCAAAGCCGACAAACAATTAAATCTACCGCTGTGGCTCCCCCTCCATTAGTATCTTTGGGAGCCGTGATTTAACGGCTGGTAACCGCACTTCATGCGAAGAAATATATCACTTACCGAAATCTGCTTAGGGAAAGTGCCACACCCAGTAATGGATAAAAGACGTGATGATATATTTATTTATTTAATTATAATTAATTATATTAACTGTTCGAATTTTTTGGTCGGTTTTAGGAATTGAACCAGGGTTCTCAAAGTTATCCTAATTATTTTAAAATATATTTCGTCACAGAAAATGTGTCAGCATTTTTAGTTTGAGTGAGATTGGAACTCAAGATCTTGTATTGTATTGCATTGCCGGACATAATATTCTTGTCTAAGATAATTAAAGTATAAAGACATTCATCCATTGTATTTTAGACTGTTAAATTATCGTCTATCTCAAATTTAATCTTGACTTTTACTTAGATGTTTGTCTTCTTGAATTAGTATTTATACTTATACTAAATGTTATTCTAATTTATACTGTAATCATATATATATCTACTTGTCAAATTAATTATATTGAACTTATTTTTAGCAATGAAATTCTTTCTAACTTTACTGTATAAGTCAGTCGAGATTGTTTGGACATGTGGAACAGACAGGCGGGCAGACAGACAGACAGACAACGTATGTCAAATGAAAGATTAGTGAAACAGGTATATGTAAGTAAAATTGGGGCTAAGGGAAGATTCAGAGAATGAGAAACAGTGCCGTAGCTGAGATTTCTAATAGGGGGGTTTAACATTTTAAAAAAATAATCGCTCAATCTCTTTATGATTATGATACATATTTAATAATAATAATTAGTTTATTTTAGCTAAAGCTATATAAATATAAACATAGACAATTAATAAACAAATATAAGACATACAAATACGACTTATAAGACTTATTTCTCATTCAACATGAGTCTAAGTTTAGTTTTAAATTTAAGGATTTTCATATTTTTCATTTCTTACTTGTATATTTCAAAAGACGTCTGGCATTGTTAACTTTCTTTATTGAAGATATATAAATCCTAATAAAATTTTAATGTTTAATTTTGTATTTGTAAATAAATAAATAAATATATCATCACGCCTTTTACTCATTACTGGGTGTGGCACTCTGCCGTGAGCAGATATCGGTAAGTGATATATTTCGTCGCGTGAAGTGCGGTTACCAGCCGTAAAATCACGGCCCTTAAAGATGTTAGTGGAGGGAGAGCCACAGGGGTAGATTTTTAATTGGTGAAAATTGTTTGTCGGCTGTGGGGATCGAACTAGGGCTCTCAAGATTCACAGATCGACTCGATACCACTGAGCCACCTACCCCATGGATATATAAATCCTAATCAAATTTTAATGTTTAATTTTTTATTTGTAGATGAAACTATATTATTGATTCTTAATGAAGGGATTGAACGCCATATTTCTCCCTCTGGTATACGCCTCTGATGAAGAATAAACTAGCTTGTATACAAGGAATTATTAATTTGAATGAAACGAATTATAAATGGTTGACGAAGACTTACCGAGATCTGCTTACGGCAGAGTGCCACACCCAATAATGAGTAAAAGGCGTGATGATATATTTATTTATTTTATTTTATTTACGAAAACTGATGATTAAATATTTTAGAAACATTTGATACTTCTCAAATAAAACTTATAAATCACGCCTTTTATCCATTACTAGCCTTCAAATCACGGCCCCCAAAGATATTAGTGGAGGGAGAGCCACAGGGGTAGATTTAAATTGGTGAAAACCTCAGCTATGAAAACCCCAATTTCGTTGAAGCAGTTTGAATTCCAGTAGGATATAAGTTGCAGATCCCCAATACAACCCCCTCTTTCTCCCCCACTTTAATCTTGCTTTCCTGCTGTATCTATTCCTTGCGTCAATCCTGCTATCGTCCGGTCGGTTAAGCAGGCCGCCTCAGCCGTCACTCGTCGTTTAGCGCGAACAACTCCTGTCTCAGTTTCCCGGAGTCTGAACTCAATAGTCCGGAGTCTCCGGAATCGGTGACTCCGGAGCCGATATATGCGAGAGGTTCGATAGGATAACGGATATTGATTTTAGGATTTAGTTTGGATGAATTCAAAATACTGACGCAAATGAATAATAAAAAATGGTAAGTACACAAACGAGAGTTGTTTATTCTGTAGTTGAAGAGCTTTACCTAAAGTTACCAGCCGTCGAAACACAGAAGGTAGTGAAGAACAACAATAGTTATTTGTGTATTAAGAGCGTAAAGTGATTCTTTGTTACTCGAGCACGGTAATTGCAGCGCGAGCCGAAGACGAGAGCTGCAATAGTGTAAGAGGAACAAAGACACTTTACGCTCGTGATACACACATCATTTTTTCTACGATTGCATCTTCAAATGTACTGAAAATAAATTCGTTCTGTCAACTATCAATATGACAAGTTTCTGTTTTGTTTGTATCCCTGGTAACTATTGAAATAAGCGCGCATTTAATATCTTTTTCGCGCGTTGCCATTGGAAACGTGCGCATTTAACGTCTTTTTCGATAGTTCCACAGAAAACGTCAACTTTACGATGACAATATGAGAGCGTAATTGTCAAATTTTCATAGCAATCGTAGAAAATAGTTATTTACGTATCAAAAAAAACCCTTTCTGCACTAGTTGCATACACTATTTTTTTTACAACCATAAACCAAATTTTGAATAAAAATAATAAAACAAATTTCAGTAATTGTAACATCTCTGAAATTTTTTATTAATTTAGAAACTTTAGAAAGATACCTGGTTTAATGTATCCATGACAACTGACAATGACAAACAAACTCAAGAAAGTATACTGTATAGAGTTTATTTATATTAAATTACTTTTCTGCACTAGTGCAGAAATAATTCACATTTTTTGCACTAGTGCAAAAATCTGCTACTTTCATAATAAAAATAAGTTCAAAAACGCCTACTTTTTTAATGGTTGTAGAAAAAAGTTATTTGTGTATCTATTCCGCTAAATGATTGTTTGTGTTCAACGAAGAAAAAGTACAGCTACTGAGGTAGACTACTTTCTGAGCTCACCAAAATTGTTCATGCAACTTCACTATACTTATTAAAATACATAAATATTTCCAATACAACTATGTTTGACCGATTTAGATGTAAATAAACAATTATTTCGTCCTAGCTTAAAATATTCTCTAACCTACTTTTCAGCCTTTACTTCACGTCAAATTTTCCTGGCACTTTCCCAATTTTCACCATGGAAACCTTTCTAATACCGTTCAATTCAATGTAAATCCTTTGCTGGGAAAACAACCGAGTTAAAAGCAATTCATTGTAGTTATAGTACGATACGAACCCGGGTTCAAACACTGGCTTATAAACCAGGGATAGCATGGTGCGCGTTGAGAAGGATATCACGGAGGCTTAGAAGTAACTGTTAGTATTTTTTTCTTTAGCAACGAAAGTTGATTTGATTGTTTTTTATTACTATGTTCATTTGATATTGTGTATTTATATATTATATAGGTACTAGAATAATTATTCTAGATGACTTAATTTGTACGCCATCTTTAATTATTTTATTTTAAAGATTTCTTGTAATTTATATTTACTTATAAATATTGTTATTAATTTTAAAGAACTTACCTTTGTCCACAGCTAGACTGATCTGTAACAAAACCAATTGTTATTAATAAACAATAATAATAATAATGATATAACACAAATATATTTCCACAATTATATTTAGGTACATATAGATCTATAGAGATGCTTAAACTGAGCTATAAATAATATATTATAAAAACTAAATTTACTCAATACTGTGGATCTTGAGAACCCTGGTTCGATCCCCACAGTCGACAAACAATTTTCACCAATTTAAATCTACCCCTGTGGCTCCCCCTTCACTAACTTCTTTGGGGACTGTGATTTGACGGCTGGTAATCACACTTCACGTGAACAAATATATCACTTACCGAGATCTGTTTCGGCAGAGTGCAACACCTAGTAATGGGTAAAAGGCGTGATGATATATTTATTTATTTTATTTATAGATTTGGCTTTCTGCTGAAGCAGATCTCGGAAAGTGATATATTTATTGGCGTAAAGTATGATTACCAACCGTTAAATCACGACCGTCAAAGATGTTATTGTTAGTCACAGGGTTAATTTTAATGTGGTGAAAATTATTTGTCGACTGAGGGAATCGAACCACAGTTTTCAAGTCTAACCATAAAAATATCCCTAATTAGCAATATAATTACGGTGGTGTGGATAGCGATATGGAATTCGAATCCGGAGATCCAGAGTTCGAATCTCATTCAAGCTAAAAATTATATGAACTACCACATTGCGGCTCGGTGGGTGCGGACTCTGTACTGTAATTGGGATTAAGTTCCTGTTGTACAACGTAATATAAATAAATAAATAAATAAAAAATAACTAAATAAATAAATAAATAATTAAACAAATAAACAAATAAACAAATAAATAAATAAATAAATAAATAAATAAATACATAAATAAATAAATACATAAATACATAAATACATAAATAAATAAATACATAAATATTTTTGTCCCGCGTGGTGGCTGCGCGGGTTGAGGGCCTGAGTCACAACCATAAGGTCGTGGGTTCGGGTCCCGCCCGTGGCGGCCATATAAAGGACATATCGGCATATGACCTAAGTAGTTGGTCCAATATACAAGTAAAAAAAAAATAATAATTAAATAAATAAATAAATAAATAAAGAAAAGCAATTGCGGAGGTTATTGCCTCAGAATGAATTAAAAAGCATAAAGGTAAATACAAACATAATTATTTAATTATATAATTAGCTATAACAACTTCAAAAACAATCTGCTACAATAGCTTTAATAAATGAATAACTCACCCTTAATAAACAATATTAACAATATAAAAGTATCTCTTCACGTACTGCGAGTTTACCCCATTAATTAATATAAAACGGATGGAAACGTATAAAGAACAGAAAAATAAAAGCCCTTTGAGGTCTCACAATAACGAGCCACGCATCTCCTGCGGCTATTATACCACAGTGCTGTCAGTCAGGGAACTTTCCACCCCCGAGGAGGGGCTGAACGGGGCACAGCCAGACATTAGAGCGAACATTAAGCGATAGCATTGTTTTCTTGAAACTTTACTACCAAAGAAAGTTTTGATCATAAGGAATGAATCGATATTTTCTTCATAAAGTCAAAATGTGAATATTACTGTCATTTTATTCTAATTATTTATTAGTGCTTTAGAGAACCCCAGTTTGAATCTCATAGCCGAGAAATTTTACTACATATTAACGTCTGATAAAAGTGATTTGACAACTGCATAAATATATCACGTACTAAGATGAGAAAAGAAAGAGTTTGTATGGAGGAAGTGTTAATATGGTCGAAACGAGTATCGTGTGTCAGGATGAGAATGTTGACGGGTTCGTGCTATCCCATTTAATGGGATATAGCATGATGTTATGTATGTATGTATGTACTAAGATCTGGTACGGTGAGTGCAATAAGGAGTAATTTATTGTTTGTAATAAAACTGATGGAATACACCCTATAATAAGGTAGCAAGAAATAAAATAAAATAAATATATTATCTCAACTTTTACCTATTACTGGGTGCAGCACTCTGCCATAGCAGATTTTGGTAAATGATATATTTATATGTGCAAATGCAGTTATCGGTTGTCAAATCACAACCCCTAAAGATGTTAGTAGAGAGGGATGCAAAGAAATAGTATTAATGTTGTCAAATATATTTATATGTGGTTCGATCCCCACAGCCGATAAATAATTTTTACCAAATTTAAATCTACCCCTGTGGCTTCCCCTCTACTAATATCTTTGGGGGTCGTGATTTGACGACTGATAACCGCACTTTACGCGAAAAATATATCATTACCGAGATCTGCTCCGGGGTGTGCCACATCCAGTAATAAATAAAAGGCGTGATGATTTATTTATTTATTTAAATTTATTTATCAACTTAATTAATATTCGCTGATTCTATTCCTGACATTCCATCCACATTCATATTTCCTTTCATACAAACTTATCTTAACTTTTATTCAAACAACAAATCTATTCATTTATGTTTAAGTTATGCACCTAATTACTCACCCTTAATTTCTCTAACTTTACTTGTTTCACAAATCTTTCATTCGATATACTTTTCTTATTTTGTCTTGTCATTGAAGATTTGTGTGAGGAATAATGGAGCTTATATGGAGGAAACTATGAAAATGGTTGAAGCGAGGATGTTTAAATGATGCTTTAATAAATCTAATTTATTTATTTATGTTACGCTGTACAACAGGAATTTAATCCCAATTATAATACAGGGTCCGCACTCACCGAGTCGCAGTGTAGTAGTTTATATAATTTTTAGCTTGAGTGATATTCGAACTCGGGATCTCCAGATTCGAATTCCGTATCGCTATCCACACCACCGTACTGACGGATAATGAATCGATGTTCAGTAAATGTTTCATTGTGATGATACAAATGTAATTATAATTGTTTTCATACAAGCTCGTCTCATATTTCGTTCACTTTCAATCCACCATTATTTCACCAACATGTCTCTCTAAATATTAATATTAATTATTACAGGGAAAAATAAAGTTAGTCACCCTAAAATGGCACTCAGGTTAGTGTCATGTTCAACGAAAGGTGCTAAAATGTAAGTTTCAATTTTATGCCTGAAAATAACACCCCTGTATGAAGTTTAATGTTCATGTAATGAAAATATGATTACTAATAAAGTTTTAATACCCCTCATAGTGGTAGCTAAAGCTATAACAAATATGTAAAATTTATTATAGTTAATCAATAAAATTTGCAAATGTTCTGTGGTGCTATCTGCAGATTTCAGCAGGAACTGTTGAGTATTGATTTTCCACCCTTGTTTTCTGTTGTATTGCAGAGTACTACAGCAGGAATTTAAACGCACGCTGTCTTATATTTAATAGCAAAAACATACGTCTATTTTGTTTTACAGATCTTTAACTGTCCTTTGTTTTTTGTACAATAAATTTAACTAGTCTTTCTTAGATGCCAAAGAAATACACAAACCTTATTCAATAATTCTTATAATAGTTATTTTTTATTCTAGATTGCGAAATGTTACTTTTGCATTCGAAAATGAAAGATTCAATGTCTCCATGACAACAATGTATGTAATATAATTGCTATCAAATCTGGTATTCTCTGACCAGCAATTGACAGCTGGTTGGCAATAGAAACCAAACAAACGTTCTAATTTTTTTCTGCGATATTGGGATTCGCATTGCATTTCTCAAGAAACTATTCCAGTACACCAGTTAGCTTCCTCAAGCGGGATAAATATGAATAATAGCTCAATTGGAACATTAAATATAAATTTTGTTAAAGAATAGAAGTATTGATTCTAAGCAAAAAAATTATTAAATTGTGAGCCTTTCTTCTTTCAAAAAATTGCAGGATGCAAAAAACTTTTGCATCCTGCATGCAAAAGTCTTTTGCGTTCTGTAGACAAAAAACACTCATTTCGCGTGTTGATAGTTGTCATGTAAATTTTAACTTTATATGACAGTTTTCGAAAAAAAAAATCTATGTACTTAGTGCACAAAGTAATAGTTTGTTGCTCGAGGTACATACAATATTTTTACGTAACTGGTAAATAAAGTTGACATTTACGCGCACGTTTCACCCCACGAAATTCAACTTTTTTGTAAACAACCCGACAAAAGTTCATTATTGGGCTGTCAGCTATTGTGCACGAGCTACTCTAAACCAATAATAAATGCCGACGATAAACAAACAAATTATGATTTTTTCTGAAAATGTATCCTTGGTTACACATTCATATTTATAATAAACCATCCCTAAAATCTTTAAGGGTCGTGATTTAACAGCTGGTAACCGCATTTTATGCACAAAAATATATTACCTATCGAGATCTGCTATGTTTATAAAAAATAGTTACTTTTGTATTAAGTTCGCGAAATGAGTGCTTTTTGTTGCGCGTGAGAATGTTACTTTTAATCTAGACAAAAAAGTAAGAATATCGTTGATGAGATATAAAATAACTATTTTCTATAAACGATAAGAAAAGTAGACTTATTCCTGCACATCTGTTTTTATTGGGGTAGGTGCATATATTTTCTAGTTTTTGAGATATTGTTCAAAAACTGTTTAAAGAGAAAAAATTTAAAACTTGTTTATAAGTTAACTGAAACATAAATAAATTCAATGCCGCTGAGCGCATCTTTATTTATTTATTTATTTATGTTGCATATAGGGTAGGTGGTTCAGTGGTATCGAGTCGGCCTGTGGATCTTGAGAACCCTGGTTCAATCCTACAGTCGACAAACAATTTTCACCAATTTAAATCTACCCTTGTGGCTCCCCCTCCACTAATATCTTTGGTGGCCGTGATTTGACAGTTTTTAACCGCACTTCAAGTAAAGAAATATATCACTTACCGAGATCTGCTTAGGCAGAGTGCCACACCCAGTAATGATTAAAAAAAATGATGATATATTTATTTTATTTATTTTGATATTGTTTATTTTACATAGCAGCGAGCATTGAAGTAACTTTTTTGCACGTCTCAGTTTACCTACAATGTATAAGATCTGCAAATGCAGAACTGCTATCCTAAGAACTAAATACTAAATACAATCTTGACATATTTATGTGTACCACTATTCATGTTATAATGTATTGATAAATATTGCTTAACAATTCGAGAGCTAGAATCTTACAAATGATGTGCATCTACTAAATGCATTGTCTTGATAAATGTCAGTAAATTAGTCCTCTGCTATCTGTAATAACAGCTAACACAATAGTTCACATTACTTGAACGCGTAACCTATTACATAGTTCACCGTGTATAATTACTCAGCCTATGTCTGAGTTGTGTGTGAAGCGTTTAGATGTACTGGATTATAAAGGGATGAATTGATAAGATAGAATTACTGTAAAAACAAAATGTGATTGATAAAGAAGGGTAATCGACAAGGAGGTGTGTTAGCATCGACACTTTTATAAACCCTTGTTTAATTCAACCATTTATTTATTATGGGGTAGGTGGCTCAGTGGTATCGAACCCTGGTTCGATCCTCACAGCCGACAAACAATTTTCACCAAATTAAATCTACCTCTATGGCTATACTTCTACTAATATCTTTGAGAGCCATGATTTGACGGTTGGTAATCGCACTTCACGCGAAGAAATATATTACTTACCGAGATTTGTTTCGACAGAGTGCCACACCCAATAATGGGTATTTATTCCTAGTTTGTCCATACAATCTCTTACCCTCAATTGAATTAACTTTTTATTCAACATATATTCCACGTGTCCAAATTATTTAAACTATAAAATAATGTATTTATCTATTCCCTCATTTTCTCTTTTATTGTTTTCATTGAAATAAAGTGGCACCAACCCTTAATCCGCAACCCTCCACCTTTATAATTATTTTCATACAAGTTTGTCTCATTTTTCATTCATATAATATTCCTTTAATCATATTCATCCACTCTTAATTTCATCCCTTTCATTAGGATGGAATGATCCCTTAAAATATATGTTTCATCCCTCAAACTTTACTCATTTTTCGTTCACGTAACAAACTTTCAATCATATTCATCCGCCTTCAATTTTACCCTCTTAAAATAGAGGGGCGTGTCCCCTTGAAATATTTTATCTATCCTTAAATGTATCTGCATGCAGGGTTCGAAGATATATATCGATCGATATATATCATGATATTTATTTTGATATATATCGTTATATTTTTGCAATGATATATATCCATTATATAAAAATATCAAATAGTTTTTGTGATATAGCCTCCGGAGAAGTGAAATTTTTCGTATTTTTCAGTTTTTCTACTTTTCCGAGGCTATATCTCGAAAACTAAATGTGATATGAAATCGCGCTCAACGGCATTAATTTTCTCGTGCTTCAGTTAACTTATAAACATAGTTCCAGCGAGTTTATTTTTTTTCAATTTTCCGCCAAAAAAATCGCAAAAAGCGGTTTTTTAACATTTTCTCGAAAACCAGAAGTCATATGCATTTGAAGATTGCACCACTGGATTCAGTGGGTCAAAATACATATGTATGTAAATTTTCGTTTTAATAATCCTACGATTAAGGATTTTTGGTAAAATTGAATTAAAATCTGAAAAAACCAAAGGAGTACCCCTTAGGAAATAATTAAAAATATTAAATTGCATAAAATTGTATGAAAATTTGCTTATAAGTCAATTCGGACACGGGGAATTCAACGCCGTTGAGCGCATTTCCATATCTGGTTTAGTTTTTGAGATATAGCCTCCGGAAAAGTGAAATTTTTCGAATTTTTCAGTTTTTCTACTTTTCCGAGGCTATATCTCAAAAACTAAATGTGATATTAAAACGCGCTCAACGGCATTAATTTTCTCGTGCTTCAGTTAACTTATAAACATAGTTCCAGCGATTTTTATTTTTTTTCAATTTTCCGCCAAAAAAATCGCAAAAAGCGGTTTTTTAACATTTTCTCGAAAACCAGAAGTCATATGCATTTGTAGATTACACCACTGGATTCAGTGGGTCAAAATACATATGTATGTAAATTTTCGTTTTAATAATCCTACGATTAAGGATTTTTGGTAAAATTGAATTAAAATCTGAAAAAACCAAAGGGGTACCCCTTAGGAAATAATTAAAAATATTAAATTGCATAAAATTGTATGAAAATTTGCTTATAAGTCAATTTGGACACGGGGAATTCAACGCCGTTGAGCGCATTTCCATATCTTGTTTAGTTTTTGAGATATAGCCTCTGGAAAAGTGAAATTTTTCGAATTTTTCGGTTTTTCTAAATGTGTACAAAAACTAAAATTAAAAAATAAATATCCAAAAAGTGATATTTATCTGATATATATCCTATATATCAGATATTTTGATATTTATTATAAATATCATGATATTTACGAACCCTGTCTGCATGCCTCCACATTCATAATTTTTTTCATTTAAGTTCGTCTCATCGTTCGTTCATGTAGCAAACTTTTAAATATATGTATCCACCCTCAATTTCACCCCTTTAATAAAATGCCAGGACCCCTTGAAATATTTAATTTATCCCTCAAAATTCATAATTCTTTTCATACAAGCTCGTCTTATCTTTCGTTTATGTAGCAAACCTTTAAATATATGTATCCACCCTCAATTTCACCCCCTTCAATAGGATGACATAATCCCTTGAAATATTTGATTCATTCTTTTCATACAATCTGTCATCTGTCGTTCACGCACCAAACTTTCATTCATATGCATGCACCCTAAATTACCCCATCATAAAACAATCTCATTTACTCAAGGCATGAAATCTCTTTGCATATATTTATTATCAACGCCTGCTACTAATATTGTGGCTAACACATTAACTCCTGCGGTAAACCTCCCGAGCCGCCCTGATTAGTGTTTCGGTGTAGGGGTGCTACGCGACGCCACAAGACAACTCCTGCTACAGTCACTCTAACTCCTGCCACCGCAGCGAGAGCGACACAGCGGTCCTGCTGTCGTCCTGCTGCATATTCAGCACTGAAGCTTTCTAGGGTTTAGTTTTAGGGGTAGTACACCATTTGTATAATAGCTAGTTAGATTAATTTAATTAGGGGTAAACAGAGAATACTATAGTTAATTGTTATTGCTAATTTAATAATTAATAGGACAAGTAGCTGGGAGGTTAGCGTACTGGCTAGGAAAGTTTGAACGACTGTTTGAAAATTTAAATAAATGTATACTCTTAAGTCATTAGTAATTATAATTAGCAATTACAATTAACAAATACTTTTTGTCATATATTAAATAATACTTGCATTAATACCGATTCGTCCCGCGTGATGGTCGCGCGGGTTGAGGGCCTGTCTCACAACCATAAGGTCGTGGGTTCGGGTCCCGCCCGTGGCGACCATGCAAAGGACATATCGGCATATGACCTTAGTAGTTGGTCCGATATATAAAATAATAATAATACCGACTAAATGAAATATTACAGTTAATGAGATAGATATATTATTGCGGATCTTGGGAACCCTGGTTCGATCCTCACAGCCAACAAACAATTTTCACCAATTTAAAATCTACCCCTGTGGCTCCTCCTCCACTAATATCTTTAGGGACTGTGATTTGACGACTGGTAACCGCACTTCACGCGAAAAAATATATCACTTACCGAAATCTGATTCGGCAAAGTGCCACATCCAGTGATGGGTAAAAGGCGTGATGATATATTTATTTTATATTTATATATATTATTTTGTCTTTATTTTCTATTATAATTAGCAATTACAATTAACAGACACTGTCATTTGTTAAATAATGCTTGCATTAATACCGACAAAATTCAGTACTATATGAAATATTTGCAAGTTAGAAACATTTCAATTACACTTAATGAGATAGATATAATATTGTGGATCTTGGGAACCCTGGTTCGATCCTCACAGCCAACAAACAATTTTCACCAATTTAAAATCTACCCCTGTGGCTCCTCCTCCACTAATATCTTTAGAGGCTGTGATTTGACGACTGGTAACCGCACTTCACGTGAAAAAATATATCACTTACCGAAATCTGATTCGGCAAAGTGCCACATCCAGTGATGGGTAAAAGGCGTGATGATATATTTATTTTATATTTATATATATTACTTTGTCTTTATTTTCTATTATGATTAGCAATTACTATTAACAGACACTGTCATTTGTTAAATAATGCTTGCATTAATACCGACAAAATTCAGTACTATATGAAATATTTGCAAGCTAGAAACTTTTCAATTACACTTAATGAGATAGATATAATATTGTGGATCTTGGGAACCCTGGTTCGATCCTCACAGCCGACAAACAATTTTCACCAATTTAAAATCTACCCCTGTGGCTCCTCCTCCACTAATATCTTTAGAGGCTGTGATTTGACGACTGGTAACCGCACTTCACGTGAAAAAAAATATCACTTACCGAAATCTGATTCGGCAAAGTGCCACATCCAGTGATGGGTAAAAGGCGTGATGATATATTTATTTTATATTTATATATATATTATTTTGTCTTTATTTTCTATAATTACCTACAATATGATTTTTTTTTAAGTGACAATTTAAATGTCACCTATATTTTTATACAACTAAAGTATTTAGAAAATATGGAGGTAATAAGAATTAAAATAGTTGAATTAAAGCTCAGGATATCCTGATTCGAATTCCGATACACTCTACATATCTTCGTCCTGCCGGACAAATTATATTATATATTATAATGTCCGTCAGTACGGTGGTGTGGATAGCGATACGGAATTCAAATCCGGAGATCCCGAGTTTGAATCTCACTCAAGCTAAAAATTATATAAACTACTACACTGCGGCTCGGTGAGTGCGGACCCTGTACTGTAATTGTGATTCAGATCCTGTTGTACAGTGTAACATAAATAAATAAATAATTAAATATGATTTTTAAAATTGTTAAAATTAATAAAAAGAAAATACCATCTGTCAAGTCATAACTCCACAAATATTTATTTATCTATGTTACTCTGCACAACAATTGCAGTATTGCTGATGGTAATTTGGAGTAACAGTTTTAGAAATAATTGTTAATTATAATTGATAATCGTAATTACTAATTGGATATTTATGAATACAATTTCATTCCAATAATTTACCCTCACTTAGATCTGAAATTACAGAGCTGTTCAGGCTGGTGGATTTTGAGAACCCTGGTTCGATCCCCACAGTCGACAAACAATTTTCACCAATTTAAATCTACCCCTGTGACTCACCCTCCAGTAACTTCTTCTGCGTCAGCAGAGTGCCACACCCAGTAATGGGTAAAAGGCGTGATGATATATTTATTTATTTATTTATACAAAGTTTTAGTAAAAGTTTATATTATTTTCATATACTATAAATAATTAAATCTGCAGTTTCAGAACTGTTATAAGATATGTATTTTAAAATTTCTTTAACTTTCATTTATAATTATTCTTTGACCAACAAAGTACATAATTCATATTTTTTGTGTTGTTTAATCCAAAAATTAATCCCCAGAGTTAACAAAAAATCCCCTAAACTTATCTTATTCCTCTGCAATTTTTTTGTGAGATTTGTAAATAATTCACTTGCCCGGTTTGAAAGTCCGCAGCTTTAAGAACAACACGAAATATGTATGATCACTCCTGCTGAAATAATCAAACTTCAGCGTTAAATTCCCTAGAAATAAGGGTGAGTTTTGCAGGGAGCTGAACCGCAGCTGTATTCAGTTAAGTGGACATTACGAATGGGCTGCCGACTGTAAAATTCACCTGCAGGATGTGTGTTTACTTCTAGACAATGGTCCGTTGTCCTGGTTACGGTAATAGTGTTTTGAGGACTGCTGGAGGAACTGGGGCGTATTGTAGGGTCAGATAATGTTTATACTTATGTAATTGAAAAGGGAAAATGGATTTAGAATGCAATAGAAACATGTAGGACAATTAATTGTTCATGTTATTACTAGACGTAAAAGGTCCTTTATAAATATGACTCTGTCTTAAAAACTAATGGCGGTACTGAAATGAGATTTGCACTTTTACATTTGCCAAGGGTTTATATTAATCTAAATTAACTAATTTTTTTAATTATAACAATTGCCAATTAAAATTTTTGATTTAAATTTAGAACAATTTCCTAAACTAAATAAATAAATAAATATATCATCACTCCTTTTATCTATAACTGGGTGTGGCATTCTACCAGAGCAGATCTCAGTAAGTGATATATTTTTACGCGTGAAGTCGTCAAATCACGGCCCCCAAAGATGTTAGTGGAGGGGGAGCCACTGAGGTAGATTTCAATTGGTGAAAATTGTTTGTTGCCTGTGAGAATCGAACCAGGGTTCTCAAGATCCACAGGCCGACTCGATACCACTGAGCCACCTTCCCCATAACTTCCTAAACATAAACTAAAGTAAAATAAAAGCAAGAAGTAAATCATATAAATTTAAATAAATATATCATCATTTCTTTTACCCATTACTGAGTGTCTCACTCCCCGGAGCATATCTCGGTAAGTGATATATTTGTTCGCGTAAAGTGCGATTACCAGCCATCAAATCACGGCCCCCAAAGATATTAGTGGAGGGGGAGCCACAGGGGTAGATTTAAATTGGTGAAAATCGTTTAATAGGTTATAATTCCAAAACTGAAAGAGTTATTTAAATTTGCTTAAAGGCACTGGACGCCTCGTATTGTATTTGACTTATGAGTAAATTTACAGTGATTTCCATTTTTACTTCCTTGTACGAAGTAAAGGAAGTATTGTAATCGCGAAAATTTTCGGTTCTCAGATTTCAACGGAAATAGGTGTTTTGGCCCTCCCTGAATCCATTTTGACTAATTTCGTCATGCCGTCTGTACGTACGTACGTATCTCGCAAACGGTAAGCCGTAGAAAATTGAAACTTTATATTTAGGACTGTTATAACATCTAGTTGTGCACCTCTCTTTTTGGTCATTATACAACTACCGGAAGTGGTACTTTACTTGAAGCCTATAATAGATTTTCATGAAAAACTATATTCAAATATAATTTAAAACTTTCCAAATTTGGTAAATAAGACTACTATATCAATGGAAATAACATAATAGATTTTGGTTAAAATAGACTAACCGGAAGTGGCACATTACATGAAGCTGCTAACAGTTTTCCTTGAAAAAAATGGTATTATTTTAATTTTAGAAAGGAATACTGCAAATAAAAGTTTTAGAGAATTAAATTCTGCGTCTAGCACATTAAGAATTTTTAAATTAGCTTTTTGCATAAACGAGATATCTAAATTTAAATATTATATATTTTTTGATTTTTTTGTAAATTAAGTTTGCTATGGATTAGAACAAAAAATAAAAGATTTAATGTCAAATATGTGTAATTAAAAAAATATCTATAGTTTAATACGCATACAAGGAAGTTATGTGGTGTCCACATCAGACATTTATTCTACATTTTTAAAATACAGTAAAGATCTGATTTTGTACAAATAATAATAATTTACTTTTTGTTATTTAAAAATATAATTCTACATAAAAAAATCATTCAAACTAAGTCTAGTTAACTATGATAAATTCAATAATGAAACCCTCATTTCAAAATCTATTTTAGTTTCAAAGATATTGACATCCAAAAAGTGACGTATTTTTAAAATGTTCCTTTGTTAAAATTCTTGTATCTTTTATTCAAATCAATTATTACCTTCTCAAAGTAAAATTAATAAGGCAGTAAGTAATCTCCTTCACAATGAGTTCATAACCCATAAAATATTTACATCAAGTCTGCCAACCTAACAGACTAAAATACCTCTATAGAACTAATGTTCGTTTATTCTGCTATTACAATGAAACTGACTAATAATTCACTAGAATATTGTACAGTGTGGTTGTCATTTATTCGTACAAAATGAAGGTTTATCGTTCTCGATCCGGATACTAATCTTGTCTGCAGTAATGTTGAAATGGAGCTTTGAATCAGTTCAGAGGAACGGACATTTTTCAGAAGTAATACAAGTTCAAAACTTTTTAACATCTGTTCGAGATGGATTAAAACGAGAATTTTATGGATTTCAAAAGAAAATGTCACTAATACATTTCTATTATTTTGACTTAATTATGGCAGATCTGAAATTGCAGATATTTAATCACATACGAGCTAAATTAAGTATAATTTTAATTCTGTTTTGGTCGGTTTTATATACGACAAACAAATTTATTTCCAAAGTAAATATAATATGACTAAAGTTAATTTATATTATGACAGAAAAATTCTGATGACGCCTAGATTCGAACCAGGGACCTTCCGCATACCGGGCAGAGATGCTAACCGCTACACCACGTCACCTGTGTTCGAAATATGGCATCAACTGAATTTTTCTGTCACAGTGTCTAAGCGTAGCTTCGTTCCGAGAGACTCCTATATAGGCATTGACAACCGGGTTCGTCTACAGTGACACAGTTTTTGATTATGAGGGAATCATACCCAAGCTTAGAGCTAATATTATTACACAACGTAATAATATTACGAGTAGCTCTGAATATAATTTATTCATTTAAATGACAATCAAACTTTTAACAGTAATATTATGTATGCTATAAAATAAATAAAATTGATTTGAATTTGTTAATTTAAAAACGTTTACTATGGAAATATATTTATTTCAACCGGGCAATATAATAAAAATAAAATAAAAAACAACAAAGACAAAATTAATTGTCTTTAAATGCTCACTTGGTGAAACTAGGTTTAATAATAAAATATCAAAATAAACACTTGTCTAAGTCTCACAAAATTCAGCCTTCAAGTCACCTTATGAGGGCATCGTCAGAGTCCTTCGTCACCAGCTTCTTCACGTGAACTTTGTTCTAGGTGAAGAAGTAGGTTATACCATACTGATGAGCTCTAATAAGAGCGAAACGCGTCTATGGTTACTAACTGTGCTGGCCAGTCTCTGACGATGCCCTCATAAGGTGACTTGGAGGCTGAATTTTGTGAGACTTAGACAAGTGTTTATTTTGATATTTTATTATTAAAAATAAAATATATCATCACGCCTTTTACCCATTACTAGGTGTGGCACTCTGCTGTAAGCAGATCTCGGTAAATTATATATTTCATCGCGTGAAGTGCGGTTACCAGCCATCAAATCACGGCCCCCAAAAATGTCAGTGGAGCCACAGGTGTAGTTTTAAATTGTTTGTCGGCTGTGGGAATCGAACAAGGATTCTCAAGATATAGTGCCAGCTATGAAATTAAGGTATTTATATGTGCTAGTACGATAGATAAAACAAATATAATTATTTTAAAATAAAACTTTGAAATAAAATGTATCTATAACAATAACTTTTAATTATATACTCCGTATCCGTGCTAACGTGCAGATTACAAAGAAGACTTGTTACCAACTTCTAGTAATTTAAATTCCCTGCTCAACTTTCACGTAATATAAAAAATACTTTTTATATACCTCCCTGATTTTTATCCGCAAACTTTTCCCTTCTTAGCAAAAGCATTATTGGGGTTGGTGGAAAGGTAGAAAAGAAAACTCAACTCGCGTTCATTTGTTCGGCTCTGCAATTTGTAAAGCTGGACGTAGACAAGGATTATGAAGGTCCTGAGTACCCATCAAATTTGACCCAGTCCGCCTAACAACCCAGAAAACAACGTTATGTTACGTTGTGTTTATGTTCGCGGGATAGTTTAGAATTACTTTTCGGTAATAACCACGATGGGATAATCATAAATTTTCTGTTGTATTTATGTTGTTAAACATAAGGGTGATTTTATAGCGGAGAAAATTAATTTGGGAATCATGGGTTTTATTTAGGGTAGCTGAAAATCACTCCATACTACTTTTTCTGCAAAAAACTGATTTTAAAAATCCGCGTTCGACTCCTTAAGTTGACAAACAATTAAAACTACCCCTGTGACTCTTTCTTCACTAACATCTTTGAAAGTTGTGATTTCACGATTGGTAACAGAGCGTGTATCTCAAAAATTAAACAAGATATGAAATTGCGCTCAACGGCATTGAATTCCCCGTGTCCGAATTGACTTATAAGCAAATTTTCATGCAATTTTAAGCAATTTCATTTTTTTAATTATTTCCTAAGGTTTTTTCAGATTTTAATTCAATTTTCCCGAAAATCCTTAATCGTAGGATTATTGTAGCGAAAATTTACATACATATGTATTTTGACCCACTGAATCCAGTGGAAAAATGTTCAAGTGCATATGTCTTCTACTTTTCGAGAAAATGTTAAAAAACTGGTTTTTGCCATTTTTTTTGCGAAAATCTGAAAAAAATAAAAATGGCTAAAAATTAGCTTAAAAGTTAATTGAAGCACGGGAAATTCAATGGCGTTGATCGCAACTTCATATTTAGCTTAGATTTTAAGATATAGCTTCGCAAAAGTAGAAAATCTCAAAAAAATGAAGAATCTAGATTTTCCGGAGCATATATCTCAAAAATTAAACAAGATATGAAATTGCGCTCAACGGCATTGAATTCCCCGTGTCCGAATTGACTTATAAGCAAATTTTCATGCAATTTTAAGCAATTTCATTTTTTTAATTATTTCCTAAGGGGTACCCCTTTGGTTTTTTCAGATTTTAATTCAATTTTCCCGAAAATCCTTAATCGTAGGATTATTGTAGCGAAAATTTACATACATATGTATTTTGACCCACTGAATTCAATGGAAAAATGTTCAAGTGCATATGTCTTCTACTTTTCGAGAAAATGTTAAAAAACTGGTTTTTGCCATTTTTTTGGCGAAAATTTGAAAAAATTAAAAATGGCTAAAAATTAGCTTAAAAGTTAATTGAAGCACGGGAAATTCAATGGCGTTGATCGCAACTTCATATTTAGCTTAGATTTTAAGATATAGCTTCGGAAAAGTAGAAAATCTAAAAAAATGAAGAATCTAGATTCTACATTCTTTTTGCTTTAAATGAGCTAAAAATACTAAAAACTAAGCAAGCTATTGATATGCGGTTTGAACGAGTGAATTCCCCGTGTCCGAAACAACTTGTAGCTCATTTAAAGCAAATTAACTTTTTTGAAATTTTTTATTTATTTCCCAAGGGGTACCCCTTATTTATTAGTTTTTATATTTTAGATATAATAATAATAATAATATTTAGTTTTACAAGGATCAGAATTTAGGAGGCAAGTTGAATTGAAATTCATGTTAAGTTTCCGCGCTGATTATAATCCGAGTGAGCGTGAAAGTACATCGCCCTTATTATCCTGATAAAAACATAAAGATAAATTCCAAAAGTAAGTGTGGGTGTTCTGTCAGATTAAATGGATGTTAAAATTTTCCCGGAAGCCATCAGTGGTATCCGGGTAACGCGGAAGACATTCATCTGTTTCGAGTTGAAACACCATCATCGATTTTTTACATCCGGTGGCAACAATCGTCTTTTTTGTCGCCCCGTATCGTTGTCGATGCCTGACATGTTTATTGATGATATTTCCAAGGTCTACTGCCATCAGATTCGTTTATCTTCTTCCAGGCAATCCTTACCACCATAATTAATTTGATCTTCAGATATTTATAACCGCAATTTGTACCAATTTAAATCTACCCCTGTGGCTCCCTCTCCACTAATATCTTTGGGGGCCGTGATTTGATTGTACTTCACGCGAAAAAATATATCACTTACCGAGATCAGCTTAGGTAGAGTACCACACCCAGTAATGGGTAAAAGGCGTGATTATATATTTATTTATATAACCGCAATATTTTACCAATTTAAAATAGCACCTTTTTTGAATAATTGCTAATTTTATTTTATAAATTTGAAATTATGAACTCTCGCAGTTTAAGCTACAGCGCTACCATGATGCTACAGCTATTCTAAATCAATTTAAATTACAGTACAAAAGACCTACAATTCATAATAGAAGGCAAACAATTGAGGCGCTCTTGAATTTTCGTTATAAGTTGAAATTAGACAAGTATGAAATTAGAACTCTCGCAGGTAAAGCTACTTCGCTACCGTAGTGCTATAACTGTCCTAAATAAATTTCAATTACATTACAAGGGACCTATAATATATAATAGAATATAAACCACTCAGATGCACTTATATTTTACTTATAAGCAAGATATAAATTCAGCATTCTCTCCTATAAAGCTACATCGCTACCAAGGTGCTACAACTAACCACAATTAATCCCAAGGGAATCCAGTGCTACATAAAAGAAATTATGAATGTGGATGATGTACAACAAGTGGGTCAAGATATTTGACAAAGAGTTATTTCAGTTATTAAATCTAACCCTGTGGCTCCCTCTCCACTAATATCTTTGGGAGCCGTGATTTGACGGCTGGTAACTGCACTTCTTAGGCAGAGTACCACCCCCAGTAATGGGTAAAAGGCGTGATGATATATTTATTTATTTCAGTGAATGAACACAACAGGAATCTCACCCGGATCTTGAAATCTGTAACCAATTTCCTCGCGTGCAAATCTTTCATCCCCCTAAGCCCTAAACGACATAATTTAAAAGAATTCGCAACATCAACGAATAGTTATTTACGTAAATCGCGCAACGTTTTCCAAACAGCGTCATTTGAAAAGAGTGCCCTGATAAACAAGACAACATATGAGCAGCTGTAGTCAACCTGACAGCAACAAATTCCCTGATCGAGACACCACATTATCGGCAAGATATTCCGGGGCACGGGTACAGATTCCGCGACGGCGTGTCAGCATATTATCGTGAAAAACGAGGCCATTATCCATGTAAGTTGGTCAGTGACTCTTCAACGCAGAGTTCCACTTCTTGAGAATAAATTCTACATTGGCGCTCATTTAAATAATGATGTGAATTTTAAAATTGAGGCTTTAAGTCGGTTGATTAAATTTTAACCGTGCACTCTCGCTAAATTACACACAGAGCTAATAGTGTTTGACGAACTGAAGTTTGTTTTTAAGTTTTACTTGGCTTAAAGCTAAGTTACACGGTAGAGTTGTACTTATTAGTTAAGTTGGTGCTTATTGCATTATTAAACTCATTTACTTTAAGGACATGCGCTCTTAATTTTATTAATTATTTAGTCAAATAATTCAGCGACGTATATAGCAGGAAAAGTTTGAAGTAAAACTAAATTAAACCCGGATTTCTTATCCTTCAATCCATCGTTTAGTTTCGAGTATTTATAGTCCACGTGTTCAATGTGGGGTAGGTGGTACCGAGTCGACCTGTGCATCTTGAGAACCCTGGTTTGATCCCCACAGCTGACAAACAATCTATCCCTATGGCTCCCCTTCCACTAACATCTTTGAGAGCCGTAATTTGACGGCCGGTAATCACACTTCACGCGAAGAAATATATCACTTACCGAGATCTGTTTCAACAGAGTGTAACACCCAGTAATGGGTAAAAGACGTGATGATATATTTATTTTATTTGTGTTCAATATGATTGCATTTGAGTTGTTCTGATTCTACAATTTGAAACCCGGTTTCGATTCCCACAGACGACAAACAATATTCACTACGTTAAAACAACCCCTGTGGTTCTCCCTCCACTAACATCTTTTGGGGCCATGATTTGATGGTTGGTAACCATACTATCACACACTCAACGAGATCTGCTACTGCAGAGTGTCACACCCAGTAATGTATAAAAAGCGTGATGATAAATTTATTTAAAAAAATAAAATAAACATTTGGTTATGTTTCACAAAATTCAGCCTCCAAGTCACCTTATGAGGGCATCGTCAGAAGCTAGCCAGCACAGTTAGTAACCATAGACGCGTTTCGCTCTTATTAGAGCTCATCAGTATGGTATAACCCACTTCTTCACCTAGAACAAAGTTCATGTGAAGAAGCTGGTGACGTAGACCTGTGCCAGCAGAGAATAAGATCTCTAACAAACAGGTAAGATGACATGACATGTTTATTTTATATCAAGTGTTGGATGACAATTAATTTTGTCTTTGTTGTTATTTAAATTTATTTTTGTTTCGATTCATTCTATTTATTATTTATCCAACTAATTCTATGATTAATAAAGAAGGTTGATAAATAAAATAAAATAAATATATCATCACTACTATTACCCATCACTGAGTGTGGCACTCTGCCATAGCAGATCTCGGTAATTGATAAATTTCTTCACGTGAAGTGCAATTACCAGTCGTCAAATCACGGCCCCCAAAGATGTTAGTAGAGGGGAAGCCACAGAGGTAGATTTAAATTGGTGAAAACTGTTTGTCGCCTGTGGGGATCGAACCAGGTTTCTCAAGATGCACAGGTCGACTCGATACCACTGAGCCACCTACCCCATAAGAAGGTTGATGTTTGAATTAAACCCGGATATCCGTAATTAATTCAGTATAAATTTGGGCGTTCAAATCTCAATGACTAACTTAAATATATCAAAATTTTTATTTTTTTTTTATTAAATATTATTACAACTAGTCTTACAGACTAACAAGCAATTTTATTTTAACTTAATCTTCTACTTATACTTTATCTAAGATAATTAACCCATTGGCTTTTCTTAGGTTCTAACATTAATGAATAAATATGGCATTCACTTTGCTCTGCTTTTACACTATCACACTACACTAGCTCAAACGGTTTAGTGCGCTTGAGTCTTCTCACTAGTTCGCTGTTGTCAATCAAAAATTTGATTGTATTGTATTGTTCTGATTTCACTGTAAGCTACTGTAATTATAATTTAGTTTCTATTATACACAGTAACAAATTAAAAAATATAATACAATTTGTATTAAATACAAATTATATTTGTACCTTCTCTACTTTTAAGATATAGGGGAGGAATTAATATACAGTTAGTAATCTTTTGGTTCATTTTCTGTTTTTACTATAGAGTGTCCAGTGCAATTGTGTGGAATTCAGTTTCAAAAACAAGCGCAGGGAGATACTCCCTTCCTTCCTCATCTTTTTTATTTCATTTTCAGTTTTTACTATACAGTGTGTAACTGCAATTGTGTTAAATGTATTTTTAAACAAGCGCAGGCGATGCTGCCTTCATTTCTTGATAGATTCGTTGTTAGAGAAGTGGGCGTAAGTGAAGATTTACGAAACAGGTGTACAGGAGCGAATGGATGGATGTTTGTTGCGTGATGATGGATTTTGGTTGTGAGAAAAGAAAGAGTTTGTATGGAGGAAGTGTTAATGTGGTCGAATCGAGTATCGTGTGTCAGGATGAGAATGGCGACGGGTTCGTGCTACCTAATTAAATGGGATATAGCATGATGTTATGTATGTATGTATGTATGTAATGCGATAAGAAAGATTTGAGACTGCAAAACTGCCTGTATAATGAATAGATAAAATTGTAATTGATTTGAAATGCAGCAATTGTCATAGAATAATAATATTTCTATTCGATATTTACAGAATTACTAAAAATATAAAAGTGTATAAAGTTCGTTAGAGTATTTGTATTTCTCTTACAATTTGTTCAATTCGTTACTTGAACAGTTTTCCATTCCACTAGTTCTTATTTGCAATTTACTTCTTTATTTTGAACAAATTTTTTATTTGCCAAATCAAATTGCAAAAGAATTTTTAGTATTCATTTTGTTCATGCATTAATAATCATGTTATTTCAGTTTATCAAATTTATTTTATCCAATGAGATTTTAAAGTAAGTAGTAAAACAGCTCATTAAAATAACATTAACATTAATTCAGAAGTCGAAAGTACAGGATAAACCTAATAATTTATTTTGTTGATATATATTAACACAAATAACTTTTTACAATTGTTATGTTATAAAAAAATTAGATACAATTTTTTGTACTTCCTTTTAAATAGAAATAATTTTGTATAAAAGCCGTGGACATCAACAACAGAGCATCACTCATCCAGTAGTTACCATAACAACATTAATAACTAAACACAAAATGAAATTCACAGTTGTTGCTCTTATTGTTGCTGTGTTGCTCTTCCAAACTGTGGTAAGTTACATTTAATTCAACATTATAAATGGATAAGTGAAATTATTAATGTTTGTAGAGGGCTGAGCCAGACGATACCATCGAAGATTTAGCCTACTTGGTTCCTGGTGAGTTAACATTAATATAATAAATAAATAAATATATCATCACGCCTTTTACCCATCACTGCTGTCTAAGCAGATCTTGATAAGTGATATATTTTTTCGCGTGAAGTACGGTTACCAGCCATCAAATCACGGCCCCCAAAGATATTAGTGGAGGGAGAGCCACAGGGGTAGATTTAAATTGGTGAAAATTGTTTGTCAACTGTGGAGATCGAACCAGGGTTCTCAAGATTTGCAAGCCGACTAGATACCACTGAGCTACTTACCCCTTATCTAAAAAAAATTATTGGTTTAGAGATAATTGAATTTTTAATTATTAGTATTACTTTACATTATTTTCTTAATTATTTTTTTAGAAGATTTTGGTAAGTAATATATTTTATTGCGTGAAGTATGGTTACTAGCCGTCAAACCATGACCTCTACAGATGTTAGTGGTGGAGGAGTCACAGGGGTAGTTTAAATTTAGTGAAAAATGTTTGTCGGCTGTGGAAATCACACCCGGATTTTCAAATTTACAGACCATCTCACTGAACCACTACTTTTTATTATAACATAATTATTTAGAATTATAATTAATTTAATTACATAAAATTTATGTTATATTAATTAATTGATGTCTCTATTTGCTGATCTTAAATATATTTAGAGTTACACTGGTATTGTTCAGATTAAAGTAAGTGTTATTAAGAACCCGGGTTTGATTCAAATTTCACCAAATTAAAATTGCACCTATACCTCGGTAACATCTTTAAGGGCTGTGATTTGACGGCTGGTAACCATACTTTACACACATAAATATATCACTTACCGAGATTTGATACGGCAGAGTACCACATCCAGTAATGAGTAAAAAGCGTGTTGACATATTTATTTATTTAAAATTATTTAACTTTTTGATTTATTTTCGACAAACATTCCACCATTCACATTCATACAAGTTTATTTATTCCTCCAATATTCAATCATATTCATCCATTTATTCCTAGGTATTCTACATCTTACAATACACTTTTTAACCCTCAATTTTAACAATCTTTCATTTAACACAAGATCCATATTTTCAAACAAAGTGAATTAACATGATTGTTAATTTTAGTGATTCGTCATGTTAGACAAGCAACAACCCAAGTACCACCTACCCCCGATAACTCAGGTAAATTATCAACAATCATTAATTAAACTTCACCTAATTTAAATAACAACAAAGACAAAATTAAATGTCATCCATACACTTGGTGAAACTAGGTTTGATAAAAAATATTAAATAAACACTTGGCTCAGCCTCCAAGTCACCTTATGAGGGCATCGTCAGAGGCTGGCCAGCACAGTTAGTTAGAGCTCATCAGTATGGTATAACTCACTTCTTCACCTAGAACAAAGTTCACGTGAAGAAGCTGGTGACGATGCCCTCATAAGGTGACTTGGAGGCTGAATTTTGAGAGACTTAGCCAAGTGTTTATTTTATATTTTTTATTCACCTAATTTATTTTGTCAAGTACTTTGAAGTTCCAAAATGAAATGTATATTTTTATTGTTGCTTCCAGGAGAACATCATGGACACCATCACAAGCATACACAATAATTTTATTTAAATAAAATGTTTAAATTATGTTTCACCACAGATTGTACTTAACACATATATGTAAAAGGAAATAAATATTCTGCACACTTAATATATCTTTAATACGTTATTCTTAACTGAAACATGACTGTGTTCAAAGTAAATCATACACAGCTGGTAGTACAGTGGTATATGAACTACCATACTGCGACTCGGTGAGTCTTTGTACTGTAATTGGGATTGAGTAGCATAAATAAATAAAAATGACGTTAAACTTGCGTTTACTAATTAAAAAGCAAGAGATTGTGCATTTAAATCTCGCCGGCTTCAATTTACTTTTATACCGGGAGTTTTTTTTATCAGTAAACATAGGGATATGTCATTACCATAGTTACAGTTAAAAAGTTTGACAGCAATGCATTAGAGCGTTTAATTTAAAAGTAAACATAGGGAAAATAACATTGCTGTCATCTATAGTTGTCAAAGTAATAAAACTGTCTTCTTTCTAAATCAGTCCGGGTTAATAGGGGATCAAATAGTGGGGCGTTTTTATATAAATGGAAATTTAAATGGGGAAAATTATTTTGAGTTGATACAAGAGAGAGTAATATTGAGTAAATATTGAGGAAGTGTGGTTGCAACAAAATGTACGAAATTATCTGCACCGGATATTCTCCCAACGATGGCTAGGACGAGGTGCAGAAGTGGAGTGGCCTGCAAGGTCACCAGATCTTGCGCCAAACGATTTTTTTCTTTGGGGTCACATAAAAAATAAATTGTATAATGATGGTAGAATGAGTGTAGTACAATTAAAACGTAGAGTTAGTGTTGCATCGCATGAGATTCCTCCAGAGCAAATAAATAATGCTATAAATTCATTTTATAATCGTTTAGGCTATTGTTTACAGGTAAATGGAGGTAATTTTAAACAGTTATTAAATTAAAATTCTTATTTAAACAAATGTAATTGATAGTAATTAAAATTCATTTAATTTGTTTAAACTTAAAATGTTTCTTTTATTATAATAGACTAGTACACTTCAATGCATTGCTGAAAATATTATTTTCCCTATGTTTACTTTTAAAATAAACGCTCTAATGTATTGCTGTCAAACTTTTTAACTGTAACTATGGTAATGATATATCCCTATATTTACTGATAAGAAAAACTCCCGGTATAAAAAATGCGATTGTGTATATGTGGTTCAAATTCTACTATAAGCTATTGTATAAAAATAAATAAATATATCATCACGCCTTTTACCCATTACTGGACGTGGCACTCTGCCTAAGCAAATCTCGGTGAACTGATATATTTTTTCGCGTAAAATGCGGTTACCAGCCGTCAAATCACGGCCCTCAAAAAAATTAGTGGAGGAGGAGTCACAGGGGTAGATTTAAATTGATGTTTGTCGGCTGTGGGGATTGAACCAGGATTCTCAAGATCCACTGAGCCACCTACCCCATTATTAATTAATTTATTATTATTATTATTGTAATTAATACTAAACCCTTACTAGCATTCTGCAATTAATTCACTAACTCATTTTATACAAACTCGTTTCATCTTTCGTTCATGCGACAAACACAGGGGCGGATTCAGACTTCGAATTAGGGGGGGTCATGGAGTGAATAGAATACAAAAATTTTTGAATTAGAAGTTGATTTTCTAAGTGCAAATGTCGGTAGTCACATACTTGACTAGGTCTTAAATAGAATACCTCTCCCATCTGCAGGTCGAAATAATATCCCTACAAAATATTGGTTTTTGACTATTTATAAGAATAATAAATCAAACAATAGTTCTTAATTATCTTAGAAGTTCTTAGATAATATTTACTATTTAATTTGTTAAACAAATTGAGTTATCGTAAATAATGACATCATTATTATGTATTAGGGGCAACATTAAAAAAATAGTCCATGCTTAGAGGGGGTCATGACCCCCATGACCCTCCTCCTGGATTCGCCTCTGGACAAACCTTCAATCAAATCAATCCATCTATATTTAGGTTTGTGCCTCAGGTTTCTCGCGTATTATAAACATACAAATAACAAAAGATTGTAGCATACTTTGAGCAGAAATCAGCTGTTGAGTACGTCTCAAGTCATCCTGGAAATCCTGCTGAGGTCCATGGAGATCCACTCAGTTCATTCCACAGCACTAGCACTCATATATTAATTTTTCTTTTATACACCACATAAAACTAAATTGTTATAAACATACTAAAAATATGATCACTACTGGAGCCGGCACACAACTAAGACTAAAATTGTATATTGGAACTTTGCAAACAAACGTTTTTCAACGAATATTTTATGCTGAAACTTGTCCGCTCGCGATTACATTATATGTTTTAACTTCTCATTTGAATATATATTAATTTAAAGCACTAAAACCGAATAGAATACTCGGCTATTGTCGGCAGGTACCGAAAGAATAGATTTGAAATTACTAATTATGTTGCTGGCATTCGTTTCTAAATTGTTTTAAAGAAAAATTCTTTAAATAAAATAAGTTGTAGAAAATTATATTGTCCAGCACTTTTATTTGAAGTATTTTAAAATAATTTAAACATCCCTGAAACAGATAAAAAAAACAGCCTTAATCGAAGTAAACAAACAAACAAAAAACAAATATCTTCTTGTTAAAAATATCCTAAACAAGAATATGTATAGTTCAAAAGAAAATAACAAGATTCTAAAAACTGTATCAAATTTCATGAGAAAAAATATAACAAGAGTGTTTATTTCAAAAGAATATATTCCTCCTTAAATGTGTTTATTTTTTGGCGTGAATGTCAATAATGCTGTGATGCTTGTATACATATTTGCCACAATTATTTGATGTAGTATATGAGGCGGCTTGGATGTGTTGTGACAAAATGGAATATACATACATTGCTATTATTAAATAGATAGAAAATTGGTTAACTTGCTGTTTACTTTGCAAATGCAGCAACGCTATTTCTTTGTCAGCAGGAGTACAAGAAATATTATGTGAAATAAAAATATTTTTTGGGTAAATAATCTATGGTTTGATGATATTTGTAGATGGCGTAAGTTGACGGATGGTAAGTGGACTTTATGGAGAAAACTATGTTGTATAGACAGTAGGATCTGCAAGTGCAGAAAATATATACGAATGAAGAACTGAATAAAAATGTGTCATATTATTTTAATTTATTTTTAATTTACTTGTTGTTGTAATAAAGTTGAGGTTCTGCAATTGCGCAGCAAGATCTGCAACTGCAGATAGCAACAATAAAAAATGAACAGAGAAATAATTACAAAACATGCGACAATATGTTTTATTTATTTCTTAACGATTGTTTCTTCTAGTAGTTGAGCATCTACTATTGTAGAACTAGTGTAGTACTATTCCCAGTCGTCAGAGATCCGCAATTGCAGATAAGTATAAAACACAGGAGTAGATATTACAAAGGTTTTATGTACTGCCAATTTATTTTTATTAATATTTTTTTTAGTAAAATAGTTCTGTAGTTACAGAGCTAGTAAAATAATGTTACCAGCCGTCAAATTATTTTTACTAGTAATATAATGCAAATTTAAGGGTGGAAAATTTCTTAATATAATAACTACAATTAATTAAAGTAATAACTGTTGAAATATTCTATAAACAAGTACCAATATTGCAAATGAAAATACATTAAATTTTAATATACCGGTAAACAAATAGTTTTATTTATTTAGTTTGTAGCAATGTTTATTATTCAATAAAATATTCTGCGTATTAAACACAATAGTTGCGTTCATAACTCAAAGTTTAAAACATTAGTATATTACAGGGTTTGAAGATATATATCGATCGATATATATCATGATATTTATTTTGATATATATCGTCATATTTTTGCAATGATATATATCCATTATATAAAAATATCAAATAGTTTTTGTGATATAGCCTCCGGAAAAGTGAAATTTTTCGAATTTTTCAGTTTTTCTACTTTTCCGAGGCTATATCTCAAAAACTAAATGTGATATGAATACGCGCTCAACGGCATTAATTTTCTCGTGCTTCAGTTAACTTATAAACATAGTTTCAGCAATTTTCCGCCAAAAAAATCGCAAAAAGCGTTTTTTTAACATTTTCTCGAAAACCAGGAGTCATATGCATTTGAAGATTGCACCACTGGATTCAGTGGGTCAAAATACACATGTATGTAAATTTTCGTTTTAATAATCCTACGATTAAGGATTTTTGGTAAAATTGAATTAAAATCTGAAAAAACCAAAGGGGTACCCCTTAGGAAATAATTAAAAATATTAAATTGCATAAAATTGTATGAAAATTTGCTTACAAGTCAATTCGGACACGGGGAATTCAACGCCGTTGAGCGCATTTCCATATTTTGTTTAGTTTTTGAGATATAGCCTCCGGAAAAGTGAAATTTTTCGAATTTTCAGTTTTTCTAAATGTGTACAAAAACTAAAATTAAAAAATAAATATATAAAAAGTGATATTTATCTGATATATATCCTATATATCAGATATTTTGATATTTATTATAAATATCATGATATTTACGAACCCTGGTATATTATTCATAACTTTATAATAAACAATTAAATTGATAAATATATTTTTATATCTCTAACATGCGAATACCATCCGTCAAATCACAGCACCACAGATATTTATTTATTTATGTTACCTACTCTGTACAACAGGAACTTAATCCCAATTATAGTAAAGGGTTCGGTTTAATAGCATTATTGAAAATAAAAATAGATATAATGAGCATGACTGAATTTAATACAATCGGTGACATTTGTAAAATAGTAAAATAGTTCTGTAGTTACAGAGCTAGTAAAATAATGTTACCAGCCGTCAAATTATTTTTACTAGTAATATAATGCAAATTTAAGGGTGGAAAATTTCTTAATATAATAACTACAATTAATTAAAGTATAACTGTTGAAATATTCTATAAACACGTACTAATATTGCAAATGAAAATACATTAAATTTTAATATACCGGTAAACAAATAGTTTTATTTATTTAGTTTGTAGCATTGTTTATTAATCAATAAAATATTCTGCGTGTTACACACAATAATTGCGTTCATAATTTAAAGTTTAAAACATTAGTATATTATTCATAACTTTATAATAAACAATTAAAATTGATAAATACGTATATCTAGATTATATTTTTATATCCCTAATATGTGAATACCATCCGTCAAATCACAGCACCACAGATATTTATTTATTTATGTTACTCTGTACAACAGGAACTTAATCCCAATTACAGTGCAGGGTTCGGTTTAATAGCATCAAATCGTATCATTACAAATAAAAATCTGATGTGGACACCACATGACTTCCTTATACGCGTATTAAACTATAGGTATTTTTTTAATTGCACATATCTGACATTAAATTTTTAATTTTTTTCTTATTTTTTGTTCTATTCCATAGCAAAAGAAACAAAAAAAATATAATTTTTAAATTTACATATCTCGCTTATCCAGAAGGCTAATTAAATCATTTTTAATGTGCTAGACTCAGAATTTAGTTCTCTAAAACTTTTATTTGCAGCATTTATTTCTAAAATCAAAATAATTCCATTTTTTTCAAGGAAAACTGTTAGCAGCTTCATGTAATGTATCACTTCCGGTTAGTCTATTTTAACCAAAATCTATACAGTCCTAAATACAAAATTTAAACTTTTTACGGCTTACCGTTTTTGAGTTATGCGAGATACATACGTACGTACCGACGGCACGACGAAATTAGTCAAAATGGATTCAGGGATGGCCAAAATGCGTATTTCCATTGAAATCTTTACTTCGAACAAGGAAGTAAAAATAGATATAATGAGCATGACTGAACATTTTTCTTTATCAATTATTATAGATTTCAAATATATGAATTGAATCTTATTTCATTAATTTTATTAAAAAAAGTCATTCTAAATAACATAATCGGAGACATTTTTCGTTGTCAAATACCTAATTACTAATATCTTTGACGGCCGTGATTTGACGGCTGGTAACCGCACTTGACGCTAAAAAATATATCACTTACCAAGATCTGCTTATACAGAGTGCCATATCCAGTAATGGGTAAATGACGTGATGATATATTTATTTATTTATTTTATATACGACTAACTAATAATATTATCATTATATATGCGTTTTTTGCTATATAATGCTATATATTAATCCCGCCGGGAATAATGAGTCGGGAAGAATGGTCATTATTCCCGCTCGTGAACCAATCAAAATGCTTAAAACATGGATCATTGTTTTATTGTGCCATCGGAACAGTGTTGCCTTAGCGACTCATATTTAAATTAAACATGCTCGTTGCAAGTTCACTGTTGTTAACGAATCGGAAACAAACAAAACGAAATCATCGTTGAGAAGTTGTCAAAAACGGTCTTGCAAATTGTGTTAAATTATTGTGTTTAACTGTAATTAAAAAAATGGACAATATTACCAGAAATAACGGAAATCGCTGATGCTACTACATATGGTTTATTACCGTAAAAGTCTAAAAATCTCTATGATAAAGCATATCAAAGTTTTATGGACTGGCGTATTAAAATGAAGACAAATTCGTATTCAGAAAATGTATTGTTGGCATATTTTACTGACTTAGGTGAAAAATACAAATCATCTTCATTATGGTCTTTTTACTCCATTTACTCATTTTAATTAGATGTAAATTTATTAGGTAAATAGATGTAAAATTAATAGATAATAAATAATATAAAAATTGACTAATTTTTATTAAATTAGTCGTATATGTTAGTCGTATATAAAGTATAGTATACAACTCGCTATAATGGCTATTATTACCTCGGATGATTACAACCCTTGCTCGCTCCGCTCGCTTGGGTTGCAAACTTCATCCTCGGGAATAAGAGCATCCATTATAGCGTCGTTGTATAATATACTATTAAATCGCTATATATCTTTCTTTATATTATTAGTTTCAAAGAAACTTCTTGGGTTCAAGAAGAGTGTTGAATTAATCTCAGTGCAGTTTGAAATAAGTTCACTTATTGCACGAAGGAATGAAGCACAAGTGAAGTTAGAAACTTGAAATGTATGAGAATTGTTGAGATTATTTAAAGCTAGGGAATCAGCGTCAGCAGAATCCACTAAAATCAAATGTGATTCTTCAATGCATCGCCCAATGTAAATAAACAACATTTCTATATTTCGTTCGTCACGTCCTGGAGCACAGACTCACCACAGTTCGTTCATATATAAATAGAATGTATTTACACGGAAACTGGCGGTAGCGAAGTAAACATTCGCTTTTTACTCAATTCCCACAAAAACAGAACATTGTGTTGCTAACACTAACAAAACAATCAATATTTTGTTTTATACTTCTTTTTATACTCATTACTACGAATTACTTTATTCTTCTGCTTGCAAACATTTTTAATTCAAGTATTTGTCTATTATGGAATAGGTGGCTCAGTGGTATCGAGTCGACCTGTGGATCTTGAGAACCCTGGTTCGATCCCCACAGCCGACAAACAATTTTCACCAATTTAAATCTACCCCTGTGGCTCCTACACCACTAATATCTTTGGGAGCCGTGATTTGAGGGCTGGTAACCGCAATTCACACGAAGAAATATATCACTTACCGAGATCTGTTTAGGCAGAGTGCCACACCCAGTAATAGGTAAAAGGCGCGATAATAACTATTATTTTGATAGTTTTCCGCGTGTATGTGGAAAACAATAAAATCACAAATTTAATGAAATGAACTAATGTGATGAAAGCTATTTGAATAGTTTTCCACAACTGATCTTTTTTCCTCTTTGTTTGCCAATTAAATAAGTGCTATTTCTATATAAGTAAATTGAAAAAATATTTTGAAAAGTTTTAATTAATATAAGTTTATTAATTATACAAATACATAATATGTTTGCAGCAAACGTATTTATTTAATTATAATAATTGAACAATTTTAATTATTATTATCCTCGTCCTTTTTAGGTTTATGGTGAACCTTTTCAAGAGCATCTCCATGTCCATGTCCATGCCCATTTCCATGTCCATTCCCTGTTTTTCGCCCTTTTCCATTTTTGTGTTCTAAAAGTTATAAAATAAATATATCATCACGCCATGTATTTATTGTTGCACGTGAACTTTCAGTTCTGCTTTTACAGATCTTGCTATATTTACAGTTACCAGTTGTCAATTTAAATCACCCTAAAGATATTAATAAAGGATGAGCTACAAGGATAATTTTTATACTCAAACAATGGTTATATTTATTAATGCTCAGTTTTTCATTCAATTGTTATGTGTCTGTTAGGTATTGAAGAATTTATATAATTTATATTTCTGTTAATCGGGCATTAATAAAATAAAATATGAAAATGTTTTTCTTGGCTTGTTTGTAATTTACCTGAAGACTCGTCGTCGTCCTCGTCTTCAGCAGGAAGTGAAGTAGGTCCTGTGTACGGAGCAGGATAAACAGTAACAGGAGTTATTTGGATTTGTCTTGCATGACGTACAACTATAGCAGGAATATTTGATATCAGTAATATTTACTTTAATAATTTATTGTCGGTAATATACTAAACTCATTCATTCATTTACTTGTCCTCAATTTAAGTGTAGGTCTTTAGTAAGGAACCTTTAGTTTAGCTTTCACTAATTTAAATACTTGTTATATAGTAAGCTCCAACATGTAAAGCGACAAACCTACCATGTTGCTACAACAATTGGTTTATACACAATATTTAATTTGTTATTTATTTTATGTTACGTTGTACAACAGGAACTTAATCCCAATTTCAGCACAAGGTTTGGACTCACCGAGCCGCAGTGTGATTATTCATCTATCATTCGACATACAATAATTTACCTGGTTTTAAATAAGCTAGATCTTCTATAGTAACATCACGAATAGAATTCTGTAAAAATGTAATTAGTTAACTTAATGTTCACGCATAATTTACGCGCTCAATTCAGTCTACGAAATTCAGCTTTTCCGTAAACAGCCAGACAATAGTTATTTAAGTGGGGAGCGTAGTAAATTAATTTTTACGGGCGAGCTGGAAAGATCAGTGAGCCCTGTAAAGATTAATTGTAAGCGTGCCGCATTCACCAATGTTTTTTAAATTAAGTTTTCTTTATTAGTTTTATAAAAAGATATATTATATTTTGTAATCATAACATAGGTTGTTGGTTGGCAGTAGAACAATTTATAGCTAGACGTTGTCATGGTATTGTGATTTTTGTGATAAAAAACAACTACTGTCAATGTCAACAGTTTCATGAATTCTAGAAATAAATAATTTAAAACAATAGATTCAATGTCCATCGAAGACTTTAAAAGCAATTTTCTTGCAGTTCAAGAAAATATACAAAATATTGCAGATACTGAAAATAATGACTTTTAATTAGTTTTTCTACTTCCGTCAGGAAATAGACGTTTTATTTCACTTATTTGAGTTAGGTAATGAACTGCATTAATTAACTAGTGAAATAATGAGGTAACATAGCAGCAGATATCTTGGTAGACGAATTCTGATATGTTATTATTTTATTTTTTGAATTTATAACTGTCATTAATATGTCAAAATTTCATAATTTCAAAAACGCTCGTTCATTTTATTAGAACGGAAGTAGAAAAAATATTGTATGAAACTAGTAGGGAAACAGGTTATTACCATACTTATGTGTTTACATAACTCGGCTATGCCTCGTTCTGTAAATTTCACATGTGTAAGGTAATAACCTTCATTTCCGTACTAGTTTCATAAATAGCTATTATATTACTTTTATTTTTATTAGCAATGTAAAATTTTTCAGGACTACGTGCTTCAATTAATCATTTATATAGATACCATAAATAATAATAAAGTGTCATTTACATAAAGGGTGGAAATAAAAATTCATTACCTGTCACACCAATTAAAAATGCCACCGATAAACAAACCAATTAATATTTTTACTAAAAATGTCACCTTGGGTACACATTCATATTTATAATAACCATCATATTCAAATTAAATTTGAAACAAATTTTGAAGTTTTTTAATGAACATAATGCAGATGCGTGAATGCATACATAAATAAATCTTAAATAACTAAATAATAATTAAAAACTTACAGCTGGTTTGAAAATAAAAACTGTAAAACTAAAAATGAGTACGGCGAGATTCATATTTGGACTTTTAATCAAATAACTGATAAATATTCGTTCCAAAAATCTGTATATATATAGTTGTAAAAAAAAATTAAAATTATTGACGAACTGTCATCAAATATTTAAATAAAAATTAATGACTAATCATTATATTATATTAATGATACATATATATTTTTTTCTGCGCCAAAGTTAATTCAAAGTGAAGCTAATATTGGTTGTAATTGGACACAAATTCATGGATGAATAATATTGTACATCATAAAAAAGTCATGTAAATTTGATACCATGTTATATCCCAAAATATATTCACTGCAAATTAAATTGATTATATAAATGAAAACTGAAAATCCAATTAAATATGAATATTTCACTCGAAAAAATTCAACCAATCAGGTTACAGTATTTTTTTAATTTCGACCAATCACAATCGAATATCAGTGAATATTTGCACTTGTGTGTATGTCAATTTGACAACACTAATGAAAAATTTACATTTGTTTAATAACGTTTCTAAGAAATTTGTTTTATTGCTTACACCACTTGATAAATATATATTTTTTATCTAAAATTGCATTGGACGTTTATCAAGTGTTAAAGATCTGACAACTGACATTTATATAACAGTTTTAAATTAATTAAATATTAAATTATAATAAAAATAATTTAAAATATCGAATGTGAACTTTTTTTGGGAAATATTCTACCAATATACCACTCGTGCAAGTCAAATACAATCAGAATATTCAGGTATTTGCCTTGCACTTGTGATATAATTATTGAATATTCGTAATGTGTATAATTTTTATATTATGTTATGTCGGTGTAGAAATGTTCAATAGTGCATGAATGATGGTAGCAAGCATGAAATTTAACCATATTTGCATTTCAAATCGAGGAATGAAAATCAGTCTAGTTCTAGTTAGTAAGTAACAGGTGTATAAACACATAAATTGTTAGTAAATAGTTGCTGACGTTGTTTGCGTACGTTAAATAAATGTACAGTTACAGAGTGTATTTAGAATGAGGCGTGGTAAAATTTGAAAATAATAGAATACAATTATCAGAGCCTATATCTTATAGGGTAGGTGGCTCAGTGGTATCGAGTCGGCCTGTGGATCTTGAGAACCCTGGTTTGATCTTCACAGCCGACAAACAATTTTTACCAAATTAAATCTACTCCTGTAGCTCCTCTCCACTAATATCTTTGGGGGCCGTGATTTAACGGCTGGTAACCGCACTTCACGCGAAAAATATATCACTTACCGACATCTGCTTTGGCACAGTGCCACACCCAGTAATGGGTAAAAGAAGTGATGATATATTTATTTATTTTAAAAACTAAACTAGAAATGAAGATGTGCTAGCAGCATTGAATTCCCTGTGTTTGAATTGACTTTTGCAAAATTAGAGCAATTTAAATTTTTTAAGGGAAACACCTTAGATTTTTTCAGATTTCAGGTCATTTTCAGACTGTTTACTCTAAATGTTTTTCTTGTACGAATATTATTTCAAAAAATACATACATATGTATTTTGACCCGCTGAATCCAATGGTAGAATCTCCAAATGCATATGTCTTCTAGTTTTTGAGATATAGTTCCAAAACTGTTTAAAGAGAGAAATATTTTCAAAAAATATAAATCGCTTAAAACTTGTTTATAAGTTAACTGAAACATATAGAAATTCATTGCCGCTGAGTGCATCTTTATTTATTTATGTTACATATGGGGTAGGTGGCTCAGTGGTATCGAGTCGGCCTGTGGATCTTGAGAACCCTGGTTCGATCACCACAGCCGACAAACAATTTTCACCAATTTAAATCAACCCCTGTAACACCCCCTTCACTAACATCTTTGTGGGTCGTGATTTGACGACTAGTAACCGCACTTCACGCGAAAAAATATATCACTTACCGAGATCTGCTTAGGCAGAGTGCCACACCCAGTAATGGATAAAAGGCGTGATGATATATTTATTTATTTTATGTTACACTGTACAACAGGAACTTAATCCCAATTACAGTACATGGTCTGCACTCACCGAGCCGCAGTGTAGTAGTTCATATAATTTTAAACTTGAGTGAGATTCAAACTCGGGATCTCCGGATTCGAATTCCGTATCGCTATCCACACCTCCGTACTGACGGACTCGTTTAGTTTTTGGGATATAGTTTCGGAAAAGTTCAAAATGATAAAAACTTTAGGAAATAGTTAATTTTTCCGGAGTCATTTGATAGTAATATACAGGGATGTGCGTGTAGTCTACTGCAAGTAATCTACGCAATTCTCTACGTGTAAACAATCATGTAGTCTACGTCTTCATTTTTCATGTATACAATGTAGACTATGTAGACAATGAAAACACCTGTGTTCACTTAAGTCATATTAAAATTTTATCCCTAGAAGTAGGGAATTTTAAATGTTGGTAGAGATTTTTATTTTTATTCTAGGGATTACATGAAAAAAAATTAGTTGTGCAGTGCAAAACGTTCAAAATTTGTCAACTGGTTACTGTTAAAAATAGCGCCAAAGAAAACTCCGTCTGGTGAGATGGCGCGTTGATCGATTTTAAAAATATGACAGTTCGCCCAAGACGCAAGACAGACATTCGTCTAGTAATGTATTAGCACTTGCTTTATTAGTTTTATTATTTAAAGACCGATAATGACCCGAGCTTACGAATACGAATACATGTAATAGTTACAAAGGAATAAATTTAGGTTATGTTGAATTTTACAACTGTCAGATGCATTATCTACATTGTTTACATTGTCTACGTCGCTAGAATTGTCGACGTATTGTATACGTGTAGATGTAGACAATTAAAGATTACACGTAGATGCACATCTCTGGTAATATAGCGAAGGACTAAATATTAGCCCTATGCCCTTGAGAGTTTGTTAGGTTGTAGACAAAGCTTTATTTATATTCCACGATGTGAGAATTTAATATTAAATAACTATATCGCAATAGTTTACACCAAATTAGAAATGTAGCAGATCTGCAATTGCAGATTTTAATAGTCCACTAACTTTAATAGAGAATAATAACATGTAACTGTTGGTAAAGTAAACTCATGCAAATTATTTTTAATTTCAACAATTTAATTATGTAGAAAATACGTCTAGAATTCATTACCCTTATTAAATTTCCTTAAATTAGAATTTTTTAATCTCGTCTAATTATATGTCACAATTCCAAGTGACAGTTCTATTTATGAAGTGCTTAAGAACGGAATAATTAAGAAAATTTAATTTATTCCATTTAACTAATTTTGAAACTAAATTACATAAATTTAATTGAATTTAATATTATTATTATTTGATTAAATTAAAGGATACGCTCCTTTTATATAACTGCTTTATACTTTCAGGACAATTGCCATACCATGGTTTCGTCCTTATTCAACAATTTATAAATCCACCGAGTTATATATTTTTTTGTTTTGTGACAGGTATTGATTTCCTGTTATGCAGCGAAGCAAAATAATTCAATTTAATTATAATATTTTAGAGAAATATAATAATATCCCAAGTAACCAAATGACCCCATTTCGACATCACATGTAACGTCGATTGTCAACGTATGAATTGACGTTTATTCGTTGGTCGAAACTACGTCTTTTGTCAACGTCATAGTAACATCGACGAACGACAACTATATTAACGTCGACAAACAACGACTCTAGTAACATTGATATACGACGTTTCTGGTAACGTCGACGAACGACATCTCTAGTTACGTCAACAAATAACGACTCTAGTAACGTTGATATACGACGTTACTGGCATCGTCGACGAACAACGACTCTAGTAACGTTGATATACGACGTTATTGACATCGTCGACGAACAACGACTCTAGTAACGTTGAAATACGACGTTATTGGCATCGTCGACGAACAACGACTCTAGTAACGTTGATATACGACGTTATTGGCATCGTCGACGAACAACGACCTTATTCCAGTCGACGAACGACGACTCTAGTAACGTCGACGAACGACGACTCTTGTAACATGAACATACGACGTCACTAATAACGTTGACCAACACTGTTATTACTACATCGATTGATATGTTTAAATCGATAAATAAATTAATATCATTTTATAAATAGATATATTTAACAACATTATTTATATAATTACAAAATATTTTTACTTAAATTTAATTTACTGGAACTGAGATTGGGCTGCTGCACTACTAGATCTTTTTTGTCGTTGGGGAGCATACTTCAACCATTTCATAACGTATTCTTTAAACTCTTGTATTGTTGTAGAATTGTGTTTACTTTTAATTGTATCTTTAAAATAACACATTAATAGAAAGAACGAAGTTTTCTGACAAGAAAATAATACTTACAAAATATAAGTTTTTCCGTCATAGTTCCACCAAATTTTAATTTCGGTGGTGTACCACAATAATTATATTGTTGGCCAAGCTTTGTTGACATAATTTTGTTCATTATGAAATATATTGATTTTGAAACATCTTTCATGATAAAAGATTTAAAATAATTGACCTGCGAGCAACACATATTTTTATATATACTTATCTACTAATAATCTAATATAGATTTATTAGGATACATTACCATTTTTTTAAATTTATTATTATCTTTCAAAAATTCATTAAACGAATTAAATTGACTTATAGAAGTTAGTGGTAATGCCGGAAAATTTTCATCTTCAATCTCTTCATGATTTTGTTGTGCCAGTAATAAATTAATTAATTTTTCTTGTTCGTTCAATTTATTTATAATTTTAATTTGATTTCTAAATATATCTTGCAACGTGCAGTTCTCTAAAATATTAAGTAGATATTAACTTTTTATGGAACAAATAAAGATCTTGCATACCAGGTTTTGTACGACTTGGCGTTTGAGAATCTTTTATACATGTCGGTAAATTAACACTACAATGAAAAAAAATACATTTTTATTATTGATTTAACTTGAACTAATATACTCACAGATTTTCTAAGATTTCACATTTCGTTAAATCATTATTGTGATTTTCATTTATGCTGCAATTATATATTAATATTAATTTTAACATTACATGATATTTATAAAATTACCTCACTGATTCTACATTTGCATTTTGTTCGCTGCTTTTATCAAACGTATAACGTCTAGAAATTCAAATGTATTAATATTCGATTCGATAAATATATTAAAACTTATATATTTACCTAGATTTTAACAATGACTCTGAATATTCATTTTCCTCACATGATAAATGTAGTGATGACGATGTGGATGATGATGAATCTTCTTCAATAGCCAGCACCTTTTTTTTAAGATCTTTTCTCAACATTTTATTTTTGCTATTTTGCAGAGATATATTTGAATTGATTTGCTTGAATAATATCATTAGTCAAATATTAGTAACATAAGCAAATATAGTCTGAACTATTGCAGGAACATAGCGGTCTAATATTTCATTCGGAATTTATGTACATGAGATTCTCAAACAATAAATTACTCAAAATATACAGGGTGCTTCACAACTTATAGCACTTATTCTAACCCCGTATTGTTATTAACGTACTAATTATGAAACAGAAATGTTTCCTTTTAAAATATTTGCACATTACTTGAAGCAAACATTTTTCATACCACTGGATCATAATTATTGTAATGCATAAAAGTGATTAAAAATTAACCATTAATAGGACTTTTACACAACTTAAATTAAATTAAATAAATTTTTGTATTAAATTAAATCTACCCCTGTGGCTCCTCCTCTACTAATATCTTTGGGGGCCGTGATTTGAAGGCTGGTAACAGCACTTCACGCAAAAAAATATATCACTTACCAAGATCTGTTTTGGGAGTGTGCCACACCCAATGATGGGTAAAAGGCATGATGATATATTTATATATTTTTGTATTTACTAATTTTTGAATATAATAAATGGAGTACTGGGCTTTTTGTTTTTTAAATATTTTCTAATTGATGACGTATCGGCACCTGATAAGGGCTACCTTCAAGTCCAGGAGATGTTATACAAAATAAATATGTATAATTAAGTTTCAAGTGAATTTATTTTTATAAATTAATTGTTTAACATCTTGTAGACTTGAAGATGTCGAAACGTCGTCAATTAATAAATTTTTTAAAAACAAAAGCTCATTATCAATTTATTACATTCAATTAAATTTTTTCACTTATTTAACTATATATTATATTTTTATTCATTACGCTAGATGGCTCAGTGGTATCGAGTCGGCATGTAGATCTTGAGAACCCTGTTTTGATCCCCACAGCTGACAAACAATTTTCACCAATTTAAATCTGCCCTTGTGGCTCCCCTTCCACTAATATCTTTGGGGACCGTGATTTGACATCAGGTATCCGCACTTCACGTAAAAAAATATATCACTTACCGAGATCTGCTAAGGCACAGTGCTACACCCAGTAATGAGTTAAAAGCGTGATGATATATTTATTTTATTTATTTATGGTAACCTATCAATGTTTAGTGGCACAGAAATATGTATTTCAAGTAATGTGCAATTATTTTATCGAATTTTAAAACAAAAATATTATCAGAAATATAATCAGAACGTTAACTATAATCGTGTTAAAATTAGTGCCATAATTTGTGAAACATTCTGTATATTTAATATAATTCTAAGACATATCTTTACCTTTCAAACTGTGTGGTTTATATAAAAGTAGAGAAGACAGAAATTCTCCAGTTTTGTAGCACTGAAAATCTGTCTTGTAAACATATTTATTTATAAGTTAACAGATGGGTAAACATGTTGAGGGTCTCTGTTTCAAACTGACATAGGATTAAACCCCGGATATTTAGCTGTAGTATTTGACAGAGATGTATTCATCTAAGCAATCTGCTTGTCCCTAGAAACTGGATGATTTATATTTATGTATTTATACATTTATTAATTAATAAAATAAAAATAAAATGGGGTAGGTGGCTCAGTGGTATCGAGTCGGCCAGTGGAACAATTTTCACCAAATTAAATCTACTCCTGTGTCTCCTCCTCTACTAATATCTTTGGGGGCCGTGATTTGACGGCTGTTCACGCGCATAAATATATCACTTACCGAGATTTGCTTAGGCAGAGTGCCACACTCAGTAATGGGTAAAAGGAGTGATGATATATTTATTTATTTATTAATTAATTAATTTTTGATTATTTCACCCAATGCTTACTCTATAGTTTTAGGTTCACATATTTTTTTAAGTAGATGATAATATTTTACAGTTCTGTACATTAAATAAGGTAGCAAGGGCCCTTGAAACAATCACTGAACCTTCACTCATCTGTACGAAGAATAATAAAATTATTTCAAAATAATAGGTGATTTGAAAAATCGTGCCATAAAATAATAATAATAATAATAATCTTTATTGACACTCGTCAAAGGCCAACACAACATTTTACAATGTACACCAAATTAAACATAGATCAAGTATACAGGGTGTTTCAGGACTAGTGTAACAAACTTTAACAGCTTATTCCTGAGGTCATTTTGAGCCAAAAATGTCATTTAAACATATGTCCTATAGCTTCTAGTTACCAAAATACAAGAGGTTGAAGTTCTATAAATAACACGAAATTTTCTAATTTTTGTAATCAAGATACTTTCGGAAAACACGAGTCATACCTTATTTATCTTAATTAATTTTATTTATTAATATTAACGAATACGATTTAGAGAACAAAACATAAAATAGCACAATTAAATAGACACTGAACAACATAACCAAACATGGAATACGTTACCACAATATGAAATAAGATAACAAATTAAAAAAAAATTACAGCAAGTGTACAAAATGAGCGCCTTGAACTCGTATGCATGTTAATATTAATAAATAAAATTAATGAAGACAAATAAGGTATGACTTTTCAATAAAACTCGTGTTTTCCGAAAGTATATTGATTACAAAAATTTGAAAATGTCGTGTTATTTATAGAACTTCAACCTCTTGTATTTTGGTAACTAGAAGGAATAGGACCTATGTTCATATGACATTTTTGACTCAAAATGACCTCAGGAATAAGCTGTTAAAGTTTGTTACACTAGTCCTGAAACACCCTGTATATATGTAAAAACAAAATTTTTAAGTTTTCTTGATTTCAAATTTACACAAACTGTGTACAATTTATTTTTTAATGAGTTTACTGTTAGAGACTTTAAATCATCTGGTAGTGAATTATATAGCATATTAAAAACAACATTTGTATTTAGATTTTTTAAAAGAAGGTACAACAATAAATAGGTGTGTTTGAAATTAATTAAGTAATTATCTATCATAATTAGCAGCAAAAAAGTCACCTATTATTTAATTTAGAAGTACTTTTTTTAATGAAATAAATGTAACTGGTTAAAATATAATTATTTTTGTGGTCGATGAAACCCATGCAGTTTAAGTGTTACAATAATCAATCAGATTCAAAATCATAAATTTAAAATTAATTACCTGTCATAATTGACAACGAAAAATATCATCGATTGTAATAAACTCAGATCTTTGTTTTTCATGACACGATTTTTTAATAAAGTGGTTCAAATTCCTGTAAAAGCTAGTGCTAAATATAGTAAAATATTTTTTGAAAGCAATCTTGCTGAAACCTTTAGTCAATTAATATATTTTCAGTTTGAGCAGGCCTGATGAAACAGCGTATATTTGTTTATTTTTGTTGCGTTGCTAAGATACTTCTTATTTGATTGAAATAGTTAATATAATAGGTGTCTCATCCGAATTCGTCAAGAAGTGTATCAGATTTATTTAATGGAAGTACAGAAAATAGCACTTCTCTGATTAGACATCGTTATCTGAAAATGAGAAACGACTTCTTACTAAGATAATCTGCAATCTAGGTGCAGACAGACTTAACCAATGAGCTTTGAAGCTTACTGTTTTAGCGGGAGTAGCTACAACACATTTCTTTCAATTATAATTAACCTATTTTATCGCTCGTTCAAACAACTAAATATATTTTCACGCTTGAGTTACGACGACACCAACCTATTATTATTTTGCTATGAGTTAGTAATATTCTATACGCTGTATTCTATAGGTAGGGTAGGTAGCTCAGTGGTATCGAGTCGGTCTGTGGATCTTGAGAACCCTGGTTCGATCCCCACAGCCGACAAATAATTTTCACCAATTTAAAATCTATTCCTGTGGCTCCTCCTCCGTGATTTGACGGCCGGTAACCGCATTTCACGCGAAAAAATATATCACTTACCGAGATCTGCTTAAGCAGAGTGCCACACCCAGTGATGGGTAAAAGGCGTGATGATATATTTATTTTATTTATTTATATTCTAAAGAGAATTATTGATTAAAAATGTTCATGTTAATTTTTAATATTGTTTTTTGTACAAACATTCATTGGGAAGTAAATATTTGCTTCTTTAAATAAATAAATATACCATAACGCCTTTTAGCCATTACTGGGTGTGACACTCTGCCGGAGCAGATCTCGGTAAGTGATATATTTTTACTCGTGAAGTGTGGTTACCAGTCGTCAAATCACGGCCCACAAAGTTGTTAATGGAGGGGGAGCCACAGGAGTTGATATTAAATTAGTGAAAGTCAGTTTGTTGGTTGCGGGAATCGAACTCGGATCCTCAAAAACCGCAAGCTGACTGCATACCCACTAGACCATCAACTCCATTCTTCTTTGCACAAGTAAAATTCAATTCAAACTCATTTCTTACTATAAAATATGTAGACTTAGACAAGTGTTTATTTTGATATTTTATTATTAAACCTAGTTTCACCAAGTGAGCATTTAAAGAAAATTAATTTTGTCTTTGTTATTTTTTATTTAAATTGCTATTTCGTAGCTTTTGCTTTTTTCGGTAGATGGCATTACTGGTTCGATAGAACTTCTCATGTCATCTTACCGTTCTTTAGAGATCTTATTCTCTGCTGGCACAGTCCTTCGTCACCAGCTTCTTCACGTGAACTTTGTTCTAGGTGAAAAAGTAGGTTATACCATACTGATGAGCTCTAATAAGAGCAAAACGCGTCTATGGTTACCAACTGTGCTGGCCAGCCTCTGACGATGCCCTCATAAGGTGACTTGGAGGCTGAATTTTGTGAGACTTAGACAAGTGTTTTTTTTTTATATTTTATTATTAAACCTAGTTTCACCAAGTGAGCATTTAAAGAAAATTAATTTTGTCTTTGTTGTTTTTTATTGCAATTGTGTGGAATTTAATTCCAAAATCAATTGTAGAGGACGCCCTTTGCCATTCTTATTTTTATAGATTCGTTGTTAAATAAGTGGGCGTAAGTAAAATATTTACAGGTGTACATGAACAAATATATATGTGATTGAAGGTTTGTTGTGTAATGGAAGATTCTGAGAGTGAGGAATAAATGAGCTTGTAAGAATGTAATGTTTGTGTGATGTGTCAGGATGAGAATATTTATAAATCTGATTAAATGGATAATCTGGGATTATTTCTGGGTTTCGTTCTACTTCATTTAACTAAATATTAATTATAATTCACGTAAAAAATATATATATTCATTGGGGTCTATTGCAGCAAGGTTATTACACACAGAAATATTAAAAAATAAATACAAATAAAATATTGTCAGTACGGTGGTGTGGATAGCGATATGAAATTCGAATCCGGAGATCCCGAGTTCGAATTGCACTCAAGCTAAAAATTATATGAACTACCACACTGCGGCTCGGTGAGTGCAGACCCTGTACTGTAATTGGGATTAAGTTCCTGTTGTACAGCGTAACATAAATAAAATAAAATAAAACGGCATGCTGATATTTCTTGAAAATTTAATTTGAAGTGTAACAGAAACACTTTGTTTTTACGAGCGTTCTGATTGATTAATTTTAGTGGTTTATATTTAATTTACGACTACTGACGTTGATAATTTCATACTTCTTTAATGCCAATTTTATTAGTTGTATATATTCTTTCTTCTGTACATTAAATTGTTTCAATTTGCCAAACTTCACAAAGAAACTTATGCCAAAATAAAATAAGGCGTACACTTCACTTACTTCAACAGTTGTATAAAAAAATTATGAATGTAGATGAGGAATATGCAGTAATGAATATATTAATTATTTAACCAAAATATGGGATAGGTGGGTTCAGTGGTATCGAGTCGGCCTGTGGATCATGAGAACCCTGGTTCGATCCCCACAGCCGACAAACAATTTTCACCAATTTAAATCTACCTTTGTGCCTCCCTTTCACGCGAAAAATGTATCACTTATCGAGTTCTGCTTTGGCAGAGTGCCACACCCAGTAATGAGGAAAACGCGGGATGATATATTTATGTATATATATATTTATATTTATATATTTAACCAAAATGATTTTAATACATTGCTATCGCATAGCTTTACCTTTTTTTCGGTAGATGGCATGACCAGTTCCACAAAACTTCTCATGTCATCTTACTAGTTTGTTAGAGATCTTATTCTCTGCTGGCACAGTTCTTCGTCACCCGCTTCTTCACATGAACTTTGTTCTAGGTGAAGAAGTGAGTTATACCATACTGATGAGCTCTAATAAGAGCGAAACGCGTCTATGGTTACTAACTGAACTGTGCTGGCCAGCCTCTGACGATGCCCTCATAAGGTGACTTGGAGGCTGAATTTTGTGAAACATAGCCAAGTGATTATTTTATATTTTTTATTAAACCTTGTTTCACCAAGTGTTGGATGACAATTAATTTTGTCTTTGTTGTTATCTATATTAATTCCTCCATATATCTTGGTAGTAGAGAATCCACAGATATAATTTCTATTTAATACAAATTGTATTCTATTTTTTAATTTGTTACTATGTACAATAGAAACTAAATTATAATTACAGTAGCTTATAGTGAAATCAAAACCACTTAAGCACAATCAAATTTTTGATATATTTAAGTTGAAGTCATTGAGATTTGAACGCACATATTTATACTGAATTAATGGCGGATATCCGGGTTTAATTCAAACATCAACCTTCTTATGCGGTAGGTGGCTCAGTGGTATCGAGTCGATCTGTGCATCTTGAGAACCCTGGTTCTATCCCAACAGCCGACAAACAATTTTCACCAATTTAAATCTACCTCTGTGGCTTCCCCTCTTGGAGGCTGAATTTTGTGAAACATAGCCAAGTGTTTACTTTACATTTTTATTAATACATTTTAATATTAAGGGGTAATTAATTTTAATTTATCTTGCAATGAATTCCTAAATTGGTACACCATTCATTCACATTCATAATTCTTTTTATACAAGCTCAGTTCATTCTTCGTTCACGTAAGAAAATATCCACGCATTTATTTCTAGGTCGTCCACGCAATCTCTCCTATTTGGGGCTCAACGTTTACCAGAAGAATAAAACAGTTTATCAACAGATGACAATCACCCAACCTTCAAAAATAAATAAAACCATCCCTAACTAATCCCACTATCACCTCCCACCATCACAACCGCACCGCTTTATCCCATTATCAACCACGTGTGCAGACCACCTCTTCAATGGTCAGCGCTGGCGTTGGTAACAACCAACGCTCAGCAGCATCACATCGCCATGGCAACGGCTTGTACGACGCCTACCACAGCGTCGAGATGCCAGTCGTCTGTCGGTCGGCGCGCGAAACGGTCATTCGCAGTGCGGAGAAAAATACCGGGCGCGCGGAACTAACTATTAGAATTTATAATCGGGTAGTGAATTGTGTAGGGCGTAAAAGAGAGGAAAAATTGTTGCTAAGAGTGATTAAAAACAGTGGATCCTAAAAATGATTGATAATTTTTAAAAGTAGTTTAAGGGTTAATTTTGGGTAGTTTAAGACAGTTTAATGAACTTATAGACTAAGTAAAGTGGGTGAATTATATGCAAGGTGAGAAGGAACAAGAAGGTATGTCGCCTCATCCACATTCATAATTTTTCTCACTAATAAACCATCAATCATTATCCATTCATTTACTCCTTGAATGTTCATTCTATTACTCACTTGTACAAGTGTGTAAAGTAAAGCTTTTTTTGCCGGAGTTGCCTAATTTAAGGCATGAGCCGAAAATGAGTGCTTTAATTGCATATAACAGCATTTAATAAAATGGTAATCATGAAAAGACTTTTTAAAAAATTGAACAGTGTTTATTTAAACCGTTGCGTAGCTACATACATATTTCCATGTAACAAACAATCTCACATCATTATTTTTAACGTCGTATTTTTGTTTCTGTTATAAAATAAAGCAAACAAAAATACAACTTGGAGACTCAAAACTAATGAGAGAATAAATAATACAAGTTTATATTCTGAGCTTGACAGTACAGAAATATGTATTTTCATATTTTGAACACTCTTTTCTTTTGCAAAGACTTCAAACAATCTGGAGTATAAAAGTATCCCTATTAATGATATAAGAAAGGTAAATAAAGTCATTTTCAAGACTTATTTACTTTCAAACAATTTCTTCTTAGTGATTTTCTCTGTTATATTATGATAAAGGACAAAAAAATTACATGTTGATTTAAATAAATAAATATATCATCACGCCTTTTACCCATCACTAGGTGTGGCACTCTGCCTAAGCAGATCTCGGTAAGTGATATATTTTTTCGCGTGAAGTGCGGTTACCAGCCGTCAAATCACGGGTTTCAAAAATATTAGTGGAGAATAAGCCACAGGGGTAGATTTTAAATGTTGATTTAAATAAATAAATATCTCATCACGCCTTTTACCCATCACTGGGTGTGGCACTCTGTCTAAGCAGATCTCGGTAAGTGATATATTTTTTCGCGTGAAGTGCGATTACCAACCGTCAAATCACGGCTTTCAAAGATATTAGTGGAGAAGAAGCCACAGGGGTAGATTTTAAATGTTGATTTAAATAAATAAATATCTCATCACGCCTTTTACCCATCACTAGGTGTGGCACTCTGTCTAAGCTGATCTCGGTAAGTGATATATTTTTTTACATAAAGTGCGATTACCTGCCGTCAAATCACGGGTTTCAAAGATATTAGTGGAGAATAAGCCACAGGGGTAGATTTTAAATGTTGATTTAAATAAATAAATATCTCATCACGCCTTTTACCCATCACTGGGTGTGGCACTCTGTCTAAGCAGATCTCGGTAAGTGATATATTTTTTCACGTAAAGTGCGGTTACCAACCGTCAAATCACGGCTTTCAAAGATATTAGTGGAGATGAAGCCACAGGGGTAGATTTTAAATGTTGATTTAAATAAATAAATATCTCATCACGCCTTTTACCCATCACTAGGTGTGGCACTCTGTCTAAGCTGATCTCGGTAAGTGATATATTTTTTTACGTAAAGTGCGATTACCTGCCGTCAAATCACGGGTTTCAAAGATATTAGTGGAGAAGGAGCCACAGGGGTAGATTTAAAATTGGTGAAAATTGTTTGTCGACTTTGAGGATCGAACCAGGGTTCTCAAGATCCACAGGCCGACTCGATACCACTGAGCCACCTACCCCATAATTGATTTAAGATATTTTCAAATTGGCTGTAGTATATATTAACATTATTAAAATAAAGGCTAGTTCAAAATACAATAGTTATTTATGTATCTAGTACGCAAAACAATATTTTAGTGGACGAATTTGAATGTTTACGATTCACAGCCGAGGCCGAAATATGAAGTTTTTCCGGTAATTTAAGTTCTATAAACATTTACTAAATTCATTCAAGAAATGTTAACATTTTTGTAGTACTTAAATAAAAATAAATACATATATCATTACACCTTTTACCCATTACTGGGTGTGGCACAGTACTGCAACAGATCACAGTAATATATTTTTGCGTAAAGTGCGGTTACCAACCGTTAAACCATGGCCCCAAAAATATTACTGGAGACAGAACCACAGAGGTGCGTAATGAAAATTGTTTGCTAAAAAAACTATCTTTTATATGTAGTTAGTAATCAAATATTACTTTAGAAGTGTGGTCTAATTAATAAAGTAATTACAAAAACAAATATTACAATTTTTGTCCACCGAATTTAAAATAAATATTCTGTATATTTTACTTTTAAATTTCACGTACTGATGCTGACGTGATTTGAATGTATAATACGGTTTTTAATTAAAAAAATTAAAGCATATTGGAACAAGTTGTGTCTCATATATTATTAATTTAACATACTATGATTTTAGGCAACTAAGAGATTGTTCAGGTTTCGTATATATAGTTGAGATTTGCGGTATATACTACACGTTATTAGAAATTAATAATTATTACAAAGTTTGATTAAACTAGTGAACTAATAAATGAGCACATATTAAATACGAATATGCTGATATTAATTGGAAATTTTCAATATGGTAGATCATAATTTAGTTTACATTAATTAATAATTACTATTCGTTTTAATTAGAGTAATGAACACAATATATTTATTTTGTTATTAATTATTATCGTAAACAATAACAATTTTGCTAGTACAACACAATTTAGAACAAAGACTTTACCTTGTGAAGCGATTGTTCTATCCATATAACTACATTAGACAAAGGAAGAACAATTAATTTGTTTATACTTCAAATATTTGACCAAAAAATTACAATAACCACCATGATTAAATAGTTACTAATTTTTTATGAAAAGTGGTTCTCAGTTTTACGCCCGATAATTAATATTATTAATATTAAGCTTAAATATAAAGCTAATTATACTGAATCGATATCTTAAAACAGATTTAAAATATCTGTCATAGTTTTGAAGATATTGCTGATCAAAAATTGCGTGCAGGAATTTTTCAAAGTAACTTTACTGCCGTTTAGTTCAAAATATTTTATCAAATTTTATTTTGTTAGTACGAGTAATTTATGGTAAATTTAACGGTGTAAACAGAATTTAAATATCTTTTGTAGTTTTAAAGATCTAGCGTTTTAAAGATTTCAGCAGGAATGAAAAAAAAATTGGTCATGTATGACCTATACATTTTTTTTCTAAAAGTTGTTCTATATATCATATTTAACAAGTATAAGTAAAAAATTGTAACTTCAATATGTTTAATAATTAATTAAATGTAAAATAAAATATAACAATATTAAAATTATATTTAATTTAATTAGGTTTTAATTTTTAGCTCTCTCTTGTAAAAGAACAATTCAACTGGGGTACTACGACTGCATTTTTCAACATCTTCACCTTAATGCGACGGTTCTGCAATTGCAGATCTCTTAAATCATGACTGTAATTTTATATATAAAATAAATAATTAAATATATCATCACGCCTTTCACCTATTACTGGGTGTGGCACTCTGCCTAAACAGATCTCGGTAAGTGATATATTTTTTTGGCATGAAGTGCGGTTACCAACCATCAAATCACGGCCCCCAAAGATATTAGTGGAGAGGGAGCCACATGGGTAGATTTAAATTGGTGAAAATTGTTTGTCGCCTGTGGGGATCGAACCAAGGTTCTGAGCCACCTACCCCATAATTTTATTTTATAAATTATTAGTGAACATTAAATAAACAATCATTGTATGAATGTTACAGCTCTAAATTTTAAGGTTTAATTTTTGTTTCATTTTAATAAATAAATAAACGATTCTTTTCATAGCGTAGATAAAAAAATTCGCGTGAAACATGTTATAAAACGTTGCAGACACATGATGCTTGAAGAGGATAACTGATGAACTCACAACAAAAGAAATTTTATGGGTCAAGAACTGTTACTTCTTCAACAAATGTACGTGACACTCTGACAGTCTAGAGTGCGTTGATTTTCGGGAAAATATCAACTATATATAATAAACTTTCACTGCCTATATTTCACAAGCGAGACACACGAAAATATTGCACAAAGTTGTTGGAGGTTAATTATGTTACACACGTAATTTTGTTAAGATGTATACACGAGGGTTTTCTACGATGACAGAGGGTTCACTTACCAAAATGGCCGCAGTCTTTCATCTTTGCCGCTTGCTGTACACCTCCCTGCAAAACACAACAACATTAATATATAAACATGGACACAAATTATATAAATAAATAAATATATCATGACGCATTTTACCAATCACTGCCTTAAGCAGATCTCTGTAAGTGATATATTTTTTCGCATGAAGTGCGCTTATTAGCCGTCAAATCACGCTCCCCAAGGATATTAGTGGAGGGGGAGCCACAGGGGTAGATTTAAATTGGTGAAAATTGTTTGTCGGCTGTGAGGATAAATAAATAAATAAAAAAATTCTATACTTATATCTGATCTGCAATTACAGATCTTTGCAGCTAGGATTTTAAACTATACATTAAATTGTGATATCCATAGCCACACAGAAATAATAACAAAATAAATATGTTAGCTTGATTTTAAAATAAAAAATAAATGTATATATTATGACGCCATTTACCCATTATTGGATGCGGTTATCAGCCGTCAAATTTCGACCCCTATAACTGTTAATGCAGGGGAAACGATATTAATGTGGTAAAAATTATTTGTCGCCTTGAACCTGGGTACTCAAATTCACAGTCCTACTTGATACTAGTGAGCCATCTATATTAAAATCATTTATAATTGTATAAATCTGCAATACCAGATCTTTGCAGCTGTAATTTATACTATGATGTTCAACTATTATTAATAAATAAAGAATCACAGGAAGCAATAATTATAAATAAATAATTTCCACATATTGGTTGTGACAGTATTGTATTGCAATTGCAGATCTCTTTAGATAAATCGAGTATTTATTTCATGAAATTAATGAAATTGTGGCGCTCACAGATGTTAGTGGAGGATGAACCATAAGCATTAATAATTTTAATTAAATGAAACTTAATTTAATTTTGTTACGTGTCTCAGTTTTGATTCTATAGCTCTGCAATTGTAGATCTGTATAGATAATACATTTTAAATTATAAAAAGTCAACAGAAAATTTGTTTTTTTTTAATATTATTTGAATCTCACAAAAGAGTGTTGTTTAATTTTAAAATAATTTAAATTAACTATCGATTATTTGTTGTTGTAAATATTTTGTATACATTAAGTAACATAATCTACCCCATTCTCCAGTGATAGAGTTCCTGTTACAAAGGGGTAGCAACCCTTGTAATTACAAGCCGTTTAATTAATTTTGTCCTTTTTTGTATTCAAGTGCCGGTTGTCAATTATTGTTTAACGTTTCCTCATTTTACAAACAATAGACTGCACAGACGTACGAGTAGAACTATATTAGCATAAATACAACTTAAGTGAAGAGTTTGATGCTTTAATATAACTGTCTTTGTGATTAGAACGATCGCCACAAAAGCAAGAGTTTTACTTCATTTTATACCCGAAGTCTAAGTGGCTCAAATTCTATTATAAACTATAAATTTTTTACAAGATAAAAAGAAATATTTTGACACATAGAAGCTTTACATAAAAAAATATATATTTGACAGATGAACCTAATTAATTTAACTAACAAAGAATTTAACCCCTAATCCTTAATAAATGTTAAAGGTTACATTCTTTATTAGTTAGTTCTTAGCCTTAGATTTCTTACATTTATTTTTCCTAATTAATTTGTCTGTTTCTTTGTTTTAATTCTGTGGCTAACAGTATTAAATTATAATTATATAATATATAAGTCATTAGAAGACATAATAAATGAAATTAATTTATTGATTTAGATGTAGAATTTTGTCCAAAATAATTTAGGAAGCAATGCGCACGGAAAAACTGTTTTCCAATGTTAAACACCTATGATTTGTTATACGTGATACACCAGGCATGCTTGTTCCAAATAGTTATTAAGAACAAGATTTGAACACGTGATCTATTACATTATAAGTTACATCCATTAAACTACGACCGTCTGTATACCTCGTAGATATAGTTGCATAGTTGTAGCACTATGGTAGAGCAGTCGGTCCACAAGCTAAAACTAGCTAAAAATATATAATAAATATATCATCACACCTTCTACCCATTACTGGGTGTGGCACTCTGCTGAAGCAGATTTCGGTAAGTGATATATTTCTTCGCGTGAAGTGCAGTTACCAGCCGTCAAATTACGTCCCTTAAAGATGTTAGTGGTGGGGGAGCTACAGGGTAGATTTAATGAAAATTGTTTGTCGACTGTGGGGATCAAACCAGGGTTCTCAAGATCCACACGTCGACTCGATACCACTGAGCCACCTACTCCATTAAAAAATCTGATGTGGACACCACATGACTTCCTTGTACGCGTATTAAAACTGTTAGCAGCTTCATGTAATGTGTCACTTCCGGTTAGTGTATTTCAACCAAAATCTATTATGTTATTTCCATTGATATAGTAGTCTTATATACCAAATTTGGAAAGTTTTAAATTATATTTGAATATAGTTTTTCATAAAAATCTGTTATAGGCTTCAAGTAAAGTACCACTTCCGGAAGTTATATAATGACCAAAAAGGGAGGTGCACAACTAGATGTTATATGTCAGTCAGAATGGTTCCGATTGTTGCTGTAATTGAGATGAATTTCCTTGCAAGCTTGCACATCATCATACATAGTCTGTTCACGTGTCCACATCGCGTCATATTACAAATATAGTTATTTATCTGCAGTCCTGTGTTACACAATATCCTGGCTGGAGCTTTTAGGTCGCAGGATGAAGGACGAAATACAACATTGAAATGCAATATACCGACTAACACGTCAATATACTCTGCAAGTCAGCAGGATTATTCGAAAGAGGTCACTTTGTGTTTTGTTCAGTCCTGAAGGACTTTGTACAGTGTTGGGAAAGTAAATGAGGATGGTTAAAGTGTACGTTAATGCAAGGATAATTGGACAGGATAAATAAGTAATGTGTACGCAGTATGATAAGTTATTTATAAGTACACGCAACTACCTTTGTAACTTTGCTTTTTTTAATTTTTCAAATTTAAAAAGCCATATCTGAAAAACTAAACGAGTTATTGAGATCAGGTTTATACTATTAGATTCAGCATACATAAATTATATTAGATCTGCAATTGCAGATCTTTTAGTTACAATATTAACTATGCATTAAATTGTGGCATCAATAGATAATAGAGTAGATTGAGCCACAAGAACATAGTAAAAAAAAAATCCACGTTTTAAAAAACAAATAAATATATACAGGGTGAGTCTGGGAAGACGCCCCCCCCTTTAACTTTTTTATTATGAGTAATAGAAAAAAATGGTTCATATGAAAGTTTTATTATTTTAAATATACTATTTGATGGCAGATGTAGATACTTTTTATAAAGTCAGGTTTACAAGATACGACTATCAACTTTTATTTTTTAAATAGCAACCTATAATTATTTTACTAAAATAAAAACCGCCATTTTTTTCTCTTTTCAACGGTGTATTAGTTTTTATTAATGTATCTGAAAAAATTCGAGAAAAATAAGAAAATTGAGAAATACTAGAAATAATTTTTATACAAATATTATAGGTGGCTATGTGAAAATAATTTGTGTTAAGTTGTTTTTGTTACTGAATTTGTTGCTATAGTTTGTTAAGTTGTATAACACTGTTACATTTTGTTTATTTTCACATAGCCACCTATAATATTTGTATAAAAATTATTTCTAGTATTTCTCAATTTTCTTATTTTTCTCGAATTTTTTCAGATACATTAATAAAAACTAATACACCGTCGAAAAGAGAAAAAAATGTCGGTTTTTATTTTAGTAAAATAATTATAGGTTGCTATTTAAAAAATAAAAGTTGATAGTCGTATCTTGTAAACCTGACTTTATAAAAAATATCTACATCTGCCATCAAATAGTATATTTAAAATAATAAAACTTTCATATGAACCATTTTTTTCTATTACTCATAATAAAAAAGTTAAAGGGGAGTGGGGCGTCTTCCCAGACTCACCCTGTATACATCATGACACCATATACCCATTATTGGGTGTGGTTATCAGTGGTTAAATCACGACCTTTTCAATTGTTAGTGGTGGGGAAGACGCAGGGGTAATTTTAAAGTGGTTAAAATTGTTTGTCAGCCTTATGAATCGAACCTGGGTTCAACAAATGCACAGTCCGACTCGATACCTTTAAGCCACGTTTTTAGAATCATTTATATTTGTATAGATCTGCAATTCCAGATCTCTGTAACTGGAATTTTTAGTATAATTTGCAACAATTTATTAATGAATAAAGAATCACAGGAAACAACAATTATAAATAAATAAATAATATTTGAATATTGGTTTTGACAATATTGGTTTGCAATTGCAGATCTCTTTAGATGCTACGAGTATTTATTCCATGAAATGTTTGAAATTGGGGCACGCACAGATGTTAGTGAAGGATGAACCATAAGCATTAATAATTATAAATAAATAAAAATAAGAATAATTATGTTGCCCCTATTTGTACAATTTTTTATTGTATAGCTATGCAATTGCAGATCTGTACAGATAATACATTTTAAATTATAAACAGTCGACATAAAACTTGTTCACCAGATAATTATTTATTATTATAGACACTAACATCTTTGAGGGCCGTGATTTGACGGTTGGTAACCGCACTTCATGCTAAAAAATATATCATTTACCGAGATCTGCTTAGGCAGAGTGCCTCATCCAGTAATGGGTAAAAGGCGTGATGATATATTTATTTATTTATATATTATAGACACATCTTTTTTAGAATAGAATATATAATAAATAATTAATAATATTTTTTAAATGCAACTTTTGAATGCAAAAATTTTTATTTCTATAATAGCAAAATGTAGGCTGTTGTATAAAACAAATTAATTTTAATTTCTTTTATAAACTAATACATTTTTAGAGTACAAAATGTACAAACTTACAAGTTATCAAGAAACGAAAGATATTTTTCAACTAGAAAGTTTAAAATCTGTATAAAAAAAATAGATAGACAATAAATATGTTTATCCAACACCCACTACTTATAAAGTCATTATTGTTGTCATTTTAGATTAGTAAAGTGGCTTATAAGTCACAAGTGAGTTATAAGTCATAAGTCACGCATAAATTATGACTTGTAACTCACTGTTGAGTTTAAATATAACAAAGTTGAAAAAAGGTTGCAGCTGTAGTATTCGAAATGGAAGACGAGATTTTTATTCCCGAAATAATCATTAAGGAAGCGGAAAAAGTGGTTGTTGATATTTTACCAAAAAAGGCTAGAACTTCCTATGAAAAACACTTTCATTCATACCTTTGACGTTTCTAGTTGTCATCCAGTCTTCAAACATATGAAATTCTTTTTCATAGGAACTTCTACACTTTTTGAGTAACCTAAACAACAAAACAAGAAAGTATGGCTAACTAGAATATTATTTGAAATGTAGACAATTGTGTCAAAATTTATATTTTAATGTCTTAATTGTAGTTGTTGGATAAAATTTCGTATGCCACTCGTGTGTTATTACAAATAAGTCACTTCAGAAAATTATTCCCCTCGGCCTGACGGCCTCGTGGACTAATATTTTTCTCGCGTGACTTATTTGTAATATAACACACTTGTACCATAAATAACTATTGTACAATGTACAGTGTTTCAGCACACCCTATATAATCAGCAATTTATCTTTAAACGAGTCATTGAGTAGAGAATCATCTGGAAGAAGAAAATTTATCTTGTGGCATTTGTTCTACCCGTGATATAGTTCTACATTGTGCCAACTAAAACAGCTGAGCGTAGTCTTTAGAGAAACAATATATTTTTAAAGGTTACATAAGGGCTCTTTCTTATGAGATATGCTCCATTAGATATATCTTAAGGGTTGAAAGAAGATGACAATTTTTGTCAGCAATAATCAATAATTTAGAGAATATTGCACCCTAAATATTTAGAAACAGAGGTGTGTTTTATCAAATACTGCAGGGAAAAATCTGAAGGCTGTTTTATAAGCTGACAGAAGAAAGAAGAAAGGCAAGAATATATTGAGGATAAAAAGTACCTACGATCTTTTCTTTCTTAAACTTTTAAACTTTATAAAAATTTTATAAATCTTTTGCAACTTTTAAAATGACTTGTAAAACATATAGCTTATAGAAGTTTTTCTATCTACTTACACAACAAATATTATATTACGATACAGAACAACTTAATTTCATTTTTATTTTGCTTCAATCAATATAAATTCCCTCTCATCTTTCAGTAGCAATTCGGGGGACTGTAATTTTGTACTCAGCGTAAATATGTCTTAAATATAAAATAGAGATCTGCATTTGCAGAGCAGCGTTTTCACAAACAGAATTGGAAGAAAATATTTACAAAATAATATATTTATTTAAAATAAAAAAATATCATCACGCCTTTTACCCATTACTGGGTGTGGCACTCTGCCGTGAGCAAATCTCGATAAGTGATATATTTAATCGCGTGAAGTGCGGTTACCAGCCGGCAAATCACGGCCCCCAAAGATGTTAGATGTTTATTTATATGTGGAAATTGATGCATTACAAGGTAAAATGTATTTTAATTTTCTATAGAAATCTGCAATTGTAGAGCTGTGTTGTAACAGTCTAAATTGAGAAAAAATAGTGATGAAATATTTATTTTTATTTATATATAATTATAAGTTTCTGTAGTTCACCCTCCGCTACTATCTGCGGGTGATACAAATTGATGCACTACAAAATAAACAATGTTTCAATTTTTATTAATATACATTTATATGTTATTAAAGTTCACCCTCTACTACTATCTGTGGGTGCTACAAATTAAATTACTACAAAGTAAAAAATATATTTCAACTTGACATAGATATCTGCAATTGCAGAGCTATGTTGTAATGGTCAGAATTTAAAAAAATATTTGACAAAATATTTATTTTTATTCTATTAGTATTTGTCCGTCAGTACGGTGGTGTGGATAGCAATACGGAATTCGAATCTGGAAATCCCGAGTTCGAATCTCACTCAAACTAAAAATTATATGAACTACCACACTGCGGCACGGTGAGTGCGGACCCTGTACTGTAATTGGGATTAAATTCCTGTTGTACAGCGTAACATAAATAAATAAATACAGCGAAACAAATAAATCTGTGGATGCTACAAATTTATGTACTATAAGGTTATTAATTTTTTTTAACTTTACATAGAGATCTGCAATTGTAGAGCTACGTTACAATGGTCGGAATTAGAAAAAATATTGACGAAATCATTCTATTCAAGTTTTTGTGATTCACTCTCCACTAGCAGAATTAAGGAAAAATAATAATAATGCAATATTTTGTTTTCATTATTTGTGTTCTTTGTATGTTTTCACTAACACTAAGACGATTAAGTATCTACTATTATTTATTTATTTATTCAGTAATTTTATTTTTAGTTTATTTTATATAAACAGTAATACAACAAATCTAAATAATTTGTAAATAAAATGCTGTGTTTAAATTTGAAATCTCTCTCAATTCATAAATCCGCCATTTTTTCAACAAGGGTACTGACAAGAACCAACAAAGGGAATACGTTAATAAAACAAAGGAAATCCGCTTTAGTCACATGTCTATTTCAAACATAAGCCTTAAACATGCGTAAAACACAATGGCTTTAATCTTCACTAAAAAAAAATGTATAAACCTTTTTATTTTGCTTCAACTGAAGTTCATCAAAAACAGAATACGTGTAACATTGACAAATATGTTATTAGAAAAATGTGAAAAGACAAGATCATTTGCAACATATGGTAAATGGAAGGTTGGTGAAGCTGTGGGTGAGAAATTGCGTGGACGACCTAGAAATAAATAGTAAATATATGAATATGATTGAAGATATGGACAAGTTTGTCCTCTTTCTTCCTTTTTACTTCCTTGTACGAAGTAAAGGAAGTATTGTAATCGCGAACATTTTCGGTTCTCGGATTTCAACGGAAATAGGTGTTTTGGCCCTCCCTGAATCCATTTTGACTAATTTCGTCATGCCGTCTGTACGTACGTATGTACGTACGTATCTCGCATAACTCAAAAACGGTAAGCCGTAGAAAATTGAAACTTTATATTTAGGACTGTTATAACATCTAGTTGTGCACCTCCCTTTTTGGTCATTATACAACTACCGGAAGTGGTACTTTACTTGAAGCCTATAATAGATTTTCATGAAAAACTATATTCAAATATAATTTAAAACTTTCCAAATTTGGTATATAAGACTACTATATCAATGGAAATAACATAATATATTTTGGTTAAAATAGACTAACCGAAAATGGCACATTATATGAAGCTGCTAACAGTTTTCCTTGAAAAAAATGATATTATTTTAATTTTAGAAATAAATGCTGCAAATAAAAGTTTTAGAGAATTAAATTCTGCGTCTAGCACATTAATAATTTTTAAATTAGCCTTTTGCATAAGCGAGATATCAAAATTTAAATATTATATATTTTTTGTTTTTTTTTTAATTAAGTTTGCTATGGATTAGAACAAAAAAAAATTTATGTCAAATATGTGCAATTAAAAAAATATCTATAGTTTAATACGCGTACAAGGAAGTCATGTGGTGTACACATCAGATTTTTTATCTTTTGATTCGATTCCCTATACATACAATAGAATTAACTCTCAAAGACAAGCGCAACACGACGCTCTCTTCCTTTTTATTTTTATAGATTCGTTGTTAGAGAAGTGGACGTAAATGAAAGATGAATGAAACAGGTGTACAGGAGAGAATGGAGGGATGTAATTGAGGGTTTGTTGAGTGATGGTGAAATTCAAGTGTGACAAATGAATGAGTTTGTATGGTTCGTGATACCCCATTTAATAGGATATAGCGTGATGTTATGTATTAGCATAATAATTAATTATTGTAGATATCTAAAATTGTTAACTAGTTTTTTGTGTTTGCTGTATCCATAATTTTATGAAATGAAATACAGAAGCATGTTCCAATATATCAAAAGCAATTTATATTAAACCGATATTAATTTATTCAATTTACAATGCTGTCAAAACCATTCTCACTTTTATCGGTAATATAAATTAAACATTAACGAGAAAATTATATCGTTCATATTTTGTCTATACAGCAGAATATCAAACTTTGGAGTTAGAAATAAGTTTAAATCAGCACTTTGTGATTTGTAAAAATGGCTGTTTGCAAAAAAAGTTTTTATTTTATCCGTCAATACTTTGCAGAGACCTGAGAGGTGATATGGAACTTAAAGTTTATGAAATATGTTAAAAATTTTAGTACGAACCATAAATTTAAAATGTGGTGCAATATGCAACCATTGTATTCTTTAAAACTTCATTTTTCTTAAATCAAGTTTTCTTCATACACTATGTACTTTTATTTTTATTTAGAATGTTGTATTGCATCGAAATATATTAATAGGTTTGCTATATGTTTAAACGTAACAAAATGATATTTATTTATAAAAATATAAATAAATATATCCCATTACTGGGTGTGGCACTCTGCCTAAGCTGATCTCGGTAAGTGATATATTTTTCACGTGACAGTGCGGTTACCAGCCGTCAAATCATCGCCTCCAAAGATATTAGTGGAGGAGGAGCCACAGGGATAGTTTTAAATTCGTGAAAATTGTTTGTCGGCTGTGGGGATCGAACCAGGGTTCTCAAGATTTATACAGTATATATTCACGCTGCCACTAAAAATTATTTATACATATATAATAGAAAATCATTACATTAATTTTTAAAACTGGTTGGAAGAAAGTTAATAATAGCTATTTATGAAACTAGTAAGGAAATAAAGGTTATTACCTTACTCATGTGAAATTTGCAAAACGAGGCGTAGCCGAGTTATGTAAACAGATAAGTAAGGTAATAACCTATTTCCTTACTACTTTCATGTAATATTTTTTCTACTTCCGTTCTAATAAATACGAAAAAGCGTTTTTGAAATTATGAAATTTTGACATATTAATGACAGTTATAAATTAAAAAAAAAAAAGAATCACACATCAGAAATCGTCTACCAAGATATCTATTGCTACGTTACCTCATTATTTCACTAGTTAAATAATGCAGTTCATTACCTAACTCAAATAAGTAAAATAAAACGTCTATTTCCTGACGGAAGTAGAAAAATTAACAAATGTCACCGATTGTTCAATTTAAAAGGACGTTTTAAAATAAAATAAATGTAATTGGTTCAAATATAATATTTTTGGTGGTCGGTCAAAGCCATACCCGTATAAATGTTACAATAATTAACATTAATAATTAAATACTTAATTGATGGCTCAGTGGTATCGAGTCGGCCTGTGGATCTTGAGAACCCTAGTTCGATCCCCACAGCCGATAAACAATTTTCACCAATTTAAAGTTACTCCTGTGGCTCCCTCTCCAATAACATCTTTAAGGGCCGTGATTTGACGACTGATAACCGCAATTTACGCGAAGAAAAATATCACTTACCGAGATCTGCTCCGGCAGAGTGCCACACCCAGTAATGAGTAAAAGGCGTGATGATATATTTATTTATTTATTTATTAACAAGATTTAAAATCATACATTTGTAATTAATTACTTGTCAGAATTGACAAATTATTTATCAAATGGTAAAAATAAGTGGGATTCGAACTCAGGTTATTATATCTACAATGCCACTGCGCCAATCATTTTATTTTACCCATGGGTAAATTTAAATTGGTGAAAACAACAATGCCTCAAAATAGTGTTTCTATTTAAATTGCAATATTTTGCGCAGTTTCTTTATGATATAAAACATCTACAAAGTAATTAAACAATGAACTTCTGCAATTATATTCCATATTCACCCCATTTTATTTTCATTATAACTCGCTTTACAAATCAACAAATAACCTTTCGCGTAATACCACGTTCTGCAGTATAACTTTGAGTTAATGAATGTTTAACCGCGGTTAAATACATCGAGTACTAGCACTTTGTATGAGTTTTAACCGCACAATAGAACCAATTTTACTGAACACACATTCGGTGGGCTATAATGAATGATCACTGTTACATGATCAATACTTTACTAACATTCATGCAGAGCTCTCAAAGGATCCTACATTCTATTTAGTCTTATTCAAGAGGTTTGTTTTAGACATTATATACTGCACTAGACATTCATGTAAGGGATAAGTGCAGACTCTGTTCTGTAATTGGGATTAAATTCCTGTTGTATAGAGTAACACAAATAAAATAAAATGAATAGCGCAGTGGCATTGTAGATATAATAACCTGACTTCGAATCCCACTTATTTTTACCATGTAATAGATAATTTGTTAATTGTGACAGGTAATTAATTACAAATTTATGATTTTAAATCTTGTTAATAAATAAATAAATATATCATCACGCCTTTTACTCATTACTGGGTGTGGCAGTCTGCCAGAGTAGATATCGGTAAGTGATATATTTTTTTGCGTTACCAGCCGTCAAATCACGGCCCCCAAATATGTTAATGGTAGGGGAACCACAGTGGTAGATTTAATTGTTTATCGGCTGTTTATCTCAAAAACTAAACAAGATATGGAAATGCGCTCAACGGCGTTGAATTCCCCGAGTCCGAATTGACTTATAAGCAAATTTTCATACAATTTTAAGCAATTTAATATTTTTAATTATTCCCAAAAATCCTTAATCGTAGGATTATTAAATCGAAAATTTACATACATATGTATTTTGACCCACTGAATCCAGTGGCGCAATCTTCAAATGCATATGACTTCTGGTTTTCGAGAAAATGTTAAAAAACCGCTTTTTGCGATTTTTTTCGCGGAAAATTGAAAAAAAAATAAAAATCGCTGAAACTATGTTTATAAGTTAACTAAAGCACGAGAAAATTAATGCCGTTGAGCGCGTTTTAATATCACATTTAGTTTTCGAGATATAGCCTCGTAAAAGTAGAAAAACTGAAAAATTCGAAAAATTTCAATTTTCCGGGGGCTATATCTCAAAAACTAAACAAGATATGAAAATGCGCACAACGGCGTTGAATTCCCCGAGTCCGAATTGACTTATAAGCAAATTTTCATACAATTTTATGCAATTTAATATTTTTAATTATTTCCTAAGGGGTACCCCTTTGGTTTTTTCAGATTTTAATTCAATTTTCCCAAAAATCCTTAATCGTAGGATTACTAAAACGAAAATTTACATACATATGTATTTTGACCCACTGAATCCAGTGGTGCAATCTTCAAATGCATATGACTTCTTGTTTTCAAGAAAATGTTAAAAAACCGCTTTTTGCGATTTTTTTCGCGGAAAATTGAAAAAAAATAAAAATCGCTGAAACTATGTTTATAAGTTAACTGAAGCACGAGAAAATTAATGCCGTTGACCGCGTTTTCATATCACATTTAGTTTTCGAGATATAGCCTCGTAAAGGTAGAAAAACTGAAAAATTCGAAAAATTTCACTTTTCCGGAGGCTATATCTCAAAAACTAAACAAGATATGGAAATGCGCTCAACGGCGTTGAATTCCCCGAGTCCGAATTGACTTATAAGCAAATTTTCATACAATTTTAAGCAATTTAATATTTTTAATTATTTCCTAAGGGGTACCCCTTTGGTTTTTTCAGATTTTAATTCAATTTTCCCAAAAATCCTTAATCGTAGGATTATTAAAACGAAAATTTACATACATATGTATTTTGACCCACTGAATCCAGTGGTGCAATCTTCAAATGCATATGACTTCTGGTTTTCGAGAAAATGTTAAAAAACCGCTTTTTGCGATTTTTTCGCGGAAAATTGAAAAAAAATAAAAATCGCTGAAACTATGTTTATAAGTTAACTGAAGCACGAGAAAATTAATGCCGTTGAGCGCGTTTTCATATCACATTTAGTTTTCGAGATATAGCCTCGTAAAAGTAGAAAAACTGAAAAATTCGAAAAATTTCAATTTTCCGGGGGCTATATCTCAAAAACTAAACAAGATATGGAAATGCGCTCAACGGCGTTGAATTCCCCGAGTCCGAATTGACTTATAAGCAAATTTTCATAAAATTTTATGCAATTTAATATTTTTAATTATTTCCTAAGGGGTACCCCTTTGGTTTTTTCAGATTTTAATTCAATTTTCCCAAAAATCCTTAATGGTAGGATTATTAAAACGAAAATTTACATACATATGTATTTTGACCCACTGAATCCAGTGGTGCAATCTTCAAATGCATATGACTTCTGGTTTTCAAGAAAATGTTAAAAAACCGCTTTTTGCGATTTTTTTCGCGGAAAATTGAAAAAAATAAAAATCGCTGAAACTATGTTTATAAGTTAACTGAAGCACGAGAAAATTAATGCCGTTGACCGCGTTTTCATATCACATTTAGTTTTCGAGATATAGCCTCGTAAAAATAGAAACACTGAAAAATTCGAAAAATTTCAATTTTCCGGAGGCTATATCTCAAAAACTAAACAAGATATGGAAATGCCCTCAACGGCGTTGAATTCCCCGTGTCCGAATTGACTTATAAGCAAATTTGAGGCTATATCTCAAAAACTATTTGATATTTTTATATAATGGATATATATCATTGCAAAAATATGACGATATATATCAAAATAAATATCATGATATATATCGATCGATATATATCTTCGAACCCTGCAGTTAATTGTAAGACAACTAGTAGTAAATGAGTAGCTATAAACGCAGCATTATTAATATTAATTTTCTGTCGTACAGAGTAGCAAATAAACAAATTCTCCAAGGCAACTGCGAATCTTCAAGGATGATATTCTCGTTGAGAAGTTTGGTTCTGAACCCTCAGGCAGAGATTGTGATTGCTCGCGAGTAACGTTATTTGTGGTGTAATCACGTGGCAAAATGTTTGATGAAGGATGTAATCATCAACTTGAATTCTAATCGCTCTACTCCGTCAAATCTGAGGAACTATTCTTACGCGAGACTACCTTCTAATCTTAAAATGCCGATGCAATATCTATTCATATAATGGATATTTTTAATTTGATTTTATTGTAACATAAATTTGATTTGTTTTACGATAAACGTAATATTAACTGCATGAAGGAAAATTTCATTATATTGGTGAGGAAATATTTTATGAATTATGTTATACGGTATTTCAATTTAAAAGTTATTCGATGCAGCTGGTCTATAAAATAAAAGCAAAGTGCGTTTTTGCTTTAGTTAAAGTTTATATTTTGTAATAAAATGCAGGCCAGCACTACAGTATTAGCTCTTTATAACAATTTTAATTCTATCGGACCGGTTAAAAAATAAGACTTTTTCCATGATTGCTATGAAAAGTTGACATTACGCTCTTATTTGTCTTCGTAAAGTTGACGTTTTCTGTGGAACAGTCGAAAAATATCTTTTAGTTACCAGAGATACAAACAAAACAGAAACTTGTCATATTGACAGTTGACAGAACGAATTTATTTTCAGTACGTATACGTTTTTTAATCATATATAATATAACAAGTAGTATGCAAATTGCTGAAAATATTTTGAAATAAATTATGAGTTGTTATGGAAATGGAAACATAACGAGTGCGAAGCACGAGTTGTGTTTCCAATTTCCGTAACAACGAATGTATATTTGTCAAAATATTATCTGTCAATTTCCATACTACGAGTTGTATTCGGCTTGAGAATTTACCAAACAAGAGTTAATTAACAAGAATAGTTAGGTATTTATTTGCACATTATTAATTAGGTATTACAGTGATGAAAATTCTACATTTTTCAGTGTACATTTAATATTCAAAATTGACGTTTATGAAAATATTGAATATATCATTTATTTTATTCGTAACCAAGGATATTAATAACTGGTATTTCCGATGAAATTTCACTAGTGATGAATTTCCGACGAAATGTACATTTCATTGGTTCATTTTCAAACAAATTCGTGATCCTATTGGTTGACAGTGACGTGTGGTTAATTCTCATCTTAAGATGCAATCGTAGAAAAAATTATGTGTGCATCATAAAGTATCTTTGTACCGTTACGCTATTGCAGCTCTCGCCTTCGGCTCGCGCTGAAATTACCGTGTTCGAGTAACAAGGAATTACTTTACGCTCTTAATACACAAATAACTATTTTTCTACAAAATGTAAAAAGTCATTGAAACAAGAATTTCTCGAATAAAATACAAACAACATTTTTTCTATATTGTCAAAAAATAATAATACAACAATTACTGATTTATTCAAGTAAAGTGAAGCACAACAATCAACAACAATATGAATTTCGTACTATTGATGTATTGAAACTAATGAAACGTGAAAAAAATAATAATTTCGGTGCGTACGCAAAATACTCAATTTTCGCACTAGGATGCAAAACAGTGCACAAAATAAGCGAAGAAATATATCTCTTACCGAGATCTGTTTTGGCAGTGTGCCACACCCAGTAATGGATAAAAGACGTGATGATATATTTATTTATTTTATTTTAAAATAAGCATTGTCATGGTAATGTAAATGATAAAATAAACAAGTACTTCGTATTTTGATATTAGTGACAAAAAGTTAACATTTTTTGATAGTTGTAGAAAAATTATTATTATATTTTATTTAATTTGATTGAATAAAAATGTATCTATAACATTTAGGAAAAGTAAACTTTCCGGATTTTTGTGGTTCTATTTCTATTAATTATACAATATACTTTTATAAAAGATTTACTTGCTACTCTGTACAACTGAAACTAAATTTTATTATCAAAATGAAAAGAAGACAATTCATTTATGATATCTTTAATAAAAATAATTATAATCTTTATATATTTATTTATTTTATGGGGTAGGTGGCTCCGTGGTATCGAGTCGGCCTGCGGATCTTGAAAACCAAATTAAATCTACCCCTGCGGCTTCCCCCCAACTAACATCTTTGAGGGTCATGATTTTACGGCTGGTACCCGCACATCAAGCGAATAAATATATCACTTACCAAGATCTGCTTTGGCAGTGTGCCAAACCCAGTAATGGATAAAAGGCGTGATGATATATTTAAATTAATTAGAATTTTGTTGTAAAAAATTCTAGTGTCGAATGTCTTGACTCCGGGTCGTGGCCAACAGATGTACACAGCCACCTCACTCTCACCGGGGTAGTGTGTAGTATCCCTGGCGCATTCATCACTAGGACAAGACAGATTAGCTGCGCTCGTGGGAGTCCGCATGTTTACCTGATGCCGGCGAGCGAACCATCGCTTCCCGGCATTGTACCATTAGTGCGCCGAAAGACGAGAGATGAGATATGCGAGAATCGTACCAGGCCGGGCAGCCAGGAATAATAGGGGCAGGAATTCTAGAGGGGTTCACACGTTCCGTAGAAATTGTTTGTTTATTTGCGAAGCTGTCTAACAGGAAATGAATTGTACGGCGATCACTCGAATGCAATTGTATTTAATTTGAAACAGAAAATAAATAAAGATATCACGTCTTATACCTATTACTGGATGTGGCACTCTGCCGTAGCAGATTTCGTGCAGCCTAATAATAGTTCCCAAAGATGTTAGTGGTTAAAAAGCCACAAGCATAATTTAAATGTGGTTAAAATTGTTTGTCGACTGTGGGAATCGAATCCGGGTTCTCAAATCCACTGACCGACTTGATTTCACTGTGCAAACTAAAATCAGAGACATTTGAATTTGAGTACTCTCGCTTGTTAAGCGACAGCGCTAACCAACCAACCAAAATTAATTGTATCATAGGGATTTAGTTAAATATAAATTTTAATTAAATATACGTTAGTTTTTAAAAGGATATAAACTTTTTTTGAATTCAGTCAATTTTTATTTTTTATTATTAAGTCGACGTTTCGGCTAACACTGTAGCCTTCTTTAGGACTCTATTATAATTAAATAAATTAGCAATAATAAATAATTAATAGAAAATATAAAATACTTACAATAATAATAATTAATAAATAACATTTATCGAAAAATATAAATAATGTTAGTTTTTAAGTAGTTATATTATTTCTCCTATTTTCGGTTCTATACATTATTTGTACCAGTTTAAATTTACGGTTTTAGAACCGAAATAATATCGGTTCAGTAAAGTTTTCGGTTATAGAATCAGTTTAATTTTCGGATCAGTTTTCAATTCTTATATTTCAAGAAAAAAAAATGTAAGTTACGGTTTCATGAAAGGTTAAATTTCATTGCAGTTTTTAAACAATTAATCATAGTTCAAATTTCTATAGTATCAAGTAATCTATTAATTGTTTAGTTTTAACTTGAAAATAATTAAATGAAACATTGTCTTTAAATGAAACTACAAATTATAACATTCTTAATCGTAAGCTCTAATTTAAGCTCTTCCCGCTAGTAAAATCTACTTAAACGAACTATTTAGTAATAAATGCAACGTTTCTGTGATAATAATTAATGAACATAATAAAATCCAACGACAGTAGAAACACAGAGAGCATCTCAAGTACATAGTATATCCCAAGAGTGCAAGTAAACTGATTTCTCTATGGTACACTGTCATAAAATCCGCTATCGCATTATTCAAACACGAAGAACTCTTTGTTTATAAGCAGCCAGCACTTTTAGGATGGTTACTTTGTTATCAAGTTTTGTATTTTGAGGAACAGGACACTTAAACGTAGCCAACATAAGAGAATGAATTTTTTTTTTTTTAATTCTGGCTTCCTGGCGGACCAACTGCTAAGGTCATATGCCGCCATTACGCCCTGATCCTGCGTTTTAGATCTTAAAGTCAACAGCAACGCGGGTTTCTCGGGACGGTCACCCATCCAAATACTCCCCGCGCGCAACGTTGCTTAACTCGCGTTATCGCATAGATCAGTTCCAACGAGTTGAGCCATGGCCGTTGACAAAGAATGAATTACAATAGCTTATAGTTCAATTGAAATCACTTAAACAATAAATGGTATTTATGTTTGAACATATATTGAAATATGCAATTGCAGAGCTTTAGCTAGCAGTGTTGTGTTTACAAGTCTGTATTTTTTTTACTTGATTATTTTAAATATTACTGAAATTTTTATAATGTTTATTTTAAATTAAATGTACACATATTTTAAATGGAACATCTCACATATTTTAGCAAAATTTTAATGACCTTTTGTTTATTTTTAAAACAGTTTTTATTTATTATAGTACTAAAATAATCAGTACAGAAACTATTCATATTTATTAATAAATAATAACACGTAAAGTATGTCGAAATTCATCAAGAATAAATACCAAGTTAACTAATTCGTCTTTTGTAAATTTAATTTTTACATAAACTAAATAAATTATAACAAAGAAAAATTGATAACCCTAAATAAGAGAAGCAAGTAATAATTATTAAAGATTTGACAGTAACTAATCTAATTGTTTAAACAAGTAAATAAATGACATACGTTCTGTGTGTGATTATTTTAGGACTATAATGAATAAAATTGTTATTTGTGTATTAAGAGCGTAAAGTGAGTCATTGTTACTCGAACACGGTAATTGCAGCGCGAGCAAAGACACTTTACGCTCGTGATACACACATACTTTTTTCTACGATTGCATCTTAAAATTATTAAAAAACGTAAGCGTACTGAAAATAAATTCGTTCTGTCAACTGTCAATATGACAAGTTTCTGTTTTGTTTGTATCCCTGGTAACTATTGAAATAAGCGCGCATTTCATATCTTTTTCGCGCGTTGCCATTGGAAAAGCGCGCATTTAACGTTTTTTACGCGCGTTGCCATTGGAGAAGCGCAAAAAAAATATTTTTCGATTGTTCCACAGAAAACGTCAACTTTACGATGACAAATAAGAGCGTAATTGTTAACTTTTCATAGCAATCGTAGAAAAATTGTTTTAAAGAGAATCGAAAGGTCTTTAAAATCTTGTAAAAATATATAAGGTTTGAGTTGAAAATATGAAGTTGCATATCATTGCTAGAAAATGGAATATTCGGCAGAAATACTTTTACTTTGTTTAAATCTTTTTCGGTAATATTTAGAATCGTATTTATATTTGAATATATATAAAAACATGCAATTGGAAAGCTGATACATATTTGCTTTATTTTTACGTTGAAGTAAATGCAAACAACAAAATTAAATTTTCAGTTACAGTCCAATTATTCAGCGTTATTCAACAAAAAAAGTATCCATGAAAAGCACATATGATACGAACTCGTACAAGTGTAAAAATAATTAATATAACATTGATTGAACCCAGAAAGAAATGTCCAAGCAATTCTGTTGATTAAATAAAGCGAATCTCTGAAGATGGCGAGTGTCACAAATTCATTTGGACACGGGTCCGAACTGATGATGTGTTATTGTGCTAACAACTGGAAAGAAAATGGTCTGACATTATTAGACATTTCCGAAGAGGAAAACGTAAGAAAAATGAACTGGTCAGCAAAGGACACAAATGTTTGTAGTTTATTTTGTAAAGTGATAAATTACTAAATAGTTTGAAGAGTGTCAGCTCTACAATTGTAGAGCTTTGCAAAACTATCAGTTATCCAAGAACAGAGCTGATACAAATTTTCCGACAGAGAGAAAAATAAAGAAAATTAATTTTGTAGCAATACTTGACAAACATTATTTTTTATTCTTTCTGTTAATAGTTACTTATTTATTTGTAACTTTGCACAACAGGAATCTAAATGCAATTACCTATACCTGTATATCAGTTAATATTCAGATGTGAATTTCTGGTTGAACCAATTCAAAAAGTCAAAATTTTTATTATATGGTTCTATATAGATCAGAGCACGAGAAATACACTCGTTCAAACCGCGTTTCAATATCTCTTTTAGTTTTTGAGTTATAGCGATTTTAGACTTTTTTTAAAGCTCAACTTTGAAAGCCCAAAACTCAAAAACTAAAAGAGATATTGAAATGCGGTTTGAACGAGTGTATTTCTCGTGCGCTACTTAACTTGTATATGTACTTTGAAAATTTTGAAATTTTTTCAATTTTTATCGAAAATTTTTTTTGTCGATATTTCAAAAAGTTGAAGAGATAATGTAAATATGAAAACACCAGTGAATTCCTCGCATGAAAATACATAGGTATGCAAATTTTCAGAAGAAAATTCGAACGGATGCATTTTTTATTAAAAAAAATTGAAAATAGCCATTTTTAAGAAATTTCTTAAGGGGTACCCCTTGGAGTTTTTACAATTTTTGGCCATTTTTCGTTTTTTTGTAATAAAAAATGTATCCGTGCGAATTTTATTGTGAAAATTTACATACTTATGTATTTTTACGCCAGAAATTCACTGGTGTTTTCAGATTTTCATTATCTTGTCAAGTTTTTGAAATATAGAGGAAGAAAAATTTTGAAAAAAATTGAAAATTTAAAAATTTTCAAAATACCTGTACAAGTTAAGTAGCGCACGAGAAATACACTCGTTCAAACCGCATTTCAATATCTCTTTTAGTTTTTGAGTTATAGGCTTTCAAAGTTGAGTTTTAAAAAAAGTCAAAAATCGCTGTAACTCAAAAACTAAAAAAGATATGAAGATACGCCTTGCGCCATTCGATTTCTCGTGGTCTGAATTATATAGAACCACATTTTAATAATTTTCGATTATTGAACTGGTTCAACCCAAAATTCTCATTTGTATGTACGAGCTCTTAAACGAAGAATTTGCGAACAAACCTCTACACAAAAGAACTTTTGGATTGTTTTGAGGCTCTAAATTTACACCTAACGTTTAGTTAATGTAATTTAAAGTAATTCAAATTCATTTAATTTGTTTAAACTTAAAATGTTTCTTTTAGACTATAGACTATTACACTTCAATGTATTTCTGAATATATGATTTTCCCTATGTTTACTTTTAAAATAAACGCCCTAATGTATTGCTGTCAAACTTTTTAACTGTAACTATGGTAATGATATATCCCTATGTTTACTGATAAGAAAAACTCCCGGTATATATATATAGTAAAAGAAAATGAATAATATTTTGTAAATCTTATAATTTACTTGTATGCTTTAAAAACTAGGAAACAAATGACCATTAAGTCTCTCAATTTATTATAAAGCTTGCTAGATTTACCTACTATGTCCACGTCCAAGCCCCAACAGCATTTATTATACTAGACGTTTTATTTCACGCTAAGCTAAATTTATTAAACACATTTATCTCTACTCTTCCTGTAAACAATTATAAAATTTGACACTTGGGACCTCATATCAATGAAGCGATCATACCTCAAAGTCTAATGTCGCCAAAATTAATTACAAATATCTATTAAATATTTAGTGCAGCAAGTATCGCACCTTTGCCGTTCCGGGCAGCTGACGAAGCCTACTTATGAATAATGATCGACAAAGGAGATAGAGATAGTTGAGGATATAGCGGACCTTATTCAAGTCAAGAGCAGATTGTTGTACAGGACTAAAAGCTCTCTGAGCAAGGTGAGCAGCTTTAGAGCTTTTCGGGAGGGTTCAAAGTCTTCTCAAAGCTGTGTCAATCAAGCCAGGGAACTTCTACACAGTTTGTATTATTTTATTATTTACTTGAACGAATTTTGGTGGAGGCGACACAATTACGAGTATATAATTTCACTATAAATAAAATAAAATAAATAAATATATTATCACGCCTTTTACCTATTACTGGGTGTGGCACTCTGCCGGAGCAGATCTTGGTAAGTGATATATTTTTTCGCGTAAAGTGCGGTTACCAGTCGTTAAATCACGGGTCACAAAGATGTTAGAGAAGGGAGAGCCACAGGGGTAGATTTAAATTGGTGACAATTGTTTGTCGGCTGTGGGGCTCGAACCAGGGTTCACAAAATCCACAGGCCAACTCGATATTACTGAGACACCTACCCCATAATAATAATAACAATTTTCACCATTTTAAATAAAGATTGTTATAAAATTATTAAAGCGAATCCATCAAAATTATTAATTAAGAATAGTTAGAAAGAAATAGAACTAGTACTAGTATTAAAATTAATTTTATTAATTAAATCTACCCCTGTGGCTACCCCACCACTAACATCTTTGGGAGCCGTGATTTAACGAATAGTAACCGCTGTTCACGCGAAAAAATATATCACTTACCGAGATCTACTTAGACAGAGTGCCACATCCAGTAATAAGTAAAAGGCGTCATGATATATTTATTTATTTATTTGTTAATGTTTAATATTCAAATATAAAGGAGGCAAAACGAGTAAAGGTTTAATTGTTTTTATATTTTAGCTTTGTTTAAAACCTTCTTCAGATACGAGTATCTGAAGGTGCAATGAGGAAAAAACGATGAATAAGTGACTTTGATTAAATATTAAAATTTATCATTTTAACATGATTATACATTACAAAAATATCTGATGTGGACACCACATGACTTCCTTGTACACGTATTAAACTATAGATATTTTTTTAATTGCACATATTTGACATTAAATCTTTTATTCTTTGTTCTAATCCATAGCAAACTTAATTTAAAAAAAATCAAAAAATGCAAAAAGCTAATTTAAAAATTCTTAATGTGCTAGACGCAGAATTTAATTCTCTAAAACTTTTATTTGCAGCATTCCTTTCTAAAATTAAAATAATACCATTTTTTTCAAGGAAAACTGTTAGCAGCTTCATGTAATGTGCCACTTTCGGTTAGTATATTTTAACCAAAATCTATTATGTTATTTCCATTGATATAGTAGTCTTATATACCAAATTTGGAAAGTTTTAAATTATATTTGAATATAGTTTTTCATGAAAATCTATTATAGGCTTCAAGTAAAGTACCACTTCCGGTAGTTGTATAATGACCAAAAAGGGAGGTGTACAACTAGATGTTATAACAGTCCTAAATATAAAGTTTCAATTTTCTACGGCTTACCTTTTTTGAGTTATACGAGATACGTACGTACGTACATACGTACGTACAGACGGCATGACGAAATTAGTCAAAATGGATTCAGGGAGGGCCAAAACACCTATTTCCGTTGAAATCTGAGAACCGAAAATTTTCGCGATTACAATACTTCCTTTACTTCGTACAAGGAAGTAAAAATATGTATCCCTTTATTAAATTGTTTTAAGACAAAAAAAAATACAAATGACATTTAATCCAGATTGAGACACTGAGTCAGACAACACATCTCCTGTCAATACTTATCTACGAGTATAATTCATTATGGGGTAGGTGGCTCAGTAGTATCGAGTCGGCCTGTGGATCTTGAGAACCCTGGTTCTATCCCCACAGGCGACAAACAATTTTCACCAATTTAAATCTACCCCTGTGGCTACCCCTCCACTAACATATCACTTACCGAGATCTGCTCCGGCAGAGTGTTACATCCAGTACTGGGTAAAAGCATTAATGATATATTTATTTATTTATTAGGATGGTTAAATACAACGACCCAATTTCCCAAATATCTATTTCGACTTTGCCAAGTAATTTAGCAACCAGTGCATATTATCCAGTGTAAATGGACCTTTAGAAATGTGATCCTAGGGTTTTTGACCTATATACTTAAAAAGGAACTCTTACGCAGGACACAGGAGACAGGATATAGGATGCGGGGTTCAGCTATAATTAATGGACATCAGACTATCAGAGTTTCAGACAAAGACGTTACAGAAGATGAGATGAAACGAAAGGAGACATTTTGGTAATGACACACGAGGGAGATAGACAGCGACATTCATCAGATAAAATGTTCACAATTCTTTCACATAAATATTAAGTGGTTCAGAAACAATGCTAACCTTATTCATATGTAACTAGTAAAATAAATAAATATATCATCAGGACTTTTACCTATTACTGAGTGTGGCATTCTGCTGAAAAAGATCTCGGTAAGTGATATATTTATGCTAGAGCTGGGCGAATATCATCCGCGAATAGTCGAATGCCGCGAATATTGACATTATTCGATATTCGAGATTTTCGAATATTAACGTCAGTATAGCGAACATTCGAATACCGCGAATATCGCGTCATATGTTGACCTCAATTTTTGACTAAGTTTTTCTTTATCATTTATACATAAACTTAAAGCTATTACAATACTTTGAAGTTATTAATAACAAAGATATTTTGCTTCTAAACCATGAAGACGTACTATATTTCAAATTTGTTTTTCGTCACCATTTGAACCTTAACTTTAAATTTGAAGTTTTCGTCTGTTTCTTTTTTGTTTGTTCTTTTTGTTTTAATTTTACTTTATCTTAACAATTTCATTCAAATAATGAAAAGAACATAATTAAATAATTATTATTAACAAATAAATTAACTTTTAGGAGTATTCGTTTATTCGAGTACCTCGAAGATTCGAGATCTGATTAATATTCGTATTCGATATTCGAATTCGATAAATTTGATATTCGCCCATCTCTAATTTATGCCATTAAATTTTGCCCCCTCAAAAATGTTAGTAAAGAGGTAGTTTTAACGTAGTAAAAATTAAACAACAAAGACAAAATTAATTGTCTTTAAATGCTCACTTGCTGAAACTAGGTTTAATAATAAAATATCAAAATAAACACTTGTCTAAGTTTCACAAAATTCAGCCTCCAAGTCACCTTATGAGGGCATCGTCAGAGGCTGGCCAGCACAGTTGGTAACCATAGACGCGTTACGCTCTTATTAGAGCTCATCAGTATGGTATAACCTACTTCTTCACCTAGAACGAAGTTCACGTCATCTTACCGTTCTTTAGAGATCTTATTCTCTGCTGGCACAGTCCTTCGTCACCAGCTTCTTCACGTGAACTTTGTTCTAGGTGAAGAAGTAGGTTATACCATACTGATGAGCTCTAATAAAAGCGAAACGCGTCTATGGTTACCAACTGTGCTGGCCAGCCTCTGACGATGCCCTCATAAGGTGACTTGGAGGCTGAATTTTGTGAGACTTAGACAAGTGTTTATTTTGATATTTTAATAGTAAAAATTATTTGTCAGATGTGGAAATCGAACCCTTTACTATTCATGCTTCAACCACATTCACTTCTGTCCAACAGTACGGTGATGTAAATATCGGAATTCGAATCCGGAGATCTCGAGTTCAAGCTAAAAATTATATAAACTATCACATTGCGGCTCAGCGAGTCCGGACCCTGTACTGTAATTGGGATTAAGTTCTTGTTGTACAGCGTAACATAAATAAATAATTCCTTATTTGTTCCTCATACTTGGAATACTTTATTCCCACAACACTCCTTCAATAATATTTATCTATTTATTCCTATATTGTCCATGTAATATTGCACCTTCCAACAATAAAAGTTCCTAAATAATACCTAACATCACGGTTTATCTAATCAAGTAGGGTAGCACGAACCCTTAAAATATTCACTTTATATATATATATATATATACCGGGTGGAACATCATACCTGTGTACATAGGCGATTAACATGAAAAACCAGTTTTTCCGTGCGCATTGCTCCCCAAATTATTTTAGGCAAAAATGCTTCAAATAAATGTTGTAGTGCATAAAATTCTACATCTAAATCAATAAACAGAATTACATTTACATGCGTTGTAACGACAGAAATTAAATAAAAAAATATTAAAAATTACGTTCAAAATATCAAATAGCCATGGAAGTGAAACAAAAATAGATAAATGCTTGACGTTTTTCTGTTTATTTGATATTTTACCCCCGACAAATTAATCATTCAATAAAATTCATACAAAAAACTCCATACCTATGATAACAATTTAATAATAGATAAACAATTGTACATTTCAATGAAACGTTTATTTCTTATAGGGTTGGTCATGTAAAAATTATAACTTATCTATTATAATTCAAATATCAAACAATAATTCTCTCATTAAAATAATCACTATAATTTATTATTACAATAAATATTCAAATAAACCTCCATTTTCAGCCAAGCAATAACAAAGTCTATTGTAGAAGGAATGTCGTACATTAGCGAGCTGCCTATTGGTGATTAAAGCGCACTTATCCACGATAGCTTCTCTCAAAGAATTAATATTTGGTTGGCGTTGCTTATAAATTTTACATTTAAGATGACCCCATAAAAAAATCGCATATACATTTTTCGATCGATTTGAACCCGGGACTGCACGGATGTTTTATTTATTTATTGTATAGCTTGTCTTATCTTTCGTTCATTTATTCCTGAATATTTTATTCGATATTAATTTATTTGTTACTCAGTACAACAGGAACTTAATCCCAATTACAGTAGCTTATATTGGAATCCAAACCACTTAGATCTAATTATTTTTTAAATTTTATTTACCAACCCTTATCACCGACAATACCACCCTATTTCTCATTATTAAAGACATATTCGTAATATGAAAATTTGCTGTCTTCAGTAACAGCGACGTTTTCTGTTGGTAATTAACCAAGACTACGCCATCCGGCTCCAGATTAACACATTCTCCAGGGTTGCCCTTCACCTCGCACCCCCTGAGCCTGCCCTGCACTCTGTTGGCACGGAACCAACTTCAACCTGGACGTAGGTTTCACACGACGTACAGAGACACGGAGACAGAGTCACTCAGTATTGAACGCTATGCGGATACAGATAGGGATAGGTGCATAACGAAGGGCTGGAAATGTTAGGCTCTGTAGTTGCGGAGCCGTTCGTTTGCATCAATGAACTTACATTTTATGTCTCATTTAAATAGGGTAGGTGGCTCAGAACTAGATCTTGAGAATTCTGGTTCGATCCCCACGGCCGACAAACAATTTAAATCTACCCCTGTGACTCCCCGGCCACTAATATCTTTGGGAGCCGTGATTTGACAACTGTTCACGCGATTAAATATATCACTTACCGAGATCTGCTTAGGCAGAGTGCCACACCCAGTAATGGGTAAAAGGCGTGATGATATATTTATTTATTATATTTAAATAAATAAAAGCAAATCGCAGTAATATATCATATATTGATATATACTGTGTTGTCAAACATTTCATGTGATATTCCTATTTTTTAAATAGCTATAATATTGAAACATATTTTTCCTATAAATAATAAGTATCTTGAAAGGTTAAGGATTATTTATAAGAATATAGCTGTCTTATAAATTGAAATTGAAAGAACTTGAAAACAAGAAAAATTTTCTACCGCCGTTAAGAATTTTTTTTTGTAAAGAAAATAATCTTAAAAGTATCACTGTTTTTACTTCCTTGTACGACGTAAAGGAAGTATTGTAATCGCGAAAATTTTCGGTTCTCAGATTTCAGTGGAAATACACATTTTGAGTCCATTTTGACTAATTTCGTCTGTACGTACGTATGTATCTCGCATAACTCACAGTGAGCCGTAGAAAATTGAAATTTTATATTTAGGACTGTTATAACATCTAGTTGTGCACCTCCCTTTTTGGTCATTATATAACTTCCGGAAGTGGTACTTTACTTGAAGCCTATAATAGATTTTCATGAAAAACTATATTCAAATATAATTTAAAACTTTCCAAATTTGGTATATAAGACTACTATATCAATGGAAATAACATAATAGATTTTGGTTAAAATACACTAACCGGTAGTGACACATTACATGAAGCTGCTAACAGTTTTCCTTGAAAAAAATGGTATTATTTTAATTTTAGAAATAAATGCTTCAAATAAAAGTTTTAGAGAATTAAATTCTGCGTCTAGCACATTAAGAATTTTTAAATTAGCCTTTTGCATAAGCGAGATATCTAAATTTAAATATTATATATTTTGTGTGTTTTTTTTTAATTAAGTTTGCTATGGATTAGAACAAAAAATAAGAAATATAAGATTTTATGTCAAATATGTGCAATTAAAAAAATATCTATAGTTTAATACGCGTATAAGGAAGTCATGTGGTGTCCACATCAGATTTTTTTAATTAAGTTTGCTATGAATTAGAACAAAAAATAAAAAATAAAAGATTTTATGTCAAATATGTGCAATTAAAAATATCTGATGTGGATACCACATGACTTCCTTGTACACGTATTAAACTATAGATATTTTTTTAATTGCACATATTTGACATTAAATCTTTTATTTTTTGTTCTAATCCATAGCAAACTTAATTTTTTTTTAAATAAAAAAATATATAATATTTAAATTTAGATATCTCGTTTATGCAAAAAGCTAATTTAAAAGTTCTTAATGTGCTAGACGCAGAATTTAATTCTCTAAAACTTTTATTTGCAGCATTCCTTTCTAAAATTAAAATAATACCATTTTTTTCAAGGAAAACTGTTAGCAGCTTCATGTAATGTGCCACTTTCGGTTAGTCTATTTTAACCAAAATCTATTATGTTATTTCCATTGATTTAGTAGTCTTATATATCAAATTTGGAAAGTTTTAAATTATATTTGAATATAGTTTTTCATGAAAATCTATTATAGGCTTCAAGTAAAGTACCACTTCCGGTAGTTGTATAATGACCAAAAAGGGAGGTGCACAACTAGATGTTATAACAGTCCTAAATATAAAGTTTCAATTTTCTACGGCTTACCGTTTTTGAGTTATGCGAGATACGTACGTACAGACGGCATGACGAAATTAGTCAAAATGGATTCAGGGAGGGCCAAAACACCTATTTCCGTTGAAATCTGAGAACCGAAAATTTTCGCGATTACAATACTTCCTTTACTTCGTACAAGGAAGTAAAAATATCTATAGTTTAATACGCGTACAAGGAAGTCATGTGGTGTCCACATCAGATATTTTTTATATAATGTAATTTAAACCACCCTGCATCCTGGAAAAAGCACCACTTCCCACATGCTGTAACAGTTAAACATATACTCCTAGAATGTCAAAACTATGAACAGGCAAGAAATACACACCAAATTATTATTATTATTATTTATGTTACGCTGTACAACAGAAACTTAATCCCAATGACAGTACAGGGTCCGCACTCACCGAGCCGCAGTGTAGTAGTTTATATAATTTTTAGTAAAAAATATAAAATAAACACTTGTTCAGCCTCCAAGTCACCTTATGATGGCATCGTCAGAGACTGGCCAGCACAATTAGTAACCATAGACGCGTTTCACTCTTATTAGAGCTCAGTATGGTATAACCCACTTCTTCACCTAGAAACGCGTCTATGGTTACTAACTGTGCTGGCCAGCCTCTGACGATGCCCTCATAAGGTGACTTGGAGGCTGAATTTTGTGAGACTTAGCGAAGTGTTTATTTTATTAAACCTAGTTTCACCAAGTGTATGGACGGCAATTAATTTTGTCTTTGTTGTTATATAATTTTTAGCTTGTGAAATATTCGAATTCGGGATCTCCGGATTAGAATTCCGTATCGCTATCCACACCACCGTACTGACAGACAAATACCAATCACACTAAAACGTGCACTACAAAACAACTCAGACACTTTAACAAACGTACTTAATTTTCTAAAAGGCACTGACACATTTAATCTAATTTAAATAAATATATATCAAATCCTGTAAATAAAAAAATAACCACTTTTCTCCAGCCGTATAATACGTGTAAGTTGAAGGTAGAAAGATTTGAACCCGCGACTATTGCCTCCCGGAGAATCATGCACTTGTTATAAAGAAATTAATTTTGTATTTTTAATTAAACATATGTTGATATTTCACGCTATTTATCATCCCACACAAATTCGCAAATAGCAAAAGGTTATAATAACAAATAATAAAGCGTTCCTAATGAAATTTCATTTCATAAAATAAATCAAGCTACATATGAAACTCCCACGTGAAATACGATCGTATTCCTAACGAAACCGTTCCATAGTTTATCCCTAACTGCTGAATATGGATGTGTGCACAGATTTGAATTTAGTAAAGTTGTACACGACAAAATGCAAAAAAGTATTTCGGTTCACAAACTGTTCAATGAGTTTATGTAAACAGCGCATTTCCATAAATGATATATTGTGCTCCAGGGACACTGCTGTCGCTATTGTCCATCAAACTATTTTTGGATAGTGTCCAGGATATTTTTTAAAGGGTATTTAACTGTCTGGAGCAATTGCAGATCTTGCAAATTGAATTATAAGTTGAATATAACACCAGCTCACAACCGACAAACAATTTTCACCAATATAAATCTACCCCTGTGGCTCCCCCTCCACTAACATCTTTGGGGGCCGTGATTTGAAAGCTGGTAACCGCACTTCACGCAAAAAAATATATCACTTATCGAGATCTGCTTAGGCAGCCACACACAGTAATGGGTAAAAGGCGTGATGATATATTTATTTATATAACACCAGATTTTGATCCCCACAGCCGACAAACAATTTTCACCAATTTAAATCTACCCCTGTGGCTCCCCCTCCACTAATATTTTTGGGGGGCGTGATTTGAAAGCTGGTAACCGCACTTCACGCAAAAAAATATATCACTTATCGAGATCTGCTTAGGCAGAGTGCCACACACAGTAATGGGTAAAAGGCGTGATGATATATTTATTTATTTATTTATATAACACCAGATTTTGATCCCCACAGCCGACAAACAATTTTCACCAATTTAAATCTACCCCTGTGGCTCTCCCTGTACTAACATATTTGGGGACCGTGATTAGACGGCTGGTAACCTCACTTCACGCGAAAAAAATAAATCACTTACCGAGAACTGCTTAGGCAAAGTGCCATACCTAGTAATGGGTAATAGGCGTGATGATATATTTATGTATTTATTTATATAACACCAGATAACTTTTTGGTGGATGCGCATGCAATTATTTAAAACAAACAGTTTACAAATATAATTGCAGATCTTATTACATATCATTTTTTTGAAATATATTTTTAGATAAATAAATATATCATTACGTCTTTTAACTATTACTGGATGTAGCACTCTGCAGTAGCAGTTTGCAATAAGTGATATACAAAATATTGCAGCTTTTTAAATGTTTTTCTTATGTGCCTGTAAAATTTTACAGGGCTACATACTATAATTACTTAATTACTATAAATACCTACAAAATATAATGTACATAGAATGTGGTAATAAAGGTTGACTATAGAATGAATATGATTTATATTTCAAGGGTTCGTGCTACCCCTATTTTCAATCTATAACTAAGTTTGAGTGGTTCGAATTCCATTACAAATTTTTGCAACCCTGTATTGTAAATATATTTAATTTTATATTTAATTTACTCCCGATTTTATAAAAGACAGAATAAATTTACTTCCAAAATTAAAATAAATGGATGAATGTGATTGAGGGTTTGTTGGGTGATGGAGGATTTTGGGTGTGAGAAATGAGTGAGTTTGTATGGAGGGTGCGTGAATGTGGTTAAAGCGAGTATCGGGTTTCAGGATGAGAATGTAGGACGAGGATTATTAGTGGATGTTCTGTGAATGTTTTAGGGGTTCGTGTTACCCCATTTAAAAGGATATAATGTTATGTATGTATAATAAATGTATTGAAATTAATAATTTATATTAATATAATATATCATCACGTCTTTTACCCATTACTGGTTGTGACACTCTGCCTAAACAGATCTCGGTAAGTGATATATTTTTTCGCGTGAAGTGCGGTTGTCAAATCAGGGCCCACAAAGATATTAGTGGAGGAGGAGCCACAGGGGTAGATTTAAATTGGTGAAAATTGTTTGTCGGCTGTGGGGATCGAACCAGGGTTCTCAAGATCCATAGGCCGACTCGATACCACTGAGCCACCTACCCCATTTAATAATTTAATAATTTCAAAACAATTTTATTTATTTTATGGAATATATAACATTACTTTGAAGAGTCTGTTATTTGAGTGAATAAATTTAATGAACTTTGAAGGTAAATTAATTGTCAGCCATAACTGAATAAATAAATAAATAAGTTTGTAACGAACAAAACAATTGGGGCAACAACAACATAATAAATTTATGTAAGTTACAGGAAATATTGAAAGCTCTCAATAATAGAATATTTTAGCATATTCAAACGTTAAGACCCATAAATATCTTGGTAAAAAGCTCAACGTGTGCTTTTGACATATTTGGCCTGGGGAAGCATAGCTTTTCCGGCCCTTTTACGTTCTGTTCTGCTCCTTTACACACTTTTACTTCAACGAGTCAATCAACTTTTTTTGAGCGGAAAATTATGTGAAATTGAAATGCGAGTCCATCTGGCTAATACGTTGTTATTACCCTTATTTTCATCCCCATTTTTCACCGGAGGATACTGTAATTGCTATAAATAATTACATACTTTTTAATATACGCACATAAAGAGATTCTCGTGGGATGTCATAAATACAATTAAATTGTATTCATTTCTTTAATAATGTCGTAACAACAAACTTCCTAATAACAAACAAAAAATAACACATTTAAAAATGGAGTCAGACGGCTTGATTCTCACAATTACTTTTTTTCAATTACTTCATACAATAACAACAAAGACAAAATTAATTGTCATTCATGCACTTGGTGAGACTAGGTATAATAAAAAATATTAAATAAAACTCTAGGCAAAGTCTCACAAAATTCAGCCTCCGAGTCACCTTATGAGGGCATCGTCGGAGGCCGACCAGCACAGTTAGTAACCAGACAATTAATTTTGTCTTTGTTGTTATTTAAATTGCTTGCGTAGCTTTTCATTTTTTTCGGTAGATGGCATTAATGGTTCGACAGAACTTCTCATATCATCTTACCGTTTGTTAGAGATCTTTTTCTCTGCTGGCACAGTTCTTCGTCACCAGCTTCTTCACATGAACTTTGTTCTAGGTGAAGAAGTGAGTTATACCATGCTGATGAGCTCTAACAAGAGCGAAACGCGTCCATGGTTACTAACTGTGCTGGCCGGCCTCCGACGATGCCCTCATAAGGTGACTCGGAGGCTGAATTTTGTGAGACTTTGCCTAGAGTTTTATTTAATGTTTTTATTTTACTTCATACAATCTTTAAGGTATGTTAGGCAATTACATTTATTAAAAACTTTGTTAGTAGATTGAAATGTACGACCTCTGCAATTACAGATCCTAGTAGATATAGTTTATAGTAAAGTGTAGTTAGAATTATGATAAAAAAATCATGTTCAGGGAAGCAAATCATAAATAAATATAAATATATCATCACGCCTTTTACCCATTACTGGATGTGGCACTCTACTGAAGCAGATATCGGTAAGTGATATATTTCTTCGCGTGAAGTGCAGTTACCAGCCATCAAATCACGGTCCCCAAAGATGTTAATGGAGAGAGAGCCACAGGGGTAGATTTAAATTGGTGAAAATTGTTTGTTGTCTGTGGGGATCGAACCAGGGTTCTCAAGATCCACCACTGAGCCACCTATCCCATAGAATATTAATTTAAGTTCAATAAATGATTTAAAAGCTCGTGGTACAATTTTATGTAGTAAACATTTATGATTTATTTAGAAAATGAGATGTGAAAAATTGAGGGTTGAAGCAGGGTGGTAAATAAATCAAAATATCCGTATCGATGTTCCATTATTTTGATAAGAAATGACAATTTATTTTTCAGTGCGTCACCGATAATAAAATCAATTCCAAAATGATAAATAAATTTTAAAAGTTTTAATTAAAAAAAATGTATTTTTATATGTAGCTTACTTAAAAAAATAAATAAATATATCATCACGCTTTTTACCCATTACTGGATGTGGCACTCTGCCTAAGCAGATCTCGGTAAGTGATATATTTTTTCGCGTGAAGTGCGGTTGTCAGCCGTCAAATCACGGCCCCCATACAAACTAAACTACTCATATTATATTTGTATTCAAGATATTTATTTTTGTAATAACATGGCATGAAGGTAGCTATCTAACGAGCTTGTTTTTTCGCGTGAAGTGCCGTCAAATCACGGCCCCCAAAGATGTTAGTGGAGGGGGAGATATAGTGGTAGATTTAATTTGGTGAAATTTGTTTGTCGGCTGTGGGAATCGAACCAGGGTTCTCAAGATACCAATGAGCCACCTACCCCATTAAAATCATGACTGTAATATTTCAGTAAAAACTTTGTGAAATACAGTTAAGAGTTTTAAATTGGTAAAACTCAATTTTTAAAGTCCATAAGTCAATCGGAAAATAATTATCTTTTCGTTTGATTTCAAAGCATCGATCCGTGTTTTAATTTGCATAATCTGCGTGGTACTTACGTTGGAGTTTGTAACAGGCTGTTAGGGTTCAAATCACGCGCAGCGAATATATTATACCGGCCAGGTTCTACCCCTAGAATTCATATCATTACTTACTACTGTAATTAATTCGGTTTGCTTCACTGCCATTTAGATTGAAGTTAGTTCTAACTTACAAAAATATTTATTAGACTTACAATTGTGGATTTGAGAACTCGGGTTCGATTCCCGCAGTCGACAAACTATTTTCAATACGTTAAAACTACCCCTGTGGCTTCTCTTCTACTTATATATATATTTAAAAATAGAGGCAGACTATTAATTTATGAATCCGGGTTTGATTCTAACAGGCGACAAACAATTTTCAACACATTAAAATTACCCCTGTGGCTCCTCTCTCCACTAATATCTTTGGGGACCGTGATTTGAAGGCTGGTAACCGCACTTCACGCGTATAAATATATCCCTTACTGAAATTTGTTTCGCCAAAGTGCTACATTCAGAAATAGGTAAAAGGCGTGATGATATATTTGTTTAAGGTATAGTTATGTAAAATAATAGATAAAAAATGAGGTAACAAGGTTTGTATTTCTCTTGCTCGTGGAGTGAATGTTCTAGCTGAAAGTCTCCATTAATAATTTGTGGTTGGATCAATTATTTTTACATTTATTCATGAATTTTTTTTGTAATTTTAAACCCAGGACAAAGTTATAAAGAAGAATTCAAACTAATGAGAAAAAGAAAGATAAACAAGTTGTGTTATTTTTTAATTAAAATTTGTTTCTGTTGATTAGTTTCATTTGGTTTGTAGATTTATTCTTAATTCTGTCCTCAAAATTATGTGATTTTAGAACTTGCATTGCAATCGTGACAAACTCAAATCACTTTTAACCAACAATTAATTGATTTATAACTCAAAATCCAAACTTAAATATTGCACAGGTTTTTTTTAGAGCAAAAATTCTGCGCCATGGCAAGAATTGCTACATTAATTTCAGTTGGTGATATAAAATTCAAATGTAAAATAAATAAATAAAAAATATATATATCATCACGACTTTTACCCATTCCTGGGTGTGGCACTCTGCCGTAAACAGATCTCAGTAAGTGATATATTTCTTCGCGTCAAATGCGGTTACCAGTCGTCAAATCACAGCTCTTAAAGATGTTAGTGGAGAGGGAGCCACAGGGGTAGATTTAAATTGGTGAAAATTGTTTGTCACCTGTGAGAATCGGATCAGGGTTTTCAAGATCCACCACTGAGCCACCTACCCCATAAAATTCAAATGTTAATGTCTAAAATTACTCCTTTAAAAAACATGTACAGTTAGTAAACTTTAATTCCTCTCGGTCTGACCTATACAATTAATTCTTTATATATTCCAGTAAATATTAACAACAAAATATATTTATAAGTAGTTTATCACGTTCTAAGAACAACACTTAATGAAATCTGGATCAGAAAACGTTTCAATGAAAATTTAATATCACCTGGAAACTCTGAGAAAGAGAAAGTTACACAATATAAACTTCCTAAGAAAATATAAGTTTACTTTCACGTCAATCTATTGTGAAATATGTACACGTTAAGCACATAAGCTTCTTTGAAATTAAAAATGAATATTTGTTTTTAAATAATAAATAATGTCAACCAACAAAAATATTGGTCACTCATCATTAAAGCCCGGATTTTTAGGTAATTGCCTAGATTCAAATTTTAATATACTTCAGGCAATTTCGTTTCTCTATACATAGGTAACATGTTTACGTTTAATGGAAGGTTTTTTTTCGTGCCGTAGAGCCTATTTTTTCTATATTTTGGTTATTGTGCCTATTTTACCTTATACAGCCTATTTTGCTTATTTTTGTTGCCTATTCTAACTTTTATTGAGCAGACAAGGTTTATCATCTACTTCGTTGACTAATTCAGCACCCGACAAAGTGTTTCAACCTAACCTATGTTATAATATTTAAAGTACTTTAATCAAGTTTTTGTGTGTGAATTTAAAATGCCGAAAGAAAAAACGTTTTTTAGTCAAAATTTTACGTGGCAATTCAATTGTCTTTGCCATTAATCAATGGAGCTGAGGTAACTTTAGACGATATATATATATATGGCTAAATATAAAAACGCTCCTGTCACATTTCGTGATGTCGAACGAAGTTTTCAACTTCAAGTTCTGACAGACCGAAGACAGTCCCTTTCCGAAAATTTTATGTAGCAATTGCTCGTAATATTTTATGAATTAAAGTATACTACATAATTTGAATTTGCATAATAGTTAATAAAAAGAGAACCCTACATTATTATTTTTCAGATTGCGTTAATTTTTGTTTAAATTGATTATTTTTTTCTAATGAAAAGTAGATACGTGTACCAATTAGAAAAAGGATTCGTTTATTTTTTTAAAACAAATTATTTACATTTAGGCTGCCTAAAATCCCGCCTATTTTAGAGTAATTACCAGCCTATATGCCTGCTTATATGGGTGTTTTTAGGAGCCTAAATATCCGGGCTTTACTCATCATATTATTTTTGAATGGTTTCCTACAATTTACTTGAATATATCAATAATTATTGTATTATTCTTTATTGACAGTTGTAAAAAAAATGTTGTTTGTATTTCGCGAGCGAAATTCTTGTTCGAATGATTTTTTTTGTCTCAACCTGCGGTCTCAACTAAAAGAAACAGTCTCACACGCAGCAAAAAAATACTCATTTTGTGTAGATAATACATTCACGCAACAAACCTTTCAGTCATATTCATCCATTTATTCTTAAATCATGCATATAGTTCTTCACCCACAATCTTTCATTCAACATACGTTCTATATATCCAAACCATCTCAGTACATTATTTAATAAGAAAATATAAAACTAAACACTTGTCTAAGTCTCACAAAATTCAGCCTCCAAGCCAACTTATGAGGTCCTCGTCAGAGGCTGGCCAGCACAGTTAGTAACCATAGACGCGTTTCGCTCTTATTAGAGCTCATCAGTATGGTATATATACAGGGTGTTTCAGGACTAGTGTAACAAACTTTAACAGCTTATTCCTGAGGTTATTTTGAGCCAAAAATGTCATATAAACATAGGTCCTTTTCCTTCTAGTTACCAAAATACAAGAGGTTGAAGTTCTATAAATAACACGACATTTTCAAATTTTTGTAATCAAGATACTTTCGGAAAACAAGAATTTTATTGAAAAGTCATACCTTATTTGTCTTAATTAAAAATTGTTGTACTTTTGATTGTATTATTGTTTCATAATGGATGGTTATAGTACTGCTGAATATGCAGATATGATTTGTATTTATGGATTATGTAATGGTAATGCCCGTTATGCGTCCAGAGAATACCAAGACAGATATCTAAATAGACGCCAACTTTCCCATCCCCTATATGCGCGAAATTTTGTTTTCCGAAAGTATCTTGATTACAAAAATTTGAAAATTTCGTGTTATTTATAGAACTTCAACCTCTTGTATTTTGGTAACTAGAAGGAATAGGACCTATGTTCATATGACATTTTTGGCTCAAAATGACCTCAGGAATAAGCTGTTAAAGTTTGTTACACTAGTCCTGAAACACCCTGTATATATATATATAGGGTGTTTCACAGCTTAGAGCAAAAAATTTAAGGGTATATTCTGTACGACGTGCTGATCATGAAACAAAAAGATTTTTTTTAAAATTAGAAAAATTAAGGGTTGTTGTAGTACTGAACTGGATTCGCTTTCCTATTAAACACAAACAATGAAGTAGGTATCAACTACGAAAGAATAATTACACAATTCAATTATTAGCAATTATTTATAATAGACTTTTATTTAATTAATAACTTTAACATAATCATCCACCCAGTGGCAGTGGCAACGAAACATGGGACTGGGAAATATGGAAAATAGTTTTGCGATTTAAAAAAACATTATTTTTGTTTCATGATCAGCATGTCGTTCAGAATATACCCTTTAATTTTTTGCTCTAAGTTGTGAAACACCTATATATATATATATATATATATATATATATATATATATATATATATATATATATTATTTAATAATTACACATTTTAGAAAATTCATTTAGTTTATTTTGTTCTTCTGCACAATAAAAAGTTAATCCCAATTACAGTAGCTTATAGTGGAATCAGAACAACTCAGACATAATATTTTTTTATATAAATTGAAGAGATTTGACCGGACAATCTTTTACTTTTTAATTAGTAAATCTCCTGAGCTACGATTGGCTGTTATTAGAAGATTCGTTTATGTTTCTCCAGAATTTAAATAGCTAAAGTCTGACAAATAGTAGGTAACTTATTTATGGAAGCCATGTAGAAGTTTCCTGCATATATCCTGCTCAATCGGCTAAAGAAATCGTTGTATTTTCTGCAGCTCAATGCTTTGTTTTTTTTCAGATTTATTTTTTATTTCAACTTTACAGTTCTTTCATATTTGTGAAATAACCACTGAAATAAAATATTGAATTTAGGGGATTTTCAAACTATCCATTTCTAGTGATTTATTCGATTGTAGAGCTATCTGTTAAGCAGAAGGAATATCTACGTAAATGTTTATATTTCCAAGTAGGCCATATTCAAATTTCGTGATGACACGTGTCACGTTGTTTCGCATAAAGTTAAATTTGATATGTTTTAGATGACAAACAAATAATGAATCTTTTGATGTTGTGTTTTCTGTCTCTGCTCGTTATTTAATTTGATATTTTTACAGAAACAAGATACATAATTAAATTAATTTCACGTAGACTGTATTAGGTATAGTCCGCCAAGTAAACTTTGATAGTTGAAGGGATAAGTAACTGTCAGGTCTAATGTATTTGATAGATTAATAAACATTATAATATAGGACATACGAGCTTTTAGTTGGTCGAAATTAGATTTCGGTGTTACTCTATAATCTGGCTTACTCCTTCTCCATTATTCGGAACAGAAACTTTACTGTTTTCAGTCGTAGCTCAGCAGATAGAACTTACGCCGAACAAGACTTACATTAAAAAAATATGATTCCGATTTCATTATAAGCTACTGTCATTGGAAAATTCCTGGTGTGCCGAGAAACAAATAAATAATAGCTATTGATGAAACTAGTAACGAAATGAAGGTTATTAAATTACGCATGTGAAATTTGCAGAACGAGGCGTAGCCGAGTTATGTAAACACATAAGTAAGGTAATAACCTATTTCCTTACTAGTTTCATACAATATTTTTTCTACTTCCGTTCTAATAAATACGAAAGAGCGTTTTTGATATTATGAAATTTTGACATATTAATGACAGTTATAAATTCAAATAATAAAAGAATAACACATCAGAATTCGTCTACCAAGATATCTGTTGCTATGTTACCTCATTATTTCACTAATTAAATAATGCAGTTCATTACCCAACTCAAATAAGTGAAATAAAACGTCTATTTCCTACCGAAAATAGAAAAATATATTAAAGTGAACCAGGTGCGTAACATCTATTTGAAACAAAAAATATTGTTATTCTGAATAAAACATGAATCTTACTTAACTCTTAGATAGAAATAATTAGTACACTTTTAATAGATTAATGCGACATGTTATTTAACTTTTAATATTTGAATTAATTTTATTTAATTTGCTACATGTTCATTAACAAAGTAATTGTTTAGTAATGAAACTGTAAACTATAACTTTTGAATTGACTAGAAAATGGCCGCAGATCAAAGACGAAACGTTGTCCAACGTTTAATGTTTAAATAAACATAATCCAAATGTCAAATTGTTGGTTTTTATTGATTTGCTCTACGGTTAAAACTATTTCAAGGTAATTGAATTCCTGCTGAACGCATCAGGACGCCATTTCAATTTTAATAAGACATAAAATATTACTGATTATGTCCCAAATTAGAATCCAATTCAAGTTAAAATTTATAAACTACCACACTGCGACTCGATGAGTCCGGATCCTTTACTATATTTGCAGTAGCAAATCTCGATAAATAATATATTTATATACATGAAATGCGGTTGCCAGTCGTCAAGTCAAGGCCCCTAAAGATGTTAGTAAAGGGCGAGTCACAGGGGTAGTTTTAACGTGGTGAAAATTGTTTGCCGGCTATGGGAATCGAACACATGTTCTCAAATCCACTGGCCGACTCGATACCACTGAGTCACCTATCCCATTGAAAATATTGGAATGAATTTTAAAACATTAAATTTATTTAGTTTTAAAATTGTCATGTGCAAATAAAATAAAAATTTACTAAGAAATCAAATAAATAATTAAATATATCATCACGCCTTTTACCCAGTACTGGGTGTGGCACTCTGCCAAACCAGATCTCGGTAAGTGAAATATAAAAGTAAGATATAAAATAAATATGTAAATTCATTGCATGTTTAATTTAATATAATTTGATTCTAAAAGATCAGAGTTCAGTTGACAATTAGACGCATGATTTATTTTAAAATACGAATAAATTTATATTTATTTAGTTAAAGTATGTTAGCTACTTGAACTTGAAACAATAAATAAAGTTAAAATCATCCCTGAATGTATATAATTCGTTAAAATTGGAAAATTGGGAAGCAGCGACCCCTGTATTATTTCAAAACGTGCAGAATGAAACAACGTAGCAATTCTCCAGCTACACTGAAAATATTTCCTCGCAATCTGCCTCGGGTAACTTGGAGTAAAACCGGAGTCGTCCGGAGTCGCTCCGGAATGAGAACAAGGCAGGCAGCCTACGTAATTTTAACTGAATTACGCTTACATTCACATTTAACATCGATTTCTAAAAGCCCTGCAAAAACACTCACGGCCCAAAATCTCGGTGGGTATTTTCAAGATACCAACGCACGCTCATGAATATTTTATTTCGGAGGTAATATATTTTTATTTAGGATTTGTACATGTATTTGTTCTTTAAAACATTTAATTCTGCAGACTTTCAAATAAATTTGTAAAAAGAAATTTAAAGAAATTTATTAGAATTACAATTCAAAAAAGTTATAGCTTATACTATTTTATTTACTTATTTATTTTACCCAATATGGTATTTCATATAATTTAGTAACGGCATTGATCAAGATCTGGGATTGCAGATCAATCACACTCGTAATTCTGAAATAAATGCGTACTGATATATATATATATATATATATTAATTATTTCGTAAATATTACAAATACATATTTACCGAGATCTGCGCTTGCAGATCTGCTATATTTAATAGTAAGCAAGAGAGGAGTGATATAGTATGTTATGCATCAAGGGAGGGAAACAAGAGATTATTATAAAAATTAAACAAGATATGAAATTGCGCTCAACGGCATTGAATTCCCCGTGTCCGAATTGACTTATAAGCAAAGTTTCATGCAATTTTAAGCAATTTCATTTTTTTAATTATTTCCTAAGGGGTACCCCTTTGGTTTTTTCAGATTTTAATTCAATTTTCCCGAAAATCCTTAATCGTAGGATTATTGTAGCGAAAATTTACATACATATGTATTTTGACCCACTGAATCCAATGGAAAAATGTTCAAGTGCATATGTCTTCTACTTTTCGAGCAAATGTTAAAAAACTGGTTTTTGCCATTTTTTTGGCGAAAATTTGAAGAAAATAAAAAAGGCTAAAAATTAGCTTAAATGTTAATTGAAGCACGGGAAATTCAATGGCGTTGATCGCAACTTCATATTTAGCTTAGATTTTAAGATATAGCTTCGGAAAAGTAGAAAATCTCAAAAAAATGAAGAATCTTGATTTTCCGGAGCGTATATCTCAAAAATTAAACAAGATATGAAATTGCGCTCAACGGCATTGAATTCCCCGTGTCCGAATTGACTTTTCAGATTTTAATTCGAACCTTCGGCCCTCGCTTACGTCTCGGTTTGCCAACTTCAATCGCGCCCTCCCGTGAAGCATATTATACTTTTTGTAACAAGTGCCCAAAAATTACCGTCTTATCGGGACAAATGTCAAATATGGGTTGCGTAACTAGTTACCTAGGAAACTCCGCAAACAGCTAATAATCGTAGTCTCTAGGGAAAGAAACATCTCTCTAGGGAGAGAAACATGCTACCTAGGGAGAGAAACATATTGTTTCTCTCCCTAGAGGAGAAAAGCAGTGTTTTTCTCTCTAAAATTAGGGAATAAGAACGTGTTTCTTGTGCATGTGTTACGAAAAGATATTAATTAATTATTTTAATTTAGATTGTTATAAATTTATCAAACCGAATCCACCAAAATTAATAATTAAGAATAATTAGAAAGAAATAGAACTAGTACTATATTATAATTAATTTTATTAATTTTCACCAAATTAAATCTACCCCTGTGGATCCCCTACCACTAATATCTATAGAGGCCGTGATTTGACGGCTGGTAACGGCACTTCACGCGAAAAAATATATCACTTACCCTGGTTCGATCCCCACAGCCGACAAACAATTTTCACCAATTTAAATCTACCCCTGTGGCTCCCCTTTCACTAATATCTTTGATGGCCGTAATTTAACGACAAGTAACCGCACTTCACACGAAAAAATATATAACTTACCGAGATCTGCCTAGGCAGAGTGCCACATCCAGTAATGGGTAAAAGGCGTGATGATATATTCATATTTATTTTTTTACTTACCGAGATCTGCCTAGGCAGAGTGCCACACCCAGTAATAGGTAAAAGGCGAGATGATACATTCATATTTATTTATTACACTAGTATTAAAGCACCCATAGATGGTTATAAATATTAACAAGACATAAAGATTATTTATTTTGTTACTTTGCACAACAAGAATTTAATCTCAATTACAGTAACTTGTACTTGAATCCGAACCACTCGTATTCTTTAGATGTTAAGTTCAAGTTAGCAAGATTTGAACGTACGACTTTTTTCTTCAGGCTCAAGTTTTATCATTATTTTATATTTGTATTTATTTGTTTTGTAAAGTTAATCTACCTGAACAATTACAATTAAATAATACAAGTTGCAGGCTTAAGGGGTAAGGCCACTCTAAAATTTTTTTAAAATGATTTTTTTTTATTTGCTTAAATTGCAGTTTAAACCCTTAGGAATAAGGGACAATTAATTTAAATGCCGCGCGGAAGTATTTCGGAGGGAAAAAAAGCATATATCTATTAGTACTAGTATTTATATTTATATATATATATATATATATTAGGGTGGTCCTTAATATGGATATTTTCGAATTTCTTTTTTCCCAGGAGTTCAAATGCTTCCAAATTGATAAAAAAAAAAATTCTGAAAGTTTGAGCTCTTAATATTAACTTTAAGATAGTCCGCGCTCCAACCTAAGTTTCTTATGGAAATAACATGGGAAAAATTCCATTTCTTTTTTAGAATTTTATAACTCAGCGACAAATGAATCAAAAGTAATAATTCGCTTCATGTCTTATTGTAAATTTGACGCTCTACAAAAAAGGTTTCTTATACTTTTTCGTTAAATCTATTGGCTCAAGAGTTATTTGAGCTCAAAGTTTAATTATTATATAATTATTAATAATATCAAGTATAATTATTAAGTAAATACTTATTTTATAAAATATATCAAATTTTTGTTGTAAAATTTTTATTTATGATAGAAAAAATCAAATACAATGTTATTCTTGGAATTGTGATTAATATGTGTGATTTTTCAATTAATAAAACAGATAGTTTTCTGATTTTCAAGATAAAAAAATGAAAGTACAGGTGAAATATGATACCCTTCGGATAATTAGCCTTAATCTATTTTCATATTTTCAATTATTGCAGATTTTTGAGTATCAGCATAATATTGCTTATATTCTGATAAAAATTTACTTAATAATTATACTTGATATTATTAATAATTATATAATAATTAAACTTTGAGCTCGAATAACTCTTGAGCCAATAGATTTAACGAAAAAGTATAAGAAACCTTTTTTGTAGAGCGTCAAATTTACAATAAGACATGAAGCGAATTATTACTTTTGATTCATTTGTCGCTGAGTTACAAAATTCTAAAAAAGAAATGGAATTTTTCCCATGTTATTTTCATAAGAAACTTAGGTTGGAGCGTGGACTATCTTAAAGTTAATATTAAGAGCTCAAACTTTCAGAGAATTTTTTTTTATCAATTTGGAAGCATTTGAGCTCCTGGGAGTAAAGAAATTCGAAAATATCCATATTAAGGACCACCCTAATATATATATATATATATATATATATATATATATATATATATATATATATATATGACTCGAAACTTTAAACGCGTTTTTCTCGAAATCATATTTTCAAAATCGGGCGAAAAGAAATCTGAAATACTAATTGATGGATCGTGCTGAATCTTTTTATTTCTTATTCTAGATATAAAATACTCAAAAACTACGTGGGCTTTATTTTTTAAAGTGCTTCATTCGTTTTTTATGGTCGTTTTTATACAGAAATTTAGTCCCGAATAATGAACTTTTTTTTCAAACGTGCGCCATTTTGTTAAAAATCTAAATTTTCAAAATCCAGCCCGTAGTTTTTTAGAGTATACATCAGAGATTAAGAAAACTTATCCCTTTTTGATCCAGGTCTATTGCTGTTCCCGGAATATTTTCGCCCGATTTGCCCTACGCGCCGAGAGGAGTCGCCATTTTTTTAAATTTCTGAAGACAATTTTGAATATTTTCTTTAGAACAAATTTTTAAATAAAGTTTAAAGAGCACTAAATAAAGATACAAAAACAGTTCTTACGCAGCACGTTTAGATTTCTTTAAAAAAATCTTGAAAATTGCCCTTTTTTTTCTTGTCTAGAGTGGCCTTACCCCTTGTCTTTTATGCAGTTCATTTAGTTTCACAATTAAAAATTCCGTTTCTCCGATTTTATCAAATCCCAACAAGGTATCATTCAATTATTCATAGAATAACAACCTTTGTTTATAAAACATAGCCAACTGAACAATACTACCCCGAAATACAACCTCTCCTATATTCATAGTCAGAAATCGAAGTTGAATACGATGTTAGCAGAGGTAGAAACTGTCGATCGTCGAATTTTTGCTAACTTTGTTTCCGCTGAAATATTCGTTTCCGATTCCTGTGCCTACTTCGATGCCTGAAGATGCTGACGTCAGAAATCTTTCTATATATTTTTAGATCTTTATTTTATTGGATAATTCTTGGTTTTTATTGATTTTGCTCTACGGTTTAAACTATTTCAAGGTAATTGAATTCCTGCTGAACGCATCAGGACGCCATTTCAATTTTAATAAGACATAAAATATTACTGATTATGTCTTAAATATTTCTATCGTATTTGCAGCGCCTCCACCAAAAGATGATTAATTTATTGCAAATTTGTATTTATTGAGAGAAGAAAAACAGAGGCATGACAAAAACACTGTTAGGTTTGTACTGTTATGTACTTCTACTTTAATAATTAAGGATAATCAGGGCCAACTACTTATACTGATTTTTATCACCAAATATTTCCAATATTTTTACGTAGTCATTTATAACCTATAGCATCTGCAAACACTTAAGGGATTGACGTACAAAAATTAATGAGCGATTAAATGCAAAGTAAAGACCATTCATTTCTCATTTTTTATCCATCAATCATTATTAAATTAATAAATTACAAGAATCCTTTTGACCCAGCTTCAGAAGAAGTATAATGAAGTAAACTCTATTAATGACATTCTAAAATAAGACGATTTTAATAATTATTCATTAGTAACAAAATAAATTATTATTACACGAACAGTTGTCAAATCGCGGCCCCCAAAGATATTAGTGGTGAGGGAGCCACAGGGGTAGATTGGTGATAATTGTTTGTCGGCTGTGGGGATCGAACCAGGGTTCTCAAGATCCACTCGATACCATTGAGCCACCTACCCAATTTAAATGAGACATAAATGGGGTAGGTGGCTCAGTGGTATCGAGTCGGCCTGTGGATCTTGAGAACCCTGGTTCGATCCCACAGCCGACAAATAATTTGCACCAAATTAAAAATCTACCCCTGTGGCTCCCCCTTCACTAATATCTTTGGAGACCGTGATTTGACGACAGGTAACCGAACTTCACGCGGAAAAAAATATATCACTTACCGAGATCTGCTTAGGCAGAGTGCCACACCCAGTAATGGGTAAAAGGCGTCATGATATATTTATATTTATATCATTAAAATTAAAACAGAGCAAATGTATCAGAAATTGCGACAAATATTGCTATAGCAACAAAACGAATAAAGGAAACAATGAAATAAAAGAAAGGATTATCAATCATACTAGACGAAAAACAAAATTAATTAATGTTATACGACGGGTTTGTTTTGTTTTTTTCAAATGGATGTTGACAGCTTTCGTATAAATTGATTTATTATTGTGATACTTATTGCAACAATAATTCAAAAATATTCCAGATAATGACACTGGAATTGACAGAAAAGATTGATACTTTATTGCTTTTAAAAGTAAATAAAAAAATAAATAAATGAACTTTCTGTAGCCTATTGTTATGTATATAGAACAATATATTTAACAATTTAATATATTCTTCCCTAACTATCTCAAACTTTAAGTTACCTATCAACTCTATAAACACTTGATTAAATAACTTATTTGTGGGTAAAATATAAACTAAACACTTGGCAAAGTCTTACAAAATTCAGCCTACAAGTCACCTTATGAGGGCATCGTCAGAGGCTGGCCAGCACAGTTAGTAACCATAGACGCGTTTCGCTCTTATTAGAGCTCATCAGTATGGTATAACTCACTTCTTCACCTAGAATAAAGTTCACGTGAAGAAGCTGGTGACGAAGGACTGTGCCAGCAGAGAATAAGATCTCTAAAAAACGGTAAGTAAGTTCTATCGAATTTTGTGAGACTTAGCCAAGTGTTTAGTTTATATTTTATTAAACCTAGTTTCACCAAGTGTATGGATGACAATTAATTTTGTCTTTGTTGTTACTTATTTGTTGTACTTCGCAGCAACTCAAATAACAATAAAAACTCAGCGACTAATAGAATGATGTTCATCTACAACTGATTTGTTCTCTCTGTCCTTTTATAAATTTAAGAATGCTGTTCAAAACATTTTAAATCAATAATTGCATCTTGCTTATACTATAATTTTTTCTTTATTTCTTTCATTTCACCTACTGGAATATGTATTGTTTTAATGTATTATTTGGCATATTGTTATTATTAATTATTATTTATTATTATTATTTATATATTATTATTTGTCTGTATTTTGTACGACTGTTGGTTGGCATATTATTATTATTATTAATTAGTGTGAACCAGGGTTCGTAAATATCATGATATTTATAATAAATATCAAAATATCTGATATATAGGATATATATCAGATAAATATCACTTTTTGGATATTTATTTTTTAATTTTAGTTTTTGTACCCATTTATTATCACAATAGGAAATACAAAATAAATTATTATTCCTAAATAAAAAATTAACATAGGTAATGAAAAAAAATAAATATACATTGAATGGATACACAAATATTATATAGTACTAAGAATAGTAAGAATATTTAAATAATCCTATATCCTAAATAGGGGCAAATCATCATCTTCTGATGAACTTCCTGAACATAGCGTTGCAGATAGACTCACTTGGCCAAATCCAATCTAAATTAGTTTTTTTTTGTAGTTTCTTTTTGGTTTAAATATTTAAACATAAAAACTAATTTACCGGCATTGTCGTTACCGAGACGATTACGTAATTGAGATTGGACAATGCCAAAAGTGAAAAAATATCGTTCCAGCCCTGCTGTGGTTGCTACAACAGTGTGTAACTGTTCACATAGTTCAATAAATGTACTTTTATTTGGCCACTCTGACTCATTAATAGTTACACTTTTCCACCATATTAAAGGATTTGTATTTCTAAAATGAGTACCAAATAAAAATTTTGGAAATGGTTCAGACTTTGCCGTTAATGACATCACAAATGGCACACAATTTGGATTTATGTCGTTGATGTGAAGTTAGTCAAAAGCTAGTAAAGTAAGAATTATCTTTAGAATATAATTTTAACAGAATTAATGAAAGTAATAATGAGAGGTATACTGTATTTATTATAGACTATTTGATATTTTTATATAATGGATATATATCTTGAAATTGAAAAAAAATAAAAATCGCTGAAACTATGTTTATAAGTTAACTGAAGCACGAGAAAATTAATGCCGTTGACTGCGTTTTTATATCACATTTAGTTTTTGAGATATAGCCTCGGAAAAGTAGAAAAACTGATAAATTCGAAAAATTTCACTTTTCCGAAGGTTATATCTCAAAAACTAAACAAGATATGGAAATGCGCTGAACGGCGTTGAATTCCTTGTGTTCGAATTGACTTATAAGCAAATTTTCATACAATTTTATGCAATTTAATATTTTTAATTATTTCCTAAGGGGTACCCCTTTGGTTTTTTCAGATTTTAATTCAATTTTCCCAAAAATCCTTAATCGTAGGATTATCAAAACGAAAATTTACATACATATGTATTTTGACCCACTGAATCCAGTGGTGCAATCTACAAATGCATATGACTTCTGGTTTTCGAGAAAATGTTAAAAAACCGCTTTTTGCGATTTTTTTGGCGGAAAATAGAAAAAAAATTAAAATCGCTGAAACTATGTTTATAAGTTAACTGAAGCACGAGAAAATTAATGCCGTTGACCGCGTTTTCATATCACATTTAGTTTTCGAGATATAGCCTCGTAAAAGTAGAAAAACTGAAAAATTCGAAAAATTTCACTTTTCCGGAGGCTATATCTCAAAAACTAAACAAGATATGGAAATGCGCTCAACGGCGTTGAATTCCCCGTGTCCGAATTGACTTATAAGCAAATTTTCACACAATTTTAAGCAATTTAATATTTTTAATTATTTCCTAAGGGGTACCCCTTTGGTTTTTTCAGATTTTAATTAAATTTTCCCAAAAATCCTTAATCGTAGGATTATTAAAACGAAAATTTACATACATATGTATTTTGACCCACTGAATCCAGTGGTGCAATTTTCAAATGCATATGACTTCTGGTTTTCGAGAAAATGTTAAAAAACCGCTTTTTGCGATTTTTTTAACGGAAAATTGAAAAAAAATAAAAATCGCTGAAACTATGTTTATAAGTTAACTGAAGCACGAGAAAATTAATACCGTTGAGCGCGTTTTCATATCACATTTAGTTTTTGAGATATAGCCTCGGAAAAGTAGAAAAATTGAAAAATACGAAAAATTTCACTTTTCCGGGGGCTATATCACAAAAACTATTTGATATTTTTATATAATGGATATATATCATTGCAAAAATATGACGATATATATCAAAATAAATATCATGATATATATCGATCGATATATATCTTCGAACCCTGGTGTGAACCTATTATTATTGGTCTGTATTTTGTACGACTGTTGGTTCTCTTTAAATAAATAAATACAAAATTAAAAGTAAAAATTTTGTCTAAAGGTTTGTAGAGTAAAATTATATAAATAAATATATCATCACGCCTTTTACTTATTACTAAGTGTGGCACTCTGCCTAAGCAGATCTCGGTAAGTGATATATTTCTTCGCGTGAAGTGCGGTTACCAGTCGTCAAATCACGGCCCTCAAAGGTGTTAGTGGAGAGAGAGCTACAGGAGTAGATTTAATTAAAATTGTTTGTCGGCTGTGGGGATCGAACCAGGGTTCTCAAGATCCACAGGCCGACTCGATACCACTGAGCCACCTACCCCATGTTTGTAGAGAACTGTAGTTTATCTTTCACCTTATTCCACGTTGTTATATTTTTATTCCCAATAACAGAATAATATTACAAAATTACAGAATAAGAGTACAAAACAGATAAATAATAAAGAATATAATGAACAAATAAAAATAGTTACAAAAATATTACAAGCAGGTACCTATTAGTATTAACAACTTATAATTGTAGAGAAATAAATTTCTTTAAAAAATCTAAACAAATTTAATAAACGAGTATGATACAAAATAGTAAGTATTTAAAGAAATAACATGTATGTATATAGAACAATATAAAATTAAAAATGTAGTTTAAATGTTTGTAGAGAACTGTAGTTTATCTTACACGTTGTTCCACCTTGTTATATTTTCATAATATTTTAATTTAGAATTGTCTCCGTAGATATCTTGTAACTTAATGTAAGCTAACAATGTTTCTTGTTCTGTACCTAGTTAATTTTGAATTGTAAATGCATGACATTACTGTTGAAGTAGTTGAACCGAGGAACGACTTCTGTTCAGCAAACTTAGTAAATATTATATACACAACTGCACTTCTAGATGTAATTGCTGTACTCTGCTTTAAGATTTAGCTAATTAATTTTAACAAGTTTAATTTAATCCTGTCTTATCTTAAAAGCGTTTGAAGATTATAGTCGTTACAGTGGTATACCCTTATATCTATGTGTGTAAAGATAGTGACTTATTTATTAATTTGTTACCCTGCTTTATAAATGAAATATATCAATACAATTTTTACCTATTTTTAGGTGTGACACTTTGCTTTAGTGAGTTTATTTTAACTAGAAACATATATATTTATGGTTAAAAATTTGACTGAAATATAATAGAGTGTTCATATTAAAATGGATCATAGAAAATAAAATACTTTGTTTAAACAATTATGAGAATTAAAAATAAAGTAACACTTGTCTAAGTCTCACAAAATTTCAGCCTCCAAGTCACCTTATGAGGGCATCGTTAGAGGCTGGCCAGCACAGTTAGTAACATAGACGCGTTTCGCTCTTATTAGAGCTCATCAGTATGGTATAACTCACTCCTTCACCTAGAAAAAGGTTCAAGTGAAGGAGCTGTGTGACGAAGAACTGTGCCAGCAGAGCCATCTATATTTACTGTCAAATAAAGCTCTAGATGGTTGCAAATCTCATTCATAATTTTAGATATTTAGGCAGCTGTAATAAATATTTCCAGGCACGTTTTAAATCTGCATTTTAAATTCTTCTAAATATAAAATATTAGCAGTAAATATATTGGCTTTTTAAAATACCTATTAAAAAATCTTGGTAGGTGATATATTTTGGCGCGTGAAATTCTGTAACCAGCCATCAAATCATGGCCCTCAAATATGTAAGAGGAATAAGAGCCACAGAGGTAAAGAAAGAACATTTTTGACAGTTGTAAATAATATAAATAAATAACAACAAAGACACAATTAATTGTCATCCATACACTTGGTGAAACACAAAATTCAGCCTCCAAGTCACGTTATGAGGGCATCGTCAGAGGCTGGCCAACACTGTTAGTAACCATAGACGTAAATAAAGATAAATAAATAAATATATCATCACGCCTTTTATACATTACTGTTTGTGGCACTCTGCCGAAACAGATCTCGGTAAATGATATATTTTTTCGCGTGAAGTGCGGTTATCAGCCGTCAAATCACGGCCCCCATACAAACTAAACTACTCATATTATATTTGTATTCAAGATATTTATTTTTATAATAACATGGCCTGAAGGTAGCTATCTAACGAGCTTGTTTGAACTATCCGCCTACATTCATACCATTTAGTTTATTTATATATAACATTTTACTGTGGTTACACATTTTCCAGAGCTAATGTGATTGTAAAATAAACAATAAACTTAATGTATATATTTATTCAGTCTACCTACAATGTTTATTTTACTCCATAAATAAAATAACGGTATTATTCTTGTAAGTATACTTTAAAATTGTTCCTCCGCCAATAATTTTACATTATTTTCCATCTGTATGGACGGGAAAAACATTGTGTATTTAACATAAACATATCAACAATAATTCGATATTTTGTTTGCCTTTTCACAAGAGTTAAACAAATGTTTGATGCACGAATAATCTCAAATATGTTTTCCAATATTTGCAGAACTCAGATGAATACAAATAAATTCAATTTGCTTCTTGCTGATCTTACCGATCAGCCCGTTCAACTTTCTTTTGAGTTATTTTGCTTTCTTGAGCCCACTTGAAAAAACAATAACCTCAAAATTAATTGTCAGTTAGAAAGAATTCTGATTAGACTTCTTCTTCTTCCTCTGATGGCACTACAGCCCAAATCGGGCCTGGGCCTACCGGACACACCGAGCCGCAGTTTTTACACTGCCGTACTGCCGGTCTTCGTAGTCGAATGCTACATTATTTAAGGCGAATAAGTGACTAGCTTATAGCGCCCGAGTGTGATAAATACATGTAACTGTATTTTTATATTTTACGACAAATCACACATTGTTGACAGGCGGATTCGAACTGACGAACCTTGGTTCGGGTGACGTCACAGTATGTAAAGAGATGTGCCTTAACACGCTCGGCCTCCGTGCCTGATTAGACTAGATGTACGAAACTGATGGTTAAAGAAAATTCGCAATGTTCTGACATAACACTTAATAGCATGCATTAAAAACTCACCTACCCCAATGGGGTAGGTGGCTCAGTGGTATCGAGTCGGGCTGTGGATCTTAAGAACCCTAGTTCGATCCCCACAGCTGACAAACAATTTTCACCAATTTAAATCTACCTCTGTGGCTCCCCCTCCACTAATATCTTTGGGGGCTAGTAGCCGCACTTCACGCAAAAAAATATATTACTTACAGAGATCTGTTTAGGCAGAGTGCCACACCCAGTAATGGGTAAAAGGCGTGATTATATATTTATTTTTATTAAAAACTCAAATGTAAAAACCGATAATATTTTTTGAACTTTAATTGTCCTCAGTACGATGTTTTTAGATATAGTCGCAATATAAATGAGAAATTTTCTAGTTTGTAATTATAGTAAAGAACCCCATTTTATTTCAATGGTTCTTATTCTACTACTGTAATTCTGTTTAAGTTTCTGTTGTGCAGAGTAACATATAAATAAATAAAGTTTATGTTAATTGAATGAAAGTATGATCCTAGTTGAGTATTTATTAAATTCAAGTAGAGATACTTTGAAAAAGACGTTAACGAAAATTGCAAATCGATGCTGAAATAAAAACAACATATAAACGTAGTATCTAACGAAGTTTTCTTCGGAGCTTTTCAATAAAAGAAAATAGCTCAACATAATGCAACAAGTAAAAGCAACGTCTTGAGAAAATGTGATTAAATAATGGCTCTAGTATCGTTAAAAACTCCGTAAGAACTATAATTTTGATTGAATATGACGTTGTCTTTCATGATATATTTTAAATTATATTTTGTAAAATGTAATGAAAAATTATAGTTTTATGTTACAATCACGCCTGCTACACTTTTTGGTGGATGCGTCCGAAATGAAAATTATAACTTATCAGAATTATATATATATAATTTAATATATCAAGACATTTATTTATTATTTTACCATGCTGTAATACGATCTGAAATTGCAGATACAAATAGATTATGATGCAAATAAATTAAGTAGTTATTTATTTTGTATATATTCTCCTTAACAGAATAATTTATTTGTACATTTATGTAACTCTAGCTGTAATGAGCTGTTAGCTCCGCAATTGCAGACCCATACAGACTATATTCGATATATTAATTTATTTAATATAATTAATAATGAGGTAGGTGGCTCAGTGGTATCGAGTCGGCCTGTGGATCTTGATAACCCTGGTTCGATCCCCACAGCCGACAAACAATTTTCACCAGATTAAATCTACTCCTGTGGCTTCTCCTCTACTAATATCTTTGGGGGCCGTGATTTTACGACTGATAACCGCACTTCACGCAAAGAAATATATCACTTACCGAGAGCTGCTCTGGCAGAGTGTCACACCCAGTAATGGGTAAATGGCGTGATGATATATTTATTTATTTTTAATATGAGGTAGGTGGCTCAGTGGTATCGAGTCGGCCTGTGGATCTTGATAACCCTGGTTCGATCCCCACAGCCGACAAACAATTTTCACCAATTTAAATCTACTCCTGTGGCTCCCTCTCCACTAATATCTTTGAAGGCCGTGATTTGACGGCTGGTAACCACACTTCACGCGAAAAAATATATCACTTACCGAGATTTTCTTAGGCAGAGTGTCACACCCAGTAATGGGTAAATGGCGTGTTGATATATTTATTTATTTATTTATTTTTAATAATGAGGTAGGTGGCTCAGTGGTATCGAGTCGGCCTGTGGATCTTGATAACCCTGGTTCGATCCCCACAGCCGACAAACAATTTTCACCAGATTAAATCTACTCCTGTGGCTTCTCCTCTACTAATATCTTTGGGGGCCGTGATTTGACTACTAGTAACCGCACTTCACGCAAAGAAATATATCACTTACCGAGATCTGCCCTGGCAGAGTGTCACACCCAGTAATGAGTTAATGGCGTGATGATATATTTATTTTATTTATTTATATAGTGTAATTAGAATCACTCATATTTTAATCGATATTGAAATTAATAAAGTTTAAGCCACTTACAATGGTAGTTCTGCAGTTGCAGATCTGCTTAATAATTTGTATGTAGTGCTGTATTTACATGTAACAATATTTCAGAAAAGTTGAAAACATGCTAATAATGTGAAAGTTCATTGAAGAGTGTTCTCCCTTGTTAGAAAATGAAATTAATTACTAAACACACGATGTTATACTTTGTCGAACAACTGCGTGGTGTTCCAGGCACTCTCATTAAAAGTTTCTACTTTGTATTGATAATTAGCGCGTCTGTAAATTATCTGCGTTTATTTTATAAACCAGTGATTCGAATAAATGGATTATTTATCTTAATTAAACAAGCCGAATATCTGAAATTTGTATATTTTTATTTATTCAACGAATATTGTTTTGCCTGTACTTGGCACGTGTACAATTATTTCAAATTTAATTAATTTATTTTCACACGAGAAAAGATGCTGAATAATTAATTATTACGTTTCACAAACAGCTACCCAATTTATATTAAAATAAATACAATTTACATTACAAACACCTCTGTCAGCAGGTCAGTCTGAATGTTTAGCTCGACGGTTTCTATTTCCTTTTTACTTCCTTGTACGAAGTAAAGGACGTATTGCAATCGCAAACATTTTCAGTTCTCAGATTTCAGTGGAAATACGCATTTCGGCCCTCCCTGAATCCATTTTGACTAATTTCGTCGTGACGTCTGTACGTATGTACGTACGCCGTAGAAAATTGAAATGTTATATTTAGGTCTATTATAACATCTAGTTGTGCACCTCCCTTTTTGGTCATTATATACCTTCCGGAAGTGGTACTTTACTTGAAGTCTATAATAGATTTTCATGAAAAACTATATTCAAATATAATTTAAAACTTTCCTAATTTGGTATATAAGACTACTATATCAATGAAAATAACATAATAGATTTTGGTTAAAATAGACTAACCAGAAGTGACACATTACATGAAGCTGCTAACAGTTTTCCTTGAAAAAAATGGTATTATTTTAATTTTCGAAATAAATACTGCAAATAAAAGTTTTAGAGAATTAAATTCTGCGTCTAGCACATTAAGAATTTTTAAATTATCCTTTTGCATAAGCAAGTTATCTAAATTTAAATATTATATATTTTAACATAGGGAAAAATCTTTTAGAATTCATATATATATAAATAAAATGGGGCTTCTGGTTTAAATTCTGTATATATTTAAAATTCAAAAAACTCGACGTTTCAGTATTTTAAACAAATACCTTCATCAGGACAGAAATACAAATAAATAACATAAATGACAAGTAAAAAGACAAAATATGTAATTTAAAAAATTATAAATTGTGAATCAATGGAAGCCAGGCTTAGTTTAATTCTAAACCATCACAATTATTAATATTATTTTCCTCCTTACAAATTTCAATAGCTTCTCTGATAAGTCTTCCGGTGAAACAAAACTCCATGTGAATGTGGCAGAGCATACATTGGTCAAACAGGTAGAACTGTTCATACAAGATTATTAGAACACAAGAGAGCCATTCGTCTAAATTATCAAAATAAATCTTCAATTGCTCATCATGCTTTAGAATTTTTACATAAAATTAACTTTGAAGAAACCAAAATTTAAGCGCGACCTACAAGTTTCACCGGAAGACTTATCAGAGAAGCTATTGAAATTTGTAAGGAGGAAAATAATATTAATAATTGTGATGGTTTAGAATTAAACAAAGCCTGGCTTCCATTGATTCACAATTTATAATTTTTTAAATTACATATTTTGTCTTTTTACTTGTCATTTTTATTTATATGTCATTTGTTTATTTTTATGTCATTTATGTTATTTATTTGTATTTCTGTCCTGATGAAGGTATTTGCTTAAAATACCGAAACGTCGAGTTTTTTGAATTTTAAATATATACAGAATTTAAACCAGAAGCCCCCTTTTATTTATATATTATATATTTTGGTTTTTTTAATTAAGTTTGCTATGGATTAGAACAAAAAATAAAAGATTTAATGTCAAATATGTGCAATTAAAAAAATATCTATAGTTTAATACACGTACAAGGAAGTCATGTGGTGTCCACATCTAAATATAGCTAGTAGCTATAGCTGTAGTTTATTTATTTTTATAAGTAATACGTGATTCCTAATTTTAAATTGTCGATTTATTATGTTGAAACGCAAAAACTAACAAAGTGTATACTTCAGTATAGAATTCCTTGCATTTTATTTGCTGTACATATATAATTTCAACAAGATATGAAACGCGGAGCTGAAAAACTTCTGAATCTTATTGGAAATGTATGTTGCATTTAAGAGTTGAAAATCCGTAGCAATACGCTTATATATTCCATTTCACTGCGCGTTTAAGATATATTGAAGTTCTGCTCTCAATTCCATTCCCGATCGTATGTTTATATTATTCAGTATGAATACAACTCGCTTCATAATCGAATTAGACTGCAGACATCCATGCAATATTAACACTAGATTCAACTGAATCTACATTGAACTCGTATGAATACACATAACTGAATAACGTTATTGTACGCTATTCATTCGAAGTAAATACGATTAAAGTATTTGAAGCTGCCCAATTTAATATAATATAAGTGGTTAGTTGTCTAAGAGATTGAAAGCAATTCTGTAATTTTGTAAAGCTAATTTGAAGTTACGGAGTTTGTGTATACGCCTACCTAAGTCTAATGTATTTCAGGAACTGAAAATTGAAATTCCTATCACTTCTGCTAAACCAGAATAATCGTTAGGCTGAAACTGTTTCGTAACTTTGCCAACAATGCTGCTCTCTGCTATTTAAATTGGAAATAGGTCTAAATATTTTGTTTACTGTTTCATTTCTAAATTAAACTGAATTGTTTATCACCCACAGATTGTTTTGGAGGGTGACATTTGTTTGTTTGCTGCTCGGCACAATAGAAACTTTAGACCAATTACAGCAGTTTATAGTGGAATTCGAACCACCCAGACTCGATTGTATTTTTGGGATATAAGATCAAATCAATGGTGATTTGATTACGAAAACTTTTGTTTAGTTGATATAAGCTATATCTTTTGGACTACTACTGTCTGTAAAATGATAGATTTATTAAGTTTTAATTAAATCTGCAATTGTAGATCTTGATGAAACATCATCAGTCCAGCTAAAATGTAGTTAAAAATTAAGTGAATTTGGAGACGAAGAATTTAATTCCGCTGAGCGCATCTTAATAATTTGTTTAGTTTTTTAGATATAGTTTCCGGAAAAGTAGAATTTTTCCTCATATAGTTTTGTACATTTCCAAGGTTATATCTCAAAAACTAAACAAGATATGAAGATACGTTCAACGCCATTGTATTTCTCATGCTTCAATTACCTTACAAACACATTTTCAACGATTTAATTTTTTTTTAAATTTGTTACCAAAATTTTCTTAAAATTCAGTTTTTGTACAATATCTCAAAAGCTATAAGACATATTCACTTAGAGATTTTATCATTGTATTAATCAAGTCAAAATCCATTCGTATGTAAAGTTTTGTTACAATATACCTACGTACGGGAAAGAATTTAAGCCCAAATTAACATAAAATCGAAAAAAACTTAAGGGGTACCCCTTAGGATATTTTCAGAAAATTCAAATCACTTACACGAAGAATTCAATGCCGTTGAGCGCGACTTCATATCTTGTTTAATTTTTAAGATATAGCTTCCGGCAAAATTAAATTCTTCATTTTCTTCTGATTTTGTACTTTTCCGAGGCTATATCTCAAAAACTCATCGAAATATAAAAATGCGCTTAACAGCATTGAATTTCTCGTGCTTAAATAACCTTATAAACATATTTTCAACCAATTTAAATTTTTTCAAATTTCCGTAAAAATTTTCTCAAAAAACGGGGTTTCAACATTTTCTCAAAAGCTAGAAAAGTATGCATTTGAGTATTTTACTACTGGATTCAGTGGGTCAAAGTACATATGTATGTAAATTTTCATTACAATATTCGCACGATTAAGAATTTTAGTCCAAATTGGCCCAAAATCGAAAAAAACCAAAGGGGTACCCCTTAGGAAATTTTCAAAAAATTCAAATCACTTAGAATTAGCTAAAAATTTGCTTATAAGTCAATTCGAACCCGAGGAATTCAATGCCGTTGAGCGCAACTTCATATGATGAATTTTTCATTATATCATTTTGTATATTCTCAATGCTATATTTCAACAACTAATCAAGATATTTGGGTACACAAAAACCCTTAAAATTAAATTATTAATAATTTGTAACACTATTACAGCCTGTCAATTGACAACGAATGTTCATTTTAAATGACAATCGTCAAAAATACTTTTTGGTGGAGGCGCCAATAACTGCCTAGTGATATATGTATACGCGTGAAGTGCGGTTACCAGCTTTCAAATTACGGCCCCCAAAGATGTTAGTGGAGGAAAAGCCACAGGGGTAGATTTAAATTGGTATTTAATATACTAAATAGCAAATCTGCAATTGCAGATCTCAGTACAATATATACTTTTAATAACCAGAACTATTCATCTCAAAACAAAGATATTTAACATTAAAAATAAATTTGATAAAATTATTGCAGTAGCTTCAATTTTACAAGCATTTTTGGGACCGTAATTTGACGACTGGTAGCCGAGCTTTACTCACAGTAATATCTTGGATACCTTGTACATAAAAGAATGAATAAAATTGCGCCCAAATGCCATATTTACTGAATATAAAATTGATAATAAAATCAGACAATATCTAATTAGTATGATTGACAAATTGACAGACAACATATTGGTGGCAGCGTATCACATATCAATGGTAATTATTAAACAATGAACTAATAAGATCTAATTACTAAACATACTAACTAATCTAGTCAAACACTAACACATGTGGATCAACATACATATACTGAATGTACGAATTCCCTGAAGACATATCCATAACATTATCCACGTATACTATGCCCTAAGGTGATTGTCAACTGTTTAGCTTCCAACTTTGACAGCAGTGGCGTACATAAAAATTATAATTAATAATACATAATATTCAATTTGCAAGAATATAATTTTCTATAAAGTATTCGTGTACTAAATAAATTAAATAAATATAAATATATCATCACGCCTTTTACTCATTACTGGGTGTGGCACTCTGCCTAAACAGATCTCGGTAAGTGATATATTTATGCGCGTGAACAGCCGTCAAATCACGTCCCTCCAAGATATTAGTGAAGGGGGAACCACAGGGGTACATTTAAATTGGTGAAAATTGTTTGTCAGCTGTGGGAATCGAACAAGGGTTCTCAAGACCACTGAGCCACCTATACGTGTACTAAATCTAGTCAGTAATTAATTCCTGCTAATCAATAAGTGTAGATCCTGCTTTACAAATACGTAATCAAGAACCAAATTGGTCCGCGATTTCCACTATGTGCATTATTTCCTGGAAATCTGAACACCGATGAAAAACAAACACAAATAAATCTACCTGCAATCCACTGTTTTCATTGGATATCACGGAGGTAATCACAGCAGGAATGATGTCATCAGCAGGTGCATTTTCCACAGATGAAAATAGGTATTAATGATGGTTTATGACGTGCGAAAGGGTTGTTTCCTAGTGGGTTTGTTTTATATTAAATAAGAAAACAAGTTATATGGGGTAGGTGGCTCAGTCGTCTTGAGAACCATGGTTCGATCTCCACAGCCGACAAACAATTTTCACCAATTTAAATCTACCCCTGTGGCACCCTTTCCACTAATATCTTTGGGGGCCGTGATTTGACGGCTGTTCATTTATCACTCACTGAGATCTGCTTATTCAGAGTGCCACACCCAATAATGGATAAAGGGCGTGATAAAACATTTCATCTTCCGCGTTTAAGAAGAAATTATGAACTTAAGGATCCATTTAAAAGGCTATGTCTCATCTTTAATGATTTTGATGATGTAGTAGATATATTACTTCCTTGTACGAAGTAAAGGAAGTATTGTAATCGCGAAAATTTTCGGTTCTCAGATTTCAACGGAAATAGGTATTTTGGCCCTCCCTGAATCTATTTTGACTAATTTCGTCATGCCGTCTGTACGTACGTATGTACGTATGTATGTACGTACGAATGTATCTCGCATAACTCAAAAACGGTAAGCCGTAGAAAATTGAAACTTTATATTTAGGACTGTTATAACATCTAGTTGTGCACCTCCCTTTTTGGTCATTATACAACTACCGGAAGTGGTCCTTTACTTGAAGCCTATAATAGATTTTCATGAAAAACTATATTCAAATATAATTTAAAACTTTCCAAATTTGGAATATAAGACTACTATATCAATGGAAATAACATAATAGATTTTGGTTGAAATAGACTAACCGGAAGTGGCACATTACATGAAGCTGCTAACAGTTTTCCTTGAAAAAAATGGTATTATTTTAATTTTAGAAATGAATGCTGCAAATAAAAGTTTTAGAGAATTAAATTCTGCGTCTAGCACATTAAGAATTTTTAAATTAGCCTTTTGCATCAGCGAGATATCTAAATTTAAATATTATATATTTTTAGTTTTTTTTTAAATTAAGTTTGCTATGGATTAGAACAAAAAATAAAAAATAAAAGATTTTATGTCAAATATATGTGCAATTAAAAAAATATCTATAGTTTAATACGCGTACAAGGAAGTCATGTGGTGTCCACATCAGATTTTTTTACTTTAGTCTTCAACAATTTAAAAATTACTTATATAAGAATGTACATTTACTGTAGTCTATAATTTTATAATTCTGTGTTTAATTTTTGTGATCATGTGTTTATTTATTGTAAGCACGCTGTGCTATTTTTTTTGTATTTGCTTTTTTTAACCTTCCTGTTATTGGGATACTTGTTATCCTGTTGGAAGGTTGTAAATAAATAATTAAATAAATAAATAATATATTTATTTTTATTTTTATTTGTTATATGCTGAAGACATACTTAAAGTGCTAACTGTTATTTGTTGTTACTTCCAGTTAAAGTTTAGCTTAATGTCTTAGTAAATAAACAAATTCAATCAAATTCATTCGCAATTGCAGAGCGATTTCAAAACCAATATTTTCCTGATTAAAGCAACCAAATGTTGCTGCATAATTCAGAGGAACAGAGAATTCTCTTAATTAATTTTCGCGATATTGTGAGTTGGTTCGTGGCCTCAGTACTTCGTGTGACCTAGTTTTTTTTGTTGGGTACGTAAATAAAAGTGTAGACCTTGGCGAGAACACCATCTCGACAATATTATCTGTTTACTGTTTATATTCCAGAAAGGAAATTATACTTTTATTAACTCTATAACTGGCTAATTACTTTTTATTACAATACTTTCTTTTCGTCGAATTATCAATAATTATATATTTGCTGCAGACCAGGATTTACTCTCAGTTACAGTGGCGTATAATTTAAATATACCATGAATTTTATTTATACCACAGCTGCCACCAAAAACTTTCGTAAGTATTTTCATATTTCTGTGAGAGTAACGCCAGAAATAATATAATTTAATTTGTAATTTTTGGAGGAACACTTTTAAATTTGTGTAAAAACTGATGAATGATTTTATATTTGCTGAAACTCAATATAAATCATATTTGAAACTGACATTATTTCACTTTTGCAACAAATAATAATTGCTTCGGCAGAGTGCAACATCCAGTACTGGGTAAAAGGCGTGATGATATATTTACTTATTTTATTTTTAAAAACTACACTTTTATGGTTCATAGTCTACTAGAAACTGTAGGTCCTTCCTAAAGTTCATGCTATGTTATTTAATAGGATGTAGTGTGATGTTATATACAATCGTAGTCCGAGGTAAATATTTGTCAAATAAATGTGATAGATTATTAATATATTTATTTCTTTTTTCATTTGTAATCTGGCCAGAACATTGATTTCCGGATTATTTTTCCGAGTTAATTACAACAACGTATTAATCTGTACAAGTGGAATATGATAGCAAATTATTTTTTTCTACGATTACTATAAAAAGTAGAGATGGGCGAATATCATCCGCGAATAGTCGAATGCCGCGAATATTGACATTATTCGATATTCGAGATTTTCGAATATTAACGTCAGTATAGCGAACATTCGAATACTTCGAATATCGTTCCATATGTTGACCTCAATTTTTGACTATGTTTTTCTTTATCATTTGTACATAAACTTAAAGCTATTAAAATACTTTGAAGTTATTAATAACAAAGATATTTTGTTTCAAAACCATGAAGACGTACTATATTTCAAATTTGTTTTTCGCCAACATCAGCCCGTACGTTTCACCTTAAATTTGAAGTTTTCGTCTTTTTCTTTTTTGTTTGTACTTTTTATTTTATTTTATCTTAACAATTTCATTCAAATAATGAACAGGACATAATTAAATAATTATGAATAATAAATAAATTAACTTTTAGGAGTATTCGAATATTCGCGTAGGTACCTCGAATATTCGAGATCTGATGAATATTCGTATTCGATATTCGAATTCGAGAAATTTTATATTCGCCCATCTCTAATAAAAAGTTGACAATTACGCTCTCATTTGTCATCGTAAAGTTGACATTTTCTGTGGAACAATCGAAGAATATCTTTCTACGCGTCTCCAATGGCAACGCGCGAAAACTATGTTAAATGCGCGCGTTTCCAATGGCAACGCGCGAAAAAGATATTAAATGCGCGCTTATTTCAATAGTTACCAGGAATACAAACAAAACAGAAACTTGTCATATTGACAGTTGACAGAACGAATTTATTTTCAGTACGTATACGTTTTTGAATAATTTGAAGATGCAATCGTAGAAAAAATGATGTGTGTATCACGAGCGTAAAGTGTCTTTGTTCCTCTTACACTATTGCAGCTCTCGCCTTCGACTCCCGCTGCAATTACCGTGTTCGACTAACAAAACATCACCAACACAATTAGAAAAATAATGTAGGTTTTATATTTTGCTTAAAATTATCATAGAATAATATATATATATATATATATATATATATATATATATATATATATATATATATATATATATATATCCATGGCAACTTGTACCAAATAAATAAGACAATAGTATTTCGGATTCCATTATAAGCTACTGTAATTGGATTGAAGTTCCTGTTCTACAGAGCAGCAAATAATTAAATAAATAAATAATTAAATCTCTACTAAACAAGTGAGTGAAAACAGTCTATCGTGAATCAGTCTTTTAATAAACGCAAACAGCGACAACCCTTTGAGCGTCACTATAATTAACACTTCGATTCCGGGTTCCCACCCCTTTCGGCAAGGGTCGCAATTATAAATAGCAACGATTTGCCAACAAGGCTAAAACGAGAACTGTCATGCCATCGACTCTGTTATCACAAATTACATTTAATCAAATATCGATACGAATATGTTTGATTATACTGTGTTTAGAGGTGAGAATTCAGGGTGATTATTACATATTTAATTAGGGTAGAGCAACAATTAATTTTATGTATAGGTGTAACTGCAATTGTGTTAAATGTATTTTTAAACAAGCGCAGGCGATGCTGCCTTCATTTCTTGATAGATTCGTTGTTAGAGAAGTGGGCGTAAGTGAAGATTTACGAAACTGGTGTACAGGAGCGAATGGATGAATGTTTGTTGCGTGATGATGGATTTTGGTTGTGAGGAAAGAAAGAGTTCATGTTAATGTGGACGAAACGAGTATCGTGTGTCAGGATGAGAATGTTAACGGGTTCGTGCTACCCCATTTAATGGAATATAGCCTGATGTTATGTATGTATGTATGTATACCAGCACTATACAATCGTAAGTTATTTGTTTTTTATTCATTCATTTAAACTAATATAAAAACGTAAAATATTATTACTAACAGGTCATAGATTAATTTAAACATTGCTAGTTATAATACTTTTTGTTTTCAAGCAGAAAATAAGTTATGTTTAGAGCCCGAAACATTCGTACAATTAATATACAAAAATGATTCTTTAAGTCTCCTCTGTTCAATATATAAGATTTAAATATAGTAATATAAATGGGATAGGTGGCTCAGTGGTATCGTGTCGACCTGTGGATCTTGAGAACCCTGGTTCGATCCCCACAGGCAACAAATAATTTTCAACAAATTAAATCTACCCCTGTGGCTCCTCCTCCACTAACATCTTTGCGGGTCGTGATTTGACGATTGGTAACCGCACTTCACGCGAAGAAATATATCACTTACCGAAATCTGCTTCGAAAGAAGTGATGATATATTTATTTATTTATTATTTAAGGTGTTTATGATTATGTTAGAAAAGACTATCAAATGAGTGGCACTAAAAATGTTTATTCAAGGTAAACCACCCTTAATTTTGCCAATTTTGAAAATTTTGCGAAGTAATATATCACTTACCGAAATCTGCTTCGAAAGAAGTGATGATATATTTATTTATTTATTATTTAAGGTGTTTATGATTATGTTAGAAAAGATTATCAAATGAGTGGCACTAAAAATGTTTATTCAAGGTAAACCACACTTAATTTTGCGAATTTTGAAATTTTGCGAAGAAATATATCACTTATCGAGATTTGCTTAGGCAGAGTGCCACACTCAGTAATGGGTAGAAGGCGTGATGATATATTTATTTATTTGAAAAAACAATTAAAAAGTCTGTCAATAAAAAATAAAATTCTGGGTACATTTCATTGTTTACTGTATTGCTTAACTTAATTGTCAGACTTTTTTCCTGGAAGGATAATAAAGTTAGAATTTAGTTAACTTTTTGTACGAAGATCATTTGCAGTTCCAATTGGTTTATAAGTTTATTGTTGTAAATATAGTTTGTTTTAGAAATATTCGGTAACTTCTCTTTGTCAATACAAAGCAGATTAAGGTTTATATTCTTTCTTGCTACCTTCTATTCAGTCGGAATTTCCTTTTCTTGTTCTTTAAGCTCCTTTATCCGACAGAATTCGAATAATAAGCTTAATTTACATTCAACTTTTCGTATCAAAGCTTTGCATTACCCAATTATAATTTATTTCTTTTCTTATTTATTTCAAAATATTTTTGTTTGTCTAAACTTATATAACTTTATAATTTTTGTATTTACTTTAAAATTAATTGTTAGTTATAAGATAATTATAAAAGTAGTGGATAAAAATTTTCCACTAATTTTCTTGTTTTTCTTTGTTTTGTGTGTTGTACAAATATATATTTCATTTTAATGGCTCCTTGGGCACAGAAAAAGTTTCTCTACATTTTGATAAATGTATAAAAGACAAACAGGATCACGTGATACTTTATTTTTAATGAGAAAGGAAAGTCTTTCGAATGTCTTTACAATTTAAACGGATATTTGTTCTAAATAATAAAATTTAACAGCAATACTGAAACACTCTTGAAAAACAATCATATATTTATTCCAATATAAACAGAATTTTGTTCGTTTGTAAAGTCAATATTTAAAGGTTAGACTTTGTAATTAATTTTACATATTTAAATAAAAGTAACAGTTTTCTAATTTGGAGGCTATAAATTTATTGATGTACCTATTTGATTTTAAGTTAAAAAATGACTCACCATACCCAGAAATATATAATGTAAGAAACTGAAGACATTTACCTGAAACAGATAAAAATACATTAGATTTTGATTAAATTCAAATAATAAATAAATATAAGACGAGCACGAATTCTTTCAGAAATTTGGAAGTACAATTCTGCTCTAACATAATTATTTGTTAAACTTAAACTCAATTGCATTTTAGCTCTTGTGAAGGAAGGGCGCTAGCCATCCAGCCACAACTGCTGGTATGGTACTAAGAGTTTGATTCCCACAACCGACAAACAATTTTCACCATATTAAAAACTAGCTCTGTGAATTCCCCTCCACTAACATCATTGAAGGCCGTGATTGACGGCTGGTATCCGTATATAAATATATCACTTACCAAGATGTGCTACAGCAGAGTGTCATACCCAGTAATAGATAAAAGTCGTTATTTATATATGATAAACTGGATGCAATTTCTACGCTAGATTTAAGGAACATTGCAATACATCCCGATCGAATGTAGCAAAACATCTAGTAGATTACAATCATAATTGATCAGTTCAAAATTTTACCATTCTTCATAGAGCATATAAACCATTTTTCGTAACACATGCACAAGAAACACGTTCTTATTCCCTAATTTTAGAGAGAGAAACACTGTTTTTCTCCCCTAGGGAGAGAAACATTATGTTTCTCTTCCTAGGAAGCATGTTTCTCTCCCTAGAGAGATGTTTCTCTCCTTAGAAACTACGATTATTAGCTGTTTGCGGTGTTTCCTAAATAACTAGTTAGGCAACGCATATTTGACATTTGTCCCGATAAGGCAGTAATTTTTGTGCTCTTGTTACAAAAAGTATAACATGCTTTACGGGAGGGCGCGATTATCCCTTGTATGAAGTTGGCAAACCTCGACTTCAGCCCTCGCTTACGTCTCGGTTTGCCAACTTCACACGCGGGAATAATCGCTTGTTTCTATCCTTTGATGCATAACATACTATTAGAAGCTTTCTAAATTAAGAAAGACCTGAATACAAGTACAAATTTAATTAATGAGCAACTAGCCCGGATTAATTCCCCATTCATAGAAGCAGTACTAAAGAAAAAATACTAAAATCACCTTTTCCGTACTAACTGTTACTCTGTATTATAAATAAGATCTATTTTGTTAGCATATATTTACTTCTGTAATAAAGTGATATTGTTTAATTTGTAAAACAAAACCAAGTGTTTTTTTATTTTACTTTTATAATTATATTTCACCGAACACCAAAAGCTTCATACAATAAAATTAAAAGGCGTGATGATATACTTATATTTTAATTTGAAACACATAAATCTATTGTGATAAAAAGAGGTTTTATTGGTTATATATCAATAAAATATAATATGTCTCGACCGCAAATAAATTCATATCCACCTCAGCCAGAAACTCAATGTTCCCGTTCTGCACAATATCTCAATCTTTCCGTCTGTGGGACTAAAAGCCTCTGCACGCGTCGTAAAAATGAATCCTTCCCGTGATTTATTCCACATTCCACACCATACATTATTTGAAACAATTTCGGACGAGTCAAATCTCACAGGCGGCATCGGCCGTTGATGGGCGATCCAAGATTTCCCTGGGGAACATACCGTCGGCTCCCGGCAAGTCTCCCCGTCTCGTAAACACGTCCGGAGAGGGAAAATCACCTGCTCTGATTTGTCATATCGTGGTCAACTACGCACCTGCCATGCATACAAACTAGCAAAAATTAGAACAAAAGGTATGACATTCGAAGAACATTCAAATCAGGAATTTACTTTCAAAATAATCCGTCAGTACGGTGGTGTGGATAGCGATACGGAATTCGAATCTCACTCAAGCTAAAAATGACCTATCACACTGGTGATCGGTGAGTGCGAAGCCTGTACTGTAATTGGGATTAAGTTCCTGTTGTACAAATAAATAAATAATGCAGTACGATGGTTCTTTTCGTTCTTATCACTATAGATATGTTGATAAAAGTATAAAATAAACACTTGGCTATGTTTCACAAAATTCAGCCTCCAATTCACCTTATGAGGGCATCGTCAGAGGCTGGCCAGCACAGTTCAGTTAGTAACCATAGACGCGTTTCGCTCTTATTAGAGCTCATCAGTATGGTATAACTCACTTCTTCACCTAGAACAATGTTTATGTGAAGAAGCTGGTGACGAAGAACTGTGCCAGCAGAGAATAAGATCTCTAACAAACTAGTAAGATGACATGAGAAGTTTTGTGGAACTGGTCATGCCATCTACCGAAAAAAAGGGAAAGCTACGCAAAAGCAATTTAAATAACAACAAAGACAAAATTAATTGTCATCCAACACTTGGTGAAACAAGGTTGAATAAAAGTATAAAATAAACACTTGGCTATGTTTCACAAAATTCAGCCTCCAAGTCACCTTATGAGGGCATCGTCAGAGGCTGGCCAGCACAGTTAGTAACCATAGACGCGTTTCGCTCTTATTAGAGCTCATCGGTATGGTATAACTCACTTCTTCACCTAGAACAATGTTTATGTGAAGAAGCTGGTGACGAAGAACTGTGCCAGCAGAGAATAAGATCTCTAACAAACTAGTAAGATGACATGAGAAGTTTTGTGGAACTGGTCATGCCATCTACCGAAAAAAAGGGAAAGCTACGCAATAGTAATTTAAATAACAACAAAGACAAAATTAATTGTCATCCAACACTTGGTGAAACAAGGTTTAATAAAAGTATAAAATAAACACTTGGCTATGTTTCACAAAATTCAGCCTCCAAGTCACCTTATGAGGGCATCGTCAGAGGCTGGCCAGCACAGTTGGTAACCATAGACGCGTTTCGCTCTTATTAGAGCTCATCAGTATGGTATAACTCACTTCTTCACCTAGAACAAAGTTCATGTGAAGAAGCTGGTGACGAAGAACTGTGCCAGCAGAGAATTTTGTGAAACATAGCCAAGTGTTTATTTTATACTTTTATTAAACCTTGTTTCACCAAGTGTTGGATGACAATTAATTTTGTCTTTGTTGTTATTATAGATATGTTGTTACAGAAGTAGATTAATGAAACAGGTGTATTATCTACCTAAAAAGATATTCAAGATTTTTTAAAGAAAGCTTTCATCTTCAAAGTATTTTAGATTTTTTTTTTGAAGGATTAGTACTTCAGAAATACTTGAAGACTGTATTTTTTTCAGAATTTGTTTCTTGTATATAAGTGCTTCAAAAGGATTACAGGATTTTTAAAGGAAACCTACTCCCTTCAATGTTATTTTAAAAATTTGTTTTGAAGGGACTAATATCTGAGAAGTACGTCAAAAATTTGTTATTAAGAAGATTATTTTACAACAATTTTAGATTTATTTGGCAAGATGATTGACTTAAAAAAACATCTGGATCTTTTTAGGAAATAGAAGTAGTTAAGATTTTTGTTGTAAAAAGGTGAATTTTTTTATCAATTGGTTTGAAACCTCTAAAAAATTTATAGAGTCTATGATTATCCTTAAGAATAATAAAATATCAAACTAAACACTTGTCTAAGTCTCACAAATTTGTTACTGTTACTGTTTGTTAGAAATTTTATTCTCGGCTGACACAGTTCTTCGTCATACAGCTTCTTCATGTGAACTTTGTTCTAGGTGAAGGAGTGGGTTATACCATACTGATGAGCTCTAATAAGAGCGAAACGCGTCTATGGTTACTAACAGTACTGGCCAGCTTCTGACGAGGACCTCATAAGGTGACTTGGAGGCTGAATTATGTGAGACTTAGACAAGTGTTTAGTTTGATATATTTTATTATTAAACCTAGTTTGACCAAGTGAGCATTCAAAGACAATTAATTGTGTCTTTGTTGTTTTTTATCTTTAAGAATTATTTGTAAAAAATAAGAGTGTCTTTGAAACACTTCATGATGTAATTCAATACTGTTCTGTGTGTTAAAAAGGGTATCTACGCCACTGGAGTGAAAGATGTAAGAGTGTAGGTAAAGTCAGAAAAGGAAATGAACATAAACCCCTTCACTGAAACCCTGCTATTGTCCGGGGTTCGAACGCATTTTAACGAACAGAGTTTGACTGAGTCTAAAACCGGAAAAGGAAGTTTGCAGTGTGACGATATGTGGGTGAATACATAATGGGGATATGGAAGCTCTCTTACCGAGCTTTATAGACATTGAAAGCTTGAATTTCCTACTGTCGTTGTTATCATTTTAAAATAGGAAATATACACTTTATATATAATTGGTACATTCACAACTGCAATTCAAAACAAGCATGGAGAATGGATGGATGAGATTGAAGGTTTCTTGCGCAATAATTGATGAATATATAAGCGACGATGGTGTATCAGGATGAGAATTTTTGACGAGGAATGACCGTCTAATTATTCTGTTGAGGGGATGCTTCTAGGGTTCGTGCTACCCCATTTTACTACCTTCTACAACAAGAAAAATACAACAAATGTCATTGACACCAAATAGTTATTTATGTATTAAAAGCTTAAAGTGATCCTTTGTTACTCGAGCTCGGTAATTGCAGCCAGGAGCGGATCCAGGGGGAGGGTCATGGAAGTCATGACACCCTCCCCCTAAGCATGGACTTTTTTTTTAATGTTGGCCCTAATACATAATAATGATGTCATTATTTACGATAACTCAATTTGTTAAACAAACTAAATAGAAAATATTTTTTAAAAATTCTAAGATAATTAAGAACTATTGTTTGATTTATTATTCTAATAAATAGCCAAACACCAATATTTTGTGGGGATATTATTTCGACCCGCAGATGGGAGAGTTATTCTATTTAAGACCTAGGCAAGTATGTGACTACCGACATTTGTACTTAGAAAATCAACTTCTAATTCAATAATTTTTGTATTCTATCGAAGAACCGTTTTTTATATTTAGAAGATGGGCAATACCTCCCCCGAGACAAAATTCACTCCATGACCTCCCCCTAATTCGAAGTCTGGATCCGCCCCTGATAGTGCAAGAGGAACAAAGACACTTTACGCTCGTGATACACACATCATTTTTCTACGATTGCATCTTAAAATTATGTAAAACGTATACGTACTGAAAATAAATTCATTTTGGCAACTGTCAATGTGACAAGTTTCTGTTTTGTTTGTACCCCTGGTAACTATTGAAATAAGCGCGCATTTATAATCTTTTTCGCGCGTTACCATTGGAAATGCGCACATTTAAAGTTTTCTTCGCGCGTTGCCAGAAAACGTCATCTTTACGATGACAAATGAGAGCGTAATTGTCAACTTTTCATAGCAATCATAGAAAAAATATAATTGTGTTCGAGCAATTCTGATTAATGTATAAATAATATCCACAGAAATTTCTTATTCATTATCGATCCTTTTTCTTATGTGTAAAGACCTTTCCATAACATATGAATAGACAACAATGCAGAATAATGTGAACTATTAATTTAACTTTGGGTCAAACTAAAACAAGCAGTTAGTTGAGCAGATAATCATCTGTTGGCGTTAATGACTGTTATGTTTGTTGTTTGACAGGCCAACTAGAAAGTTTGAATGTTCTGGACGCGGGAATTTGAGCTAATCTCCTCAAAGCTCAAGCTGATCAACCAGATTACAAGAACAGATGAAGAAACAAGCTTAATTTCATAATCTGTGCATTGTTTGCAAAGCTTTACTATAAAGATTGCAGATAAACATTCTATTTTAAATTACTGTCTTAAATAATTTAAAAATCTATATTTTTCTGATTATAAATTATAAAATTAAAATAAATAAATAATATATCATCACGCCTTTTAACCATTACTAGGTGTGGCATTCTACCGTAACCAGATCTCGGTAAGTGATATATTTGTTCGCGTGAAGTGCGATTACCAGTCGTCAAATCATGGTCCTCAAAGATGTTAGTGGAAGGGAAACCCAGAGGTAGATTATTATTTGGTGAAAATTGTTTGTCGACTCGATATCACTGAGCCACCTACTCCATTATATATAAAATAAATATATCATCACGCTTTATACCGATTACTGGATGGGGTACTTTGTTGTAGCAAATCTTGGTAAGTGATATATTTAAGCACGTAAAGTGCAGTTACCAGGCATCAAATCCCGGCTTGTAAGATAAGCCACAGGGGTAATTTTAATGTGGTGAAAATAATTTGTTGATACCACTGAACCACACAATTGTGCCCCATAAATTATAAAACTAGTAATTTGTAAATTGCTGAAGATTAAATGAAACTGAAAATTAATATTTAATTGTTCGAAATAAAGTACAATTTATATTCAAATACTCATTGCCAATTGTATTCATAATAGTAAAATAACTGAAGGAAAACTGGAACGTGCAATTGTCTGAACTTTCGCCATTAAATAAAGCTGAGCTTATGAATAAAGCTCAAGTCATTCAATCAGTTCCAGAAAATAAGGCATGAAGCCTTTAAAGAAGCAATCTCATTTTAATTATACCTTAAATATTGAAAAGGAGATCGTCATTTTTAAGTATTCGCTTTTATCTTTGATGCGAGTATCTTTTATGTTGGCTGCACTGGATACGACCAAGATGTTAAACCTGATTACAAATGTAGATGAAAAAGGGATGTTTTATTTGCGGTGAAGCTGTGAAAGCTCTCACCCAAGAAATGAGCTTATAATCGCAGAAGCTTGAGCAAAAAAAAAGGAAAATTTATATTCTGTGTTATTAATAAATATACTCGTAACTATTTAATTCGCTAAAAGTGTTGAAACATAACCAAAGGAACTGGGTTTAATTACATATTAATACAATATAGTTTGGTAGTACGGTGATGTTGGTAGCGATACAGAATTCGAATCCGGAGATCCTGAGTTTGAATCCCACTCTTGCTAAATATATAAGAACTATCACGATATGGATTAGTGATTTTGAACCCTGTACAGTAATTGGGATGAAATTCCTGTTTTACAAAATAACATAAATTAAATAAAATATGTCTTGCAGAGCATATATATTTTTAACTGGGTAAAATTAGTGATAATATATTAAACCAGAAACAAAAAAAAAAAGAAGTTAATTCAGTCCAAATACAAAATATGTTGTTAGGCTACAATTTACTATAAATATATCTGATTATATCTGCAATTGCAGAACCTTTTTACTCAAGAGTAGGCAGTAATATATTTATTATTTGTTTTAAATTAATTGTTCATTGTTGTTGAGCTTACAAAACATTTGATACAAATTTAAAATTTATGCAAGTAAATATGAAGAGATCTGCAATTGCAGAACTATTTCATTCAGCACAAATATATTTAAAGAGTCTTGAAAATCTATAAAGATAATTTGTATTTTATTTAATCATTTAAAAGTATCCTAAACATACATAAAAATACCTTAATTTAAATTAATATAGAAAGATTTGCAATTGCAGAGCTTACTTATCCAGTACGACAATTGTGAAAGAGTTTAGAAAAGCTTCAAAGATAATTTGTATTTTATTTAATATTCTAAAAATACCTTACACATTACACACATCAGGGTTCGTAAATATCATGATATTTATAATAAATATCAAAATATCTGATATATAGGATATATATCAGATAAATATCACTTTTTGGATATTTATTTTTTAATTTTAGTTTTTGTACACATTTCTTATCACAATAGGAAATACAAAATAAATTATTACTCCTAAATAAAAAATTAACATAGGTAATGAAAAAAAGTAAATATACATTGAATGGATACACAAATATTATATAGTACTAAGAATAGTAAGAATATTTAAATAATCCTATATCCTAAATAGGGGCAAATCATCATCTTCTGATGAACTTCCTGAACATAGCGTTGCAGATAGACTCACTTGGCCAAATCCAATCTAAATTAGTTTTTTTTTTGTAGTTTCTTTTTGGTTTAAATATTTAAACATAAAAACTAATCTTTGTCGTTACCGAGACGATTACGTAATTGAGATTGGACAATGCCAAAAGTGGAGAAATATCGTTCCAGCCCTGCTGTTGCTGTTACAGCAGTGTGTAACTGTTCACATAGTTCAATAAATGTACTTTTATTTGTCCACTCTGACTCATTGATAGTTACACTTTTCCACCATATTAAAGGATTTGTATTTCTAAAATGAGTACCAAATAAAAATTTTGGAAATGGTTCAGACTTTGCCGTTAATGACATCACAAATGGCACACAATTTGGATTTATGTCGTTGATGTGAAGTTAGTCAAAAGCTAGTAAAGTAAGAATTTTCTTTAGAATATAATGTTAACAGAATTAATGAAAGTAATAATACTGTATTTATTATAGACTATTTGATATTTTTATATAATTAACATATATCTTCGAACCCTGTTTATAAGTTACAATTTTATGCAATTTAATATTTTTAATTATTTCCTAAGGGGTACCCCTTTGGTTTTTTCAGATTTTAATTCAATTTTCTCAAAAATCCTTAATCGTAGGATTATTAAAACGAAAATTTACACACATATGTATTTTGACCTACTGAATCCAGTGGCGCAATCTTCAAATGCATATGACTTCTGGTTTTCGAGAAAATGTTAAAAAACCGCTTTATGCGATTTTTTTGGCGGAAAATTGAAAAAAAAAATAAAAATCGCTGAAACTATGTTTATAAGTTAACTGAAGCACGAGAAAATTAATGCCGTTGAGCGCGTTTTCATATCACATTTAGTTTTCGAGATATAGCCTCGTAAAAGTAGAAAAACTGAAAAATTCGATAAATTTCACTTTTCAGGAGGCTATATCTCAAAAACTAAACAAGATATGGAAATGCGCTCAATGGCGTTGAATTCCCCGTGCCAGAATTGACTTATAAGCAAATTTTCATACAATTTTATGCAATTTAATATTTTTAATTATTTCCTAATGGGTACCCCTTTGGTTTTTTCAGATTTTAATTCAATTTTCCCAAAAATCCTTAATCGTAGGATTATTAAAACGAAAATTTACATACATATGTATTTTGACCCACTGAATCCAGTGGTGCAATTTACAAATGCATATGACTTCAGGTTTTCGAGAAAATGTTAAAAAACCGCTTTTTGCGATTTTTTTGGCGGAAAATTGGAAAAAATAAAAATCGCTGAAACTATGTTTATAAGTTAACTGAAGCACGAGAAAATTAATGCCGTTGAGCGCGTTTTCATATCACATTTAGTTTTTGAGATATAGCCTCGGAAAAGTAGAAAAATTGAAAAATACGAAAAATTTCACTTTTCCGGAGGCTATATCACAAAAACTATTTGATATTTTTATATAATAGATATATATCATTGCAAAAATATGACGATATATATCAATATAAATATCATGATATATATCGATCGATATATATCTTCGAACCCTGCCTTACATTAAGTTAAGTAAATGTAGAAAGATCTGCAATTGCAGAGCTTTCTTATCCAGTACAACAATTGTGAAAGAGTTTAGAAAAGCTTTGAATATAATTTGTATTTTATTTAATTGTCAAAAAGTATCTTACACATAAATAAAATTACCATAAGTTTAGTAAATGTAGAAAGATCTGCAATTGCATATCTCCCTTATCCAGTACAACAGTTGTCAATGAGTTTAGAAAAGCGTTAAAGATAATTTATATTTTATTTAATTGTGTATAGATAAGAGGATCTGCAATTGTAGAGCTCCATTATCCAGTACAACAATTGTGAGAGAATTTAAGAAAGCTTTATAGATAATTTGTATTTTATTTAATTGTCTATAGATAAAAGGATCTGCAATTGTAGAGCTCCATGATCCAGTACAACAATTATAAGAGAGTTTAACAAAGCTTTATAGATAATTTGTATTTTATTTAATTGTCTATAGATAAAAGGATCTGCAATTGTAGAGCTCCATGATCCAGTACAACAATTATAAGAGAGTTTAACAAAGCTTTATAGATAATTTGTATTTTATTTAATTGTCTATAGATAAAAGGATCTGCAATTGTAGAGCTCCATGATCCAGTACAACAATTATAAGAGAGTTTAACAAAGCTTTATAGATAATTTGTATTTTATTTAATTGTCTATAGATAAAAGGATCTGCAATTGTAGAGCTCCATTATCCAGTACAACAATTGTGAGAGAATTTAAGAAAGCTTTATAGATAATTTGTATTTTATTTAATTGTTTACCAATTTCTGACATAAGAAAATATTTTTCAATTTATTTATAAACCCTAATGAAATTCCAGTCTCCGATTTAAGAATCTCGCAAGCATTTAAATTATAACAAACAGTCTGGTTGAAGAAAACAATTAATATAAAAGAATTCACGTTCAACTTGGGAAATATAACAAAATGTACGCATTCACTTCCTCTGGACCAATAAATATCCAGAGAATATTTGTCCCAGAAAGGTACACAGCGCTACCAACACTATAAAGAATATTGCTCGTTGTAACTACACCAGTCATATATCTGAAATGTTTCCAGATCTAAGGTAGACATGACATGATGTTGCGATGCTTTCTTTTTACGAGAAATGGACAAAAACAACGAAAATTGTCCCACACATAAAATGAGAATGTTCGTGCACTATTTCTAGTGCTGTTACATACAAAAAAAAACAATTACAGGTATAATAAAATAGGTAAATGTTTCCGCGGAATTCGTTTAATGTTTGTTGATAGTTTTTCCTATTTATTTATTACTAAAAATTATTACTAGTTCTGTTTTAATAGTTAACACCGAGGTATTGAGTTCATTTCAACTTATATTCAATAAAATTAAATTAAAAAACACTAGGTTAGTTTCAAATAATGTAAAGTTTATTTTACAATACGTATTTCGGTCGACTAGACCATCATCAGGTGAACAAGATATGAATGAATTTGTACATTAAAGTAAGACTTATAAATAGTATACACAAGAATTCTGACACAAGAAGTGGGAGATACATGATTGAAAACAGATGTAAGTACAATTAGTTTGGGAAAAATACATTTATGACCATAGTTGGAAGAAAATAAGATAATACTTCATTCAGAGAATATTATTTCATCCTTTTATAACACATACACTTTAAAAAATTTGCTAGTAAATAACAAAATAATTAAGAAAGACATTTTTCAAAATAGTGGAGTTTATCAAATTAGCTGTAGTGACTGCCAAGCAATTTACATAGGTCAGACCGGTCGTAATTTCAGCATTAGATTCAATGAGCATAAGAAAGCGCTACTAAATAATAATGTGTCTTCAAATGTTGCTAAACATTGTCTTGACAATAACCATAAGTTACTTGATAAGAGTTTGACAATCAAACACATTTATAAAAAGGGATTAAAGTTGGATTTCTTAGAATCCTTGGAAATTCAGATTGCCATTAAGGACCAGCTAACGGTTATGAATGAACAAATAGATTTGTACCGTTCACCTTTAATACGTCCGCTTTAATCTCTTTACAACTAGGTTTAAAATGTAATTTCCATCCAAATAATTATAGTTACCTCTTCGGTCTGATCTTATCTTATTTTCTTCCAACTATGGTCATACATGTATTTTTCCCAAACTAATTGTACTTACATCTGTTTTCAATCATGTATCTCCCACATCTTGTGTCAGAATTCTTGTGTATACTATTTATAAGTCTTACTCTAATGTACAAATTCATTCATATCTTGTTCACCTGATGATGGTCTAGTCGACCGAAATACGTATTGTAAAATAAACTTTACATTATTTGAAACTAACCTAGTGTTTTTTAATTTAATTTTATTATAAAATGTTTCAACGAGAACCGACAGTTACATCTATCGAATTTATTATATTCAATAAATACGATTGTGTCTGAGTACGTCAGACTTTATTATAAGCTACTGTAACTAAGATTAAGTTCCTGTTGTTTAGAATAACAAATAAATAAATAAAAAAGAAAATACTAACAGAGCACGAAAGTACTGCAAGCAGATTTTTATTTTAGTAAGCTTACTTACTTTAAGCTACAACAACCCTTAAAATATATTATGTAAATCGTAAAAACTTTCATTAGATCTGCAACAACAGAGCGCCAAATTACAAAGAGAAATGGTAATTTTTTATTATTTAGTAATATTCACTAGCATGCTTACTTGCTCCGTGCTAACCAATTAGCTACAACATTTCTTGAAATATAGTGAATAAATCTTTAAGTACAGATGTAAGATCTGCAACAACAGACCGTCAAATTGTCATAATGAGAAATAATAGATTTTTAATTTTAGTAATAACAGCACACTTCTCTCGCTTCGTGCTAGCCATTAAGCTACAACTATCCTTGAAATATAGCATGTAAATTCTATGATCTATTGTCACAATAATAAATGATAAAATTTTTATTTTAGTTTTTAGCTAACTATCGAGCCATAATTACTCCGAAAATATAATATCTAAATTTTACTTAATAATATATATTTAAACAAGGATTTAATTATATAATATATTAAATAATGAAAAGACGTCAGAATCAAATGTTTTTATAAATATTAGCTAATCATCAGCACCTTTAAAAAACATAAAAATATAAAACAATTTTTGTAAAATGTCGAAACGTCCACAAATAAATATAATATAAAAACATTGGATTCTGAAGCCTTTTCTATATTTAATAAATTTAACTTAAATTCATCCCCCATCGTTACGCGAATAGAATGAATCACCGCTTTGCTTATGATGAATATTCCTTAAACACGAAATGAAATTTTAATTGGCAACGTCATATTTCATGTCACATAGCCCAGGAGATAAAAAATAAAATAAATCTCAAAATACGGACTATAATTAATGTCCAAAGCTTCTCGATAAGCGAACGTTAATTGACAAACGTTATTAAATCATTTTGAAATTGATTTTATTATCGGTGACGCACTGAAAAATAAATTGTCATTTCCCATCAAAATAATGGAACATCAATACGGATATTTTGATTTATTTACCACCCTGCTTCAACCCTCAATTTTTCACATCTCATTTTATAAATAAATCATAAATGTTTACTACATAAAATTGTACCACGAACCTTTAAATCATTTAATGAACTATAATTAATATTCTATGGGGTAGGTGGCTCAGTGGTGGATCTTGAGAACCCTGGTTCGATCCCCACAAACGACAAACAATTTTCACCAATCTAAATCTACCCCTGTGGCTCCCCCTTCACTAATATCTTTGGGGACCGTGATTTTACGGAGGGTAACCGCACTGCACGCGAAAATATATATATATATATATATATATATATATATATATATATATATATATATATATATATATATATATATATATATATATATATATATATCACTAACCGAGATCTGCTTAGGCAGAGTGCCACACCCAGTAATAGGTAACAGGCGTGATGATATATTTATTTATTTATTTGTTAAAAATTCAAATATAAAGAAGGCAAAACGAGCAGGGTTCGTAAATATCATGATATTTATAATAAATATCAAAATATCTGATATATAGGATATATATCAGATAAATATCACTTTTTGGATATTTATTTTTTAATTTTAGTTTTTGTACACATTTATTATCACAATAGAAAATACAAAATAAATTATTACTCCTAAATAAAAAATAACATAGGTAATGAAAAAAAGTAAATATACATTGAATGGATACACAAATATTATATGGTACTAAGAATAGTAAGAATATTTAAATAATCCTATATCCTAAATAGGGGCAAATCATCATCTTCTGATGAACTTCCTGAACATAGCGTTGCAGATAGACTCACTTGGCCAAATCCAATCTAAATTAGTTTTTTTTTGTAGTTTTTTTTTGGTTTAAATATTTAAACATAAAAACTAATCTTTGTCGTTACCGAGACGATTACGTAATTGAGATTGGACAATGCCAAGTGGAGAAATATCGTTCCAGCCCTGCTGTGGCTGCTACAGCAATGTGTAACTGTTCACATAGTTCAATAAATGTACTTTTATTTGGCCACTCTGACTCATTGATAGTTACACTTTTCCACCATATTAAAGGATTTGTATTTCTAAAATGAGTACCAAATAAAAATTTTAGAAATGGTTCAGACTTTGCCGTTAATGACATCACAAATGGCACACAATTTGGATTTATGTCGTTGATGTGAAGTTAGTCAAAAGCTAGTAAAGTAAGAATTATCTTTAGAATATAATTTTAACAGAATTTATGAAAGTAATAATGAGAGGTATACTGTATTTATTATAGACTATTTGATATTTTTATATAATGGATATATATCTTCGAACCCTGTCTATAAGTTAACTGAAGCACGAGAAAATTAATGCCGTTGAGCGCGTTTTCATATCACATTTAGTTTTCGAGATATAGCCTCGTAAAAGTAGAAAAACTGAAAAATTCGATAAATTTCACTTTTCCGGAGGCTATATCTCAAAAACTAAACAAGATATGGAAATGCGGTCAACGGCGTTGAATTCCCCGTGTCCGAATTGACTTATAAGCAAATTTTCATACAATTTTAAGCAATTTAATATTTTTAATTATTTCCTTTGGTTTTTTCAGATTTTAATTCAATTTTCCCAAAAATCCTTAATCGTAGGATTATTAAAACGAAAATTTACATACATATGTATTTTGACCCACTGAATCCAGTGGTGAAATCTTCAAATGCATATGACTTCTGGTTTTCGAGAAAATGTTAAAAAACCGCTTTTTGCGATTTTTTTGGCGGAAAATTGAAAAAAAATAAAAATCGCTGAAACTATGTTTATAAGTTAACTGAAGCACGAGAAAATTAATGCCGTTGAGCGCGTTTTCATATCACATTTAGTTTTTGAGATATAGCCTCGGAAAAGTAGAAAAATTGAAAAATACGAAAAATTTCACTTTTCCGGAGGCTATATCACAAAAACTATTTGATATTTTTATATAATGGATATATATCATTGCAAAAATATGACGATATATATCAAAATAAATATCATGATATATATATCGATCGATATATATCTTCGAACCCTGAAAACGAGCAAAGGTTTAATGGTTTTTATATTTTATTAATTAATTTTCTGGAAATATGTGTCCCAACCCTGTACGGTCTTTGGAATTGAGTTTCTGCTTTACCATCAATTATTCCTCACTCATCTATACAATCTTTCACCCTCAAATGCACCAATATAACATTCGATATTTTGAAACTATGTGAATAATAAAAAAAAAATTATTAATTTTTTTTTTGTGTTTTCGTAGGTATGCTTGGGTGACTTCCCCGTGCAAACCATGAGGGCGGTTTGGCAGAATGGACGGGGAGAATCGAATTATTCTGAACGTGGGGGGAATCCGCTACGAAACATACAAAGCCACGCTGAAGAAGATCCCTGCCACAAGATTGTCCAGACTCACGGAGGCACTGGCCAACTACGATCCCATCCTCAACGAGTACTTCTTCGACAGGCATCCAGGCGTCTTTGCTCAGGTCCTCAACTATTATAGGTAAGAGTAAGAAAATATTTTGAGCAAGAATTTCATCTAAAATGCAGGATACGAAACGGAGATGTATTAATAGTTGTCATAATTTAACTCTTGCTAATGAAGCTACAGCGCTATAATTGTGCTACAACATCCTTGAAATTATTTTTATTTAGAATAAGTATTTAATTAGTTCATATATTATAAATTATAAATATTATATTATCTCAAATTTTTGTTATGTGTTATTTTTTTGTTATAAAATAAATAAATAAATATATCATCACGCCTTTTACCCATTACTGGATGTGGCACTCTGCCTAAGCAGATCTCGGTAAGTGATATATTTTTTCGTATACTGCGGTTACCAGCCGTCAAATCACGGCCTTCAAAGATATTAGTGGAGGAAGAGTCACAGGGGTAGTTTTAAATTGTTTTGTTTATACGTTGAATGCATTTATTAGAATCTTTTTTTAGAGATTAAATTATCAACCCACATAGTTATGAATTGAAGTGTGCGTGGCACACATCTGTAAACTCTTGCTAGTGAAGCTATAGTGCTACCATGATGCTACAACTGCTCTTAATTTAATCTTAACTAAAGTATAGAAGGCTTATAGCTAATATTAAAATCTTAATCTTTCGGATGCACATGTTTTTAAAGATATAAATCGAATGCAACAATATTTATATTTGTGAACTGTCGCTAGTGATACTATAGCGCTACCATGATGCTACAACTGCTCTTAATTTAATCTTAACTAAAGTATAGAAGGCTTATAGCTAATATTAAAATCTTAATCATTCGGATGCACATGTTTTTAAAGATATAAATCGAATGCAACAATATTTATATTTGTGAACTGTCGCTAGTGACACTATAGCGCTACCATGATGCTACAACTGCTCTTTATTTAATCTTAAGTAAAGTATAGAAGGCTTATAGCTAATATTAAAATCTTAATCTTTCGGATGCACATGTTTTTAAAGATATAAATCGAATGCAACAATATTTATATTTGTGAACTGTCGCTAGTGACACTATAGCGCTACCATGATGCTACAACTGCTCTTTATTTAATCTTAAGTAAAGTATAGAAGGCTTATAGCTAATATTAAAATCTTAATCTTTCGGATGCACATGTTTTTAAAGATATAAATCGAATACAACAATATTTATATTTGTGAACTGTCGCTAGTGATACTATAGCGCTACCATGATGCTACAACTGCTCTTTATTTAATCTTAAGTAAAGTATAGAAGGCTTATAGCTAATATTAAAATCTTAATCTTTCGTATGCACATGTTTTTAAAGATATAAATCGAATGCAACAATATTTATATTTGTGAACTGTCGCTAGTGATACTATAGCGCTACCATGATGCTACAACTAGTCTTGAATTATACCCTAAGTAAAATATAAAAAGCTTACAGCTTATATTGTAATCTGAACCACACAGACACACTTGTATTTATAGTAAATAAAAATAAAATAAATATATCATCACGCCTTTTACCTATTACTGGATGTGGCATTCTGCCAAAACAGATCTCGGTAAATGATATATTTTTTCGCGTATACTGCGGTTACCAGCCGTCAAATCACGGCCTTCAAAGATATTAGTGGAGGGAGAGCCACAGGGGTAGATTTTAAATTGGTGAAAATTGATCAAACCAGGGTTCTCAAGATCCACAGGCTGACTCGATACCACTGAGCCACCTATCCCATTATTTATAGTTATAAATCGAATTCTACTTTAACTCTCGCTAGTAGATCTATAGCGCTACCATAATGCTACAACTACTCCTAATTTATTTTTAATGAAAGTTCAAGAAGGCTACAGCTAACAAAACAATTTGAGTCACTCGGATACATTCGCTTGTGAAGCTACAGCGCTATAATTATGCTACAACAACTTGTAATAATTTCCTTTTTTCCTACCTTACAATACTGCTGATGAATCCAGACCTCCTCCAGGAAACAGCTGCATGTAGTTCACACGCTTTTCACTTTACTATCACGCACTAACACTCACTATACGCACTACACACTTCACTACTTGCACAAATCACGCATTGAACTAACTAACAAACAAACGTGTTTTAATATTTTAACTTCGCCATTTTGTTTATTAATTGACTGTCGAATGTCTATTACATAGCACTACATAATGTTGCCTTAAATGGCTGACAAATCACTTGTTAATAACTATTAAACAATGACATAACATGTTTGTTTTTAAAGATAGTTTGTAAATTATACTGATTTTAGTAATATTTTAATAAGTTTTTGACAGATAACAAGGCACCCACGCTAATATTAGCAAGTAGAGATGAAGAACTAATTAAACTGATCATGCGCTGAAACAGATTAGTTATTGATTTATCCTTGAAAGATCTCGTTGAGTGGCCACAAGATATCGCATGCAAAACTCGTTTAAATGTATTGAAATAAACCGCGATTTATTTAAAAATAAAATAAATATGTCATCACTCCATATATACATTACTGACTAAATATTTATGCGCGTGGAGTTACTAGCCGTCAAATTATGGCCCCAATGATTGTAGCATAAACAATCATTATATTTTTAAATTTGTATATAATTTTAATTAAATCAATTTATCATCGCCCTCTGTACACATTTTTGGATGTTGCAGCTCTGCTATTGCAGATCTCAGATAAATTGAAAATATATTTGTAAGCAGTTGTAGCACCATAGTTTGCGCTCTTGCATTATTAGCGACACTTCAACTTAAATAAATAAATTATATATCATCACCCATTACTAGGTGTAGCACACTGCCGTAGCAGATCTCGATAAGTGATATATTTATGCATGTAAAGTTTGGTTATTAGTCGTCAAATCTCGGCCTCCAAAGAGGAAGTCATTGGGGGTAGTTTTATTAACGTAAATATATCAATTTTTTTTGCTCATTTTTAAATGGTAGCAGTTCTGCAGTTGCAGATATCGATACACGACCTACTTTTAAGTTAATTTTAGACATAATTATAGGTGGTTGTAGCTCTGTAGCGTTCGATCATTTACTAACGATATTTACACTTATAACTAAAATAAATATATCATTACATTATTTGTACATTTCTATATGTAACAGTTCTGCAGTTGCAGATCTTGATACATGACATATTTTCAAGTTAATTTAAGACATATTTATAGGTAATTGTAGTACTATCGCTTGCGCTCTCGCTTTACAAGCGATCATTCATGAATTCAAAGCTTGCTAACTTATAACTAAGAGTTAAAAAAATATACTATTACACTATTTACACATTTCTAAATATAACAGATCTGCCTTTGCAGATCTCAATGCATGATATCCTTTCAGATTAATTTAAGATATATTTACAGGAAGTTGTGGTATTGTAGCTTTTTACTTCAATTCAATACCAAAAATACTATTTTGTTCAAAGATAAGCTACTATAATTGAATTAATTTCCTGCTATGTAGCAAATAATATCATGTAAAATTCCTGCTGTTAAATCAAACATACATTTATAGCTTTTATAATTAAACTAAGTCAAACTACGTGTGAAATTATAACTAATCACAATGATATTATCAATACTAATACTTCTATATGCAAAATAAGTCCATACAGCTACCCCTAACGGTGTCAGAGCGATGAAATCTCTAACTAAGGGTGCATACAAAGTATCTCTCTGTTGACCTACAACGCCGTCGTTCGTTGTGGAGAGTAAGGGAACTAAATATTGACGGAAAATACGGAGAACGTATATTTGTAGCTAATATTGCAAATTGGAACATATTTTGTATTGATACGTTATTCAATTTTCCCGTAACATGATTATCCAATTTAGTATTTTTATTAGTACTAATGGATTTGATTTTATGATTTACAGTATGGAAAATTGATGTAATTAGTTAATTGTAACTTAATTTAGATGTTTGCAAATAATTAAATATTAGAAGATTACAGAATATATTATATTTGAATTATTTTGTCAGTCAGTACGGTGGTGTGGATAGCGATATGGAATTCGAACCCGGAGATGCCGAGTTCGAATCTCACCCAAGCTAAAAATTATATAAACTACTACACTGCGGCTCGGTGAGTGCGGACTCTGTACTGTTATTGGGATTAAATTCCTATTGTACAGCGTAACATAAATAAATAAATAAATTACAATTTATATTAGACAATACTTTCAAAACTAAATTAGATCTGCAATTTTGAACTTTAACATTGCATTTATAATACCCTTTTGCATATATTAAAGTTATTTCTATTAATATATTTATTTTCTATAACAAAATTTCTGAATATAAATAATAAATGAGATATTAAAATGAGTTTATTACAATTAAATTTTTCGTGCCCAAATTGACCTATATAAATATTTTGAGCGATTTTAATTTTTTTTATTTTCATAGCCTGCAAAATTACGTTAAAATTACGTTTGTGATTCCTCCTCCACATATATCTTAGTAGGCCATTATCTAACTGCCGATAACCGCATTTCACGCGTATAAATATATCGAGTCGGCCTGTGGATCTTAAGAACCCTGGTTCAATCCCCACAGCCAGAGATGTGCATCTACGTGTAATCTTTAATTGTCGACATCTACACGTAGACAATACGTCGACAATTCTAGCGACGTAGACAATGTAAACAATGTAGATAATGCATCTGACAGTTGTAAAATTCAAAATAACCTAAATTTATTCTTTTGTAACTATTACATATATTCGTATTCGTGAGGTCGGGTCATTATCGGTCTTTATATAATAAAACTAATAAAGCATGTGCTCGTACATAGGCGAATGTCTACCAGACGGAGTTTTCTTTGGCGCTATTTTTAACAGTACCCAGTTGACAAATTTTGAACGTTTTGCCCTGCACAATTAATTTTTTTCATGTAAGCCCTAGAGTAAAAATAAAAATCTCTAACAACATTTCAAATTCCCTAGTTCTAGGGATAACATTTCTAATCTGACTTAAGTGAACACTGGTGTTTTCATTGTCTACATAGTCTACATTGTATACATGAAAAATGAAGACGTAGACTACATGATTGTTTACACGTAGAGAATGGCGAAGATTACTTGCAGTAGACTACACGCACATCCCTGCCCACAGCCGACAAATAATTGTCACTTATAATATCATAAGAGCATTAATTCTTTCCGGAAATTTTTAGGAGTGCATTTCAACAACGTATTAATCGGCCCGAGTGGAACACGAAGGCCCGATTACGTTGTTGGAATGCACGACAAAAAATTTCCCGGATATGAATTAATGCGGTAAGAAAATCGTAACGACACCGCTACAAAAAGCAAAAATACATAAATTAATATTTAAATTTTATTCGAAATAATCAAGTTGGAATACAAGTATAACTATAGCAACGTAATAAAATTATTGACAACAAAAAACAATTACTGAAAAATTCGAGCAAAATGTCACGTTTTGGTTCCCTGTCATTACAAAATATTGATAAAGGTGTCGGAGAAGAACAGCTCATCAAAGTTACAGGGCATAGTAATGCGCATTCTATTCGGCCTTATTTGCAAATGGATGCAGAACATCATAAAAATATAATAGAAAGCATGAGGAATGAAAAAAAACCTGAATCTGGTAGTATCATTTGTTCTTCTACTGCTAACACTTTATCAGATTCTTCTTACAAAGGAAGCATTACTTATAACAATTGTGTTTTTAATTTTAATTAATATGCGTTAGTTACTGCTTTCTTGATTATACTGACCGTTCAAATAAAACTATAATTTCTAAACATTCAATATGACGTTTCACTATATTGTCCAACTGACATAAAAATTTCCACTTATTAATTTCACTTAGGTTGCTCTAGGAATGAAAAATTTCCAAGAAAATCTTGACGTTGCTAGGTAACCCATGCTCGTATAAGTGTTTCTATTGGTCGTTAATTAGTGTCGTACGATTTTCACTAAAATTAAACATGTTTGAGGGCCGTGATTTGCCGGCTTACTGTAATGTTACTTAATTTCCTGCTGAGCAACAAATAAATAAATCAATCAATTAAGAATGTTACATGAAGCATTCTCACAAGTTTCCTCAATACCTCAGAGTCGCTTAAGTTTATACACATCACAATTCACTTGACTTCATGTCCCGGTCTTTCAGTGGCACAACGCCCCGATGTCGGGACTCGACGGTTCACTTGCCGGGATCTGGCTTCACGCCGCATGTTCGCAGCCAGATAAGCTAATTAACGATTTATCACACTGCAGTTGCAGTGCAGTTGTCAATGGAAAGCTGGAGCTGCAATAGAGAATGGCGAACGGATAACGGATACGGAAATGAACAATACTGTTGTGTATTGTATTTCTACTTCCGTGAAAAATTAAATTTGTAATTTTGTTGGGTATTGTGTTGAGGATATAACAAAATATGTTTACAATATGTGATACAAAATTGAATTGTGTTTTAATTGTTTACAGCCTATTGTATACTTTATCTCTTTTGTAAAAGGTAAATAATTTTCACCATATTAAAACTACCTCTGTGGCTTACTCTTTACTAACATATTTGTTCGTCAGTACGGTGGTGTGGATAGCAATACGGAATTCGAATCCGGAGATCCCGAGTTCGAATCTTACTCAATCTAAAAATTATATGAACTACTACACTGCGGCTCGATGAGTGCGGATCCTGTACTGTAATTGGGATTAAATTCCTGTTGTACAGCGTAACAAATAAATAAATATTTGAAGTCTATATTTAACGGCTGTTAGCTGCACTTTACGTGTAAATATATATCGTTTACCGAGATCTGCTATGGTGGAGTGCCACAATTTATAAAATGAAAGGCGTGATGATATTTTTATTTATTTTTTGTTTTGTAATTTAGATTTATTTCCTGTTGTACAACCCAACAAATAATTATTTTATTACAATCAATCTAAAGATTGATGTTTAATCATTTTATTTCATGAACTAAGTACAGACTAATCTATATAATAAATGACATACGTATACTAATATATGGGATAGGTGGCTCAGTGGTATCGAGTCGGCCTGTGGATCTTAAAAACCCTGGTTCGATCCCCACAGCCGACAAACAATTTTCACCAATTTAAATCTACCCCTGTGGCTCCTCCATCACTAATATCTTTGGGGGCCGTGATTTGACGACTGGTAACCGCACTTCGCGCGAACAATATATCACTTACCGAGATCTGCTTAGGCGGAGTGCCACACCCAGTAATGGGTAAAAGGCGTGATGATATATTTATTTGTATACTAATATATTCAAGATAGTATAAGAAATGCTGGCATTATTTATTTATTTATGCTACTCTGTATAACAGGAACTGACTCCAAATTACAGTACAGGATTCAGAATTACCAAGTCGTAGTGTGATAGTTTATATAATTTTTTAGCTTGGAATTCGATTAAGGAATCTTAGAATATCGTACTACCGGATATTATGCACTTAATTTTACTTAATTCATGCAATAGACTATTCTTCTTACAGATACATGACTGTATGACACATTTCTAGATATAGTATTTCTGCAATTTCAGATCTAAGAAGCTTACTTATTTTAAATAATACTTCAATTAATTTTGGTGAAGGCGCAAAATTAGAAAAACAAATTTATTTTCGTAACACATGCACAAGAAACACTATCTTATTCTCTAATTTTAGAGAGAGAAACAGTGCTTTTCTCCCCTAGGGAGAGTAACATTGTGTTTCTCTTCCTAGGTAGAATGTTTCTCTCCCTAGGTAGCATGTTTCTCTCCCTAGAGAGATTAGCTGTTTGCAGTGTTTCCTAAGTAACTAGTTACGCAAGCCATATTTGACATTTGTCCCGATAAGACAGTAATTTTTGTACACTTGTTACGAAAAGTATAATATGCTTCACGGGAGGGCGCGATTATCCCTTGTGTGAAGTTGGTAAACCTCGATTTCAGCCCTCGCTTACGTCTTGGTTTGCTACCTTCACACGCGGGAATAATCGCTTGTTTCCCTCCCTTGATGCATAACATACTATTACAATGGCTTATCTTATTTTTTCACTATTATATTAATATGTCAACTAAGAGATCTGCAGTTGCAGGACTATTATATCCAAGCAGTTAAATCAGGTGTGATAGTCAACAAATTTAAAATTAATATAAATATTTTATACTGAAACCCTAATCTGGGTTTTGTTATACATAAGTAAATAAATAAATATATCATCACGCCCTTTACCCATTACTGGTTGTAGCACTCTGCCTAAGCAGATCTCGGTTAGTGATATATTTTTTTTGCGTGAAGTGCGGTTACCAGCCGTCAAATCATAGCTGTAGGAATCGAACCAAGGTTCTCAATATCCTCAGGCCGACTCGATACCACTGAGCCATCTACCCCAAATAGACTATGATGCAATTAAATTAGGTAGTTATTTATTTTGTATATATTCTCCTTAACAGAATGATTTATTTTTATATTTACGTAAGTCTAGCTGTAATGAGCTGTTAGCTCCGCAATTGCAAATTCATTCAGACTATATACCAAAAAACATATTTGTATTATTTAGAAAACTTATTGAGAAATTAAAATCATTTCTAGCCATAATCAAGAACTTAATCCATCCACCAAAATGCCACACCAAGCAAACAACCCTTACCGTTTGATTTCAAATCAAAGACAGTGTTTAATTAGCAATCACCCTTCGTTCCATAACCAACTAGATCGATATCAAACACCACAAGCGTCGGTGACATAAAACAGCTCGCAACGTGACTCGCACAATCGTAACTGGCTGCGACAAGTGTAATGGCGCGGGAAATTATTCCAGAGGAGATAGTCAGGTGTTTACGGTTACTAATGGTGACGTCACTGCCGAGGCTGACTGAGATTTTCCTTGTAATGTGAACTGACATGCCGACAGGGTATTAAATGAGTTGTCACTGTTCAACGTGATATTTTTTATGAAAACTCAGGAAGTAAATCATTTTTCTTTATTAAAGTATGTTTTTATTGGATTACGAGGAAAGATTGATGAATTTTATTGAGGTTTGTTACAATTAGTATGCCGATGTGCTTTCTGGTGGAGGTGCGAATATTCTTTTTCTACGATTGCTATGAAAAGTTGACAATTACGCTTTCGTTTGTCATCGTAAAGTTGAAGTTTTTTGTGGAACAATCGAAAAATATCTTTTTTGTGCGTCTCCAATGGCAAAGCGCGAAAGAGATATTAAATGCGCGCTTATTTCAATAGTTACCAGGGATACAAACAAAACAGAAACTTGTCATATTGACAGTTGACAGAACGAAGTTATTTTCAGTACGCATACGTTTTTTAATAATTTTAAGATGCAATCGTAGAAAAAATTATGTTTATATCACGAGCGTAAAGTACACTACTGCATTACCGTGTTCGAGTAACAAAGAATCACTTTACGCTCTTAATACACAAATAACTAATTTGAAAGTATTTAAACAGAACTAAATATATAATTACGTCTTTTTACCAATTACTGGTAAGTATATATTTAAATAAAATAAATATGTCATCACGCCTTTTACTTATTACTGGGTGTGGCACTCTGCCGTAAGCAGATCTCGGTAAGTGATACATTACTTTGCGTGAAGTGCGGTTACCAGCCGTCAAATCACGGCTCCCAAAGATGTTAGTATAAAAGAAGGAGCCAGAGGGGTAGATTTTTTAAATTGGTGAAAAATTGTTTGTCGTCTGTGGGATCGAACCAGGGTTCTCAAGATCCACAGGCCGACTCGATACCACTGAGCCACCTACCTTTTAAATAAAATAAATATGTCATCACGCCTTTTACCCATTACTGGGTGTGACACTCTGCCGTAAGCAGATCTCGGTAAGTGATATATTACTTTGCGTAAAGTGCGGTTACCAACCGTCAAATCACGGCTCCCAAAGATGTTAGTAAAGGAGGAGCCACAGGGGTAGATTTTTTAAATTGGTGAAAAATTGTTTGTCGTCTGTGGGGATCGAACCAGGGTTTTCAAGATCCACAGGCCGACTCGATATCACTGAGCCACCTACCTTTTAAATAAAATAAATATATCATCACGTTTTTTACCCATTACTGGGTGTGGCACTCTGACGTAAGCAGATCTCGATAATTGATATATTACTTTGCGTGAAGTGCGGTTACGAGCCGTCAAATCACGGCCCCCAAAGATGTTAGTGAAGGGAGAATCACAGGGGTAGATTTAAATTAGTGAAAATTGTTTCTCAAGATTCACACCCCATAACATTTATAGAAATAATTATTTTTTTTTATATTATATTCACGTTGAAAGCAACTATCTATAAAATATTCATACATTAAACTTTTATAGAAGGCTTGGTAGAAACGAATAAAATTTAAGTAACTTGGTTACTTTGCAATTTCGATAAGTGCTACCTTACCTTTCAAGTATATTGGGAAAAATGATACGTATGCATAGTAAAAATAAATGGAATCATCTTGAAAATAAATAAATCTTACTTTCAAAAATTGTTTGTCAAGTTGTTTGTCATGGCAAACTTAAATTATAAATGCTAGTAATGAACAAAAAATAAAATGATCGCGTGACGAACTAAATTACTCAAGTCATTTATCCTCGCTTCATTTTAGATATTATTCGCTAATTACTTCATGGCCTAGCCTCTATTTTCAACCACTTTATTCTCACAGAATTTTCTATGTTTTATTATTTCATTAATCATCCCTTGATTTCCATCCCTAGATATTATTTACTAGAAGTTAAAACGCAAGTGGAACTGAGAATGAAATGTAATGAATTTATTTGTAATTGAGGGTGAACTTTGGTGGCAGTTTTATCGTAATGTATGTGCATTTGAACTGTCATGAATTGTGAGGTTGAAGTTTAGTTAAAGAGCTTTTAAAGCTTTAAAGCCTCCTGCAACGTAATGCAGCTGTCAGAGATAAATAGAAGCGTGGGAGTATCACTCTCTTTATTTATTTTTCAGGCATTCAATTTAATTATTTATTGGAACTGAGGTAGGTAGTGCAGTGGTGGATTTAAGAACCCCGGTTCGATTCCTGGCGATAAACAATTTTTCACTACATTAAAATTACCCCTGTGGCTTCTCCTCTAATGTGAAATATTCAATTCAAAAAGAACATTTAAAGCCAGATGGTTTTACAAACAAGACTATATATATATATATATATATATATATATATATATATATATATATATATATATATATATACCGGGAGTTTTTCTTATCAGTAAACATAGGGATATATCATTACAATAGTTACAGTTAAAAAGTTTGACAGCAATACATTAGAGCGTTTATTTTAAAAGTAAACATAGGGAAAATAATATTTTCAGCAATGCATTGAAGCGTAATAGTCTATAGTCTAAAAGAAACATTTTAAGTTTAAACAAATTAAATGAATTTGAATTACTTTAAATTACATTAACTAAACGTTAGGTATAAATTTAGAACCTCAAAACAATTCAATAGTTCTTTTGTGTAGAGGTTTGTTCGCAAATTCTTCGTTTAAGAGCTCGTACATACAAATCATGAGAATTTTGGGTTGAACCAGTTCAAAAATCGAAAATTATTAAAATGTGTTTCTATATAATGCAGACCACGAGAAATCGAATGGCGCAAGGCGCATCTTCATATATTTTTTAGTTTTTGAGTTACAGCGATTTGTGACTTTTTTAAAGCTCAACTTTGAAAGCCCATAACTCAAAAACTAAAAGAGATATTGAAATGAAATTGAACGAGTGTATTTCTCGTGCGCTATTTAACTTGTACAGGTATTTTTAAAATTTTTAAAAATTTTAAATTTTTTTCAAAATTTATCTTCCTCAATATTTCAAAAACTTGAAAAGATAATGGAAATCTGAAAACACCAGTGAATTTCTCTCGTAAAAATACATAGGTATGCAAATTTGTACAGCAAAATTCGCACGGATACATTTTTTATTACAAAAAATCGAAAAATGGCCTAAATCCGTAAAAACACCAAGGGGTACCCCTTAAGAAATTTTCTTAAAACGGCCATTTTCGATTTTTTGTAATAAAAAATGTATTCGTTCAAATTTTCTTCTGAAAATTTGCATACCTATGTATTTTCACACGAGGAATTCACTGGTGTTTTCATATTTACATTATCTCTTCAACTTTTTGAAATATCGACAAAAGAAAATTTCGAAAAAAATTAAAAATTGAAAAATTTTCAAAATACATGTACAAGTTAAGTAGCACACGAGAAATACACTCGTTCAAGCCGCATTTCAATATCTCTTTTAGTTTTTGAGTTATGAGCTTTCAAAGTTGAGCTTTTAAAAAAATCAAAAATCGCTGTAACTCAAAAACTAAAAAAGATATTGACATGCGGTTTGAACGAGTGTATTTCTCGTGCTCTGAACTATATAGAACTATATTATTAAAATTTTGACTTTTTGAACTGGTTCAACCAAGAATTCACATCTGCATGTTTATATGCCAAAATTGTGGTCATACTTGGCCATGGCAGATCTGCAATATCAGATCCTAATAAACTACATATTTTAAGCCGTTAAGTACAGTAACCAGTTGTCAAATCACAACTACCAAAAAAGAAAATTTTATTTAGTTTAAATAGGAATTTTAATTCAATAACTGTTCAAAAATACCCCCATTTACCTGTAAACAATAGCGTAAACGATTATAAAATGAATTTATAGCATTATTTATTTGCTCTGGAGGAATCTCATGCGATGCAACACTAATTCTACGTTTTAATTGTATTGAAACAAAGGTAATGAAAGAAACGTGAGTGTCTAGTTACTTAGCAACAGAAAATACTGAAATATTTATTTTCTACAATTGCTATGAAAAGTTGACAATTACGCTCTCATTTGTCATCGTAAAGTTGACGTTTTCTGTGGAACAATCGAAAAATATCTTTTTTGCGCGTCTCCAGTGGCAACGCGCGAAAAAGACTTTAAATGCGCGCGTTTCCAATGGCAACGCGCGATAAAGATAATAAACACGCGCTTATTTTAATAGTTACCAGAGATACAAACAACACAGAAACTTGTCATATTAACAGTTGACAGAATGAATTTATTTTCAGTTCATATACGTTTTTTAATAATTTAAAGATGCAATCGTAGAAAAAATTATGTGTCTATCACGAGCGTAAAGTGTCTTTGTTCCTCTTGCACTATTGCAGCTCTCGTCTTCGGCTCGCACTGCAATTACCGTGCTCGAGTAACAAAGATTCTCTTTACGCTCGTGATAACTAATTAATTTAAAATAGTTATTATTTGTTTATAAGTTTCAGGTAAAATGTTACACGTAACATGTTAGTAAAGCGTCGTACAGGATTTGTAAGCTATCTATTCGTCCTGTAATTGAACACTTTCCTGACTTTTTACGTAACTATTAATTAAATAAACTTTATGTTTTCCCCTCCACTAACATCTTTGGCAGAATGCCACACCCAGTAATGGGTAACAGACATGATGATATATTTATAATTTTTCTAAGAAATATTTAGTCTTGTGTAAGTTTGAAACAAAGTAACAAGTAACTCTCAAGACATAATGCCCTGCCTAGAAGTAGAACAAACTTGTGTAGCCACATCCGGTCTATGGTTCACACTTTCGGCACATCCGGCGTCGGTTCTAATCAATCGAATCTCGGCTACACGTAGTAGGAGGCAAGCAGCGGGCGCGCAGCAGGAATTCTGCAGGATCGCTTCGCTAGAGGATTGAACACGCTTCGCAGGGTGTCAGATAGGAAAGAAAGCACGTAGGGTAACTGAGCGTAAGGGAGAAATAAGGGTAAATTGTGTGTTTTAAAAGACACAGGGCCGGATTGCCAGCTTTCATAACACGCAACATCATTTTATAAGATATCTCGCATTTTATTACAAAAATAAACCAGACTAAAATTATGCTTTCAGTAATAAATTATACATTTTGTGGACAGTTGCACAAACAAAACTAAAAATTTTAATCTTAGTTTAAATAAATACAACAATATCAAATATATATACCGGGTGTCTCCTTTTTTTGTTATAAATTTATCCCTATTAATTTTAGAGCAAAAGTTTAAATACAAAAGTTGTTCAGAATTAAAAACTGCGTCCAACACGACGATCTTGTCACGAGATACAGGTAAATTAAAATTTCCATCTTTAAGCTGTTTACAGAGTGCCAAGAAAAATAAAACAAATAATAGACTGTCCGTTTTTATTATCTAAACTGTCTTGGCAGATTCCGTCACGGAATCTGAGAAATGCTCAACCTCTATTTTGTATTCCTCATTGTACCGCAAACTACTGGTTTCATGCTCCTTTATGGAGAATATGTCGGCGCTTTAATAGTTTAAATTTTAATATTAATGATGTAAACAGCGACTTGATTTCAACCACGTTAACCAGATTTATAGACTTAACCAAAAATATGCTATTAAATGATTTCTCCTGAGAAATGATCAGGAGGTTGATTCTGTATCTTGCGTGAGCAGTTGCGTGATTAAATTTGCGTTAGTACAATGTATGACGTCACCGATTCTTTTCTGGTGTCGAGCATAGGGAATTCCGTGCTTTATGTTTTCGCGCCAAGTTTAGTGTTGGTAATGGTTTTGAAACTATAACTGTCAGTTGCAATCACATGTCATTGTTTGTCAACATCGTTTTGTAGTTTTTTTATACGATTTTATTATGGCAGAAGTTAGAAAACCTGATATGAACGCAAAAACAAATTTTAATAAACTTTATGGCAGATATGGCGTTGATAACGCAAAATGACAAGAAAGTAAAAGACAAACATAATATTAGAATGAGACAGGTAGTGTCGCAAGTAAGAAACAGGACTTACGGAGGTCACGCATTTATATTTGCGTGTCTCGCAAGAAGTGACGTCATATCCATTAGTACTTTAAATGTCCGATAGATAGTTTACTATATGCATGTGACATATCTGTGTTAGTATGGGTGCCGCAAGTAGTCACGCAAGATACAGAATCAGGCTCCTGTATCCTATGTTACATGTGAAATGAAATATGTAAAGTCGTACTACTTATACGCACATATTGTATTTTTGGGCGATTGCCTGTTCGAATGAATAAATAAATAGTATTGTTTAGTATTCTTTGAGTTTGACAGTTTGTGTTCATTTAATTGTTACTTTGGTTTCATTAAGATTAAAATAGTGGAAAGATTTACTACAAATGAAAAAGTTCAGTGTGTCAGATGGTATTTTGGTGGAAATTTGATTGATCGAGTGAGGGATTTATTCAGCAATTTTTTACTAAACAATACTATTATTTGTTTTATTTTTCATGGCACTCTGTAAACAGCTTAAAGATGGAAATTTTAATTTATCTGTATCTTGTGACAAGATCGTTGTATATCAATAAATAAGAGCTCGTTGGACGCAGTTTTTTATTCTGAACAACTTTTGTTTTTAAACTTTTGCTCTAATATTAATAGGGACAAATTTATGGCGTAATGAAAATTTTACCATTTAATTTCCTATATAACAAGAAAAAAGTAGACACCCGGTACATATATGTATATATATATATACAGGGTGTTTCACAACTTAGAGCAAAAAATTAAAGGATATATTCTGTACGACGTGCTGATCATGAAACAAAAATAATTTTTTTTTAATCGCAAAACTATTTTCCATGTTTCCCACTCCAAAATTTTTCGTTGCCACTGGGTGGATGATTATGAAAGTTATTAATTAAATAAAATTCTATTATAAATAACTGCTAATAATTGAATTGTGTAATTATTCTTTCGTAGTTGATACCTACTTCATTGTTTGTGTTTAATAGGAAAGCGAATCCAGTGCAGTACTACAAAAATGTTTTAGGTTAACAACCCTTAATTTTTCGAATTAAAAAAAAATTGTTTTTGTTTCATGATCAGCACGTCGTACATAATATACCCCTTAATTTTTGCTCTAAGTTGTGAAACACCCTGTATATATAGTTTTTTTTTATTTATGTTATTAAAGATAGTGAGATTTGAACACACGACCTCTTGCTTGTTAATTAACGAACGCAAGTTTAATTCATTAGTATACTTTGCTTTGCACTATTTTATGAATTGTTTTTATAAAGTTTTTAATCAGTAAACTGACTGAAATTCTTGTGTCACTTGTTAGTTTTTCTTGTTTACAACAGGAAGCTTCATCTAAAATTTAGTAATTTGAACATCCTTAAATTGCTTAATATGCAATTTCCGTTTCCATCGCTGTGTTAATTTCTCGTAATTAAAGTGTTACTGTTAATTATTTTTCGTGATTGAAGTAAAAGATATTCATAATTAGATAAGCAAATTCTCATCAGGTGAATTTGCAATTCTATCGCTATTTATTCTTTGCTTTCGCAACAAAATTCGACGATAAAATTAATTACATACCTACCTGAAGGAAACAAAAGATAGAAATTAATTTGAAGATCGTAGGGTGTTTAATTTACTCAAGGTTGGATAAATATTTAGGATGCCTTGACGCGTAGATTGGCCTTCATAATTTCGACATTTATTTATATTTTTATACTAAAAATAATTCTTAAAGATTCATTTCTGTGATCCTAGCTTCAAACAGGAATGTTACACATTTATTTAAACAAGGATTCTTTTAACTACTTGTTTATTTTTATTCTTACTACACAAATGTGATTAAAATAGTCAGTGGCTACGAATAGAAATATCCGGGTTCGACTTTTACTCTATACTTCTGCAGTGCCCTAAATCTGATGATCAAATTAATGTCTATGAGCTTTAGTTGTTACAAAAGCTTACAACTTTTTGTCTCTTTACAATTAGATAGATCACTACATGTTATGAAGCTCCTGTATTTCACTTGAGATTATTTATGTTAGCTCTGCTCTTGCAGATCTCATTATACAGGGTGTTTCAGGACTAGTGTAACAAACTGTAACAGCTTATTTCTGAGGTCATTTTGAGCCAAAAATGTCATATGAACATAGGTCCTATTCCTTCTAGTTACCAAAATACAAGAGGTTAAAGTTCTATAAATAACACGACATTTTCAAATTTTTGTAATCAAGATACTTTCGGAAGACAAGAGTTTTATTGAAAAGTCATACCTTATTTGTCTTCATTAATTTTATTTATTAATAATATCATGCATACGAGTTCAAGGCGCTCATTTTGAACACTTGCTATAATTTTTTTTTAATTTGTTATCTTATTTCATATTGTGTTAACCTATTCCATGTTTGGTTATGTTGTTCTGTGTCTATTTAATTGTGTCATTTTATGTTTTGTTCTCTAAATCGTATTCGTTAATATTAATAAATAAAATTAATTAAGACAAATAGGGTATGACTTTTCAATAAAACTCTTGTTTTCCGAAAGTATCTTGATTACAAAAATTAGAAAATTTCGTATTATTTACAGAACTTTAACCTCTTGTATTTTGGTAACTAGAAGAAATAGGACCTATGTTCATATGACATTTTTGGCTCAAAATAACCTCAGGAATAAGCTGTTAAAGTTTGTTACACTAGTCCTGAAACACCCTGTATAATACAATTATTGATAGTCCGAAATCGTCTATCTAATTAAAGCACCCATCATCAGGCTTTTTACCCATTACTAAGTGTGGCACTCTGCCGTAGCAGATCTTGGTAAGTGATAACTTGCCCCCAAAATACTAGTGTAGGGGAACTACGGTCGTAATTTTAATTTCAAATCAAGAGTTTGACTCGATACCACTGATCCACCGATCTTATAAAAACATAATTAAATGCAGATTGAAGTAATGAAATGAAAACAAAATGTAGTCAAGCGCATTTGTCAGTGTTTACGAATAGAAATATCCAGGTTCGACTTTTATTTTACACTACTGTAGTGCCCTAAATCTGTTGTCAAATAAATGTCTATGAGCTTTGGTTCTTATAACAAAAGCACAACTTTTCATCTGTTTACAATTCGTAACTAAATAACCACAAAAACTTTTCAACAATATTGAAAGTACATTGCGGTAATAAACAAAATTCAAATGAAACCAGGTTATTTCAGGGTGAATATTTGAAGGGGTGAATATTTTGTTGCAGGACTGGGAAGCTCCACTACCCCACTAACGTATGCGGGCCACTCTTTGAAGAAGAACTCGAGTTTTGGGGGTTGGATTCAAACCAAGTCGAGCCATGTTGTTGGAGCACATACAGCATACACAGAGATACGCAGGTACGTGAAAAACTACCCCTTTTTGTAGGATATGAAGTAGTGTACTGCATTTTGTTACACGGGATGTTGGGGAGATTTAATCTGCATTTGATTGATTGAGTAAATTGGGGTACTATAATTAATAAACAAGTATGAAAATCAATAATTCATGCCCTACTAGAATCCTGCTACATCCCTTAACATAAGTTATATATGTACAAATATTTTGAAAGTGGTAGACTTAATAAAAAAAATATGATGTGGACATCACATGACTTCCTTGTATGTGTATTAAACTATAGATATTTTTTTAATTGCACATATTTGACATTAAATCTTTTATTTTTTATTTTCTGCTCTAATCCATGGCAAACTTAATTTAAAAAAAAATTAAATAAATATATCATCACGCCTTTTACCCATTACTGAGTGTGGCAATCTGCATGAGCAAATCTCGGTAAGTGATATATTTTTCGCGTGAAGTGCGGTTACCAGTCGTCAAATCACGGCCTCCAAAGATATTAACAAAAAATATATAATATTTAAATTTAGATATCTCGCTTATGCAAAAGGCTAAGTTAAAAATTCTTAATGTGCTAGACGCAGAATTTAATTCTCTAAAACTTTTATTTGAAGCATTTATTTCTAAAATTAAAATAATACCATTTTTCTCAAGGAAAACTGTTAGCAGCTTCATGTTATGTGTCATATCCGGTTAGTCTATTTTAACCAAATTATATTATGTTATTTCCGTTGATATAGTAATCTTATATACCAAATTTGGAAAGTTCTAAATTATATTTGAATATAGTTTTTCATTAAAATATATTATAGGCTTCAAGTAAAGTACCACTTCCGGAAGTTATATAATGACCAAAAAGGGAGGTGCACAACAAAATAGTCCTAAATACCAAATTTTAACTTTCTACGGCTTACCGTTTTTGAGTTATACGAGATATATACGTACGTACAGACGTCACGACGAAATTAGTCAAAACGGATTCAGAGATGGCCAAAATGCATATATCCACTAAAATATAAAAACCGAAACTTTTCGCGATTACAATACTTCCTTTACTTCCTACAAGGAAGTAAAAATGTTTCGAATAAAAAAATAAATACTAAACACAATTTATTTGAATAATTTTTATATTTAATCCTCAGCTTAAGAATTATTTACCATTTGTGCAGTGTTATTTTATATAAGATAAAGAACTACAGTCTGACAGATTATCCTCCCTAGAAGATATTTAGTGAAACAACCCTTCATTAGCCTTATAAACTACCCTTATTTCTTACAATTTATTCACTTACTTCCTTAAAAACATATTTTAAATATGCAGCAACTTTTCTAGATTAGGTTGTCTGTTGCGACATTAGTCCAGCATGTCTTGTACCTGCTACAAGAATTTTTTAGTGGTACAGTCCCTAACAAAAACCTCCAACCAGCTTAATGATTTCCTTTGTGCCGTATATTTGCTGACACGTCCAACATATTACGTCTATAAATCTGAAGCTTACTTCTTGGTTCTAAATAAAAAGTCTTTCTTAACACTCCGAGTTTCACGGGGATTTTTTGTCATAAAAACGCATCATTACATAAGTTTTTGCAGGCGAGTGTACGACAGTGGAAGATTATTAAATTTCAGACAGTTTTATGCTTGAAAAATAATAAAACTATAAGTTTTCACATGAATTTTAACCCTAATTTAAAATGTTAATGAGCGACTACTATTTTCAAAAGATGAAATATTTAATTCAGTTGAGGCTCTATGGTTACGCGTTCGTTACAGAAGCGATAGATCACTACATATTATAGGGCACCTAAATTCTACTTGAGATTATTTATTTTATGGGGTAGGTGGCTCAGTGGTGGATCTTGAGAACCCTGGTTCGATCCCCACAGTCGACAAACAATTTCCACCAATTTAAATCTACCTCTGTGGCTCCCCCGCCACTAATATCTTTGGGGGACGTGATTTGACGGCCGCACTTCACTTACCAAGATCTGCTTAGGCAGAGTGCCACACCCAGTAATGGGTAAAAGGCGTGATAATATATTTATTTATATATTATTTATTTTAGCTCCGCTCTTGCAGATCTCATTATATAATACAATTGTTGACAGTACGAAATCGTCTATCTAATTAAAGCACCTATCATCACGCTTTATACCCATTACTCAGTGTGGCACTCTGCCGTAGCAGATCATGGTATGTGATATATTGTCCCCAAAAATTGTTTTTTACAACTATTTTATAAAAATATAATTAAATGCAGATTGAAGTAATGTTTGGAAACAAAATGTAGTACTAATTATCTTTTAAGGTATAATAATAATTAATAAGTAGTTTGGCAATTTGAAATATTTTTTCTAATTTTTTTAATCATTATTAACATGAGCTTTTTTTTCATTCAAATTGCAAAATGAAGAAATATCAAAATGTAAGTGATTTAGGCCCGTTCATATTTAATTATTCTGCATTTTTGAATCCTGAATTTGTAACTAATCCAAATGATGCACGATGTTACTTTGTTTTATCTTTCTACTGGCTCTTTTACCTCAAGTATTTTGCCATGAAACTTTTCACCACCCTTACACATTCTGATATTTGCAATATATAAATATACCGTGCAGATATCTAAAGATAATAACTTTTTGGCAATGAATTTACAATAACCAGTTGTCAATTAGTATCACCCTTAAATGTTAAGTGAAGATGGCAAAATATCTGATTAAAAATGGATGAAACAAAGATTTAATATTTGCAACTATTGCATCTAGTAGACCTTGTATAAAATTTAAAAAATGCAAACATGCACGCCTTTATAAAATTCTCCCTTATACCTATTTATATGATTGTAAATACCTCCATTTAACCTTCTACTAAACAAGTAAATAGCGTTATATTAAACCCAATGTATCTCAACAATTGATCTAGAGGTCCGTGTATTTATTTTGTCTTCAGGCAACATTGGCAATCTTGGACAAGTTGGACCTGGACTCCGAGAGACCTTCTGACGAAGAGGTCGCTAGGATGTTTGGTTATGAAGAAGCTTATCTCAATGGTACTCTCACCTCCTGGCAGAAGATGAAGCCTAAAGTGTGGGCATTATTTGATGAACCGTATTCAAGTATAACCGCAAAGGTAAAAATAAATATTCTATTTGCTGTACAGACTTTCTGAATTATTTTAGAGAAAAATTTGTCAAATAAATGTTGTAGAGAATTAGTTTATCTATATCTTTTATTTAAGACATTTTTTAATAAAATAATTAGGAAGCGCAGGACAGGGCAAAATGTAACAAGCTGGCTAGTAATGCAAGAGAATACTCGAGCATTTCTAGTATCTCGCCTTGTCATGCAACAAAAATAAAAAACGAGAGCGAGATAGATATAAAGATTGCGAGATCAAGAATCTCGTACTAGATTATGTACATACAGGGTGTTTCACAACTTAGAGCAAAAAATTAAAGGGTATATTCTGTACGACGTGCTGATCATGAAACAAAAAGGGGTACCCCTTAGGAAATTTTCAAATCACTTAAAATTAGCTAAAAATTTGCTTATAACTCAATTCGAACCCGAGGAATTCAATGCCGTTGAGCGAATCTTCATATCTTGTTTAGATTTTCAGATATAGCTTCCGGCGAAGTTAAATTCTTAATTTTCTTCAGATTTTGTACTTTTCCGAGGCTATATCTCAAAAACTCATCGAAATATAAAAATGCGCTTAACAGCATTGAATTTCTCGTGCTTCAATTAACTTATAAACATATTTTCAACCAATTTAAATTTTTCAAATTTCCGCAAAATTTTTCTCAAAAAACGGTTTTTAAACATTTTCTCAAAAACTAGAAGACATATGCATTTGAGTATTTTACTACTGGATTCAGTGGATCAATATACATATGTATGTAAATTTTCATTGCAATATTCATACGATTAAGAATTTTAGTCCAAATTGGCCTAAAATCGAAAAAAACCAAAGGGGTACCCCTTAGAAAATTTTCAAAAAATTCAAATCACTTAGAATTAGCTACAAATTTGCTTATAACTCAATTCAAACACGAGAAATTCAATGCCGTTGAGCGCAACTTCATATCTTGTTTAATTTTTGAGATATCGACTACGGAAAAGTTAAATTTTACCTCATCATATTTTGTACTTTCCTGCGGCTAAATCTCAACAACTAAACGAGGGTTAAAAATGCACACACATTCAACTTATACCTTTAAGAAATTATCCAAAAATGTATTAGCAAGAATTAGCGAGATTGGTTTGAATTCTACTATAAGCTACAGTAATTGTAATTACAAAATAAATAAATACATACATTGTTGCCGTTAAATTAAATAGAATCAAACCCGGATCTTTGAGGCTTCAGACCAATAATTTACGTACTTTGTTAAGCTGGATAAATTGAAATTAACTGACTTATTTATTAATATATCTTTGGTATAATTTGTCATTTTAATTTAACTTCAATTCAGGGGAGGATTCTAAATTTATTGGAATATTACCAATGAAAATTGATACTATCTTCCGCATTGAATTACGTGTTATATTCAAATGATCATTGTGTATCTAAGCTACAAGATTATTTACGACAAAAGAATACAATAATTCATATTGTAGTTACGCGATAAAAAAATGATAATTAAGTGGCTGTCGCATTGGCACTTATTTCTTTATACCGGGTGGAACATCATACCTGTGTACATAGGCGATTAACATGAAAAAACAGTTTTTCTGTGCGCATTGCTCCCCAAATTATTTTAGGCAAAAATGCTTCAAATAAATGTTGTAGAGCATAAAATTCTGCATCTAAATCAATAAACAGAATTACATTTACATGCGTTATAACGACAGAAATCAAATAAAAAAATATTAAAAATGACGTTGAAAAAATCAAATAGCCATGGAAGTGAAACAAAAATAGATAGATGCTTGACGTTTGACAGATCTCCTGATTTAACACCTAGCGATTTTTTTATGGGGTCATCTTAAATGTAAAATTTATAAGCAACGCCAACCAAATATTAATTCTTTGAGAGAAGCTATCGTGGATAAGTGCACTTTAATCACAAATAGGCAGCTCGCTAATGTACGACATTCCTTCTACAATAGACTTTGTTATTGATTGGCTGAAAATGGAGGTTTATTTGAATATTTATTGTAATAATAAATTATAGTGATTATTTTAATGAGAGAATTATTGTTTGATATTTGAATTATAATAGATAAGTTATAATTTTTACTGGACCAACCCTATAAGAAATAAACGTTTCATTGAAATGTACACTTGTTTATTTATTATTAAATTGTAATCATAGGTATGGAGTTTTTTGTATGAATTTTATTGAATGATTAATTTGTCGGGGGTAAATATCAAATAGACAGAAAAACGTCAAGCATCTATCTATTTTTGTTTCACTTCCATGGCTATTTGATATTTTCAACGTAAGTTTTAATATTTTTTTATTTAATTTCTGTCGTTACAACGCATCTAAATGTAATTCTGTTTATTGATTTAGATGCAGAATTTTATGCTCTACAACATTTATTTGAAGCATTTTTGCCTAAAATAATTTGGGGAGCAATGCGCACGGAAAAACTGTTTTTCCATGTTAATCGCCTATGTACACAGGCATGATGTTCCACCCGGTATATCTCGTGCGAAAGTAGTCCAGTTGAATGCACTATGCGTGCACAACACACTGAGATGCACCACTGTGTTATGCACTCCTGCTCCGCAGTTGCAGTACGTTGCTCCCACGAGAGGCCGTATTCTCCTCGATCGCCGACAAAACGAACAACAACTTTATACCTTCTTTTATTTGTTGGAGAAAACAAACTTAAGGATCGAAAACAAACTCCCGTAGCTCAAATTTAATTGTTATTATTGTGGCAAGTTATGACACTATGGTAGCGCTGATGTTTACAAGCGAGAGTTTACTGATCAGATATATGACTGTCTAATTTCCAGTCGTATCAACAAAATTTCGTTTAATTTATTAATAACAAATTTAAGGATTGAAAATAAACTTACATAGCTCAAATTTAATTGTTATTATTGTGGCAAGTTATGGCACTATGGTAGCGCGGATGTTTACAAGCGAGAGTTTACCAGGGATGTGCGTGTAGTCTACTGCAAGTAATCTACGCCATTCTCTACGTGTAAACAATCATGTAGTCTACGTCTTCATTTTTCATGTAAACAATGTAGACTATGTAGACAATGAAAACACCTATGTTCACTTAAGTCAGATTAGAAATGTTATCCCTAGAACTAGGGAATTTTAAATGTTGTTAGAGTTTATTTTTATTCTAGGGATTACATGAAAAAAAAATTAGTTGTTCAGGGCAAACCGTTCAAAATTTGTCAACTGGTTACTGTTAAAAATAGCGCCAAAGAAAACTCGGTCTGGTGAGATGGCGCGTTGATCGATTTTAAAAATATGACAGTTCGCCCAAGACCCAAGACAGACATTCGTCTAGTAATGTACGAGCACTTGCTTTATTAGTTTTATTATATAAAGACCGATAATGACCCGAGCTCACGAATACGAATACATGTAATAGTTACAAAGGAATAAATTTAGGTTATGTTGAATTTCACAACTGTCAGATGCATCATCTACATTGTTTACATTGTCTACGTCGCTAGAATTGTCGACGTATTGTCTACGTGTAGATGTAGACAATTAAAGATTACACGTAGATGCACATCTCTGGAGTTTACTAATCAGATATATGACTGTCTAATTTCCAGTCGTATCAACAAACTTGAATTTTAAACTTGGTTCGATCCCCACAGCCGACCAACAATTTTCACCAATTTAAATCTACCCCTGTGGCTCCCTCTCCACTAATATCTTTGAGAGCCGTGATTTGACGGCTGGTAACCGCACTACACGCGAAGACATATATCACTTACCGAGATTTGCTTAGGCAGAGTACCACATCCAGTAATGGGTAAATGGCGTGATGATATATTTATTTAATTATTTTTTATTTGTTTAAATTAATAAAAGAAAATCAAAGTTACAGGCAAAATGGAAAAATGTGTATTGCTTTCAAAAGTTCGACATGTTTTTATTTATTTAAGCTAAGCTTAAAATGTAAGTTAGTTAAGTGGATTAGATTCTTCTATCAGCTGGATATATTTCTACTGCGACTGGATTAATTCAATTTAATCCTGTAAATTTTTTTTGAGGGGTAATTTCTCAAACTAAAAGTTATCAACTATGAAAATTTTTTCTTTTATTTTTGGAAGATTGCAATTAAAATAAATAAATATATCATCACGCCTTTTACTCATTACTGGGTGTGGCAATCTGCCTAAGCAGATCTCGGTAAATGATATATTTTTTCACGTGAATTTCGGTTACCAGCCGTCAAATCAATTAAATTAAAAGTAACTTAAAGTTAGTTTTGAGATGATGAGTGTCTTAGAATTGTTCAACTTATAACCATAAATACATTCAAGTCCGAATGTTTCGGATTTCTCTACAAACCATATTTACCCTGTTCATTTAAGGTTAATTTTCTGTTATACAGAATTATATAATTTTGTTGAATACTTAATTAAAATAATTAAGTTTGTTGTACGTTTTAAATTAAATTGTTTTGTGTGTTAAAACATATACAGAATATTCCGCTAAAATCAAAGTTTGTTTTAACTAAATATATGATTAAATATACGACAAATTTGTTGAATGTCTCCGCAAAATAAATTAAATTATTTCCTGTACGCAGATTAAATTATATTATTTCTAACTGAAATTCAAAAACAAGTATGCCATGCAAGAACAAAAGCTGCGCTTCATCACTGTCTCCAGCAGGGCCTCCTGCGTCCTGCGTCAATTGTTTCTTATTTCTTAGCGTAAGATCGCGTTTATTCAATAGAGGGCCTCGCCAGGCCCACTGGGATCCGTTATTTACGCACGTCGAACCGTGAAGAGAGGGTTAGTAGGGGTTGCAAGGGGCTGACAGCACCCCCGGCCTCCAGGAATACTTAGAACAAAGCTTGAAGTTGGTATACATTTGGGGTAGTTCATAAGCTACTCTAATTTTGACAGGGTGCGTTTTAAATATTTAATTCAATCTAGTTTAATTTATCCTATCACCCTCTGGTGCCATCAATGGGTGATTCTTATTTCTCTATCATAATCTGGTACTTGCGAGGCGTTGCTATCAAGTAATAATTAGTTCATCTTTAAGTAACTTCTTATTGTTTCATTCTTCTTTCCTACCACCAACAGTCAACATCTATTGATATCAAAATTGTATTTTATATTTATTATATTCAAAGTTATTCTACTGTGTTTGTGTTTTCATTTACTATAAAATAAAGCTTTAAACAGAATGGAAAAATCTGTTTGTCGGCGTCATACATTTTGCTTTGTAATAAACTTACTAATTATTTTACAGCAAAAAGCTTCAAGTAAATATCGTAGAGTATACAATTTTCTACAGTTTTTATTTGAAACATTTTTTTTGAAAATAATGTGGAAACGTTTTACAGAATAAAATATATGATACTAAAAAGTGCTTGTTCAGCATACAGAAAACTGTTTGTCGACTTGATACATTTTGTTTTGTAAATTAGCTTCCTAATTATTTTAGAGAAAAAAACTTCAAGTAAATATTATAGAGTATGAAATTGTCTATATATTTTATTTGAAATATTTTTCTTTAAAATAATTTGAGAATGATGTACAGCAGAATATACAGGGTGTTTCAAAACTTAGAGCAAAAAATTAAAGGGTATATTCTGTACGACGTGCTGATCATGAAACAAAAAGATTTTTTTTTAAATCGCAAAACTATTTTCCATGTTTCTCAGTTCAAAATTTTTCGTTGCCACTGCCACTGGGTGGATGATTATGTTAAAGTTATTAATTAAATAAAATTCTATTATAAATAACTGCTAATAATTGAATTGTGTAATTATTATTTCGTAATTGATACCTACTTCATTGTTTATGTTTAATAGGAAAGCGAATACCAGTGCAGTACTACAAAAAATGTTTTAGGTTAACAACCCTTAATTTTTCGAATTTAAAAAAAATTCTTTTTGTTTCATGATTAGCACGTTGTACAGAATATACCCTTTAATTTTTTGCTCTAAGTTGTGACACACCCTGTATTCAAAATATTATATTAATTTAATGCTGTAGTATCTACAAATACAAAAAATAAATATATCATCACACCTTTTACCCATTACTGGGTATGGTACTCTGCCGGAGCAAATCTCGGTAAGTGATATATTTCTTCGTGATGTGTGGTTACCAGCCGTCAAATCACGGCGCCCAAAGTTGTTAATGTAGGGGGAGCCACAGGAGTTGATATTAAATTGGTGAAAGCCAGTTTGTCGGTTTTTTCTATAATGAATCGCTTAAAATTAATTACAAATTTGGGTATAAGTCAATTTATACACGAAGAATTCAATGCCGTTGAAAGCAACTTCACATTTTGTTTAGTTTTTGAGATATCGTTTCCGAAATAATTGAATTTTTCCTCACATCATTTTATATGTTCCCGAGGCTATATCTTAAAAACTAAACAAAATATGAAGATGCACTCACCGGCATTGAATTTCTCGGGCCTAAAATTACTTGTAAACAAGTTTTTAGCAATTTTTATTTTTGGATAAATTTCCGCCAAAATTTTCCCAAAAATCAATTTTTATATAATATCTGAAAAACTACCAGACATATGCACTTGGAAATTTTACCATTAGATTCAGCGAGTCAAAATACATATGTATATAAATTTTTGTTGCAATATTCGTACGGGAAAGAATTTTAGTCTAAATTGGCCAAAAATCGAAAAAAACCAAAGGGGTACCCCTTAGGAAATTTTCAAAAAATTAAAATTGTTAAAAATTTGCTTACATGTCAATTCAAATACGAGGAATTCAATTTCGGTAAGCGCAACTTCATATCTTGTTTAGTCTTTGAGATATCAACTTCAGAAAAGATGAAATTTCCAAATTTTACCTCATCACATTTTGTACTTCCCTGCGACCCTTCTCAACAACTAAACGAGGGTTAAAAATGCACACACATTCAACTTATACCTTTAAGAAATTATCCAAAAATTTATTAGCAAGAATTAGCGAGAATTTGTTTAACTTGTACCGAATAAAATACGACTCAATCGGATTGGTTTGAATTCTACTATCAGCTACAGTAATTGTAATTATAAAATAAATAAATACATTCATTGTTTCCGTTAAATTAAATAGAATCAAACCCGGATTTTTCAGGCTTCAGACCAATAATATACGTACTTTGTTAAGCTGGATAAATTGAAATTAACTGACTTATTTATTAATATATCTTTGGTACAATTTGTCATTTATAGGTACTTAACTTCAATTCAGGGGAGGATTCTAAATTTATTGGAATATTAACAATGAAACTTGATACTATCTTCCGCATTATATTCAAATGATAATTAAAAAAAATCTTTTTGTTTCATGATCAGCACGTCGTACAGAATATACCTTTTAATTTTTTGTTGTGAAACACCCTGTATATGATACAAACTGTTGCTGAAGGATGGTGAAGAGTGCTAAAGGTACAAGATATTTTAAAAGTCTGTTTATTTCTGTTCTTGCTGTGTTTCAGATAGTGGCAGGAGCATCAGTTTTCTTCATCTGCGTCTCAGTGTTGTCCTTCTGTCTGAAGACGCATCCTGGAATGCGTATCGCGGTAGACAACGCCACCTACTTAGGCACACCGTTTCCCAACAACCGAACTGAACCCTTACACGTGTTCTTCTATGTTGAACTCATGTGTAATGCATGGTTCACCTTTGAACTCACCGCTCGGTTCATTGTAAGTCATTATTCATTATATTTAAAATTAGCATTGTCATGGTACATTCGATGTCAGGTCATATGATAAACATTTAAACTTTTCTAATTTGTTTCGAAATATATAAATAAAATAAATATATCATCACGCCATTTACCCATTACTGGGTTTGGCACTCTGCCTAAGCCGATCTCGGTAAGTGGTATATTTTTTCGCGTGAAGTGCGGTTATCAGCCGTCAAATCACGGCCCCCAAAGATGTTAGTGGAAGAGGAACTACAGGGGTAGATTTAATTGTTTGTCGGCTGTGGGGATCGAACCAGGGTTCTCAAGATCCACAGGCCGACTCGATACCACTACCCCATCAATAAACTACACAATTTGTTGCTGTAACATTTTTACACAAGATTATTCACAATACAATTGATTGCATATTCATCATGAGCAGAATTCTATTTCAAGTTTCCAGAGTGTCATCCAGATATAAGAACGTTTTCTACTTGCACGCGGCAAGAACTCTTATGCTATCGAAGTCACCAGATCAATTCTCACAATGTCATTGAGGATGAAATTGATATTTTTCATAACAACATTAATGATATAAAGAAATCTATTACTTCTTTCTAATTCTGAGTTTCTTCCTTACCCTAGAATTGGGCGTTTGCCTGTTGGGTAATGTATTAATAATAATAATAATAAAAATGTTATGGACATAGGATCTGCAATTGTAGAGCTACTGCACGTATGAATTGTTGCATTAAATACAATAAAAGCTTTGAGCTAGTGAGACCCCGGGTTTGATTCCCAGCTGGTTATCAATTTTCTTCACATTAAACATGTTTGACGGCTATGATTTGACGGTTGGTAACCGCTGTAAACGCGCATAAATATATCACTTACCAAGATCTGGTTCGACAAAGTGCCACACCGAGCAATTGATAAAAGGCGTGATGATATATTTATTTTATAATAATTTTAAAAGTTTGATCGTTTATCTTTTGAGGTTACATAGTAAATTATTAAGCACCCTAATTAATTTTGGTAATTAATATATATTAACAGATTAATTTTCTGGTTGTCCAAATTAAATTTATTAAATTAAAAATAAATGTACTTTGTAGTAATGTAACTGAAATTAATAAATCATAATTGTATTCTGTCAATTTTTAATTGAATTTAAAGTAATTAATATGACAGGAAAATTGATTTAAAAAATATTTAAATTAGTTGATTATATTTAGAGCGAATATTGTATTGTTCAAAAAGACGATATAATAGATTAAAATATCAAGTATTGTCACATTTTCATAGTCCAACAAAAACTATACAAATTTTAACTAAATTCCTTAATTATTTTGTTCTTAAAATATACGATATATAATAAAATATCAGGTAACGCGTACATAACAAAAAAAAGTCTGAATTTCAATTTAGAACGACTTTTTCTAATGAAATAAATTAATTGGTTCAAATACAATTAATTTGATGGTCAGTGAAATCCATACTGTTTAAATGTTACTATAATCAATATCATTCAAAATAATAAATTTGAAATTAATTATGTCACAATTGACAAATTATCTGTTATAATTGACAACGAAAAATGTCACTAAATGGGGCAACCTCATACATGCCTATTATATATATCTTTGTTTTTCATGGCACAATTTTATGTCATTTTTTATCATACAATATTTATTTGAGTTCAATTTCATTTAAAGTGTAAAAAAAATATACTACACAGAATAAAAATTATTGTAAGTTTAACAATATATGAATTAGATCATTTGATTAATAAACAAATTGTAATTATTATAATAATTTAATTCACGCGAAAAAAATAAAACAAATTTATTGTAATATATAGAGACGCATTATCAATTAAATAGATGCTAAAACCGACTCTACAAAAGGTAGAAACGTCTACAAGCTTGCATTGAAATTAAATGTAGTATATGTACAAAGATTCAAGGGGCTCAGCAGGAAAGAAAATTTGTTGCTGAACGCCGAACTGTGATGCCGGGTGACGTCACGACGCCGTTCGAACTTGTTACTTTAGACGCCGCGGTTCATGTTTGTACTATCTGTTGTAATTATATAGTTTTCGAGCAATGACTAGAATTGAAATAAATATTATTTTATCAATCCAAAATATTACTATCTGTTTTAAATATATTAGCTGTAAAATTTGAACACTAATTACAAGGGTTCGTAAATATCATGATATTTATAATAAATATCAAAATATCTGATATATAGGATATATATCAGATAAATATCACTTTTTGGATATTTATTTTTTAATTTTAGTTTTTGTACACATTTAGAAAAACTGAAAAATTCGAAAAATTTCACTTCTCCGGAGGCTATATCTCAAAAACTAAACAAGATATGGAAATGCGCTCAACGGCGTTGAATTCCCCGTGTCCGAATTGACTTATAAGCAAATTTTCATACAATTTTATGCAATTTAATATTTTTAATTATTTCCTAAGGGGTACCCCTTTGGTTTTTTCAGATTTTAATTCAATTTTACCAAAAATCCTTAATTGTAGGATTATTAAAACGAAAATTTACATACATATGTATTTTGACCCACTGAATCCAGTGGGGCAATCTTCAAATGCATATGACTTCTGGTTTTCGAGAAAATGTTAAAAAACCGCTTTTTGCGATTTTTTTGGCGGAAAATTGAAAAAAAATAAAAATCGCTGAAACTATGTTTATAAGTTAACTGAAGCACGAGAAAATTAATGCCGTTGACCGCGTTTTCATATCACATTTAGTTTTCGAGATATAGCCTCGGAAAAGTAGAAAAACTGAAAAATTCGAATAATTTCACTTTTTCGGAGGTTATATCTCAAAAACTAAACAAGATATGGAAATGCGCTCAACGGCGTTGAATTCCCCGTGTCCGAATTGACTTATAAGCAAATTTTCATACAATTTTATGCAATTTAATATTTTTAATTATTTCCTAAGGGTTTTAAAATTTTAATTCAATTTTCCCAAAAATCCTTAATCGTAGGATTATTAAAACGAAAATTTACATACATATGTATTTTGACCCACTGAATCCAGTGGTGCAATCTTCAAATGCATATGACTTCTGGTTTTCGAGAAAATGTTAAAAAACCGCTTTTTGCGATTTTTTTTGGCGGAAAATAGAAAAAAAATAAAAATCGCTGAAACTATGTTTATAAGTTAACTGAAGCACGAGAAAATTAATGCCGTTGAGCGCGTTTTCATATCACATTTCGTTTTCGAGATATAGCCTCGGAAATGTAGAAAAACTGAAAAATTCGAAAAATTTCACTTCTCCGGAGGCTATATCTCAAAAACTATTTCATATTTTTATATAATGGATATATATCATTGCAAAAATATGACGATATATATCAAAATAAATATCATGATATATATCGATCGATATATATCTTCGAACCCTGCTAATTACTCTATATATGTACCGATAAATTAATAAGAAAATGATGCCAGATATTGCTGTAGTCATTCGAGATTATCTCTAAGTTAAAAATGAGTGCTAAATGAAGCTCAGAATACCATATTTTTGTTTGTAAAAGCATTTAAAATATAAAAAAAATATTTTTTCTTCAACCATTTAAAAAGTAGGCGTTTTTGACCTTATTTTAATTATAAAAGTAGCAGATTTTTGCACAAGTGCAAAAATGTGAATTATTTCTGCACTAGTGCAGAAAAGTAATTTAATATAAATAAACTCTATACAGTATACTTTCTATTAATATTTATGGAAGCAAATTTAATGTTGCAGCATTTGCTTCTTCTATAATGTCTATAGAATCTAAAACGTGTTCGCCACTAAATTAAAAAAAATTTTAAATTGAAAGCACGGAGAAATTTTTCGTCATTATCAACAAAATAATTGAGTTAGTTTGTCATTGTCAGTTGTCATGGATACATTACACCAGGTATCTTTCTAAAGTTTCTAAATTAATACAAAATTTCAGAGATGTTACAAATACTGAAATTTGTTTTATTATTTTTATCAAAATATGGTTTGTGGTTGTAGAAAAAATAGTGTACGCAACTCGTGCAGAAAGGGGTTTTTTTGAACTAGCGGTCTTGCGGACCACTCATTAAAAAAAAACCCATCTTTCTGCACTTGATACGTAAATAACTATATTGTTTCGAACGAGTACCTAATGTGCGTTTGTTACAAAATAAATAATAAATACTTCTTACTAAAGGAAGCTTGCAACAAATTACGAAAAGGAAATGAAAATATAATTTCAACAAAATATAAAAGTAATGCTTCTAAATATATGTAGAACGAGAAAAATGTATTTTAATATCATGTTTCCTTTGAAGTTTCAGGAAAATTCAAATATTTTTATTCATATAAAAATTTCAGTTTGTAACTTTTCAGAGCTTACGTGGTTGGAAAAAGAGGAGAAAATTAAATCTGAAATGGGGCTCATAACATTATATCTCATTTTTTATCTACTTAGGCTGCCTACGCGCATAAATAATGAAAGCAGAGCTTTTACACCTGGCAGTCTCCGAACTTAAAGCTCAAATTATTTTAAGAGAAAATATATTTTTCTCGCTAATGTCAAACACACATGATAATTATATGCACATTTCAGTTTGCGAAATAAATAAAGAAATATATCATCACGCCTTTTATTCATTACTGGGCGTGGCACTCTGCCTAAGCAGATCTCGGTAAGTGATATATTTTTTCGCGTGAAATGCGGTTACAAGCCGTCAAATCACGGCCCCCAAAGATATTAGTAGAGAGGTAACCACAGGGGTAGATTCAAATTGGTTAAAATTGTTTGTCGGTTCTGGGGATCGAACCAGGGTTCTCAAGATCCACAGGCCGACTCGATACCACTGAGACAAATGCATAACATTACAAATTACCCTTTGTGGCTTTTGCTCCCCTAACATCTTTGGGGATTGTGATATACTAAAGCACAGTGCTACATCCAGTAAAGGGTAAAAGGTGTGATGATATATTTATTTAATTTTGTCTCTAGCTTATTATTATTATTATGGGGTAGATGGCTCAGTGGATCTTGTGAGAACCTTGGTTCGATTCCCACAGCCGATAAACAATTTTTACCAATTTAAATCTACCCCTGTGGCTCCTCCTTAACTAATATCTTTGGAAGGCCGTGATTTGACGACTGGTAACTGCACTTTACGCGAACAAATATATCACTTACCGAGATCTGCTTAGGTGGTTTGCTACGCTCAGTAATGTGTAAAAGGCGTGATGATATATTTATTTAATTTTGTCTCTAGCTTATTATTATTATGGGGTAGGTGGCTCAGTGGATCTTGTGAAACCCGGGTTCGATTCCCACAGCCGACAAACAATTTTCACCAATTTAAATCTACCCCTACCCCTTTCACTAATATCTTGGGGGGTGGCAGGTAACCGCACTTCACGCGAACAAATATATCACTTACCGAGATCTACTTAGGTAGACTGCCACACCCAGTAATGGGTAAAAGGCGTGATGATATATTTATTTAATTTTGTCTCTAACTTATTATTATTATTATTATGGGGTAGGTGACTCAGTGGTATCGAGTCGGCCTGTGGATCTTGAGAACCCTGGTTCGATCCCCACAGCCAATAAACAATTTTTACCAATTTAAATCTACCCCTGTGGCTCCTCCTTAACTAATATCTTTGGAAGTCCGTGATTTGACGACTGGTAACCGCACTTTACGCGAACAAATATATCACTTACCGAGATCTACTTAGGTAGACTGCCACACCCAGTAATGGGTAAAAGGCGTGATGATATATTTATTTAATTTTGTCTCTAACTTATTATTATTATTATTATTATGGGGTAGGTGACTTAGTGGTATCGAGTCGGCTTGTGGATCTTGAGAACCCTGGTTCGATCCCCACAGCCGATAAACAATTTTTACCAATTTATATCTACCCCTGTGGCTCCTCCTTAACTAATATCTTTGGAAGGCCGTGATTTGACGACTGGTAACCGCACTTTACGCGAACAAATATATCACTTACCGAGATCTACTTAGGTAGATTGCCACACCCAGTAATGGGTAAAAGGCGTGATGATATATTTATTTAATTTTGTTTCTAGCTTATTATTATTATTATTATTATTATGGGGTAGGTGACTGAGTAGTATCGAGTCGGCTTGTGGATCTTGAGAACCCTGGTTCGATCCCCACAGCCGATAAACAATTTTTACCAATTTAAATCTACCCCTGTGGCTCCTCCTTAACTAATATCTTTGGAAGGCCGTGATTTGACGGCTGGTAACCGCACTCCACGCGATCAAATATATTACCGAGATCTGCTTAGGTAGAGTGCCACACCCAGTAATGGGTAGAATCTAATTTTGCCTCTAGCTTGTTAATTATTAAACATACGTATTGCCACTAAACTACAATTGCCTTGTCAATAAAAATGTGTGAAATATTGGGTAAGACAGACTACTTTATAATAATAACATGAAGTATAGTCTTTATTGGCAAATTTAGTATAAATCTTGTTCGGTCTCTGGAGACCACCCTTCAATATTTTACGTTGCAGATGAAAGACGTTCGTATTAGACAACGTCAATGTTATAAAGACCCGCACTTTAAAATGTCTGCTGTAGAAATTTTAGATAAATTGACAAACGATTCCACGAGAATTGAGAACAAATTTCTCATTCCGAACTAGGGGTTTATTCTACTATTTGCGTGGAGGAAAACCTGGATTTTCATCAAAGATTCATATGCAATTTATATTCGAAATCTGATTGGAATCGTGCTTCCATTTTACATTTTAGTTTGTGATTAGTTTAAGAAGAATTGCAGAAAATACACACACACATCCAGTATCCCGAATAGAAAAACGTCATTATTATTTATTTAATTAGAATTTTTTTATAAATGACATACAGCCAAGATTTGAACCTGGGACCTATTAACTCCAGTCATATCCTTTAAACAAACTTACCTAAGGTCGCCTGTGATACAATTCTGATTTTATAATTTAATTTAAATAAAAATATAAATAAATATATCATCACGCCTTTTACCCATCACTGGGTGTGGCACTCTACCTAAGCAGATCTCGGTAAGTGATATATTTTTTCACGTGAAGTGCGGTTTCCAGCCGTCAAATCACGGCCTCCAAAGATATTAGTGGAGGAGGAGCCACAGGGGTAGATTTTTTAAATTAGTGAAAATTGTTTGTCGGCTGTGGGGATCGAACCAGGGTTCTCAAGATCCACAGGCCGACTCGATACCACTGAGCCACCTACCCCATATAATTTAATTTGATTTACATTAATTAAGTATTTATTTTAAAAATGGGGTAGGTGGCTCAGTGGTGGATCTTGAGAACCCTGGTTCGATCCCCACAGCCGACAAACAATTTTCACCAATTTAAATCTACCCCTGTGGCTCGCCCTCCACTAATATCTTTGGGGCCGTAATTTGACGGCTGGTAACCGCACTTCACGCGTGATGATATATTTATTTATTTTATTTATTTAAAAAAAATACTAATTAAATATCTAATTTGGTTAATATTTTTCCTAAATAACAATGTAACTGCGGACGACTCTTGTATCAAGGCTTTTAATTTATAAAAGAGGCATAGGATCAAGGCTGCTTTATAACAAAAATATAATTGAACAATTAGAATAAATTCAAATTTGAATGACAAGCAAACGTTTGCAATTTAATTTGATATTTATCTCTAAAGAAAATAAAATAGATTCATTGAAGTTACAGTAGTATTTTTGACAGCCCGGATAGCATAATACTAATACTAGTAAGAAAAGTACCGTCAATACGGTGGTGTGGATAGCAATACGGAATTCAAATCCGGAGATTCCGAGGTCGAATATCACTCAAGCTAAAAATTATACAGGGTGTTTCAGGACTAGTGCAACAAACTTTAACAGCTTATTCCTGAGGTTATTTTGAGCAACAAATGTCATATAAACATAGGTTCTATTCCTTCTAGTTACCAAAATACAAGAGGTTGAAGTTCTATAAATAACACGACATTTTCAAATTTTTGTGTTTCGGAAAACAAGAATTTTATTGAAAAGTCATACCTTATTTGTCTTAATTAAAAATTGTTGTACTTTTGATTGTATTATTGTTTCATAATGGATGGTTATAGTACTGCTGAATATTCAGATATGATTTGTATTTATGGATTATGTAATGGTAATGCCCGTTATGCGTCCAGAGAATACCAAGAAGATATCCAAATAGAAGACAACTTTCATATCCCCTATTTGCGAACATTTTTGTTTTCCGAAAGTATCTTGATTAAAAAAATTTGAAAATTTCGTGTTATTTATAGAACTTCAACCTCTTGTATTTTGGTAACTAGAAGGAATAGGACCTATGTTCATATGACATTTTTGGCTCAAAATGACCTCAGGAATAAGCTGTTAAAGTTTGTTACACTAGTCCTGAAACACCCTGTATAAACTATCATACTGCGGCTCGGTGAGTGCAGACCCTGTACTGAAATTGGGATTAAGTTCCTGTTGTACAGCGTAACATAAATAAATAAATAAATAAAAAGGGTTAAATTGCAAAACAAGTACAAGTTTTGCAATACACGTTTACGTTTGCGATACAAGAAATTTAATAATTATTTTATATAAATCAAAGAAGTTGTATTTGCAAATACACATCACGTTTCCTTGGTCCTCATGTCAAATGACATTTCCCTCACTCAATTTAATTTTGACAGTAACCATTTCCCGCACTAGTAAGGAAAGTGATTTACTTTTATTACTAGTTAGGAAAACAGTTACTGTTACATCTAAATTTAATGAGAAAAATGTCAGCAAGTAATGACACATTATTATGGAAGAATAAATAAAAGTTAAATAAGAAAAAAAATATTAAATAAACACTTGGCAAAGTCTCACAGAATTCAGCCTCCGAGTCACCTTATGAGGGCATCGTCAGAGGCTGGCCAGCACAGTTAGTAACCCAAGAATTTTGTGAGACTTTGCCAAGTGTTTATTTAATATTTTTTATTAAACCTAGTTTCACCAAGTGTAAAATAAATAAATAAATATATCATCACGCCTTTTACCCATTACTGGGTGTGGCACTCTGCCTAAGCAGATCTCGGTAAGTGATATATTTTGTCGCGTGAAGTGCGTCAAATCACGGCCCTCAAAGATATTAGTGGAGAGGGAGCCACAGGGGTAGATTTTTAAATTGGTGAAAATTGTTTGTCGGCTGTGGGGATCGAACCAGGGTTCTCAAGATCCACAGGCCGACTCGATACCACTGAGCCATCTACACCAAGTGTATGGATGACAATTAATTTTGTCTTTGTTGTTTTTTAGTTTTATTTTGACTTTGTTGTTATTTAAAAAGTTAAATCATTTTGTTGACTTAAAATAGATTTATTGATAGTAATATAAATTGCATCGTGCAGTTTATTGTAGTAATAATAAAATAATATAATAATGTCAACACAAATAAACATTTAATCATCTTAGTTTCAGCAGAAAATTAACATCCGCTAAGAATAATAAACTTCACCGCTCCGTCAGACAAAGTCACTAACATAAACTATATTTATAACTTCCTTGTGTTTTCATTATGACAAACTTCATAGCAATAGCTTCATTTTCAAGTCGTATAACTGAGTATAAAACTTTACTGCACACCGCATTTATTTATAAACAAAATAGACGTTCAACTAAGCACAATGTCGCCCGAATAACTTTATGATTTGTGTAAACAATACCATTGCTTTAATTGCTCCACAAATAAGATAAATCTATTTTGGAAGATGACATTCGAGTGTGAAGTGAGAGAATGTAACTCGAAAACATTTTAATACATTTTTCAGTACATGTTAGCAGTAGAGAAGCTCTTTTATTTGTTAAGAAAAAACTATTCATTATGGTTTAAATTTCTGAAGAATAAACAATATAAAATAAATACTTGGCTAAGTCTCACAAAAATCAGCTTCCAAGTCACCTTATGAAGGCATCGTCAGAGGCTGGCCAGCACAGTTAGTAACCATAGATGCGTTTTGCTCTTATTAGAGCTCATCAGTATGGTAAGTCTTAGACTGGCACAGTCCTTCGTCACCAGTTTCTTCACGTGAACTTTATTCTAGGTGAAGAAGTGAGTTATGCCATACTGATGAGCTCTAATAAGAGCGAAACGCATCTATGGTTACTAACTGTGCTGGCCAGCCTCTGACGATGCCCTCATAAGTTGACTTGGAGGTTGAATTTTGTGAGACTTAGCCAAATGTTTATTTTATATTTTTTATTAAACCTAGTTTCATCAAGTGTATGGACGATAATTAATTTTGTCTTTGTTGTTAATTTCTGAAGACCTTATGAAGAGACTATCTTCAAAGAAAATCCCTAATTCAGCTCAGATTTCAAAAAAAGTCTGGTATATTTATAAGACAATTTTCTTCTTAAAATTTAATTCTAGAAACCTTTAGAGGTACGTGAAAACTATTTTCAAAACTGTCTTTTTTCTAAATAATCCTAAACGTTTCCTGCAACTTCAGTTCTATCTCAATTTTAATTTATTTAAAACAACAACAAATCTGGTATATTCTTCTTAAAAATAAATCCTAGGAAGTTTTACCCAAAGAATCCTAAGATGTTTGTGCAACTTCAGATTCGTCTGAATTTTCATTTATTTAAAACAACAAAAAATCTGGTATATTTGTAAGACAATTATCTTTTTAAAAATAAATCCTAGAAATCTTTAGAGGTACGTGTCAACTGTTTGCAAAACTGTCTTTTACCGAAAGAGCTCTGAGATTTTCCTACACTTCAGTTTTGTCTGAATTTTCATTTATTTTCAGCATTCAGCACTTCTTAAACACACAAATAAAAATGTAGTACCCTCTGTTTAAGAGTGCCAAGCATGTACTAAATAAGGTTCTAAATACCAATAGCATTACCGGTTCTTAACCGGTAACCGACAGGAAAGCGGTCAGCCATGCTAAATCCACTGTAAGCGTTACGTGTTCACCAATAAATTAACCGGAGCGTGAAACCGTGACGTCATTGTAACTAGGGAAACTTTTCTCGTTCAAGCAACAATGGATTTGTTCTTTTATATATTTATTGTTTTAGTTTTTTATCAATTACTTTTAGTGCTAAACTCAGGACGATTAACTACTTAATTAAATAGACTATTAATAATTGCTTCCTTACACAGTAGGTGAATTTATAAAGAACCAGGATTAATAAAAAAATAAAATATAAAATAAATAAATAAATATATCATCATGCCTTTTACCCATTAGTGGGTGTGGCATTTAACAGATCTCGGTAAGTGATATATTTTTTTGAGAAGTGTGATTACCAACCGTCAAATCACGGCTTCCAAAGATATTAGTAGAAGGGGAGCCACAGGGGTAGATTTAATTTTATGAAAATAGAAAATATGATGTCTGAAAATTAATTTCATGCAAGCATTGCAATTATATTGCGCGCTGTGCACCAATTAAAATCCTACACCATGTTAATTACTTTATAAAAATCACTTGTACAATTAACCCTCTCGTATTAACCAATTACACCCCCCAGGGAAATACCAACCCTCTAACGATAAAACAACTAGACTCAGTTTACGTTGATTACAAGTTAGAAACATGTCATTGTATGAACAATATCTAGTGTCCTGCGACCACGAGGCGTTAATTAGTGCAGGGTTATTAATTATCCAACCTCTTGAGGCATGAAAGAGCGAAGATGTCACAAGGAATGAAAAACATGAGCAAAGATGCTCGAAAGTAATTAATGAGAATATTTGTGTAAGAGAGTGTACCGTTGCCATTGATAATATTGTTTTATGTTCCATATGTTTAGATAACAATTAAAACATTTAGTGTATGATTAAAAGTCAATGTTATTAATAATTATACAATCCTACCTTTAATGAAGATCTTTTAGTTGCTCAGCAATTGCAGATTTGTTGTGGATGTTATAATCTGTAAATAATAAAAGCACAAAGTTACTTGAGAACAAAATTAATAGATTAATTTGAAGTATATTTTTCGTTGCCAAAGGTTTATAAATTTTTTTAGAGAGAAATAGTTCAAATAAAAGTTAGAGAAAACTAAATTATCTAACACTTTTATTTGAAGTATTTTTCTCTAAAATAATTTATAAACATTTTACATCAGCAAATATTCAATGCTAAATATTTAAAAATTTGGTGGAGGTGCTAAATAAAGCTATGTATTATGATTTTACATTTATTGTTTTACTTTTTCCAAATAATGTTCCTAATAATAATCGACAGGATAATTGAAAAAAATGTAAGAAAAGGACATCAGTATAGTTATTATAATTTGTGCTATGAATTAATATCAATTTTTTTTATCTTGCTGATTGTTAATGAGAACTGTATATATCTATTATTTTATTTATGTTACGCTGTACAACAAGAATTTAATTCCAATTATATTACAGAGTCCGGACTCACCGAGCCGCAGTATGGTAGTTTATACATTTTTTACCTTAAATAAGATTCGAACTTGGGACCTCCGGATTCTAATTCCGTTTAATACATTTTATGTTACGAATTTAGCTATGTGTATTAAGAGCTATACTAAATTATACTACACAGTAAATAAATATGCTATAAAAATCTGCAACTGCAGATCTGCTTCTAGAAACTGTCTAAAACTATGATGACATATAATACTTTTTTTTATTCCCAGAATTAAAATGTAATTTAATGTACTGTTTTTCACAGCGTTAAATAATAAATCTGAATCACATGTTGACAAGTAAATGCAAACTTTTTAGCCACAGCTTGAGATATTACGCACGGCATGAAGTTAGCTTCAGGTATCTGTAACTGTAACTTAACCTTACTTTTTAAATAATTAATAAATCTTTACATTTTGTTATTGTCTTAATTAGCAATCGTAGAAAATAGTATGTTATGCATCAAGGGAGGGAAACAAGCGATTATTCCCGCGACTTCAGCTCGAGCCTTCGGCCCTCGCTTACGTCTCGGTTTGCCAACTTCACGAAAGGGATAATCGCGCCCTCCCGTCAAGCATATTATATTTTTCGTAACAAGTGCACAAAAATTACTGTCTTATCAGGACAAATGTCAAATATGGGTTGCGTAACTAGTTACCTAAGAAACACCGCAAACAGCTAATAATTATAGTCTCTAGGGAGAGAAACATCCTACTTAGGGAGAGAAACATAACGTTTCTCTCCCTAGGGGAGAAAAACAGTGTTTCTCTTTAAAAAATTAGGGAATAAGAACGTGTTTCTTGTGCATGTGTTACGAAAAGTATAGTATGTGCCTCGATTTATAATCTCTTCAGATACTCGTTTTTTATACACTAGAAACTAAAAAGCTATTTATAAAACTTGTTACATATTATACTATTAAACAATTCTTGCAGGTTTCTCCCAACATATTAAACTTCATCAAATCTCCTGTAAATATAATCGACTTCGTGGCCACATTGAGCTTCTACACAGACTTTGTCTTGAGCAGCAGCATGGCTCATCGCATCGCAGACAAGGCGGACATCTTTGAGTTCTTCTCCATCATTAGAATCTTGAGGTAATGTTGTATCAACAGAACAACAATATGTTTTACTTAAACTATAAGATATATGAAGGAAAATAAAATAAAACTCAGTGTTTTAAATTAATAGCGTCTAAGATATATGTATGTAGAATTAATTGAGAATGAATTATTAAGTTAATGTCCTAAGAATAGATTGGAAGAATATGACTAATGGTCAGCGAAAAATTTAACGAGATTATTTGAAAGTAATTAATATTAGGGGACATAGCATGGCAGGAATTTATAATTTATAAATTTGTATTTTTCAAATCATCATCATCATCTGCAGCGCTACAGCCCGAGATCGGGCCTGGGCCTACCGGGCACACCGAGCCGCAGTTTTTACACTGCCGTACTGCCGGTTTTCGTAGTCAAATGCTACATTATTTAAGGCGTATAAGTGACTAGCTTATAGTGCCCGAGTGTGATAAATACATGTAACTGTATTTTATATTTTACGACAAATCACACATTGTCGATAGGCGGATTCGAACTAACGAACCTTGGCTCGGGTGACGTCACAGTATGTTAAGAGATGTGCCTTAACACGCTCGGCCACCGCGTCTGTAATTCTCAAATGAAGTAGACAGTTATACGATTGCTAAAATAATAGTTTATTATTAACAATTAGATTATAACAATATTCTAGGTTTTTTAAAAGCCTCTGACGATGCCCTCATAAGGTGACTTGAAGGCTGAATTTTGTGAGACTTAGCCAAGTGTTTAGTTTATATTTGATTAAACCTAGTTTCACCAAATGTATGGATGACAATTAATTTTGTCTTTGTTGTTATTCTAGGTTTCTATATATTTCCAATTAGAATAAATACAAATATTACAGTTCTGTCATACTTAATTCATAAGTACCATAACAATACGCTAAATTTTAAATTTACAAATTAATTTTGCAACTGTCAAATAAAATTGATATTTACGCAGGCAAAACAACCCTTGTAATTCAACTTTTTTGTAAGCAGTCCAACAAAAAATCAGGTACTACCAATCAAAAACAAAATGGCGCCGATAAACAAACAAATTATTATTTTTGTTGTTTACATACTTATACTTAAAAGATTCATAATTAAATTTATAATGAATTAATGTTTGTATGCACCTCGGTTGCGGAATGATTTGGTGTGCTTAGAAAATAGTCTACCTCTTCTACCGAACTTTATTTTTCGTGGCTTAATTACTGTATAGCAGTAAATATTTTCAGCAATCTCTTATCTCACTTTAAACAACAACAATATTGCTATTATTGTTTTATGTAACAGTAGCTACGCCACTGAATTGCTGAAGGCAGAAACGCTGAAAGAATGCCTGAAACCTTCAGCCATTGATATGGAAAAACAATACATATTTGAAACCAAAAACCTGTAGTTTACATAACATAAAAATTTATAGTCCAGAAATAGGAACAAAGAAAACAGAATACTTCAAACATATCCATAAACACTTGAATGCTGCAAACTTTAACACAAACTAAAACAACGAAAACAAAAGAATAATATGCTAAAAATTCAATAACACTATGGAACAACATTTCTGCCTAACATTTTTAATGTTTTATTCTAGTTTCTAATGCAAAAGTATTAAGGCAAATCATTATTGTAAATCAAAAAGTGATACGTGAAAATCGAAGAAAATATAAATTGAGATAATATCTATTGTCATTGATTGTAATTCTTCGAACAGGTGTGGAAAAGTTATGGAAAAGTTGCTATTAGTTGCAAATTCAAGAATATATGGTTGATATTTTCAATTAATCACCAAAAATCCTTAAATTTTCATTTTAACTTTACCGGAAAATCAGCAAGTTATTTTTATTTCCCTCAGTTATTAATGAAACACATTAAGTAATGATTTTAATAAGAATAGAGTTATAGCTATTTATGAAACTAGTAAGGAAATGAAGGTTATTACCTAACGCATGTGAAATTTGCAGAACGAGGCATAAGTAATAACCTATTTCTTTACTAGTTTCATACAATATTTTGTTTACTTCTAATAAATACGAAAGAGCGTTTTTGAAATTGTGTAATTTTGACATATTAATGACAGTTAAAAATTCAAAAAATAAAAGCATTACACATCAAAATTTGTCTACCAACATATCTGTTGCTATGTTACCTCATTATTTCACTAGTTAACCTAACTCAAATAAGTGAAATAAAACGTCTATTTCCTAACGGGAGTAGAAAAACATTATTTACCGGTTGTATATAAATACATTTACTATGGAAACAAATTTATTATGTCTTTTATAAAATCAGGCATAAATATAAAACAAATTTGATATTATTCCACTATACTTGTGCTTTGCTCTGTAGAACAATGTATTAAAATAAATAAATGAATAAATAAGCTACTATAATAAAAACTAGAGATGGGCAAATATCATCGGCGAATAGTCGAATGCCGCGAATATTGACATTATTCGATATTCGAGATTTTCGAATATTAACGTCAGTATAGCGAACATTCGAATACCTCGAATATCGCGCTATATGTTGACCTCAATTTTTGATTATGTTTTCCTTTATCATTTGTACATAAACTTTGAAGTTATTAATAAGAAAGATATTTTGTCTCAAAACCATGAAGACGTACCATATTTCAAATTTGCCAACATCAGCCCGTACGTTTCACCTTAAATTTGAAGTTTTCATCTTTTTCTTTTTTGTTGTACTTTTTGTTTTAATTTTATTTTATCTAACAATTTCATTCAAATAATGAAAAGGACGTAATTAAATAATTATTAATAATAAATAAATTAACTTTTAGGAGTATTCGAATATTCGAGTACCTCGAATATTCGAGATCTGATTAATATTCGTATTCGATATTCGAATTCGAGAAATTTGATATTCGTCCATCTCTAATAAAAACTAATTAACAACAATGTAACCATTAATTTCAGATTGTTCAAACTGACGCGTCACTCTCCAGGCTTGAAGATTCTAATCCACACATTCAAGGCATCAGCGAAAGAACTCACGCTCCTAGTTTTCTTCCTAGTGTTAGGAATCGTAGTGTTTGCGAGTCTCGTTTACTATGCAGAGAAATTTCAGGTAAGCAATGAATGAAAATATTTAATCACACATCAGTTTAATACTCTGGAAATGGTTCTCAACGGTTCCAAACATATTTGCGTCCCGGATTTTTACGCACGAACGCATCAATGATTTTATAAAAAAGGTAAAAAGAATTATTCATGCAGATATTAAAGCCTCACGCGTTGTTTCAGCAGAGACAAAAGAGTGCTGAAACATATTTCAAATTAAAGATTCAAATATATCTTTATTCTGCTCCAAATATTTTTTACTACATTTATTTTATTCATTTCTAAATATATGGTCGACAAACAATTTTTACCAATTTAAATCTACCCCTGTGGCTTCCTTCCACTAATATCTTTGGAGGCTGTGATTTGACGGCTGGTAACCGCACTTCACGCGAACAAATATATTACTTACCGAAATCTGCTTAGACAGAGTGCCACACCTAGTAATGAGTAAAAGGCGTGATGATATATTTATATTTATTTTATTTACATTTCTAAATGTAGTAACATTCTGTAATAGCAGATCTCAATAACTGATATATTTTGCACGTTACCTACCAAGAAATAACGCACCCAAAAAAAGTTTATATAAACATAACTATATGTATACTTTTAATTTTTAATAATTTCTGTTGGTCATAAAAAATAATTTGTGATAATTCTGTAATTGCAGATCTTTATAAATAATATATTTAATGCACAAAATTCAATTGTCAATCGACAAATATATACTTATATATACTATATTTATAGTTTAAATTATTCCTGCTGCCGATAAGAATTAACTTGTGACAAATCTGCAATTGCAGATAGTGTTTAATAATATATTTAATGCATGAACTTCGATTACCAGCTGACAAATATCGCTTCCCAAAAATATCAGTACAAACAGTATTACAAAAACAATTTTAATATTTTTGCAATTATATTATCCATAAATATTATTTCATGAAAGCTCAGCAATTACAGATCTAGCTAGGAATATGTACTAGAAAATAGAAGTAACTAACCGTCAAAGTATGTTGATAATTGAGTCAACAACAAGGACGACTTATTTGCCTAATGTATCAAATTTTATTAATGTTTGCAAACAATATTATTAAACATTACTAAATGCCATTAAAAATTCGTACAATTTAATATTTACAGAAGTGCAACAATATAACCAAATAAAATATTCTCCATACAGAAAAAAAATTAATTAAAATAGCTTAAAACCGTACAAAATATAATTTATAAAATTTGTAATAAAAATGATAACATTTTTAATTTAATAATTAATTATTTCTTACATATTAACTCAAGAATCTAAAACCGATTTTCGTTGTTTTCAAATTTTACTAAAAAAAAAACAAACTAAAATATATCGCTTCATACTTATAAAAGTTTAATTCACTAAACTTTGATTTAATTTCAAATAAAATAGATTTTATATCAATATTTAATTTGGACTATAAGTCCTAAAAGATTTAGATCACTTAATTATCATTCTATTTGATTGACTTATTGTGTTTCCTCCCACCACTAACTATATTTACTTCTTAAAACTTTTGTTTAAAATAATCCATCGTCCTAGATCAATCAATTCAATTATTAACACGATTTTATTAAAACCAAATTATAAGTGAACCTAGTGGAAAATGAAATACTTGCTGCCATCGCTTTTCAGCGCTGAGCTATCATAATCCCAAAACCATAATATTCTCATTTAAAAACTTGACCATCTGGTTTGTAGTCATAGCAACAGCATCTCATTTTACGATCTAATATTCGTTTGCAAATGTTTTGACCACACAGTATTGTAAATTATAATAATTATCATATTCTCCTCATTCACATTCAGCCCTTTCGCTTACGTTGTGTACCGTGTGTTAATGTTTGTTATGTTACGACAACGTTACGCAATATTGTAATGGAAAGTGGAGCACATATGACTAATGGAAAGATGGAAATTTGGTTTGCACATCTGGAAATGTAATTTAAAAAATGTATCTCAAATTAAAATAGATATTATCGTGGATTTTTACATATTTTGCGAGAACTTTGTAATTATATATCCTGGTAGACTATATTTTTTTAGGGTGGTATATAATTTCAACTGTCATTTTATAGTCACAAATTGTAAAGATGACTATTTTAATTAAATTACTTAATTGGTTTTTAAGATATGTCCTCGGGAAAGTAGAAAATTTAAAGAAAATAAAGAATGTATCTTTTCCGAAAGCTATATCTCAAAAACTATACGTGATATTAAAATTCTCTCAATGGCATTGAATTCCTCGTGTTCGAATTGACTTATAAACAAATTTTTAGCTGATTTTAAGTGATTTGAATTTTTTGAAAATTTCCTTTGGTTTTTTTCAATTTTAGGCCAATTTGGACTAAAATCCTTAATCGTACGAATATTGCAATGAAAATTTACATACACATGTATTTTGATCCACTGAATCCAGTGGTAAAATATTCAAATGCATATGTCTTCTAGTTTTTGAGAAAATGTTAAAAAACCGTTTTTCGTAAAAAAAAAATGCGGCAATTTGAAAAAATTTAAATTGGTTGAAAATATGTTTATAAGTTAATTGAAGTACGGGAAATTCAATGCCGTTAAGCGCATTTTTATATTTCGATGAGTTTTTGAGATATAGCCTCGGAAAAGTACAAAACCTGAAGAAAATGAAGAATTTAACTTTTCCGGAGGCAATATCTAAAAAAGTAAACAAGATATGGAAATGCGCTCAACGGCGTTGAATTCCCTGTGTCCGAATTGACTTATACGCAAATTTTCATACAATTTTAAGCAATTTAATATTTTTAATTATTTCCTAAGGTGGGGTATAGACAATTTTCAAGTAAATGTTCATTTACTTGAGTCCAGTTTCAGATATTTTTAATAGAATTTATAATTCTATTTTCAGAAATTTTTAATAGAATTTATAATCCAATGGAAAAATGTTCAAACTCATATGTGTTCTAGTTTTCAAGGAAATAATTAAACAAATGAAATTGCTTAAAATTGCATGAAAATTTGCTTATAAGTCAATTCGGACACAGGGAATTCAATGGCGTTGATCGCAACTTCATATTTAGCTTAGATTTTAAGATATAGCTTCGGAAAAGTAGAAAATCACAAAAAAATGAAGAATCTAAATTTTCCGGAGCGTATATCTCAAAAATTAAACAAGATATGAAATTGCGCTCAACGGCATTGAATTCCTCGTGTCCGAATTGACTTATAAGCAAATTTTCATGCAATTTTAAGCAATTTCATTTTTTAAATTATTTCCTAAGGTTTTTTCAGATTTTAATTCAATTTTCCCGAAAATCCTTAATCGTGGGATTATTGTAGCGAAAATTTACATACATATGTATTTTGACCCACTGAATCCAATGGAAAAATGTTCAAGTGCACATGTCTTCTACTTTTCGAGAAAATGTAAAAAAACTAGTTTTTGCCATTTTTTTGGCGAAAATTTGAAGAAATTAAAAATAGCTAAAAATTAGCTTGAAAGTTAATTGAAGCACGGGAAATTCAATGGCGTTGATCGCAACTTCATATTTAGCTTAGATTTTAAGATATAGCTTCGGAAATATAGAAAATCTCAAAAAAATGAATAATCTAGATTTTCCGGAGCGTATATCTCAAAAATTAAACAAGATATGAAATTGCGCTCAGCGGAATTGAATTCCTCGTGTCCGAATTGACTTATAAGCAAAGTTTTAGCTAATTTTAAGTACCCCTTTGGTTATTTTCAATTTTAGGCCAATTTGGACTAAAATCCTTAATTGTACGAATATTGCAATGAAAATGTACATACATATGTATTTTGACCCACTGAATCCAGTAGTCTTCTACTTTTTGAGAAAATGTTAAAAAACGTTTTTTGAAGAAATTTTTCTGGAAATTTGAAAAATTTTAAATTGGTTGAAAATATGTTTAAAAGTTATTTGAAGCACGACAAATTCAATGGCGTTATGCACATCTTCATATTTCGTTTGGTTATTAAGATATAATATAGAGAAATTACTAAATTAGATCATATAAAATTTGTGCCTAATTATCCTTTTGTTTTTTGTTTTCGTTTTTAGGCCAATTTAAAACTGTTAGTTCAACAATTCTTCCTAAACGAATAATATTAACAAAAATTAAATAAACATCGTACCCATAGCAACTACTTATCAAACCAACTCTTCTTTACAAAAGAGCAAAGTCTCAAGAGCAAAATTCCATTATCTAGTCCTTTACTGTAAAGTTACTTTAAGAAGATAACATTTTTAATTAATTTTTTTGACAGACACTCATCTAAAAAGTACCCTGTCTCAGACATGCTTAACTTTATATTTTTATCATTTTAATAACATGAATGATAAGAAAATGAAAAATAATATTTGTACATAAATTTACATATATATCAATTTACTAAAATCACATATATTTAAAATTATCCTACAAGTAGTTTTCTCAAAGACATTTTTACCATGAAACTAGTTTATGTTAATAAAACAAGTTGTTTTATTATAATTAGTAAATAGCATCCGTGTGATAAATATTCATGAATTTGAAATGAGGACTGAAAAAGAAGCTCTGTTTAATTATTTACATAGATTAATTAATATTTTCTTTGTTTTTTGTTCATTTAGAATATAATGAAACATTCTGAATTGTACAGCAGACTAAGAGTTGTAAGTTATGAATAAATAATTATTCACTCAAAAATTAAATTAAATACATTAAATAAAAATAAAATAAATATATCATCACGCCTTTAATCCATGACTGGGTATGACACTCTGCCTAAGCAGATCTCGGTATGTGATATATTTTTTTGCGTGAAGTGCGGTTACCAGCCGTCAAATCACTGCCTCCAAAGATATTAGAAATTGATATCAGTTTTCTTTTTGATAGTTATATTATTTATATGGATAAAACATATATATATTTATAAAAAGTTAAATTTGTTAACAGTGTTTTGTCACAAATCTTAAAGAAAAAAAAAACTTTTTTAGTCACAACTTACTCTAAACATTTTACATCAATTTCCTTATATCAACCCCTAAACTTATACGAGAACCAAGCCTAAAGTATACTCTCAACTAAGAGTTCATTTCGTATCCTTTACCAAGATCTGTACTTGCAGATCTGTGTTGTTTAACCCGTGATAATATTTATTTAGATTATCTTTATATACAGGTATGAGTAATATTTTTTTTTTATTATACATACATACATAACCTCATAACATGTTCCTTCACATAGAATAGCACTCCTAAAATAGTCCTTTGATTCATCCTACAATTAATTTCAACTTCATTTAATTTTTTGTTGACACAACAAAACTATAATTATATTCATTCATTTATTTCTAGGGACCCTAAGTCGTTTCGCCCCAAATTTCAACAAATTACCAAATGTCCAAACATTTACTTTTTAACAAAATTATACTCAATCCATACACCAATTTAGTCTTTTAATATAATAAAAATATTTATTCATTACTGGGATTGGTTTTCGATCGTAGCAGATCTTGGTAAGTGATATATTAATACGCGCGAAGTGCAGATAATCATCTGTTGTTGTTCTGGACTTAAGAATTTAAGCTAATCTCCTCAAAGCTCAGGCTAATCATTCAATTCACGAGAAGAGATAAAGAATCAAGCTTGATTTTATAATCTAAGCATTGTTTACAAAGCTTTAATAAAATGATGGCAGATGAACATTTCACTATAAGCTAATGTCTTACACAATATTAATGTTATTCTGATTAAAAATAAAATAAATATATCATCACGTCTTTTACCCATTACTGAGTGTGGCACATTTATGCGCATGATATGTGGTTAGCAGTCGTCAAATAACGGAACCCAAAGATATTGGTGGAGGGAGAGCCACAGAGGTAATTTGTACGTGGTGAAAATTGTTTGTCGGCTGTGAGAATTAAACCCGGGTTCTTAAATCTACAAGCTGACTCGATACCACTAAGCCACCTATTATTATTTATTTATTTATTTATTTATGTTACGCTGTACAACAGGAATTTAATCCCAATTATAATACAGGGTCCGCACTCACCGAGCCGCAGTGTAGTAGTTCATATAATTATTTAGCTTGAGTGAGATTCGAACTAGGGATCTCCGGATTCCAATTCCGTATCGCTATTCATACCACCGTACTGACGGACATTATTATTATTAGTTAGCGAGCGGAACTACCAAGATCTATGTATATTGCTTGTTGTCGATGGTATAACAACGACACGTAGAGTTTAACGGTATAGGTTGCCATAAAGTCTTTTAAAAATGTTTTTAGTAAGATCTGGGTTTGCAGAACTGTTATTACGTTTCTCATTGCAGGAGAAAGCAGACAACAACTTCAAAAGCATCCCCGAAGGGTTATGGTGGGCCATCGTCACCATGACTACCGTTGGATACGGTGATATGGTGCCCAAGACATACTTAGGGATGTTTGTAGGGGCACTTTGTGCTCTAGCTGGGGTGTTAACCATTGCACTTCCTGTTCCTGTTATCGTGTCGAACTTCAGCATGTTTTATAGTCATACACAGGTAGGTTTACTAATAATATTCTTGTGATAAAAATAAACTAGATTTTTTGTTTTTTGTCAAGTAAATTAAGTGGAATTTACCATAGGTACTAGTAAAGTAAAAAGCGTACTTAATTTTAATTCTGATAATTAAAGAAGCGTGGTATTGAAAATTCATTAAATATTTCTATTTGATTGAATTTCATGAGTTCACGAATCAGTTGATTTAATTTTTTACTTATTATAGGTTCTATTTATTTAATGAAGCATTAATACACCGCGATAATTTAAGTTCAATTTTATACTTTTATATTACATACATACATACATAACATCACGCTATATCCCATTAAATGAGGCAGCACGAATCTGTGAAACATTCATAGAGCATCAGTGCACATCAACATTCTCATCCTGACACACGATACTCGTTTCAACCATATAGCGTTATAAGTCTCCTAACCCCTAGAGACAGAGTTAAGTAAACAGTTCATTACGATTCAAATGTACGTAAAATAATTTCAAAACCTTTTAACAAAAATCTGATGTGGACACCACATGACTTCCTTGTACGCGTATTAAACTATAGATATTTTTTTAATTGCACATATTTGACATTAAATCTTTTATTTTTTGTTCTAATCCATAACAAACTTAATTTTTTTTTTTAAATAAAAAAATATATAATATTTAAATTTAGATATCTCGTTTATGCAAAAAGCTAATTTAAAAATTCTTAATGTGCTAGACGCAGAATTTAATTCTCTAAAACTTTTATTTGCAGCATTCATTTCTAAAATTAAAATAATACCATTTTTTTCAAGGAAAACTGTTAGCAGCTTCATGTAATGTGCCACTTCCGGTTAGTCTATTTTAACCAAAATCTATTATGTTATTTCCATTGATATAGTAGTCTTATATACCAAATTTGGAAAGTTTTAAATTATATTTGAATATAGATTTTTATGAAAATCTATTATAGGCTTCAAGTAAAGTACACCTTCCGGTAGTTGTATAATGACCAAAAAGAGAGGTGCACAACTAGATGTTATAACAGTCCTAAATATAAAGTTTCAATTTTCCACGGCTTACCGTTTTTGAGTTATGCGAGATACATACGTACGTACAGACGGCATGACGAAATTAGTCAAAATGGATTCAGGGAGGGCCAAAACACCTATTTCCGTTGAAATCTGAGAACCGAAAATTTTCGCGATTACAATACTTCCTTTACTTCGTACAAGGAAGTAAAAATGTTGTATTATCTGGGAAGTTCTATTCTAACCCATCATATTTTCTTCCATTTTTATTTAATCCCAGTCAAACTACTTCTGCATTAACGTGTCACCCTACGAATTTCCCTCTCATACACTTTGAGTGAGCTCTTTATGCCTGAACCATGAATGTTTGTGTAACGTAACTAGGCTCGCTCCAAGCTGCCAAAGAAGCGACGACGTGTCCTGCCTGTGGAGCAGCCGAGAAGGAAACGTGGTGATATCCCCACAAACAGAAGAATGAACGCGATCAAGCATCATCAGCCTGGGACGGTGTTTAAGGATGCTTTTGGCGGAGGCGCCAAAATCGGTAAGAGATTAATTTTTCTTTATTATTATTATTATTTATGTTACGCTGTACAACAGGAATTTAATCCCAATTACAGTATAGGGTTCGCACTCACCGAGCTGCAGTGTAGTAGTTTATATAAATTTTAGCTTGAGTGAGATTCGAACTCGGGATCTTCAGATTCGAATTCCGTATTGCTTTACTATTTTTATTTGGAGATATAACAGACTTACTAATAGTTCAGAATTTTTTATTTTTCGAAAAGATGAGAAAATAAAGGTAAAGAATTTCAGTATAACTTTTTGGAAAAAAACTATATTGTACATAATAACAAAGACAAAATTAATTGTCATCTAACACTTAGTGAAACAAGGTTTAATAAAAAATATAAAGTAAACACTTGGCTATGTTTCACAAAATTCAGCCTCCAAGTCACCTTATGGGGGCATAGTCAGAGGCTGGCTAGCACAGTTAGTAACCATAGACGCGTTTCGCTCTTATTAGAGCTCATCAGTATGGTATAACTCACTTCTTCACCTAGAACAAAGTTCACGTGAAGAAGCTGGTAACGAAGAACTGTGCCAGCAGAGAATAAGATCTCTGTTAGAGATCTCTGTTAGAGATCTTATTCTCTGCTGGCACAGTTCTTCGTTACCAGCTTCTTCACGTGAACTTTGTTCTAGGTGAAGAAGTGAGTTATACCATACTGATGAGCTCTAACTAACTGTACTGGCCAGCCTCTGACGATGCCCTCATAAGGTGACTTGGAGGCTGAATTTTGTGAAACATAGCCAAATGTTTACTTTATATTTTTATCTTGTACATATTTCAAACATTATTATTAAGAACAGATGAATTATAAACTCTTTATTTATTATTGTGATGTTATAGAAAATAATGTTCTACTACTCATTTGTTTAGCAGTTTTATTTTATAATTAAAAATTTAGAAGGATTCGTTGAAATGATTTGATTTTACCTCAATTTGTTTACAGGCTATACTTTTTTTACAAAAATAGATTTTCCTGTATCCAATACGCACATTTTCCCCCTTTAACAGCCTAAGGGTGACTTTACTTTTTAATACGTTAATAATAACATATCCCTGTAAACAAAATCAAAAAACAATTTCAATATTTTATACTATACCATGAGCGACACAATCATTAAAATCAAACACAAATTTTTCGGCTTCCCTGCTGATAATCCATCTATCAACAATTTTCCCGAAAGCAGGAATCACTCATCCTGCAAACAGGATTAGTGGCGACGCTCTGGTGCGTGATCCTGTGTTAAAATACGACGACTAAGTCGGTAAAGTCACGCGATGCCAGCGACGCCAATTCTGCTCAAGCGCGGACGCAAACCCAGCAGGAATCCGGGGACGCACACCGGAGTTTACAGAGTGGGTACCACTAATTTAAACACGATAAAGTCAGCGGTTGGGTTGAAAAGAGACCATTCATGGGTTCAAAACTCATTAATTGATTTTAAAATACAAACAATTTTTACCAATTTAAATCTACCCTTGTAGCTCCCCTTCCACTAATATCTGTGGGGGCCGTAATTTGACGACTGATAACCGCACTTCACACGAAAAAATATATCGCTTACCGAGATTTGCTTAGGCAGAGTGCCACACCTAGTAATGGGTAAAAGGCGTGATGATATATTTATTTATTTAAAATACTACTACTACTGCAAGTACTATTAGCTGTAGCTCTCATAATCCTTAGAATTAATTTATTAGTGGTTGTTGGTTCATGATAGTAGAGCTAGATAATCTACTTAAAAAAGTAGCAAAGTTACAGGCATTAGCTATATTTTAGTAGTTTTTAAATTTTGAAGCAATTTTTTCAAACAAATACTAATTTTGTGTTGGTTGAAACTGCATCAAAAAATTATTTAAACAATAGACTGTAGCTATAAACTACAAAATGTAAGTTTGAACTACCAAAAGTAGCTTTAAGAATATTATTTTTAAGCTACAAGAACAAAAATTAATCGCTACAAATTATAGCTTAATATTTTCACATTTAGTGTAGCTACAGCTATAGCTAAAATAATTGTAGCTAACTTAATAGCTACATTATAAAAGTAGCTGGTTATTGTCCAGCACTACGTGGTAGTGTTCATACTTCACAAGCGAGAGTTCATAAGTTTAAATATCTCTGACTTCAGTACAGTGGTGTGGATAGCGAAACGGAATTCGAATCCGGAGATCCCGAGTTTGAATCTCACTCAAGCTAAAAATTATATAAACTACTACACTGCGGCTCGGTGAGTACGGACCCTGTACTGTAATTAGGATTCAGTTCCTGTTGTACAGCGTAACACAAATAAATAAATAAACTCATAAATAAAAATACAATTGTTTCCGAGTGATTTGAATTATATTTCTCCTGTACTTTAATTAGGATTAATTTCCTGTTGTGCAGGATATCAAACTTTGATGCTTCATGAAACAATCACTGACTTAGTAACTATTTAAGACAGTCAGAAAAGTATGCGAAATAGTTTTAAGAAAATTTTCTTTGCAATAGAAATCTAAAAATATTTAAAACACATCTTTTCAAAAAATGTTGTAGATTCAATTCTACGATAATTGTAAGTAGTTTCAATAAATAATTCTATCAAAAGACATCATCAAAAGTAATTTAAGACAAACCATCTTTTAAAAAATTAAACAATTTTAAGTAAATAATCTTGAAAAATAAATATTTTCATTTTAGCTTTTTCTCAAGTCTGTACTGTAATTGAGATTAATTTCCTGTTATGCAGTATATTAAATAGTCAAAACACAGTCATTCTTCGAATAATTATTTAAGACACCCATATCTTTTAGGAACAAGTGGATGAATATGATTGAAGGGTTGTTGCGTGAGCGAAAGATTCTGAGCGTGAAGAATAAACGAGCTTGTATGAAAAGAATTATGAATGTGGTTGAAGCAAAAGTGGTGTGTCAGGATAGGAATTAATTGCGGGATAAATATGATGAATGAAGACAAGCGTATGATTCTTGATTTTAGATTAATTGGTTAGATGTTTCGAGTGTTTACCTGCAATTGTGTGGAGACCATCTTCAGAAACAAGCGCAGTGTACAGGAGCGAATGGATGAATGTTTGTTGTGTGTTGATGGATTTTGGTTGTGAGAAAAGAAAGAGTTCGTATGGAGGAAGTATTAACGAGTATCGTGTGTCAGGATGAGAATGTTGACGGGTTCGTGCTACCCCATTTAATGGGATATAGCGTGATGTTATGTATGTATATCTCCAAGAAATATTCTCAAAACAATTTTAAAACAAAGTATTCAAATAAAATAAATTTTTCTTCCTAATAAAAAAATACTGTGCATCTCCTTGTACTGCAATAATAATTAATTTCCTTTTGTGTAGAGTATATAGGGTGTTTCAGGACTAGTGTAACAAACTTCAACAGCTTATTCCTGAGGTCATTTTGAGCAAAAATGTCATATAAACATAGGTCCTATTCCTTCTAGTTACCAAAATACAAGAGGTTGAAGTTCTATAAATAACACGACATTTTCAAATTTTTGTAATCAAGATACTTTCGGAAAACAAGAATTTTATGGAAAAGTCATACCTTATTTGTCTTAATTAAAAATTGTTGTACTTTTGATTGTATTTTTGTTTCATAATGGATGGTTATAGTACTGCTGAATATGCAGATATGATTTTTATTTATGGATTATGTAATGATAATGCCCGTTATGCGTCCAGAGAATACCAAGACAGATATCCAAATAGAAGCCAACTTTCCCATCCCCTATTTGCGCGCATTTTTGTTTTCCGAAAGTATCTTGATTACAAAAATTTGAAAATTTCGTGTTATTTATAGAACTTCAACCTCTTGTATTTTGGTAACTAGAAGGAATTGGACCTATGTTCATATGACATTTTTGGCTCAAAATGACCTCAGGAATAAGCTGTTAAAGTTTCTTACACTAGTCCTGAAACACCCTGTATACATAAAAAATGTATTTATGTAGCAATCAATAACTCCTGCACCATTTTATGTACTCCTGCAATTAATCACAAACTTTGTGTTTGAGTCCTGCTCGTGTACGTATGTTTATACGCAGCAACCGTGGGGCACAACGTACACCACAGTGCAAGGTCGCGATACGAGACGAGTAAATCGACCGTTCACACAAACCACCCGCAAAAACTCCGCACTCCCGGACTTGTAACTCCGGGGAAAAACGTAAGATTAACGGGCTTTAAATACAACCAAGATTCTTTACAAAAAACAATATATTGACGCTGGTATGACTAGTGATTGACAGCTTTACAGGTTTCTGATATATTTATTTAATTAATTTAAATCTACTTCTGTGGCTCCCCCTGCACTAATATCTTTGAGGGTCGTGATTTGACGGCTGGTAACCGCACTTCACGCGAAAAAATTTATCACTTACCAAGATCTGCGTAGGCACAGTGTCACACTCAGTAAAGGGTAAAAGGCATGATGATATATATATATATATATATATATATATATATATATATATATATATATATATATATATATATATATATATATATATATATATATATTATATTGAATATTTATTTATTTGCTAGTGTGCACAACAGAAAATTAATTTCAATTGCAATAGCTTGTAGTGGAATTCGATCCATTCAGGCGCAGCTGCTTCTACAATAATCCTGTTACCATTAGTCTCAACTGTTCATAAATTATTGAACAATGCCTACTGAAAAAATTAGAGTAATATTTATATTAGTTTACAACCTTTATCAATAAAGCAATATTAATTTTAGAATGATAATTATTTGTGTATAAAAAAAGCTTTTCCTGTACATTTTGATAAGTGGTCACCGTTCAGGAAGTTACGGTCAACCAAGTCTATTAGATTAAAGATGTTTTATCAATTATCAAAACACAATGCAGGAATAACCAGACTGTTTACTTAGTTTATCACCAAGTCGCATGAAATCAAAAACAAAAATATTTACTGTCAAAATTTTGTAGATATAAATAGCTATAAATAAGTATTTCTGCACTTATAGTGAAATTATAATCTGAAAATTGTATCCTGGAATGGCGGATTTATAACCTTCAATTCTTGTAAAACTAAAGCTAAAATAGTGCTGCAAATATTTGTAGTGTGTTTGAGATCAACTAAATGCCTCGACTTTTAAAAATAGGATTACTGAAAATTTGTTTATATATCAATTAAACCACGATAAATGCTATGACATTAAGTATATTTTAATAACTTTTTTATTTCTTGAGATATGAGCTATAAAAATTGAAATTACAGATATTGTTCTTAAATTATTTAGATTTTATGGGATGGCTTAGTGGTATCGAGTCGGCCTGTGTATTTGAGAACTCGGGTTTGATATCCATAGTCGATAAACAATTTAAAACTACATCTATGGTTCCCTTTACACTATCATTTTTGAGGTTGTAACTTGACAGCTGGTAACCGCGCTTCACGCAAAGAATTATATTATTTACCAAGATCTGCTACGGCAGAGTGCCACACCTAGTAATGGGTATCAGACGTAATGATATGTATATTTATTTATTTATTTCAAATATTTACAGTTTCACTTGCTTATACTTTTTGTTATAAATTAAAGACCGTTTAAAACAAGCCTTAATTATATATTCAGAGTTAAACAAGCTACTTTAAAAATAGTTAAAAACGTATTTTAAAGTAGCTGTTAAATTTTGAAGCTGCTATTTTTAGGTAATATGTTAGAGCTTGAAACAGAAAAATATTTATGCTTGAGCGTAAATGAAATAAGTAGCCTTGAAGTAAAATAATGTAGCTATTGAAGTAGCGAAGCTAGAGCTATAGTAATGTATAAAAGTTGAATACTATTTGTCGTACGAGTTCGAATCTCACTCAAGCTAAAAATACACTGCAGCTTTGTGAGTGCAGACCTCCTGTACTCTAATTCGGATTAAGTTTATGTTGTTCAGCATAAGTAAATAATAAATAAAATAAATATATCATGACGTCTTTTACCCATTACTGGATGTGCCACTCAGCCTCAGCAGATCTTGGTATGTGATATATTTCTTCGCGTGAAGTGCGGTTACCAGCCGTCAAAAAAAGAACATAATGCAGTTTCGTGCAAAATGATTTCAGCTTTCAGTTTCATCCGCCAAACTTTTTTCGCGGCCTAAATACACAAATAACTATAAATCGAAAAATAGTATGTCTGCAACAGTATTATCCTACAATTACGACCAATAAAATTAGGGCAAAAAGTCAAAAGAAATAATGTTTTATGATGAGACATAAGAAGTATAATAAAAGAAAAGATTTATCGCACATAAAAAAGAAATTAAGTAATCCAAATAACAACCTCCACATAAACTCATTCACATTTCCATATCAGTAGCGTCGAACAAGAAAACAATATCCATACCTACCCCATTTCAAAATAATTCTCCTTACGCCACTGCCTCTATTCATCCCTAAACACAACTATACCTTAACACAGTGGTTTCCAAATTTTTTCTCTCAGCGGCCCCTTTTTTCCGTAAAAAATTGTCGCGCCCCCCTCATTTTTTATAACAGCCTAACTTCAAAAATCGTAAATAATTTATTTTATAGAATACAAAAAAAGTACTATAAATAAATATTGTTATTATATAAGATATTTGTTATAACAAATCTTTTTCTTAACCTAAAATTATATTTATGACAACATAATAATAGAACAAAATAATGTAACAACATTTATAAACATAAAATTGTAATAAGATTGTAAATAATATTTAATTTAAATTAGGCATAATTAATACAATATAATCATAATTTTTGAGTGTGCTGAATGGACGCTTGTTTTTTAGTTTCTAGAACCGGGGAGTCATTGAAAATATCGCCACTCGCAATTCTTTTTCAACGAATAATCGGGTTCGATATTTTGTCTTTAAAACAGCTACAGCGGAAAAGCCTGTTTCGAAAAGTAACAAAATTTCTAAGGCTTTGTTTATAAACTAGGGAGATTTTACTGCGAGCGCGAGTTAGAAACACGTGTGTGCTATAAGCCTCAATTATATTTTTATATAGCGCGCCCCCCTTGTAAGAATCTCGCGCCCCCTTAGGGGGGCGCGCTCCACAGTTTGGAAACCACTGCCTTAACATATCATGTACGACATGATTTGAAATTCAAATTTTCGTTATTACGACGAATTATTAGGTAATTAGAGCCATACAACATACATGTAATGAAAACACAAATAGTTTCACAGTCTCAACGTCATGTGTTTCTGTTTTAGGTAACGTGAATGGTGTGAATGTGATAGGGTTGGCTTTGCAGGGACCTTCAGTACCGAGTATTGCTATGTTGAGGGCTTCGCAGGAACCTATTCCTGGGCCCTATACACTCACCTCGAAAGCTGGCTCAGGTAAGACAGAGTATTTATTTCTATTAATATTTTTTTAGTGTAATTAATTTATTAGTAAGTTGGTATCAATAAAATTATTTGTATTTTGTCAAATTTAATGGTTATCCATATTTAATTCTGTTATATAGTTGGGAGCTCTATAAAAATTAAATAACTAAAATATTGCACCAGTTTCACTATAATTAAGATTTTTTGCTCTAGAAAAATTATCTAGCTAAATATGACAACCAAAATACACATATTTATACTTAAATATATGCTGAATATATTGGCCGAAAGACAGATCCGTATCTGCATTAGTTTATGAAATATGAGTTGTCAAAAAATCAGGGTTCGAAGATATATATCGATCGATATATATCATGATATTTATTTTGATATATATCGTCATATTTTTGCAATGATATATATCCATTATATAAAAATATCAAATAGTTTTTGTGATATAGCCTCCGGAGAAGTGAAATTTTTCGTATTTTTCAGTTTTTCTACTTTTCCGAGGCTATATCTCGAAAACTAAATGTGATATGAAAACGCGCTCAACGGCATTAATTTTCTCGTGCTTCAGTTAACTTATAAACATAGTTTCAGCGATTTTTATTTTTTTTCTATTTTCCACCAAAAAAATCGCAAAAAGCGGTTTTTTAACATTTTCTCGAAAACCAGAAGTCATATGCATTTGAAGATTGCACCACTGGATTCAGTGGGTCAAAATACATATGTATGTAAATTTTCGATTTAATAATCCTACGATTAAGGATTTTTGGTGAAATTGAATTAAAATCTGAAAAAACCAAAGGGATACCCCTTAGGAAATAATTAAAAATATTAAATTGCATAAAATTGTATGAAAATTTGCTTATAAGTCAATTCGGACACGGGGAATTCAACGCCGTTGAGCGCATTTCCATATCTTGTTTAGTTTTTGAGATATAGCCTCTGGAAAAATGAAATTTTTCGTATTTTTCAGTTTTTCTTCTTTTCCGAGGCTATATCTCGAAAACTAAATGTGATATGAAAACGCGCTCAACGGCATTAATTTTCTCGTGCTTCAGTTAACTTATAAACATAGTTTCAGCGATTTTTATTTTTTTTCTATTTTCCGCCAAAAAAATCGCAAAAAGCGGTTTTTTAACATTTTCTCGAAAACCAGAAGTCATATGCATTTGAAGATTGCACCACTGGATTCAGTGGGTCAAAATACATATGTATATAAATTTTCGATTTAATAATCCTACGATTAAGGATTTTTGGTAAAATTGAATTAAAATCTGAAAAAACCAAAGGGATACCCCTTAGGAAATAGGTAATTAAAAATATTAAATTGCATAAAATTGTATGAAAATTTGCTTATAAGTCAATTCGGACACGGGGAATTCAACGCCGTTGAGCGCATTTCCATATCTTGTTTAGTTTTTGAGATATAGCCTCCGGAAAAGTGAATTTTTTCGAATTTTTCAGTTTTTCTAAATGTGTACAAAAACTAAAATTAAAAAATAAATATCCAAAAAGTGATATTTATCTGATATATATCCTCTATATAAGATGTTTTGATATTTATTATAAATATCATGATATTTACGAACCCTACAAAAAATATATATATTTCTTTAATTTTATCAGATATTCAGACCTCTATATCTAAAATAATTATTTATGATATTATAACAATGAAATTATACCTATTTAGGTAAAAAAACTAAACTAATTAATTTAGTTTTAAAGTTACATTTAAATTTATAAAGCAGAATTGGGGTAGGTGGCTCAGTGGTATCGAGTCGACCTGTGGATCTTGAAAACCCTGGTTCGATCCCCACAGGCGACAAACAATTTTCACCAATTTAAATCTACCCCTGTGGCTCCTTTTCAAGTAATATCTTTGGAGGCCGTGATTTGACGGCTGTTCACGCGCATAAATATATCACTTACCGAGATCTGTTTAAGCAGAGTGCCACATCCAGTAATGGGTAAAAGGCGTGAAGATATATTTATTTTAATTTAAAAATATTTTACTTATTTTAAAAGCTTATTTACTTATAAATGAAATTCCCAAATATAAATAAATATATTACTACAGTACTACTCCTTTTATATACCTATTTTTAGGTTAAAAATATGTCTGCAATTACAGATCTCAGTAGATGATATATTTTATTGTAAAGTGCATAAAACCACAACAAATAAAATTTAAAAAAATATATAATAAATTTTTTACCCATTTCTAAATGTAGCAGATCACAGTATGTGATATATTTATGCGCATGAAATATAGTTACCAGCCGACAAATCATGGCTCTCAAAAATATTATCGAAGGAAAGATTTTTAATGTAGCATAAATCAGTTAATTAAATTCAAACCAGACTTTTTAAGCTACAATCCATCGTCTGCCACACTTGATATCAACCCCTAATAAATATCATCCCTTTCTTCCCAAAAAAATTGAACTATTTATTGTGCTATAAAATATAATAAATATCTCAATACGTGTACGAGTTGATTAGTTGATTTAACTACAACAAAATCTTAGTAAGCACGCAAAGTTATCGTTTTGTTTTAATTCTCGTGTTTCACTCCGTCAATCGGTCGATATTGTGTAGAATTCTAAGCGTGCTGTACCGCAGTCGACACAGCTTTTTTCCTTCCTGTTCACATTACATGCTACGCTGTCACTTCGCAACGAATGATACATTCTGAATGATGTATGGACCAAACACAGACAAATATTGCTAGCTAGACATATGATTTCGAAAGAATTTGATAGATACATTTCAGAAATGACAAATAAATAAATAATTTGTAACAAACTTATCACCAAAAGTATTTTTGTCCGAATTATTCATGGCATTTTGAAACAGTTTTATTGCTTCATAAGTAAAAGTTCCTGTTTGTTTTTACTTAATTCTAACAGCTCTGCAATTGCAGATCTTGTTAAATGTATGTGCTGGTACACATGATTGAATTGTAGCGAATTTATAAATATATCAAACAAATTTTTGTTTTAATTAGGACAGTGGATGCTCTGTAATTGCAGATCTGAGTAAATTATATTACTAGATGTCAACAAGTATTTGTAGTATTATAGCAGCACCTAATTTCATCCGCTCTGCAATTGCAGATCTTGTTATATGTAAGTCCTGTACATATTATTGAATTGTAGCGAAATTATAAATATATCAAACACATTTTTTTCTTAATTAGAATAGTAGATGCTCTGTAATTGCAGATCTGCGTAAATTATTTTACTAGCTATCAACAAGTAGTTGTATTATTATAGCAGGACTTAATTTCATCCGATCTGCAATTGCAGTTCTTGTGAAATGTAAATGCTAGTATATATTAATGAAATGTAACAAAATAATAAATATATCAAACAAATTTTTCTCTTAATTACAAGAGTGGATGCTCTGTAATTGCAGATCTTTGTAAATAATTTTTACTAGCTGTCAACAAGGAGTTGTTGTATCATGGCAGAACTTAATTCAATCTGCTCTGCAATTGCAGATCTTCTTAAATGTAAATTTCAGTACATATTAATAAATGGTAATGAAATAATAAATATATAATATATATTTTGCTCTTAATTAGGAGAGTGGATGCTCTGTAATTGCAGATCTTGGTAAATGATTTTTACTAGCTGTCTATAAGTAGTTTAAGTATCATGTCAGCACTTAATTTCATCAGCTCTGCAATTGTAGATCTTGTTAAATATAAATGCAGGTATATACTAATAAATTGTAACGAAATAATAAATCTACATATTTTATTCTTAATTAGGAGAATGGATGCTTTAAAATGGCAGATCTTAGTAAACGATTATACTAGGCTATCAAAAAATAGTTGTAGTACGATGGTTACACGCTTATTTCACAAACGAGAGTTAAATTTTGCTGACTTCAACCTAAACTAAAAATATAATAGCACTTCCAATACAATAATCAGGATTAATTTCTTGTTGTGCTACGCAGAAAATTATAATTAAGCTCGTAAAAAGACAATCATCTTCTTAAAATTCAAATTATATTCTCAAAAGATATTACAAAATATTTTTAACACAAATTTCTTCCCAAAATATGCCACAGATCTCATTGTACATGTAATTAGGACTAATTTTGTTTGTTCAATGCAATAAATTAAATATTGGGTCCTTAGAAAATCATCATTATTTAAGACAATTTATCAAGTGATTTGAATTCTGCTATACCTCTTTTATACTGTAATAATTAATAAATTCATCTATACTCATAGAAATTTGAGTAAATTAAAAGTATACAATTTGGTGGATGCGCCAACAAAATTGCAATAAAATGACCAATTTTTTATTTTTATTTCAGGTAATCCAGAGTTAGAATTTGGCATCACAGCCCCTGTGGCCCCCCTGGAGCCTCGCCCCGCCACCACAGACAACTCCGGCCTCCTCACCCTTCAACCCCGTCTTCTCGCAACCTTCGAACCACACCCCTCAGTCGTAGGCCAACAGGAGCCACCCCCACACCACCTGACCGCCGAGGAGGGTGCCAAAGACACCCTGGACACCACTCACCCCGACACAAACAACCCTCAGTGTCCTACCATTACCATCAGCGACGAAACTACCCCTGAAGCCGATATCATCGAGCCCGCAGATTCCAACGAGAAAATGTCCGCAACCGATAGTACGGTTGCCGAGAAAGATTCGGAATGTTTGCGGGAATTGCACGAAGAAGAATATAGTAAAATTGGGGAGGAATTGAATAGTCCTGTTGAGAGTGAAAATAGCAAAGAGTTTCCCAGCGAAAGTGTGGACAGTATGTCGCTTATGCTTTAAGGAGAATATTTGAACAATGTAGTTTTTTTAACATTCATATTATAAGCTACTGTAGACTACAGGGTGCATTTAATTATTATAAACCCTTAGTATAAACACTAATTTATCCCTCAATTAGTGTTCGTACTAACAGGCCACTATGTTTAAATTTAATACCTATATAATAAGCAAGTTTACTAATATAAGACAATTTTAGTAGAAAATTTAATTGTTTTGAAATTTTAAAAACAAAAGGAAGAAAACTGGGATATATAATAATTAATTTGTCAATTTCAATAACATAATTAGTCAAATAAGATTAGTTTTGCTACAGATAATATGTAATTAAACAAAATTAGCAAATTATAATTAATCAACAGTTTTATTAAATAGAAATACGTATTAATCAAGTCAAATATTATCATAATTATCAATAAAATATTTTTATAGTGTTCAAATAAACAAACCGCCGATTAAGGGTCAATAACCTGAATTTTCTTCTGTCAACACTTTTTAAATTATTCTTGCATTCAATCTTCTAGGTTATTTATTGCATATTGAACTGATGAAAAGTTGACAATTACGCTCTCATTTGTCACCGTAAAGTTGACGTTTTCTGTGGAACAATCGAAAAATATCTTTTTTGCGCGTCTCCAATGGCAACGCGCGAAAAAGACGTTAAATACGCGCGTTTGCAGCGCGAGTCGAAGGCGAGAGCTGCAATAGTGTAAGAGGAACAAAAACACTTTACGCTCGTGATACACACATAATTTTTTCTACGATTGCATCTTAAAATGATTAAAAAAACGTATACGTATTGAAAATAAATTCATTCTGTTAACTGTCAATATGACAAGTTTGTGTTTTGTTTGTATCCCTGGTAACTATTGAAATAAGCGCGTATTTAATATCTTTTTCGCGCGTTGCCATTGGAAACGCGCGCATTTAACGTCTTTTTCGCGCGTTACCATTGGAGACGAGCAAAAAAGATATTTTTCGATTGTTCCACAGAAAACGTGAACTTTACGATGACAAATGAAAGCGTAATTGTCAACTTTTCATAGCAATCGTAGAAAAAATATATTAAATGTGCGCTTATTTCAATAGTTACCAGGGATACAAACAAAACAGAAACTTGTCATATTGACAGTTAACAGAACGAATTTATTTTCAGTACGTATACGTTTTTAAACAATTTTAAGATGCAATCGTAAAAAAAAATATGTATGTATCACGAGCGTAAAGTGTCTTTGTTCCTCTTGTACTATTACCGTGCTCGAGTAACAAAGAATCACTTTACGCTCTTAATACACAAATAACTATTTTTTTACTAGTATTACAAATTTAAACAAAATATTGAAAATATTAAAATTAATAATTTAGAAAGATTTGACAGAAGAAATCTTGAATATCAAAAACAACTGTTAAATATCAAACCACAACAGAAAATGTTAAAAACTTTTGTTTATATATTACAAAAAAATCTGTGTAATAATAAAATACTTGTTCTGTGTTTCTTTGTGCCAATTTTCAATGAATCTACTGCACTATTATACAAATCGCACACCCTTTATTCATCCAAGTTAATGATTAATTTACCGGTAATTGTAACTAACTCTATCGCTATCGGTATTGTATAAATTTGTTGTAGATACAATTACATTGTAAGTTTGTAAGTGAAGAAGCAGAGGCTTGCTACACTTTGTTAGCGGTATGATGTAAGTCGTTACACGAAAGATGAAATAATGTAAACGTCACCATAAAGACGCTGCAATCTTGGAAATGATACCCACGCCCACGACACGAGATGTCATTAATCTTTTGTACCCTTTATCACACTAGAGATGTTTACCGAGCTCTGGAAATTTAATTTTATCTTCACTCCAAGTTACAAATACTAAATGCTCACACTGAAATATATCTCGGAATGTTGTAATTATTTTCACTTGATTGATAGAATATTTTTGACACATATTTGTAACAATTTTTCTGTTCCATTTTCTACTAACAATTAATTACAGAATATATTATTTTATGCTCGTTTGCAACAATGAAACTTAAATTTTAAGTTTGATATAAATTGAAAATATCGCGGCAAATATTTGACAGCAATTATTAGTAAAATATAAACTAAACACTTGGTTAAGTCTCACAAAATTCAGCCTCTGACGATGCCCTCATACGGTGACTTGGAGCTGACTTAGCCAAGTGTTTAGATTATATTTTATTGAACCTAGTTTCACCAAGTGTATGGACGACAATTAATTTTGTCTTTGCTATTATTTATTTAAATATAGTTGGTGTAAACGAGCTTTATACAGCCAGATGTAAACATTTTGCATCCCCCAATATATATCATACTGTTTCATAAAATGGGGTAGCACGAACCCTTAAAAAATAAAATGAATTAAACCTGAAATTAATTTTCGGTAAACTTTCATATCCTGGCACACTACATTTCAACTATATTTATATTTCCTTTCATATAAGCTTACCTCATCTTTCGTTCACGCAACAAACATTCAATCATATCCATCCATTTATTCCTATATCATACACAACATATCCTTATTGCACCAATCATTCATTTGACATTTATAATTATTTTCATGCAAGTCCATATATTTCTTCATCAATTATATTCATCCATGTATTCTTAGGTCGTTTATACAATCTCTCACCCTCATTTTCACCAACATACCTCTGCTTTACAAATATTTTGTTTAACTTGACACACTTTATATTTCATCCACATTCATAATTCATTTCATACAAACTCATTTAATTTTTCGTTCGCGCTACAAAGATTCAATCATATCCGTTCATTTATTCCTTGCTCGTCCACATAAACTCTCACCAAAAACTTCATCAACATACTTTTAACTCACCAATCTTTCATTTGACATACGTAATTTTACTTCATCTACATTTATAATTATTTTCATACAAGCTTCGATTATTCCTTCATCAATTATATCCATTAATTCATTCTTAGATTGTCTATGCAATCTCTCATTCCCAATTTCACTAATATACTTCTGTTTCATACATCTTTTATTCAACATACGTCTTACCTTTCATCTACATTCTTAATTCCTTTTATATATACTTGTTGAATTTTTCATTCATTCATCATACTTTTAATAATATCCATCTATTTATTTCTAGATCGTCCATACATTCTCTCACCTATATTTCACCAATCTTTCATTCAATATATTTGTTCCACATAACTAAACAATTATTCTATATTTATATATTTGTGTAATTGAAGAATAATTTAATTTTTAGAGCTATTTAAACAACATTCTTTCTGTATTGAGCCGGCGTAACTAATTCTTATTCTGTGCCAACTGTTTATCTATTACAATTGTTTGTATTTGTTATGTTACAAGTTAAAAAAAAATTATTCCTGTTACATATCTGTATTGTTACATGTCAAACTCACAGACCAAATTTGCACAAGACCAAATGTAAAATTGTTGTATAGAGAACATTCATATTATAGTTCTGATAATAAACTGTTTTTAACAAATTATAGTTGCCTTATTTACCACCCAATTTCCAGTATATTTAGGGTAAAATCTTTGCCAAATATGCTTCAAATAGATGCTGCAGATAACGAAAGATTCAACCAAAAATTTCCTTAATAATTAAAAACAAAGAGAAATAAATCTGTCATAAAATGGACGTTTCATTCCCGCTTGTTTCAAATAGCAACAAAGAGAAAAATTTTGTTCCTACTTGATTTTTTAATAATAATAAACAAAAATTTTACTCGTGCCTTGTACCCATTACTGAATGTGACATCCGCCGTGGCAGATCTCGGTAAGTGATATATTTATGCCCATAAAGTGTGGTGGTTAATAGCAGTCAAATAGCACTACCCCATAAATATTTTAGGGAAATATGCTGACAGCAAATGTTACTGATAATGAAAATTCCCTCCTAAAATTTACTTAAACATACATACATACATAACATCACGCTATATCCCATTAAATGGGGTAGCACGAACCCGTCAACATTCTCATCCTGACACACGATACTCGATTCGACCACATTAACACTTCCTCCATACAAACTATTTCTTTTCTCACAACCAAAATCCATCAACACACAACAAACATTCATCCATTCGCTCCTGTACACTGCGCTTGTTTCTTTTTACTTATATATGTTTAATTAACATTTTTTAAATCTTTGGGAGTCGTGATTTGACTGCTGGTAACCCCATTTCACGCGAAAAAATATATCACTTACCGAGATCTGCTCTGACCGAGTGCCACATCCAGTAATGAGTAAAAGGCGTGATGATATATTTATTTTATTTATTTGTATTTCTTGGGATATATATTAATTCATATTTTAAGAAAATAAATGTTGTTTCAAATATATTTCAATAGTTTCTCTAACTGCCTAAAGTAGAACATTTTAAAATTATTTGTAATAATTTTAGTTTTCTACAATAACAAATTTCTCTCAAATAATTCAAAAATATGTGTTGAATGCGTGGAAAATCTCCAAAAATTGTTATCGAAAGTCCTCGGCATTGAACTTGTCTATCTTGTATTTGAAGAAATCTATAAATATCTGTGGTCAAACATCTATTTTCTAATCAGTTTGTTGAAGCAGGAACTAAAAGAATAGATTAAGAAAGTGAGCGGTTTTGTTATCTGTAATAATTTCACCGGACATTGTGTTCAAAATTTCCTGGCGTTATAATACGAATTAGGTTTGGTAAATAACAAAATAAATCTAGATAAAAATATAGATAGTAGAACAACTAACAGTACTCATAATTATAAATAAAATTCATCTTTAATTTAAGATTTTATTAAATATATATCAACACTCATTGCATTGAAACGTCAATGTATTTTTAATAAAACAAAATTTATGGTGCTATTCTATAATTCTCTATAACGCTACAGTTCTGTAAATTTGAATAAAATCGCATAGATTTTTATTGACAAATTCATTTTTTTGAAATCGTCAAGAAAATGCCTACTTTCCTGACGCATTTTAGTATGGAAAGTAAGTGTTTACGAAAACATTTGCAAAACAGTCAGGTAAAGTACTTTCTTGACTAGTCAGGAAAGTACTTTACTTGACTCAAGAAAATAAACTGAATAACTAAAAAATTTAATAAGATTTTAATTTATTTTTATCAATAACGTTAATACTAAATATACAATTGCTTAAGTTACTAAAATGTATGCATGACACTGGCGAATTTGAAGCTAAATTATTTGTTGCAATCGATAAATTACTTGGAGATTCAGTGAATAAAATAAGCAAGTAGCACATTTTCTGACAAATTATTTACTTTATTTTGCTTTTTCAATCCATGAAAATTTCATACTCTTTATCATATCGGTCTTTGGACTTGCTCGGTAATAAATTTTCAACACCCGCAGTTGCTTGATTTAAGATTTCAGGAGGAGTACTTGAAAATACCGCCTCATACTCAATTTCATCTATATTTTCCAATATTATAAAGAAATCTTCTCTGTCAACAATATTACTTTTGACACAAATATGTTCAATAGATTTATCACATAAGATGTTGTTTTCAACAACTTTTGTTATCACCTTGGATATGTAGTTCGCTGTCAATGATTCTTACCAAAAATTTAAACAATTTTAAATATTTATTATTAATTATATTGATAAAATATAAATATGAACGATTTCAGAAAAAATAGTATACATAATACGTCACGAAAGTGTTTTACTTGACTCAGCGAATTAAAATACTCGACCTAACGGCCTCGTACTTAAAACAACCGCTTCGTCAAGTAAAGCATCACTTTCCTGACTTATTATGTAATATACTATTAATACCATTTGACAATCAAATATGATGCGATTTTGTTCAGATTTACAGATCTGTAGCATCATAGAACATTACAGAATAGCACCACTAGACTAAATGTTGCTGTTATTATAAGTCAATTCGGACACGGGGAATTCAATGCCGTTGAACAAACCTTCATATCTTCATTAGTTTTTTAAATATAGTCTTAAACTGTTCAAACATTTTTCAACTTACGATTTTCGACTTTCCCGAAATGTTTTATATTCAGTTATGAACAAACCATTTGACTCCAAACATAATGGCTGGTAGCACAAGCTCTGTTTTTGCCTGTTTTAAGAGCAGTGTATTTGGGTGTTTTAGCTATCTCTAACATATTAAAACCGTGCTCTTAGAATACCCAAAAACAGAGCTTGTGCTACTATAGGTAAGTAATTATTTATTTATTTGTTATGCTGTTCAACAATTATTTAAATTGCATAAATAAGTTATTTAATATATTTTAAGGACAGTGGAATCCTGCCGGCCTGTGTATTTGAGCTATCAAGTTCGATTCTCGCAACAGACAAACTTTACTGCTATGAAGGGCATAATTTAATCAAAATAAATCACTTACTGAGATCTGCTACGACAGATTGCCACCTTTAATAATAAGTGAAAGACGTGATGATATATTTATTTATTTATTTTCACCTTAAAATTAGAATTTTTGAAGTAAAAACCACAGACTTCTGATAAAAAATTCGAATGTCTGTCGCGATAAGCAAGCCTATCCTTATTGGTTCCAATCTTGCGGTAATTTAATATAAATTCTAGAACAGAAGTACAACTCGTGTCACTTTTTAGTAGTGTGTTCAACTATTTAAATCGGTAAGTAATCAACAAACATTTTGAAGTGAATAAAAATAACTTCTAATTATCTATGTTTTAACAGTGTTTTAAAAATGTCGGCGGGTAACAAAGATATTCTTCGATTGTTCGACCGTCCAAAAGAACCCGTGTTCTTCGTCAAAGGCAATCAAAATGTCGTCTTTGATGTCCCCAACAATTTTATTGTAAGTTTTGTCGAAACATTTATTAAACAAGTTATCGTAATTATTTTTAAAAATTAGCAAGACCGATTCAAACCGATTGGAGTACAACTTACTAATCGTTTTGGGGAAGCAGCCACTCAACAAATCCCTGTGAAGGAGATTCCACCCCCAAATTTAGGGTTGGCCACATCAATCACCCGCTATGAGAATTTTACTCTCTTTGCACCCAAACATCGTAGAGCTGCTGGAGCTCTTATTGAAATATTCATGGGTAAAACATTTTTTAAATTATTTAAATACAAACAATTTTCACCAATTTAAATCTACCCTTGTGGCTCTCCCTCCACTAATATATTTGGGGGGCTGGTAACCGCACTTCACGCGAAGAAATATATCACTTACCGAGATCTGCTTAAGGCAGAGTGCCACACCTAGTAACGGATACAAGGCGTGATGATATATTTATTTTATTTTTATTTACAATTTGTAATTTTTTTAAATGTAATACAGGTGCAGCTTCAGCTGGCGATCTGAAGTCTATAGCTGTGTATGCCAGGGACCGTATTAACCCATATATGTTCAACTACGCATTGTCAGTAGCGATAATGCACAGAAAAGATACCAGAAACTTGGATGTTCCTTCGTTTGTACAAACGTTCCCGGATAAATTTGTTGACAGTACGGTCCTGTTGAAAGCCAGGGAGGAAGCCAGCATTGTTCCTGAAGGATCCAGGGTATGTTAATTGTTTTTATTATTTCAATTATTAATATAGTTATTTGTGTATTAAGAGCGTAAAGTGATTCATTGTTACTCGAACGCGGTAATTGCAGCTCGAGCCGAAAGTGAGAGCTGCAATAGTGTAAGAGAAATTAAGACAATTTACGCTCGTGATACACACATTTTTTCTACGATTGCATCTTAAAATTATTCAAAAATATATAGGTATTGAAAATAAATTCGTTCTGTCAACTGTCAATATGACAAGTTACTGTTTTGTTTGTATCCCTGGTAACTATTGAAATAAGCGCGCATTGAATATCTAATGGCAACGCGCAAAAAAGATATTTTTCGATCTTCCACAGAAAACGTCAACTTTACGATGACAAATGAGAGCGTAATTGTCAACTTTTCATAGCAATCGTAGAAAAAATATTTTTTATCGATACAATTTACTGCACATTACTATACCTAGACGATAGATCTGCAATTGCAGATCAAGTTGGATGATATATAAATTGACACAATTTTGGATACAAGTTAAATACACTGCTCAAAACTGTATAGAGATATTTTAAAAATGAAATGGAAAATTAAAACTTAATATTAAATAAATAAAAGGCTTCTTAAATACATATTTGTGGAATTAAAACTAAAAATTATATTCAATTATTTCTAAGATAAATAATACCTTAGATACTCTTACAAATATTTGAATATAATTTATAGTTTTAAATTTACAGTCAATTTTTAAAATATCCCGGTACAATTTTAAACAGTGTATATGTCACATTTTGTTACCTACATGTATGTTTGACAGATCTGCACTTGCAGATCGTACTATATTTTTTATGTGATTTTAAATGATTAGTACAGTTGCTAGTATAATTTATTTATTTATTAATAATAAAATAAATAAATAAAATAAATATATCATCACGCCTTTTACCCATTACTGGGTGTGGCACTCTGCCTAAGCAGATTTCGGTAAGTGATATATTTTTTCGCGTGAAGTGCGGTTACCAGCCGTCAAATCACGGCCCCCAAAGATATTAGTGGAGGGGGAGCCACAGGGGTAGATTTAAATTGGTGAAAATTGTTTGTCGGCTGTGGGGATCGAACCAGGGTTCTCAAGATCCACAGGCCGACTCGATACCACTGAGCCACCTACCCCATCAAATAACAAAATAAATCAAAATTTATACTGTCATATTTCAGTAGAAGATCTGCGCTTGCAGATCAAAGTTCATATTTTTATTTAAATTAAAATTATCACAAATTTTAGTTTTTAAAATAGTTTTAATTTTAAATCAGTAATATGCTACAATAATAAATGTATTACGAGCATGATTATATGGAAAAATTAATTACACTAATTTATAATTTATTGATTAACTAGAAAACAATAATTTATATTTCATCAGTTGAATAGTTTAATGTATTCATAAGGGAAGCCTCATATTTCATGATAATTGTTAAATTGTTATTTGTATTTTATGCATTTGACAGTTATAATTACTATGGAATAAAATTACAAAAAAATCTGGATTTAATCAATTAATTATATAAAAATTTCAACCTCGACCGATTTTGTACTCTACTTGTGGTATCTTCAGGAACTGAAGAAAATATTCAAAATGAAAATTACATAAAACTTACAATTTTTGAAATTAAATGATTTATCAAAAACATTGTCCTTTATATACCACTGTTAATCTACAGCCCGATTAGATACCACTGAGCCACTTACCCGATAAAAAAGTATTAATTATGAATGAATTTCTGTTAGCTTCCAATAATAATAAATCCAGACTACACTGCATCTGACCTGGAACCCGAACATCGCGTAGCTTACTGGAGAGAAGATATAGGAATTAACTTACATCATTGGCATTGGCATTTAGTTTATCCTTTCAATGGACCTGCTAATATTGTAGGCAAGGATCGCCGAGGAGAGTTGTTTTACTTTATGCATCAGCAAATCATTTCTAGGTGAGATAATTTTAAAATAACTTGTCACATTTTTATATTATTACTTTTAATCTTCCTAGAGTATTGGTTCTTTGCGGGAGTGTATTTTAACCATGTATTAATCACGTTGCGAGTTGTCACTACTTAAATTATTTTTTAATTGTTAAAATTATTTTAATAGCTTTGATAATGAACCCAAATTAGATTCGCAACGTTCTCGTTATAATTTATTGTTTCAAATATAATCAAATCAACAAGGAACTGTTATTTTTCTATCTTCAACTTTTTAGATAAATAAATAAAATTAATACCGGGAGTTTTTCTTATCAGTAAACATAGGGATATATCATTACCATAGTTACAGTTAAAAAGTTTGACAGCAGTACATTAGAGCGTTTATTTTAAAAGTAAATAATATTTTCAGCAATGCATTGAAGTCTATAGTCTAAAAGAAACATTTTAAGTTTAAACAAATTAAATGAATTTGAATTACTTTAAATTACATTAACTAAACGTTAAGTATAAATTTAGAACCTCAAAACAATCCAACAGTTCTTTTGTGTAGAGGTTTGTTCGCAAATTCTTCGTTTAAGAGCTCGTACATACAAATCATGAGAATTTTGGGTTGAACCAGTTCAAAAATCAAAAACTATTAAAATGTGGTTCTATATAATTCAGACCACGAGAAATCGAATGGCGCAAGGCGCATCTTCAAATCTTTTTTAGTTTTTGAATAACAGCGATTTTTGACTTTTTTTTAAGCTCAACTTTGAAAGCCCATAACTCAAAAACTAAAAGAGATATTGAAATGCGGTTTGAACGAGTGTATTTCTCGTGCGCTACTTAACTTGTACAGGTATTTTGAAAATATTGAAAATTTTTCAATTTTTTACAAAATTTTTCTTCCTCAATATTTCAAAAATTTGAAAAGATAATGAAAATCTGAAAACACCAATGAATTCCTCGCGTGAAAATACATAGGTTTGCAAATTTTTACAACAAAATTCGCACAGATAAATTTTTTATTACAAAAAATTAAAAAATGCCAAAATCCGTAAAAACACCAAGGGGTACCCCTTAAGAAATTTCTAAAAAATGGCTATTTTCGATTTTTTGTAATAAAAAATGTATCCGTTCGAATTTTCTTCTGAAAATTTGCATACCTATGTATTTTCATGCGAGGAATTCACTGGTGTTTTTAGATTTACATTATCTCTTCAACTTTTTAAAATATCGACAAAAAAAAATTTCGAAAAATTAAAAAAATTTAAAAATTTAAATAATTTTAAAAATACCGCTACAAGTTAAGTAGCGCACGAGAAATACACTAGTTCAAGCCGCATTTCAATATCTCTTTTAGTTTTTGAGTTATGGCGTCTCAAAGTTGAGCTTTTAAAAAAGTCAAAAATCGCTGTAACTCCAAAATTAAAAGAGATATTGAAACGCGGTTTGAACGAGTGTATTTGTCGTGCTCTGAACTATATAGAAACATATTATTAAAATTTTGACTTTTTGAACAGGTTCAACCAGAAATTCACATCTGCATGTATATATGTCAAAATTCTGGTCATTCATGAACATGGCAGCTCTACAATAGCAGATCTTAATCAACTATACATTTTAAGCCGTTAAGTAGAGTAACCAGTTGTCAAATCACAACTACCAAACAAGAAAATTTTATTTAGTTTAAATAGGAATTTTAATTCAATAACTGTTCAAAATTACCCCCATTTACCTGTAAACAATAGCCTAAACGGTTATAAAATGAATTTATAGCATTATTTATTTGCTCTGGAGGAATCTCATGCGATGCAACACTAATTCTACGTTTTAATTGTTCTACACTTATTCTACCACCATTATAAAATTTACTTTTTAAGTGGCCCCAAAGAAAAAATCGTTTGGCGCAAGATCTGTCGATCTTGCAGGCCACTCCACTTCTGCACCTCGTCCTAGCCATCGTTGGGGGAATATCCGGTGCAGATAATTTCGTACATTTTGTTGGAACCTCAATATTTACTCAATATTACTCTCTCTTGTAACAACTCTAAATAATTTTCCCCATTTAAATTTCCATTTATATAAAAACGCCCCACTATTTGATCCCCTATTAACCCGGTCTGATTTTGAAAGAGGACAGTTTTATTACTTTGACAACTATAGGTGACAGCAATGTTATTTTCCCTATGTTTACTTTTAAAATAAACGCTCTAATGTATTGCTGTCAAACTTTGTAACTGTAACTATGGTAATGGCATATCCCTATGTTTACTGATAATAAAAAACTCACAGTATATCATCACGCCTTTTATCCATTACTGGGTGTGGCACTCTGCTTAAGCAGATCTCGGTAAGTGATATATTTCTTCGCGTAAAGTACCGTCAAATCACGGCTCCCAAAGATGATAGTGGTGGGAGAGCCACAGGGGTAGATTAAATTGATGAAAATTGTTTGTCGCCTGTGGGAATCGAACCAGGGTGCTCAAGATACCACTGAGCCACCTACCTACTTTTAAATGATTGATTATATAGTTTAATATGATTAATTTTAAATATTCAGGTACAATTTCGAGCGTCTTAGCAACAAGTTAGCGAGAGTAGAACGATTAAGTGATTGGCGAAAACCAATAGCAGAAGCATACTTCCCTAAACTTGATTCATTGGTTGGTAACCGTGCCTATGCAGCAAGGGTGGCAAATTCTAGTCTAGCAAACTTGAATAGAGATGTAGATCAGGTGAAAGTTGATATTGCAGATCTTGAAAGATGGAGAGATCGTATATTTGCTGCCATTCATGCTGGCACCATTCAACTTGTAAGTACATACTTTTCATAAAATATAAAATAAACACTTGTCTAAGTCTCACAAAATTCAGCCTCCAAGTCACCTTATGAGGGCATCGTCAGAGACTGGCCACCATAGACGCGTTTCGCTCTTATTAGAGCTCGTCAGTATAGTATAACCCATTTCTTCACCTAGAACAAAGTTCACGTGAAGAAGCTGTGTGACGAAGGACTATGCCAGCTGAATTTTGTGAGACTTAGCCAAGTGTTTAGTTTATATTTTATTAAACCTAGTTTCATCAAGTGTATGGATGACAATTAATTTTGTCTTTGTTGTTACTTACTTTTCAACTTATATAAATTATTTTGGGGTGAAAGTTCTTCAAATAATATAATTTATCATAATTAATAATTCATATTATCAATGATATGAGTTATGAGTATTTCATATTTCCGTAATAACGAGTTTAAATTTATATCAAAATATTATCAGACAATTATCATATTACGAGTTACATTTTGCTTGAGAATTCAACAAGCAAAAATAGATGTGGACACCACATGACTTCCTTGTACGCGTATTAAACTATAGATATTTTTTTAATTGCACATATTTGACATTAAATCTTTTATTTTTTATTTTTTGTTTTAATCCATAGCAAACTTAATTAAAAACAAAAAACAAAAAATATATAATATTTAAATTTAGATATCTTGCTTATGCAAAAGGATAATTTAAAAATTCTTAATGTGCTAGACGCAGAATTTCATTCTCTAAAACTTTTATTTGCAGCATTTATTTCTAAAATTAAAATAATACCAATTTTTTTCAAGGAAAACTGTTAGCAGCTTCATGTAATGTGCCACTTCCGGTTAGTCTATTTTAACCAAAATCTATTATGTTATTTCTATTGATATAGTAGTCTTATAAACCAAATTTAGAAAGTGTTAAATTATTTTTGAGTATAGTTTTTCATGAAAATCTATTATAGGCTTCAAGTAAAGTACCACTTCCGGTAGTTGTATAATGACCAAAAAGGGAGGTGCACAACTAGATGTTCTAACAGTCCTAAATATAAAATTTAATTTTTTTACTTCTTACCGTTTTTGAGTTATACGAGATACATACGTACGTACAGACGTCACGACGAAATTAGTCAAAATGAATTCAGGGATGGCCAAAATGCGTATTTCCACTGAAATCTGAGAACCGAAAATTTTCGCGATTACAATACTTCCTTTACTTCGTACAAGGAAGTAAAAATCAGTTTCCCCGTCGCAAATTTGCCATTTCAATATATTTTTTTCAATCTAATTGATCTATTTTACGAGGAAACGTATAGTCACTTTTATTTGAAGCATTTATTTCTAAAATATTCTGAAAGTAAATATATATTGTGTTTGTTTCTTAGCCCGATGGAACCATGCAAACCTTGGGCGAATTCGACGGGATTGACATACTAGGTAACATCATGGAAGCAAGCTCCATAACACCCAACATGAACTTTTATGGAGATCTCCATAATATGCTTCATTTCATGATTGGACTTGTACATGATCCCGATGGCAGACATTTGGTAAAAACTACAAAATTGTTGGTTAGAAACAAGAGAAATTAATTAATGAATATTTGCAGGAAACTTTTGGGGCTGTTGCAGATCCATCCACAGGAATGCGCGATCCTGCTTTTTATCGTTTGCACGAGTTCGTTGATGATGTTTTCCAAGAGTTTAAGCAGACTTTACCTCCTTACACCGGACCTCAAGTACGTAAAATAGTTATTTGTGTATTAAGAGCGTAAAGTGATTCTTTGTTACTTGAGCCCGGTAATAGTGCAAGAGGAACAAAGACACTTTACGCTCGTGATACACACATAATTTTTTCTACGATTGCATCTTAACATTATTAAAAAACGTATACGTACTGAAAATAAATTCGTTCTGTCCACTGTCAATATGACAAGTTTCTGTTTTGTTTGTATCTCTGGTAACTATTGAAATAAGCGCATATTTAATATCTTTCTCGTGCGTTGCCATTGGAGACGCACAAAAAAAATATTTTTCGTTTGTTCCACAGAAAACGTCAACTTTACGATGACAAATGAGAGCTTAATTGTCAACTTTTCATAGCAATCGTAGAAAAAATAATTATTTAGGGAATAATTGTTCAGGATTTTTTCAAAGAAAATCAACTTTCAAATAATTTTAGTTTCTTTTCTTTGTGGATGGGTGTTTAATTGAATCTTATAGAGGAATTAAATTTATGGTGGTATTCTGTAATTTTCTATAACGCTACAAATCTGTAAATCTGAACAAAAGCGCATTATATTTGATTGTCAAATGGCATTAAATGTATTTGTCAATAAAAATCTATGTGCTTTTGTTCAAATTTACAGAACTGTAGCGTTATAGAAACTTACAGAATAGCACCATTAATTTACACGCATAATTATATCACTTACTGAGATTTGCTAAGGCAGAGTGCCAGACCCAGTGATGGGTAAAAATCATGATATATTTACATACATAACATCACGCTATATCCCATTAAATGGGGTAGCACGAACCCGTCAACATTCTCATCCTGACAAATAAATAAATAAATAAATATATCATCACGCCGTTTACCCATTACTGGGTGTGGTACTCTGCCTAAGCAGATCTCGGTAGGTGATATATTTTTTCGCGTGAAGTGCGGTAACCAGTCGTCAAATCACGGCACTCAAGGATATTAGTGGAGAGGGAGCCACAGGGGTAGATTTCATTTATAGTAGCGTCTGTATCCGTTAGTACGGTGGTGTAGATAGCGATACGGAATTCGAATCCGAAGATCCCGAGTTCGAATCTCACTTTAGCTACAAATTATATAAACTACTACAGTGCGGACCCTGTACTGTAATTGGGATTAAGTTCCTGTTGTACAGCGTAACATAAATAAATAAATAAATCTAAATCAATCTTAATGTTAACCAAACTTGGCTGTCTTTCTATAGCTCAACTACCAAGGTATAGCCGTGACCGGTGTAGAAGTCGATGTCGAAGGCTCCTCCAAGAACACTTTCCAGACCTTCTGGCAACAATCAGACGTAGAGATCTCCCGCGGATTGGACTTCACTCCACGTGGAGCAGTTTTCGTCCGTTTCACCCATCTTCAACACGCCCCCTTCTCGTACCGCATCAACGTAAACAACACCAGCAATGCTCAACGTATGGGGACCTGCAGGATCTTCCTCTCGCCTAAATTCGACGAGAGAGGCACACCGTGGCTTCTAAGAGACCAGAGGTTGATGTTTATAGAGATGGATAGATTCGCAGTGTCGTGTAAGTATTTATTTATTATAGAGTAAAAACGATGATCGACTGTTTGAGTAATGACGACACTTTGATGATCGGGATTAATTACCTGTAGATCCCTGAGGAAGGCGATAGTTATCGCCGAAACGTAGGAAGTGTAACCGTTTCAAATATATTAGACTGATATCCCGATCATCAAAGTGTTGTCATTTATTTATTATGGTTACTAACTGTGCTGGCCAGCCTCTGATGATGCCCTCATAAGGTGACTTGGAGGCTGAATTTTGTGAGACTTAGCCAAGTGTTTATTATATATTTTTTATTAAACCTAGTTAGTAGCCATAGACGCGTTTCGCTCTTATTAGAGCTCATCAGTATAGTATAACCCACTTCTTCACCTAGAACAAAGTTCACGTGAAGAAGCTGGTAACGAAGGACTATGCCAGCTGAATTTTGTGAGACTTAGCCAAGTGTTTATTATATATTTTTTATTAAACCTAGTTTCACCAAGTGTATGGACGACAATTAATTTTGTCTTTGTTGTTATTTATTTATGATTTTGCTGAGTGCCTGTATTTCATTTGTCATGTAATTGTTCTAGTGAAGCAAGGTCAAAATGTCATTCAGCGAAGATCAAGTGAGTCTGTGTTAACAATACCGTATGAAAGAACATTCAGGGATGTGGATACCAATAGACCCGCAGAAGGAACTGATGCAGCACTAGAGTTCAATTTCTGCGGCTGTGGATGGCCTCAGCATGTGCTATTGCCGAAGGGTGATGCAGGAGGGTTCAAATGTGACCTCTTTGTTATGATTTCTAACTATGAAGATGACAGGGTAAGCATACATTTTTCTACATTACTCAATTTAATTTCAGAATGAGTTGGAGCTCAGCAATTGCAGATCTTAGTTTTTATTATATATCCATATCTCTCAGTCAGTTATCAGTTGTTATATATATATATATATGTATACTATTAAATTATAAGCACTATTTAAACGCTGAACTTAACAAATATTAATTTTTGAATGTGTTGATATCACTCGTTGCTCTATATCCGGCTCTCTTATTACATTATAAGGGTGGGTGGTTATAAGGGTTGGTGGTTTAGGGGTGTCTAATCGGACAAACAATTTTCATCACATTAAAATTATCCCTACAGTTTCTAATAGCATTTTTGGAAGTCATAATTTGACGGCTGGTAACTATACTTCACACGCATAAATATATCACTTATAGAGAGCTGCTACGGCAGAGTGCCACACATAATATTGGACAGAATAAATGTATTCTCATATTAAATTTAATATAATCAAAAAAATTGGAATAAATTTTATTTATATTTTCTACTCCTGTTACTAAAAAAGACAGAGTTTTAAACGAGGGTTGTTCTTCCACCTAACCCTTATAAAAACACCCAGAAATATTCGTACCCCGAGCTAGATTCGAACCCGACATAAAATATATGAATCTTAAATAAATAAATAAAATAAATATATCATCACGTCATTTATCCATTACTGGGTGTGGCACTGTGCCTAAGCAGATCTCGGTAAGTGATATATTTCTTCGCATGAAGTGCGGTTACCAGCCGTCTAAACACGGCCCCCAAAAATGTTAGTGGGGGGGAGCCACAGGGATAGATTTAAATTGGTGAAAATTGTTGTTGTCAAGATCCACAGGCCGACTCGATACCACTGATCCACCTACCCCATATACATGAATTTAATATTGATATTGTTTTGATTATGTTTCAGATTGATCAACCCCCTCCCACGGGTCGTTGCAGTGACGCTTTCAGTTTCTGTGGACTGAAAGACCGTTTGTATCCCGACAAACGCCCCATGGGTTTCCCCTTCGACCGGTTGCCACGACAAGGGGTTGACACCATCCAACAATTCTTATTCCCAAATATGCGACTGACTGATTGTACTATTCAGTTTACAGACAAAACTGTCATTGGAACTCAGCCAATGAAAGCGAACTGAAAACAATGATCTATTGAGGAAGAGATGATGATATTGGCTAATCGAAATGACATGATTTATGTTTCTTATTTAATGGATAATAATTATTTATATTTGTTTTATAAATATAAAGTTTTATATAGTTTTAGCATCGCTTTTGTTTAGTATTTTGTATTAGATGCATTTATAATTGTGTGTAATCAATGTAAGAAATATAAACAATGAATAAAAGATGTTTGTCAAATATATTTTAATTGTTTTTTTTTAATTATTCCTCACAACAATACAATTATTTAAAAAATACAATTTTCACCACATTAAAATTATCCCTGTGGATCCCAACAAACTTTAGGGAGCATAATTTGACGGCAGGTAATTGCCCTTGATGAGTAGAAATATATCACGTACCGAGATCTGATACGGCAAAGTGCCACACTCACTAATTGATATAAGGCATGATGATATATTTATTTATTTATTATATATGAATTTTTTAAATATCAAGATTTATTCGTTTATAATTTTTTAGGGTAAAAATTAATTTAACTTTTAAGAGACGTATCTCAAAAACTAAAAGAGATTTTGAAAGGCGCTTTTTGACATTGTGTTCAGCATAAACTTTTACCCAACTACAAATAATTTTGTTGGTTTATCTAGATAGATTAATAGTTATTTATGCAACTAGTACTAAAAGAGTGACTTTATTGCACGAATGAAAAGCTTGCAATACAAATCCTGTGAGTGTTGCAACCCTATAAGTAAAATCAAAACACTTTTAAAACTAGATACATACGCAACTTTTTTACAATTGAAATTTAACTAATTATACTAATTTTTCCAATGACATTTTAAATGTAAAAAATATTTATTCTGTTTATATTAGGTTATGTAGTTAAGTTCGTTTCCATAATAATTATTTTATTGCACGGTTTCCATTAGCAACATGTGATAAAACATTTTTTCTATTTCCGTTAGGAAATAGACGTTTTATTTCACTTATTTGAGTTAGGTAACGAACTGCATTATTTAACTAGTGAAATAATGAGGTAACATAGCAAAAAAAAATATTAAGATATCTTGGCAGACGAATTTTGATGTGTTATTCTTTTATTTTTTGAATTAATAACTGTCATTAATAGTTCAAAATTTCATTTCAAAAACGCTCTTTCGTAATTATTAGAACGGAAGTAGAAAAAATATTGTATGAAACTAATAAGGAAATAGATTATTACCTTACTTATGTGTTTACATAACTCGGCTACGCCTCGTTCTGCAAATTTCACATGCGTAAGGTAATAACCTTCATTTCCTTACTAGTTTCATAAATAGCTATTATCACACACTGTAGAATGTTGTAAGAAGAATGGGAATAAGTCAGTTGAGATGGTTTGGTCATGTAGAACGTATGTCGAATGACAGATTGGTGAAACAGGTGTATGTTGGTGAAATTGAGGGTGAAAGTTTGCGTGGACGGCCTAGGAACAAGTGGATGAATATGATTGAAGGGTTGTTGCGTGAGCGAAAGATTCTGAGCGTGAAGAATAAACGAGCTTGTATGAAAAGAATTATGAATGTGGTTGAAGCAAAAGTGGTGTGTCAGGATAGGAATGTTTGGAGAAAATTAATTGCGGGATAAATATGATGAATGAAGACAAGCATATGATTCTTGATTTTAGATTCATTGGTTAGATGTTTCGAGTGTTTACCTGCAATTGTGTGGAGACCATCTTCAGAAACAAGCGCAGTGTACAGGAGCGAATGGATGAATGTTTGTTGTGTGTTGATGGATTTTGGTTGTGAGAAAAGAAAGAGTTTGTATGGAGGAAGTGTTAATGTGGTCGAAACGAGTATCGTGTGTCAGGATGAGAATGTTGACGGGTTCGTGCTACCCCATTTAATGGGATATAGCGTGATGTTATGTATGTATGTATGTACACACTTCGAAAATGAGTACACAATGACGCACTTTTTACACAGTCGTATAACATTATAAATAACAATATTATGCGACAGACATTTCAATAATTTCAATATTTTAGATATATCAAATTTTGCTGATAGTATTACATTTTTCGTATTTTAATTGACTAATGAATCCTGAAGGACATTCCAATAACTGTTAGTTTTTTAGGTACGACCTCTTAAATTTGGGATCTTTAGCAATATTACACCTGTTTAATTTTTACGTTTTGCTCTAAAAAATTAATTTATTATTTTATTAAATTATGCTGGTATCCGCACTTCACGCAAAGAAATATATCACTTACCGAGATCTGCTTACGGAAAAGTGCCACACTTAGTAATGAGTAAAAGGAGTGATGATATATTTATTTTATTATTTATAAAATTATTAAGCTAAAAATAATGCTATTTTTTCGTGGTCTAGAATGTTTATCTTTCTATAATAACCATAACAAGATTAAAAATCTATTTTTTACTTAAAAAATGTATTGATACAAACCTCAATATCCTATATTTGTTTTTAAAATATATCTCATATTTTTATCAAAATGCAAATTACAAAATATGCATTTATCATTTCGCATTGCTATTGGCTATTGCACTACAATCCATTTTCTATAAAATGGAGTACAAACAATTGCCTCAACGTTAGTTTTCTTCAATTCTAACAACAACCGAGCATCAAGATGGCACAACAAGACAACAGCGATCTTCTCTTGTTGTTAGAACGACCAAAGGAACCTGTCTTCGCTGTCAAAGGTGAAGAGAAAGTTCTCTTTGAAGTTCCGAATAATTTTTTGGTAATTACTATACGAATATTCTATTGTTTTATACTTGTAAATATTTTTTCAAACAGCAAGAAAGGTTTAAACCAATTGGGGTTCAATTGTTAACTCGATTTGGTGCTGATGATGCTAGTCGCAGAGTTCCGGTGAAAGATATTGCAATTCCGGATCTTTCTATCCCGGAGGAACTTACTAGATTTGAAAATTTTTCTTTGTTTATTCCTAAACATCGGCAGATTGCTGGACGCTTAATCGAGATATTTATGGGTAAGAATTAAATTTTTTTCCGGCGTTTGTTTGACATTATTGTAGAACTCACAAACGATTTTTTATTCGGTTTGTAAAAATACATTCATTTATTTTCAAATATAATATAACAAGTAGTATGAAAATTGCTGAAAATATTTTGAAATAAATTATGAGTTGTTATGGAAATAGAAACATAACGAGTGCGAAGCACGAGTTGTGTTTCCTATTTTCGTAACAACGAATGTATATTTATGTCAAAATATTATCTGTCAATTTTCATATTACGAGTTGTATTAGGCTTGAGAATTTATCAAACAAGAGTTAATTAACAAGAATAGTTAGGTATTTATTTGCACTTTATTAATTAGGTATTACAGTGATGAAAATTCTACATTTTTTCAGTGTACATTTAATATTCAATATTGACGTTTATGAAAATATTGAAAATTTTTCTGAAATCGTCAAGAAAATGCCTACTTTCCTGACGCATTTTAGTATGGAAAGTAAGTGTTTACCTGACTCAAATAAATAAAGTAAATAACTAAAAAATTTAACAAGATTTTTATTTATTTTTATCAATAATATTAATACTAAATATACAATTGCTTAAATTACTAAAATTTATGTATGACACTGGCGAATTTGAAGCTAAATTTATTGGAGATATAGTAAATAAAATAAGCAAGTAGCACATTTGCTGACAAATTATTTTGCTTTTTCCAATCCATGAAAATTTCATACTCTTTATCATATCAGTCTTTGGACTTGCTCGGTAATAAATTTTCAACAGCCGCAGTTGCTTGATTTAAGATTTCAGGAGGAGTACATGAAAATACCGCCTCATACTCATTTTCATCTATATTTTCCAACATTATAAAGAAATCTTCTCTGTCAACAATATTACTTTTGACACAAACATATTCAATAGATTTTTCACATAAGATATTGTTTTCAACAACTTTTGTTATCACCTTGGATATGTAATATGATTCTTACCAAAAAATTAAACATTTTGAAATATTTATTATTAATTATATTGATAAAATATAAATATGAACGATTTCAGAAAAAAATAGTATACATAATACGTCACGAAAGTGTTGTATTTGACTCAGCGAATTAAAATACTCGGCCTGACGGCCTCGTACTTCAAACAACCGCTTCGTCAAGTAAAGCATCACTTTCCTGACTTATTATGTACTATACTATTATTATATTCGTAACCAAGGATATTATTAACCGTGGTATTTCCGTTATCAATTGCACCAGCGATGAATTTCATTTTCAAACAAATTCGTGATCCTATTGGTTGACAGTGACGTGTGGTGAATTCTTCCAAAAATATATGTAGCACCAGCACAGGCTTTAGGGGTAAAAATAAATATCGCCAATGATTATTTGTTCTTATTTAGGGGTGAGAGACGTAGCAGATCTTAGAGCAGTAGCTGTATACGCCCGGGATCGAACCAACCCTTATCTATTCAACTATGCATTATCTGTTGCATTACTGCATCGTCCAGATACTCGAAATCTGGATGTTCCAAGTTTCATTGCAGCATTTCCAGACAAATTTGTGGATGGAGTTATCCTCCAGAAATCCAGGGAGGAAGCTAACATTGTCCCGGAGGGCTCCAGGGTAAGTTAACTTATAAAATGATTCATATAAACTATGACAAAGTTGTTCAAATTTAACTTTTTAAATAATTACGTAATTGAGATTCATTTCGCAAATAAATATATATGAAAATCATAATTCACTATAATAATATATCATCACGCCTTTTACCCATTACTGGGTGTGGCACTCTGCCTAAGCAGATCTCGGTAAGTGATAAATCACGACTTCTAAAGATATTAGTGGAGAGGGAGCCATAGGAGTGGATTTAAATTGGTGAAAATTGTTTGTCACCTGTGGGGATCGAACCAGGGTTCTCAAGATCCACATAATTCACTGAGTATTTGAATTCCACTATTAGCTACTGTAATTAGAATTAATTTTCTGCCGTAATATGTAATTGCAGAATGCATATTATAAAAGTGAGTATTTATTTCTTTATCCAACACCCACTACTTATAAAGTCATTATTGTTGTTATTTTAGATTAGTAAAGTGGTTTATAAGTCACGCGTGAGTTATAAGTCATAAGTCACGCATAAATTATGACTTGTAACTCATTGTTGAGTTTAAATATAACAAAGTTGAAAAAAAGGTTGCAGCTGTAGTATTCGAAATGGAAGACGAGAATTTTATTCCCGAAATAATCATTAAGGAAGCGGAAGAAGCTGTTGTTGATATTTTACCAAAAAAGTCTAGAACTTCCTATGAAAAACACTTTCATTCATACCTTTGACGTTTCTAGTTGTCATCCAGTCTTCAAACATATGAAATTCTTTTTCCTAAGAACTTCTAGACTTTTTGGTAAAATATCAACAACCACTTTTTCCGCTTCCTTAATGATTATTTCGGGAATAAAACTCTCGTCTTCCATTTCAAATACTACAGCTGCAACCTTTTTTCAACTTTGTTTATTTAAAAAATTTGAGTAACCTAGACAACAAAACAAGAAAGTATGGCTAACTAGAATATTATTCGAAATGTAGACAATTGTGTCAAAATTTATATTTTAATGTCTAATTGTAGTTGTTGGATAAAATTTCGTATGCCACTCGTGTGTTATTACAAATAAGTCACTTCAGAAAATTATTCCCCTCGGCCCCACGGCCTCGTGGACTAATATTTTTCTCGCGTGACTTATTTGTAATGTAACACACTTGTACCATAAATAACTATTTTTACAAGATGCCGATAGTAGTACCAAGAGACTTCACGGCAACAGATTTGGAACCGGAACATCGTATAGCGTACTTCCGGGAAGATCTAGGAATTAATTTACATCATTGGCACTGGCACCTGGTGTACCCGTTCAACGGTCCCGACGAGGTTGTTCGAAAAGACAGACGAGGAGAGTTATTCTTTTATATGCATCAGCAAATACTGGCCAGGTAGGAAACAAAAAGAGAAATAATAATTTAAAAGAAATAAAAATTAATCAAGTAAAAATGAGATCTATAAAATAAATAAATATATAATTACGCCTTTTACCCATTACTGGGTGTGGCACTGTGCTGTAGCAAAACTCGACAAGTGTTATATTTAAAATAAATAAATAAATATACATCATTTACAACTTTCACCCATTACTGGGTGTGGCATTCTGCCGTAGCAAATTTTGCTAAGTGAAATATTTATAGTGTGGTTACCGGCCGTCAAATTACAGCCGCTAAAGATGGCTGAAAGTTGAAAGACGAGATGATATATATAAATGTTATTATTATTTCTGGTAGTGGTATCAAGTCGGCCTGTGAATCTTTAGACCCCTGCTTCGATCCCCACAGCCGATAAACAATTTTCATCAATTTAAATCTACCCCTGTTGCTCCCCCTTCACTAACATCTTTGCTTCGGCAGAGTGCCACACCCAGTAATGGGTAAAAGGCGTGATGATATATTTATATTTATTTATTTATTTCTGTATAGATACAATTTTGAGCGTCTGTGCAATAAATTGGCTCGAACCGAACGCTTTTTAGATTGGCGTAAGCCGATTCCAGAGGCGTACTTCCCAAAATTAGACAGCCTGGTGTCTAGTCGAGGTTGGCCGGCCCGAGTTGGAAATGCACAACTACAAAATCTTAACCGAGAACGAGATCAAGTGAAACAAGACATAGCCGACTTGGAAAGATGGAGGGACAGAATATACGCTGCCATACATTCTGGAAATGTTATGATGGTAAGTGCACATCATAAATAAATTACTTGAAATCAGGTACTGGTAAAAGTTTTTGCTTTATGCGAGAGGAATATTTAAATATATCATCACGCCTTTTACCCATCACTGGGTGTGGCACTCTGCCTAAGCAGATCTCGGTAAGTGATATATTTTATCGCGTGAAGTGCGGTTACCAGCCGACAAATAACGGCCTCCAAAGATATTAGTGGAGGAGGAGCCACAGGGGTAGATTTTTTAAATTGGTGAAAATTGTTTGTCGGCTGTGGGGATCGAACCAGGGTTCTCAAGATCTACAGTCCGACTCGATACCACTGAGCCACCTACCCCATAAAAATGAAATCAAATATAAATATATCATCACACATATTATTTATTACTAGATATGGCATTCTGCCATAGTAGATCTCAGTAAGTGATATATTTATGCGCGTTAAATCAAATCAAAGCAAAATATGTTAGTGAAGGGGAAGCCACAGGGGTGAAATAATACATATATCATCTGTTTCTTTCTCTCTGCAACTGCAGATCTTGATAAACAAGTTACTAGTTATTATTAAATAGTTGTAACATTTGGGTAGCGCTCGTGTTTTTCATGCGAGAGCTTATACCTTAAAATCCTTGTTGTGTTTCCCCTGTATTATCATTGAAATTTATTAATAGATTGTAGCGCAATAGTACCGTAGTCGTATTACGAGCTAGAGCTCAATGCAAAACCAAAAAAACAAAAAAAATTGCGTTACTGCAAGTTTCTATAAATGATTTTAATTTCTTTTTATTCGGAGGACCATAAAAATATATATATAAATAACGAGCTTGTCAACTAAAAGCACTGACCTTAATTTATAGTTTGTAGCACAATGCTAGCCCTGTCGCATTACAAGATAGAGATCAGGTTTCAAATCATGCTCATTTCAATTTATATCAAAATATATAAATGCGTACAAATGGCTCGAATTTTAACGCAAGGTACTATAAATATATGAATTAAAACCAATTTATTTTGAACTTCCATTATCTTTATTAGTGAAAAAAATACTTTTAACAACAACAAAGACAAAATTAATTGTCATTCATGCACTTGGTGAGACTAGGTATAATAAAAAATATTAAATAAAACTCTAGGCAAAGTCTCACAAAATTCAGCCTCCGAGTCACCTTATGAGGGCATCGTCGGAGGCCGGCCAGCACAGTTAGTAACCATGGACGCGTTTCGCTCTTGTTAGAGCTCATCAGCATGGTATAACTCACATCTTCACCTAGAACAAAGTTCATGTGAAGAAGCTGGTGACGAAGAACTGTGCCAGCAGAGAATAAGATACTACTGTATCAGTTCACCTGATGACGATAGCAGATTTTGCGCTATCAAAACGTTGTGTTATAAATTGTTAAAAGTATTTTTTTCACTAATAAACATAATGGAAGTTCAAAATAAATTGGTTTTAATTCAAAGTGAATCATTATCTTATAAATTTAAAAATAAGTTGACTATAAATATATACTGTAAATGATAATAATTTTCTGTTAAACAGAGTAGCATATAAATAAATATATAAATAATAGTGTTGTAAGTTAGGAGCGCAAAGTGTAAAACGTATTTCAAAGTTATTTTTGATATGATTTTCATGCGTTTCTGTACAAAGTATTCCATGTAATATTACCTGCTATAAAATGTAATAACGCTTTCCTAAAACTCTGTATTAAAACCTTGTTGGTAAATATTATGAATAGAAGCGAACTCCGGCGCGGAAATTTATGAAATATATTTTATCTGAGTTTAACATGAAAATATGGTTATGAATAAAAATAAAATTATAAAGCTTTCGACTTTACAATTGAAAATTACCTTTTATATAAATATATTGCAAGAAAAGTTATTTTAAATTACAAATATATATTAACACACATTTCATATCTCAGTGGTATCGAGTCGGCCTGTGGACCTTGAGAACTCTGGTTCAATCCCCACAGTCGACAAACAATTTAAATCTACCCTACTACTAACAGTTTTGGGGGGCCGTGATTTGACGACTGGTACTTTACGCTAAGAAATACATCATTTACTGAGATCTGTTACAGCAGAGTGCCACATCCAGGAATGGGCAAAAGGCGTGATGATATATTTATTTATTTTATTTCATATCTTTCAAAAATTGTTTAACGAACCTATTTAGTAATTTAAACTAATTATTCTATATTATTTCTAAGTTATTTGTTTAAATTTATAGGCAATAATCAAAAGTAAACTGTATCTAGACTTTACAGTAAAATATTGCAGAACTATCAACTTGTAAATTTGGTAAAATTTATATTTTAAACGTACGATAATTATTATTGTGTAAAGGACCTACTATGAACTAAGTATATTTAAATATTGAGAAGCTAATAAAGGATGTACAAAACTCACCATTTCTGCTGTTACAAACTGATTTTCAGCCCGAAAAAAAAAAGATCCAGAACTGCTACCACTAACAAAGAACGTCCACACATAAATTAAATTCACACACATGCACTATTCACATGAAAATATGTTAAAAATCACTACTGAATCATGAAATATACACTACAAAAGCCACTGTCGTTATATCAACTAATTCTTGCATAATTGGTTCGGGCTTGTTCGTTTCTCCGATTAGCAATTAGTAAATTGTATGTACACGAAATGTAAAATATTTTATATACCTACATATTAAAATAAACACAATATTAAATAAATTATTGTGTGTGAAGTGTTACGATAGATTACATAAATCATGCGAAAAATAACAAAACCGTGCGTAAAAGACTAATTTATATTAAATGGTAATTTCATTGATAAACGATCTTTCATAGCAATGACAAATAATAAATAAATAAATAAATATATCATCACGCCTTTTACCCATTACTGAGTGTGGCACTCTGTCTAAGCAGAACTCGGTATGTGATATATTGCTTCGCCTGAAGTGTGGTTACCTGCCGTTAAATCACGGCTCCCAAAGATATTAGTGAAGGGGGATCCACAGGGGTAGATTTATAAATAAATATATCATCACGTCTTTTATCCATTACTGGGTGTGGCACTCTGCTTAAGCAGATCTCGGTAAGTGATATATTTCTTCGCGTGAAGTGTGGTTACCAGCCGTCAAATCACGGCCACCAAAGATGTTAGTGAAGGGGGAGCCACAGGGGTAGATTTATAAATAAATATATCATCACGTCTTTTATCCATTAGTGGGTGTGGCACTCTGCTTAAGCAGATCTCGGTAAGTGATATATTTCTTCGCGTGAAGTGTGGTTACCAGCCGTCAAATCACGGCCACCAAAGATGTTAGTGAAGGGGGAGCCACAGGGGTAGATTTATAAATAAATATATCATCACGTCTTTTATCCATTACTGGGTGTGGCACTCTGCCTAAGCAGATCTTGGCAAGTGATATATTTCTTCACGTGAAGTGCGGTTACCAGCCGTCAAATCACGGCCACCAAAGATGTTAGTGGTGGAGGAGCAACAGTGCTTGATTTATAAATAAATCAAATAAAATAAATATAAATATATCATCACGCCTTTTACTCATTACTGGGTGTGGCAATCTGCTTAAGCAGATCTCGGTAAGTGATATATTTCTTCACGTGAAGTGAAGTGACCAGCTGTCAAATCACGGCCCCCCAAAGAGCCACAGGGGTAGATTTAAATTAGTGAAAATTGTTTGTCGGCTGTAGGGATCGAACCAGGGTTCTCAAGATCCACAAATAATAAACAACAAAAAATTTGCTTTTCGTAACACATGCACAAAAAATACGTTCTTATTCCCTAATTTTAGAGAGAGAAACACTGCTTTTCTCCCCTAGGGAGAGAAACATTATGTTTCTCTCCCTAGGTAGGATGTTTCTCTTCCTAGATAGCATGTTTTTCTCCCTAGAGACTACGATTATTAGCTGTTTGCGGCGTTTCCTAGGTAACTAGTTACGCAACCCGTATTTGACATTTGTCCCGATAAGACAGTAATTTTTGTGCACTTGTTACGAAAAGTATAATATGCTTCATGGGAGGGCGCGATTATCCCTTGTGTGAAGTTGGCAAACCGAGACGTAAGCGAGGGCCGAAGGCTCTAGCTGAAGTCAAGTCGAATAATCGCTTGTTTCCTTCCCTTGATGCATAACATACTATTACTTCACATATTTGTATCATAAATAATTATTTTCGCATAGATCTGAAATAAATAAAAATCTAAATGACAATGCTATCACACTATTATTTAATATCACCCATAGCAACGATATATTTATGTATTTATTTATGTTGTAGACAAATGGTCAAACGCAATCCCTCGATGAATTCAGTGGAATCGACGTCCTAGGCAACATGATCGAATCAAGCAACCTAACACCAAACCGCAACTTCTACGGCGACTTACACAACTTTGGCCACGTTCTTCTATCGTTCATCCACGATCCAGATGGTAGACATTTGGTAAAATAAACAATCTATAATCTAACATAAACATGGCACACTGACACTGGCCTGTTTTACAGGAATCTTTCAGTACAATCGGCGATTCGGCCACGGCAATGCGCGATCCGATATTTTATCGGTGGCATTCGTATATTGATGATATATTCCAAGAGTTTAAGCAGACTTTGCCGCCGTATACTGGACCGCAAGTGAGTGATTTAGAACGTAAATATTTTTAGAAAGCGGTGGTGAACAAAGTAAATTTATTTTTAATTTGAGAAACGAATTTGTTATTGACAGTTTATTTAAAAACTATTTGCTACCGCTAAAAATAAGCTATAGCTCCTCTCTACTGTTATTCACATTTACTAAATATCTATTTATTTAATTCTTTCATTTCCATCCATTTATTCCTACCCACCCTCAATTTAATAAATAAATTCATACAGCTAATATTATTAAGTTGTGTGATTATTAAAGGTAATCATACCTGTAGTTTTTGACTAAATTTAATTTAAATTATGACAGAAAAATTCTGATGACGCCTGGATTCGAACCAGGGACCTTAGACACTGTGACAGAAAAATTCAGTTAATGCCATATTTCGAACACAGGTGACGTGGTGTAGCGGTTAGCATCTCTGCCCGGTATGCGGAAGGTCCCTGGTTCGAATCCAGGCGTCATCAGAATTTTTCTGTCATAATATAAATTAACTTTAGTTAAATTCATACACTTACTAATAATAATAATAATAATATATCATCACGCCTTTTACCCATTACTGGGCGTGGCACTCTGTTTAAGCAGATCTCGGTAAGTGATATATTTTTTCGCTTGAAGTGCGGTTACCAACCTTCAAATCACGGTCCCCAAAAATGTTAGTGGAGGGGAGCCACAGGGGTATATTTAAATTGGTGAAAATTACACTTACTCGTCTAACATATAATCATTTTAAAATAATAAATAAATAAAAATATCTCGCCATTTGCCCACTACTGGGTGTAGCACGCCCCGGAGCAGATCTTCTACAAGAGGTATATTTGTACACGTTAAATCACGGCTCTCAAAAATGTTAGTGGTGGCAAAGCCACAAGGTTAATTTTAAAATAAAATAAATAAATATATTATCACGCCTTTTACCCATTACTGGGTGTGGCACTCTGTCATAGCAGATCTTGGTAAATGATATATTTCTTTGCGTAAAGTGCGGTTACCAGCCACAAGGGTAATTTTAAAATAAAATAAATAAATATATTATCACGCCTTTCACCTATTACTGAGTGTGGCACTCTGTCATAGCAGATCTTGGTAAATAATATATTTCTTTGCGTGAAGTGCGGTTACCAGCCACAAGGGTAATTTTAAAATGAAATAAATAAATATATCATCAAACCTTTTACCCATTACTGGGTGTGGCACTCTGCCATAGCCAGGGTTCGAAGATATATATCGATCGATATATATCATGATATTTATTTTGATATATATCGTCATATTTTTGCAATGATATATATCCATTATATAAAAATATCAAATAGTTTTTGAGATATAGCCTCCGGAAAAGTGAAATTTTTAGAATCTTTCAGTTTTTCTACTTTTCCGAGGCTATATCTCGAAAACTAAATGTGATATGAAAACGCGCTCAACGGCATTAATTTTCTCGTGCTTCAGTTAACTTATAAACATAGTTTCAGCGATTTTTATTTTTTTTCAATTTTCCGCCAAAAAAATCGCAAAAAGCGGTTTTTTTACATTTTCTCGAAAACCAGAAGTCATATGCATTTTAAGATTGCACCACTGGATTCAATGGGTCAAAATACATATGTATGTAAATTTTCGTTTTAATAATCCTACGATTAAGGATTTTTGGTAAAATTGAATTAAAATCTGAAAAAACCAAAGGGGTACCCCTTAGGAAATAATTAAAAATATTAAATTGCATAAAATTGTATGAAAATTTGCTTATAAGTCAATTCGGACACGGGGAATTCAACGCCGTTGAGCGCATTTCCATATCTTGTTTAGTTTTTGAGATATGGCCTCCTGAAAAGTGAAATTTATCGAATTTTTCAGTTTTTCTACTTTTCCGAGGCTATATCTCGAAAACTAAATGTGATATGAAAACGCGCTCAACGGCATTAATTTTCGCGTGCTTCAGTTAACTTATAAACATAGTTTCAGCGATTTTTATTTTTTTTCAATTTTCCGCTAAAAAAATCGCAAAAAGCGGTTTTTTAACATTTTCTCGAAAACCAGAAGTCATATGCATTTGAAGATTGCACCACTGGATTCAGTGGGTCAAAATAAATAAGTCAATTCGGACACGGGAAATTTAACGCCGTTGAGCGCATTTCCATATCTTGTTTAGTTTTTAAGATATAGCCTCCGGAAAAGTGAAATTTTTCGAATTTTTCGGTTTTTCTAAATGTGTACAAAAACTAAAATTAAAAAATAAATATCCAAAAAGTGATATTTATCTGATATATATCCTATATATCAGATATTTTGATATTTATTATAAATATCATGATATTTACGAACCCTGGCCATAGCAGATCTCGGTAAGTGATATATTTCTTTGCGTGAAGTGCGGTTACCAGCCACAAGGGTAATTTTAATGTAGTAAAAACTGTTTGTCGGCTATGGGATTCGAACCCATCATTAATAATAATTCTACCTTGTAGCTAAACTACCAAGGGATAACAGTGACAGGTATCCAGCTTTCATCCAACGGGACTTCTAATCAACTCCAAACATTCTGGCAACAATCAGACGTGGATCTATCCCGCGGGATGGATTTCACCCCTCGTGGATCAGTTTTCGCGCGTTTCACCCACTTGCAACACACCCCATTCAATTATAGAATCACGGTGAACAATTCAAGTAATGGACAACGCATGGGAACTTGCAGAATTTTCTTAGCACCCAAGTTTGATGAAAAAGGAACGAATTGGTTACTAAGAGACCAGAGGCACATGTTTATTGAGATGGACAGATTCCCTGTTACTTGTAAGTTACTTATATCACTCATTAACCCTTTGAGACCTGTTGCCGGGATCGAATAATACACCACCGATATTATAATATAACAATATATTTATTTCAACGTGCAATTCATACAACTGTCAAAAATGTAACTTTCTAAAAAACATTAACATACATACATACATACATAACATCACGCTATATCCCATTAAATGGGGTAGCACGAACCCGTCAACATTCTCATCCTGACACACGATACTCGATTCGACCACATTAACACTTCCTCCATACAAACTCTTTCTTTTCTCACAACCAAAATCCATCAACACACAACAAACATTCATCCATTCGCTAGTGTACACTGCGCTTGTTTCTGAAGATGGTCTCCGCACAATTGCAGGTAAACACTCAAAACATCTAACCAATTAATCTAAAATCAAGAATCATACGCTTGTCTTCATTCATCATATTTATCCCGCAATTAATTCCTATCCTGACACACCACTTTTGCTTCAACCACATTCATAATTCTTTTCATACAAGCTCGTTTATTCTTCACGCTCAGAAACTTTCGCTCACGCAACAACCCTTCAATCATATTCATCCACTTGTTCCTAGGCCGTCCACGCAAACTTTCACCCTCAATTTCACCAACATACACCTGTTTCACCAATCTGTCATTCGACATACGTTCTACATGACCAAACCATCTCAACTGACTTATTCCCACTCTTCTTACAACATTCTTCCCAATCTCACATTCATCATACACCAATGTATTCCGGACACGATCTCTTCTAGTATATCCACACACACCCCGCAAATATCTCATTAAGAATTGAACAATTCTATTTCGGGGGAAAAACATAAGTACATACATGATCTATTTTAAATAATTATTGATTTCCAACAAGACCTAGTGCCATACATGTACTGTTTAGTTTTCCTGTCGTTGGTGTCCGAGTGCCGTACTTGTACGAAAAATATGACTCTCGAGCTGAACTGCTGTCGTACATGTAGAGTTGATTTTTCGTCAGTGTAAACCAGTGATTATCAAACTTATTTCTTTTACCGCCCCCTTTGAAAATCAATTATTTTTCAGCGCCCCCAATTTTTTATACACTCCTAAAACTTAAAAACCACAATTTCATTAGTTTAATTAAGTTAGTTATAGTGTGCTATATTAGTCGGTTCTGGTGTTTAAACATACATTCTAAACTAGACATTTTTACCAGTGAGAGCAATTAAAAGGCAACTTTATAATGTTAAGAATATATTTTAATCAAATTAAAAGAAACAATATAGACAGGTAATCAATTTTAGTTTTAAAACTAATTTAATGAGATGGATGAATTTTTGATGATTTTTAAAAAGTTTGTCGGTATCAGGTTCGATTTTATTCAAAAACAGCCGTAAGTCGCCGCATTCGGTAACATGCAAACGATTTCTCTTTTTAGTAAGCAGCGTTGTCACAGCGCTAAATCCACGTTCACGCAAATTCAAGTCATCGCCTTGAAGTTGGAGATTCATATCATTAAGCAATGTATAAAGGTCTGTCAGGTATGCGATATCATTCTTTGATGTGATGAGGTTGTCGCGCAATTCTGTGTCTTTGTTTTCCAAGAACTCTACGACAGAGTCAAACAGATTGTAAAATCGAGTCAGACATCATTCAGGGCAGAAATATAAACTACTTATTCGATATTGAGTAGTAGGTAGGTTTTAATTTTAGTGAATTTTAAAATATAAAGTAAATGAAGTTACAAATCAACGATCGCCCCCTTAAACCACGCCAACGCACCCCATTTTTTTCTGGACGCCTTAACGCCCCCCTCTAGGTCTTCAACGCCCACAAGGGGGCGTTATCGCCCACTTTGAGAAAGACTGGTGTAAACCTTTTAACGTACTTGTAGGTTTCATATTTTGTGTGCATAGTGCTGACGGACTGGTACGGCATGAATTTTCCCTTTACCTGCCGTTTTACGTACGGGTACGTTTTTACTTCCTTGTACGAAGTAAAGGAAGTATTGTAATCGCGAAAATTTTCGGTTCTCAGATTTCAACGGAAATAGGTGTTTTAGCCCTCCCTGAATCCATTTTGACTAATTTCGTCATGCCGTCTGTACGTACGTATGTACGTACGTATCTCGCATAACTCAAAAACGGTAAGCCGTAGAAAATTGAAACTTTATATTTAGGACTGTTATAACATCTAGTTGTGCACCTCCCTTTTTGGTCATTATACAACTACCGGAAGTGGTACTTTACTTGAAGCCTATAATAGATTTTCATGAAAAACTATATTCAAATATAATTTAAAACTTTCCAAATTTGGTATATAAGACTACTATATCAATGGAAATAACATAATAGATTTTGGTTAAAATAGACTAACCGGAAGTGGCACATTACATGAAGCTGCTAACAGTTTTCCTTGAAAAAAATGGTATTATTTTAATTTTAGAAAGGAATGCTGCAAATAAAAGTTTTAGAGAATTAAATTCTGCGTCTAGCACATTAAGAATTTTTAAATTAGCTTTTTCCATAAACGAGATATCTAAATTTAAATATTATATATTTTTGGATTTTTTTTAAAATTAAGTTTGCTATGGATTAGAACAAAAAATAAAAGATTTAATGTCAAATATGTGCAATTAAAAAAATATCTATAGTTTAATACGTGTACAAGGAAGTCATGTGGTGTCCACATCAGATATTTTAGATAATACCTACTGCAGTACCAGTACGTTGATAAAAGTTTTTATTTGTTGTTATGGATTTAGATAATAAAGATATATATATATTTCAATAGCGTTTATTTATTTATAAACATAAATATACAATAAAATAATGACATTATTGGAGAAATAACAAAACTGCAACTGAATGTCAACGTACGTACTGAACAGAATAGTGATACGCAACCCAGCTCCCTCTCGATATGTCGCTGACACAGTCAAATAGCGAGCGCGCACAATAAATTCCGAACTCCCGGCTGGCAGCGTAGGTTACCTATTCCAGCGCGCCGGCCTGAATTGGTTAATTATTGACATAGAAAACTGCATTACTTACATACATTTTAATTTATTTTTTTTGACAAAAACATTTATTATTGTTTGAATTGTACATATTAAAACTGATCTAACAGATCAACCATTAATTTTTTCGGATATATCTTAATACTAGTAACTTATCTTCCTAAAGTCCATTCATCAATGTCCTTAGCTTCTTTCTAATTAGTAAATGTTACATGTATGCACAAAATCACCCGCGCACAATGCTCTGCTTTTTACACAAAACACTACACAAGCAGCCTTATTCTCGTGACCATTGTATTCGATACAATATCTTATAAGATACGATTATTGTAAACTTTACAATAATTATGAAAATTCGTATTCACGTGACCATTGCATTGAATACGATCTTGCATAGAATGCAATATCTTATACATTACAAGAACTAGTCGAGTGTGGTATTCTAGTGACCAATTTTATAAAACTGACAATTGCATTGAATAAGATAATTGCATAAACTTATTGTAATCTCAGCAACTACTTCGACGACTTGCTAGGCAAATTGTTTGTTGAAAAATATTAACTATAGTAGTTAAATATTGGTGGAACATGGCAAATGATGGATTTATATATATATATATATATATATATATATATATATATATATATATATATATATATATATATATATGTATAATTAACCTTATTGAATTGGTTGAATTTCACCAATTTAAATCTACCCTTGTGGCTCCTCCTTCACTAATATCTTTGAGGGGCGTGATTTGACGGCTGGTAACCGCACTTTACGCGATAAAATATATGACATACCGAGATCTGCTTAGGCAGAGTGCCACACCCAGTAATGGGTAAAAGGCGTGATGATATATTTATTTATTTATTTTATATTTTTGTGGTCTTTTAAAATACAAAACTTAAGGGTTTCAAGAAGACAATTAAGGGAGACTGGGTTTTACAAACCTTCTTCTTTGATGCCATGATTTTGATTACAGAGAGGTTAAAAATATCTATCAAACGTCAAAGTTCCAATATGGGATACCAACACGCGTAAATGAAAAATAATTTTTATTTTCTACAATATCACATTTTTATTAAATGTTCTTTTAATTTTAAAGCATTAAGTGTAAATGTACAACAATTCAATTATTTAATATTACTTTAAAATAATTTCAAACAGTTTTTCATCCATCAAAACAATTGAATTTTATGTTGGTAACAATTATTATTGCTTTCATACTTGTATAGATTACAATATCGTAATTCATACAATATCTTATTTTGTTGTTTACAATGTGGTCACGAGAATACCAAATTATTACAATGTCTTAAAGTACCTTGTAATCGTAATTGTAAAGTTTATGATATTGTATTGAATACAATGGTCACAAGAATAAGGCTGAAGTTCAAATGGTTTCGTCCTCTTCAATCTTCGGATGTCGTGTTGGTTATCCAGTAGTTGAAGTACTTCTGCGTTGTCGTGAAGGTGTAACCTGGCTTTATGTTTACCAGCAAACCTTTTAATTGCTTCTTTAACAGTTTCGATACCAAGGTCTCTATGGATGTCGGTGTTTCTAATATACCATGGTGCATTCACCATGCCACGTAAAACTTTATTTTGAAAGGTCTGTATCATCTTAATATTGCTATCTTTCGCACACCCCCAGAGTTGTTTGCCATACACCCACGTAGGTTTAATAATTTGATTGTATATCAAAGTTTTGTTAAATAAGGACAGATTGGAATATCTTCCGATAAGCCATCTATAAACATTTTAATTAGTAAATTTATTGTAACCCACTGGCAAAACTTGCGGTTGTTAATTAATATGCGCGTCCGTCAGTACTATGGTTCCAAGTTCGAATCTCACTCAAGCTAAACTACTACACTGCGGCTCGGTGATTCAGTTCCTGTTGTACAGGGTATCATAAATAAATAAATAAATTTCGCAGACTTCAATTTATATCCAATTCCGGATTTTACTAGAAGCTATTGTAATTGGGATTAAATTCCTTTTGTGCAGAGTAACAAATAAATAAAATAAGTAGCAATTACTGACCGGTTTCTTGACTGTTACTGTCTAAGGGATCTGCAATTGCAGAGTTGCACCCTTACAATATATTTATTTGTTTTTTTTTTAAGTGAAACAAGGGAAAAATAATATAGAACGTCGTTCAACGGAATCAACTGTAACAATTCCATTTGAACGCACATTCAGAGACCTAGATACTAACAGACCTGCTGAAGGAACCGCTGCAGAAGCTCAGTTCAACTTCTGTGGCTGTGGATGGCCTCATCACATGTTGGTACCTAAAGGCACACCAGAAGGCTTTCCTTGTCAACTCTTTGTTATGATTTCCAACTACCAAGATGATGTTGTAAGTTTATTAAATTAATATTTACCTGAGCGAAAATTCTAGCTAGCTACCGAATACTATTCTTCATCTGTTTAACAGCAGTTGTAACTGGATCAACAGGATAGTAAATAAATAAATAGTATGTTATGTATCAAGGGAGGGAAACAAGCAATTAGTCCCGCGTGTGAAGAACGAGCGGAAGTCGAGGAGGGATAATCGCGCCCTCCCGTGAAGCATATTATACTTTTCGTAACAAGTGCACAAAAATTACTGTCTTATCGGGACAAATGTCAAATATGGGTTGCGTAACTAGTAGAGATGGGCGAATATCATCCGCGAATAGTCGAATGCCGCGAATATTGACATTATTCGATATTCGAGATTTTCGAATATTGACGTCAGTATTGCGAACATTCGAATACCTCGAATATCGCGCCATATGTTGACCTCAATTTTTGACTATGTTTTTCTTTATCATTTGTACATAAACTTAAAGCTATTACAATATTTTGAAGTTATTAATAACAAAGATATTTTTTTTTCAAAACCATGAAGACGTACCATATTTCAAATTTGTTTTTCGCCAACATCAGCCCGTACGTTTCACCTTAAATTTGTCGTCTTTTTCTTTTCTTTTTTGTTTGTACTCTTTGTTTTAATTTTATTTTATCTTAACAATTTCATTCAAATAATAAAAAGGACATAATTCAATTATTATTAATAATAAATAAATTAACATTTATGAGTATTCGAATATTCTAGTACTTCGAATATTCGAGATCTGATTAATATTCGTATTCGATATTCGAATTCGAGAAATTTGATATTCGCCCATCTCTAGTAACTAGTTACCTAGGAAACGCCGCAAACAACTAATAATCATAGTATCTAGGAAAAGAAACATGCTACCAAGGGACAGAAACATAATGTTTCTCTCGCTAGAGGAGAAAAGCAGTGTTTCTCTCTCTAAAATTAGGGAATAAGAACGTGTTTCTTGTGCATGTGTTACGAAATAATTATGATATTGTCTGTACAGGTCCAGCAAACAGTGACAGGACAATGCAACGACGCTTTCAGTTTTTGTGGACTGAAAGATCGCTTGTATCCTGATCGTCGACCAATGGGCTTTCCATTCGATCGTCCTGCTGCTCAAGGAGTTGATACTTTACAGCAGTTCCTTTTCCCTAACATGAGGGTTCAGGATGTGTCTATCCGTTTCACCGAGCGAACAGTTCAGGGACCTCCACCAAAAAAGAAGTAGAGGAGGAATTTGCTATTGTTTTATATTGTATTATGACGACTGTTTATGAATTGTGTTTATGATTATTTCTAATGTTAGTTGATAAATAAAATATATTTGCATTTAATTTACTGTTCATTTTAGCCCTGCACTGAGATTAACAAACTAAATTATTTATTTGTTACGCTGTATAACAAGTTACTCTTGTACAAAGAACCTACAGTAGTAGTAATGGATTTCTAGTAATTTAAATATAGTTATTCTTCAACTACGAAGGGATTTAAACAGCGCCGTTTTAAGGTTGTGAAGGACCCGGGGTCTGGGTTGATCGCCCCCCCCCCCCAGATTTTACATGATTGAAAATGTCCAGTATTTATTTAAAGATTATTGCAGCAAATTATTTAAAATATTATTTTACAAATCAGTAACAAATACATGTATTATAGCATTAAATTGATTGAATCATATGTTAAAAAGACCGTCGTATATTTTACATAGCCACTTTTCGTGCTTTAGATTTTGCGAAATCTCTAATTATATTTTTTTTACTTTACTCCGGAGCCCCCTAAGAAGTGAAAGCCCGTGCCTTAATCCGGCACTGGATTTGAACCCTTGAAATTAAGCTTGTAAAACAACTACACTACTAACTGTACAACAGGAGCTTACAGTGGAATTCGCACTCCTCGCGATGAAATATATCACTTACCAAGATCTGTTTCAGACAGAGTACCATACCTAGTAATGGGTAAAAGGCGTGATGATATATTTATTTATTTAAATACAATAGTATTTTTTCTACGATTGCTATCAAAAGTTGACAATTACGCTCTCATTTGCCATCATAAATTTGAAGTTTTCTGTGGAACAATCGAAAAATATCTTTTTTTCGCATTTCCAATGGCAACGCGCGAAATAGTTATTTGTGTATTAAGAGCGTAAAGTGATTCTTTGTTACTCGAACACGGTAATTGCAGCGCGAGCCGAAGGCGAGAGCTGCAATAGTGTAAGAGGAACAAAGACACTTTATGCTCGTGATACACACATAATTTTTTCTACGATTGCATCTTAAAATTATTAAAAAACGTATACGTACTGAAAATAAATTCGTTCTGTTAACTGTCAATATGACAAGTTTCTGTTTTGTTTGTATCCCTGGTAACGCGCATTTATAATCTTTTTTATTTAACGTATTTTTCGCGCGTTGCCATTGGAGACGCGCAAAAAAGATATTTTTCGATTGTTCCACAGAAAACGTCAACTTTACGATGACAAATGAGAGCCTAATTGTCAACTTTTCATAGCAATCGTAGAAAAAAGATATTAAATGCGCGCTTATTTCAATAGTTACCAGGAATACAAACAAAACAGAAACTTGTCATATTGACAGTTGACAGAACGAACTTATTTTCAGTACGCATACGTTTTTTAATTTACTGATTTTAAGATGCAATCGTAGAAAAAATGATGTGTGTATCACGAGCGTAAAGTGTCTTTGTTCCTCTTACACTATTGCAGCTCTCGCTGAAGAATTACTTTACGCTCTTAATACACAAATAACTATTTTGTATGTAATTATTTTGCTTTCTCGCGTAATATTTTTCTCATACTAGAATAAGATTTATATGAAAGCTTTCTGTAGCGGCGAAGGAATATTAAGTACTTATTTGGATTACAATTAATTTAAATGTATAATTGGAATTTTAAAGTAAGCTTATTCCGACAAACAACGTCTTAGACCTTAACACAAATTTACATAGCGGTTTGACAGAATCAATTATTGTTGTACCCACTCTTTACGCATACATTTAATTAATTTGTACGTTAGAACGTTGGTTCCAATCCTCATCAGCCGATGATTTAATTTCAATTTGAAGTCAAAGAGGCTTGAACCGCGAACTGTCATTTGTGAAACTTTAACGCTATTGATCCGTACTTATTTATTTACAACGCGTTCATTAATTTATTAATTAATCCTAGTTACAGATGGAATTAAATGTTGAGCGTAAACAATTTAATTTTTATTAAAACCGCGCGTGGAGTGAGTTTGGCAACTGTTAAATCACAGCCTACAGAGATAATATTGGTGGAGGAGCAACATAATAGAATCGAGATAATTATCAAGGCAGCGAGATTTGAACTCGCGACTAACGTTTGTAAAACAATAGCACAATTGATTCTGTTACGACTATTCGTATTTATTTGTTTACTATGGGTTTGAATAATTAATTATTCCCTGATTTATACGAGATTAAATGAACGGTATACTAAGCGCAAAAGATGGCGGAAGCGCTTTTCAATTTTTATTCTTTTCGTTATTTTCTTTGTCGAAGAACATATCAAAATTGAAATAATATTAACACTAAATGTTACTCGATACGTTAACACCGATTTATAAATTATCTAGCTAGCTAACTCCATTTAAATAACAACAAAGACAAAATTAATTGTCATCCAACACTTGGTGAAACAAGGTTAATAAAAAGTATAAATTAAACACTTGGCTAGGTTTCACAAAATTCAGCCTCCAAGTCACGTTATGAGGGCATCGTCAGAGGCTGGCCAGCACAGTTAGTAACCATAGACGCGTTTCGCTCTTATTAGAGCTCATCAGTATGGTATAACTCACTTCTTCACCTAGAACAAAGTTCACGTGGAGAAGCTGGTGACGAAGAACTGTGCCAGCAGAGAATAAGATCTCTAACAAACAGATAAGATGACATGAGAAGTTTTGTGAAACATGTCATGCCATCTACCGAAAAAAAAAGCTACCCAATAGCAATTTAAATAACAACAAAGACAAAATTAATTGTCATCCAACACTTGGTGAAACTAGGTTAATAAAAAGTATAAAATAAACACTTGGCTAGGTTTCACAAAATTCAGCCTCCAAGTCACTTTATGAGGGCATCGTCAGAAGCTGGCCAGCACAGTTAGTAACCATAGACGCGTTTCGCTCTTATTAGAGCTCATCAGTGTGGTATAACTCACTTCTTCACCTAGAACAAAGTTCACGTGAAGAAGCTGGTAACGAAGAACTGTGCCAGCAGAGAATAAGATCTCTAACAAACAGATAAGATGACATGAGAAGTTTTGTGGAACATGTCATGCCATCTACCGAAAAAAAAAGCTACCCAATAGCAATTTAAATAACAACAAAGACAAAATTAATTGTCATCCAACACTTGCTGTGCTGGCCAGCCTCTGACGATGCCCTCATAAAGTGACTTGGAGGCTGAATTTTGTGAAACCTAGCCAAGTGTTTAATTTATACTTTTTATTAACTCCATTTACTTTAGCAAAATTTAGTAGAACATGGTCCCTGTACTATTTTTACGTATTTACTAATGCTCTCATCCAGGTCCGTAATAAATATATTACATACCTTAACAGTTCTGAAAACAATAAAAAAACACAAAACACCCCTAATACGGTTTCGAAATTAAACTATGGACCTGTACAGACAATATCATAATTATTTCGTAACACATGCACAAGAAACACGTTCTTATTCCCTAATTTTAGAGAGCGAAACACTGCTTATGCTTATGGGGTAGGTGGCTCAGTGGTATCGAGTCGGCCTGTGGATCTTGAGAACCCTGGTTCGATCCCCACAGCCGACAAAAAATTTTCACCAATTTAAAAAATCTACTCCTGTGGCTCCTCCACCACTAATATCTTTGGGGGCCGTGATTTGACGACTGGTAACCGCACTTCACGCGAAAAAATATATCACTTACCGAGATCTGCTTAAGCAGAGTGCCACACTCAGTAATGGGTTAAAGGCGTGATGATATATTTATTATTTATTTATTTAGAAACACTGCTTTTCTCCTCTCTCCCTTGGTAGGATGCGTTAGCGTAACCTTTTCACGTAAGGTGTTTATTTCTTAATTGATTATGTTTTCTACTTCAATCTAGCGTTTAGGTGGATTACGAGTGCCGTTGAATAAGAACTTCATTTAAATAGCTAATTAACTATGCATTTCATTTCAGTTTATGGTGACATTTGTTAGTGATAGGTTGTATATCGTGTTTTGTTAGGTTTGGGAGATGATTTGAGAACGAATTGGTGAGTTGAGTCAAGTGGTGTTACTACACGTGGTGTATGTGTATGTTGTCACACGAGCGGAATTGGTGAATAAGTTGATATTACCCGGACTGCGTCAATTGTAAAACGAGCAGAAAAAACGCAGTCTTAAAATTTTATTAAACATACCGCTATTAAAGTTTAAACTGAATTGAACACGAAATGCTATAATTTAATATGAGGATGGAAACAGAATAATTATTTGAATTAAAGTTTTATTGATTATAATACTTAATTCACTAATTTAGATTAAAATTAAATCAAACGCGAACACCGCGTGATGTGAAGATCTACATCTTCACGCTTTGAGTCGATGGACGAGACTGATGGTTCCCACCAAAACACTTGCTGCCCTGGGTACGATACCCACATCTGGAATCCATCCCCCGCACATCGGGGTGGACACAGATATGTCAAGTGTTTTGGTTATGTAGTCTGACACTCTGGCCCTGCAGATAACGCGAACATGAAATCTTGTTGGAATTCTAAGAACATTAACTATAACTGTCTCTTTTTATAATTTAATGCCCTATATTCGAAAACCAAAAGATCTCACACTCAGCCTTAATGGCACATGTGGTCACGAGTGTCAAATTACACGAAACCAATCTTATCTAAACGCAACATAACAACAATGAGATAGCTCATATTGTTACAATGTGATCCTTTCCTTGTGTATGCTGCGGTCACTCCAGGGAAGTTGACGGGGCACGATCCGCTAGCCATCGTGCCAACGGTGCCCTGGCCTGCCATCTTTAGTGTTAACTCAGGAGGTGCGCAACGTTTTGCTAACACCCCGCGATTGCGGGTGGAGTTTGGGTTTCCACTTGGCTTTTAACCCACACTCCCGGTGCCCAGGTGGGTGGGTGTTGAGCACTGGGTCTGGTCACTCTGGTTGGCGCTGTCCTGGAGACGACTCTCAGAGTGACGTGAGTGATTGTAGTGTGTGTAGTGGCAGTTGATTCCTCACTGAGTAACTTCCGCTGAGGCAGCACCCGCTACGTCATCTTTACTTTTATTAATTCATCTTTCTAATAACTATTTGTTAGAGAATTTACCACAAGTCACTGTCAACCAATAGGATCACGAATTTGTTTGAAAATGAACCAATGAAATGTACATTTCGTCGGAAATTCATCACAAGTGAAATTGATATCGGAAATACCACTGTTATTAATATTCTTGGTTACGAATAAAATAAATGATATTTTCAATATTTTCATAAACGTCAATTCTACATTTGTTCAGTGTACATTTAATATTCAAAATTTGCATCACTGTAATACCTAATTAATAATGTGCAAATAAATACCTAACTATTCTTGTTAATTAACTCTTGTTTGATAAATTCTCAAGCCGAATACAACTCGTAGTATGAAAATTGACAGATAATATTTTGACATAAATATACATTCGTTGTTACGGAAATAGGAAACACAACTCGTGCTTCGCACTCGTTATGTTTCCATTTCCATAACAACTCATAATTTATGTCAAAATATTTTCAGCAATTTTCATACTACTTGTTATATTATATATGAAAATTAACCCGCAAATCTCAAATATTACTGTGTATAATTTAAATGTGCACAAATTAATTTAAATTATCTTTAATACCGTACAAATACAGTGCATTATAGAAACACGAAACGCGATTGTCTGTATTTCATTATATTCAATTACCTTTTATGAAGTTCTGCGCTGCTCCCTCGTTGGTGATGGTCTGCAGGTGTAACAGGCCTTCACGTCGCCATATATACTTAATCCAATCACTCTGGCTTAAAATTAATTAAACCAACGTAATTGTTTACTTAAATTAATTCTAATTATAGTGCAGGGTGTCTACAGTTTACAAAACGACCTCAAACTTTCCTCACATAATTGCATTTTTGTATTTACAGGCCTGTTGCATTCGAAATATGCATTAATATTGATTGATTTCAAATTAATGCAATAGAAAACATTAGAATAAACCACTTATAAATTTAATAACGAAAAGATTAGACCCCCTCCCATATAAATGATTTTAAGGTTTAACCTCGGAAATGAACAGCTTAGCTACTGTTGTGATTTTTAGACTGAAAGCTATATTTATGTTACAAATATTTGTTTAGGTACTAAAATGAATTTTACCCTCAAATACATATTTAATATTTATATTATAAAAATAAATTTTGAAAAAATGGTGGACTATCTAAATAATGCCCTGTATGCAATTCCTAATTATTTGACGACTACCAAATATTCTTAAGCGCAGAAAATGGCCTACTTATTATACTGAAGTCCTATAACTTATTTTCATATATAATATAACAAGTAGTATGAAAATTGTCATTTTTCATACTACGAGTTGTATTCGGCTTGAGAATTTATCAAACAAGAGTTAATTAACAAGAATAGTTCGGTATTTATTTGCACATTATTAATTAGGTATTACAGTGATGAAAATTTTGAATATTAAATGTACACTGAACAAATGTAGAATAGACGTTTATGAAAATATTGAAAATATCATTTATTTTATTCGTAACCAAGGATATTATTAACATAACAACAAAGACAAAATTAAATGTCATTCATGCACTTGGTGAGACTAGGTATAATAAAAAATATTAAATAAAACTCTAGGCAAAGTCTCACAAAATTCAGCCTCCGAGTCACCTTATGAGGGCATCGTCGGAGGCCGGCCAGCACAGTTAGTAACCATGGACGCGTTTCGCTCTTGTTAGAGCTCATCAGCATGGTATAACTCACTTCTTCACCAAGAACAAAGTTCATGTGAAGAAGCTGAAGACGAAGAACTGTGCCAGCTTCTTCACATGAACTTTGTTCTAGGTGAAGAAGTGAGTTATACCATGCTGATGAGCTCTAACAAGAGCGAAACGCGTCCATGGTTACTAACTGTGCTGGCCGGCCTCCGACGATGCCCTCATAAGGTGACTCGGAGGCTGAATTTTGTGAGACTTTGCCTAGAGTTTTATTTAATTTTTTTTTGATATTATTAACAGTGGCATTTCCGATATCAATTTCACTAGTGATGAATTTCCGACGAAATGTACATTTCATTGGTTCATTTTCAAACAAATTCGTGATCCTATTGGTTGACAGTGACATGTGGTGAATTTTCGCGGCTATATTATTTATTAAATGAGCTAACCATTATGCCGCAAAGTGATAATATTATTCTATGGTTATACCTTTAGTTGTATAAGTAATATCGATTTGTAGATGGCCGTGTATAGCGTAATGTTAAAATCTCATTATTCAATCTACCGGTTTGAAGGGCGAAACTTTTCCTAATTTAATGAGTTTTTACTGAAAAATTTAGTTTAAATTCAGAGGGTAGTCAATTTACTGAGTTTTACGCGTGAAGACTTTTGTACGAGTATTTTTGGAAGTTTCTCCCTAATTATTTGATTGGTACGCTTTTTAGACACCCCTTGAATTAAAAATTTATTTAGGAAACTCTTTAATCATCCCCTAGAATCCTTCCATCATTATTGTTGCTGTAACGTATACTGAAATATATTATTCGCTAGAGAACTTTGAATCTGTAACTGTGTTTGAACCACCCAAATATATTATTTACTACAAAACTTACTAGCCTATTCCAGCAATGTTAGAATCTACACGAGTGGAAAATAATACCACAGACGTTATTTAACGTACCAGCCGTCAAATTATGATGCATAAAGATGGTGGCAGAGCCTCAAAGACTATATGATTCCAACATGAGCTATTTAATTAATTATCCTTAATAATCAGGGTTCGTAAATATCATGATATTTATAATAAATATCAAAATATCTGATATATAGGATATATATCAGATAAATATCACTTTTTGGATATTTATTTTTTAATTTTAGTTTTTGTACACATTTAGAAAAACTGAAAAATTCGAAAAATTTCACTTCTCCGGAGGCTATATCTCAAAAAGTAAACAAGATATGGATATGCGCTCAACGGCGTTGAATTCCCCGTATCCGAATTGACTTATAAGCAAATTTTCATACAATTTTAAGCAATTTAATATTTTTAATTATTTCCTAAGGGGTACCCCTTTGGTTTTTTAAATTTTAATTCAATTTTCCCAAAAATCCTTAATCGTAGGATTATTAAAACTATATCTCAAAAACTAAACAAGATATGGAAATGCGCTCAACGGCGTTGAATTCCCCGTGTCCGAATTGACTTATAAGCAAATTTTCATACAATTTTAAGCAATTTAATATTTTTAATTATTTCCTAAGGGGTACCCCTTTGGTTTTTTCAGATTTTAATTCAATTTTCCCAAAAATCCTTAATCGTAGGATTATTAAAACGAAAATTTACATACATATGTATTTTCACCCACTGAATCCAGTGGTGCAATCTACAAATGCATATGACTTCTGGTTTTCGAGAAAATGTTAAAAAACCGCTTTTTGCGATTTTTTTTGGCGGAAAATTGAAAAAAAATAAAAATCGCTGAAACTATGTTTATAAGTTAACTGAAGCACGAGAAAATTAATGCCGTTGAGCGCGTTTTCATATCACATTTAGTTTTCGAGATATAGCCTCGTAAAAGTAGAAAAACTGAAAAATACGAAAAATTTCACTTTTCCGGAGGCTATATCTCAAAAACTAAACAAGATATGGAAATTCGCTCAACGGCGTTGAATTCCCCGTGTCCGAATTGACTTATAAGCAAATTTTCATACAATTTTAAGCAATTTAATATTTTTAATTATTTCCTAAGGGGTACCCCTTTGGTTTTTTCAGATTTTAATTCAATTTTCCCAAAAATCCTTAATCGTAGGATTATTGAAACGAAAATTTACATACATATGTATTTTGATCCACTGAATCCAGTGGTGCAATCTTCAAATGCATATGACTTCTGGTTTTCGAGAAAATGTTAAAAAACCGCTTTTTGCGATTTTTTTGGCGGAAAATTGAAAAAAAATAAAAATCGCTGAAACTATGTTTATAAGTTAACTGAAGCACGAGAAAATTAATGCCGTTGAGCGCGTTTTCATATCACATTTAGTTTTCGAGATATAGCCTCGGAAAAGTAGAAAAACTGAAAAATTCGAAAAATTTCACTTCTCCGGAGGCTATATCTCAAAAACTATTTCATATTTTTATATAATGGATATATATCGATACCACTGAGCCACCTACCCCATTTTAAACATGTTTAAAATATTTCTATTTATAAGCAAGTAAAGGGGAATTGTTAGCTTTAGATTCAAGTTGCCATTTACCATTAATTACCCTTAATGAACGTTCAAAATAAATTTAATTATTGAGGCAACTCCCTTTTAAAAATGATTAAATTACTATATGCTTTTGGTAATTCTAATAAAAATATTTATCAAAGAATAAACTGCCTAACAATTAAATGAAACCGTTAAAAATAATCAAAGAGGCTTCCCACAATACCAAGCTTAGTTCTCACACACGCGGCAGCTCGGATCAGGCACCGGAAATCTGCGGCGTTCCGGGTTCCGGTTAAGCCGAAACCGAAGTCATTTGCAATGCAGATCATGCGTCGAACCTGTCACTAAAACCTGCCGGCGCCGGCGTTGTTTAACAATCGGTTAACGGCCATCGCCAACTGCAGCTTCTGTTTTCATTGGTGAATTTACATTCAACAATTGCTTAGATATTCACTACAATATTTATTTGTACCGAAGGACTTTAGTTTTAATTTGGCGGCTGGTACAATACACTAGTTACCACAGAAATGAACAGCTCTGCTCGAATTGCGTGATAAATTTCATTAAAATGTCTCAATATTGTATTAGAATATTTAACCATTAATTTTGATCTATTGCAGCACCAAGAAAATTTAAATAGTGGACGACTCTAATAGTATGTTATGCATCAAGGGAGAGAAACAAGCGATTATTCCCGCGTGTGATGTTGGCTAACCGAGACGTAGGCGAGGGTCGAAAGCTCGAGCTGAAGTCGAGGTTTGCCAACTTCACACAAGGAATAATCGCGCCCTCCCGTGAAGCATATTATAGTTTTCGTAACAAGTGCACAAAAATTACTGTCTTATCTGGACAAATGTCAAATATGGGTTGCGTAACTAGTTACCTACGAAACTCCGCAAACAGCTAATAATCGTAGTCTCTAGGGAGAGAAACATCTCTCTAGAAAGAGAAACATGCTACCTAGGGAAGAAAAGCAGTGTTTCTCTCTCTAAAATTAGTGAATAAGAACGTGTTTCTTGTGCATTTGTTACGAAAATATATTTTAATCACAAATAATTAAAGTATTTTGGATTCAATTTTAGTGCAATAAAATGTGAAAGACTCTAAAAATATTTCAAGCATCTAAGTACAAAATTAATTTAAAATGATCACCCATTTATTGACTTCTAATCTGCAATCGTAGATCACCCTGTCTTAGTGTTTAGCTAATATAACTGTTAGTCTAAATGTTATCTACCTAAATCTACAATTGCAGAGCGACTGTATTCAGAGAAGGGAAAAGGTGAAAAGAATGAAAGCAACCAATATTTTTGAACTAGAACTAAGTTATGTCTTGGCCAGCATCTTTTCTATTCCTATCTTATTACTTGTGCATTTCCGCGTACATTTTCTTTCATAGCGTATATTATTTACGAGTATCTGTCAAGGAACTATAGGGACTATCCCTACTTCCCGGGAAATTCGTTCAGCATATGCAAATCATATGAAAACATACAAACGCACACTAGATCACGAAACATGAATAAGTTAAGCTGCGAAGCGATCGAAAAGAAACAATAGAGTTACGGTGACAGTTGAAGCTTGATCCTACATTTCTCGCTTGTGAAGCAACAGTGCTACTATTTATCTACAACTATTTATGAATTCATTTTAATTATGGTAAAGGGGAGTTGCACAGGAATTCGTAGCATGCTTGTATTTTTAATAAATATAAATAAATATATCATCACGTCTTTTATCCATTACTGGGTGTGGCACTGTGCCTAAGCAGATCTCTGTAAGTGATATATTTATGCGCGTGAAGTGCCATCAAATGACGGCCTCCAAAGATGTTAGTTGGAGGGAGGCACAGGGGTAGATTTAAATTGGTGAAAATTGTTTGTCGGCTGTGGGGATCGAATCACTGAGCCACCTACTCCATTCTTGTATTTTTGGGGGTTGTTATTTGTTGGATACGTATGAAAAATAATAGCGGGTATTTTTTAGAGCAGAAAAGACTTAAATTTTTATCCATTAATGATTAAACAAAAAAAATCGATTAATTTCAGATACCATAAATTGACGATTAATGTGCATATAAGATATAGCCGTTATGATTGACTGCTGGTAGTAATGAAAAAATTGCATAAAATATATGTTTTTAAATTTGAAAATACGAGTCAACGAATGAATGAAAATAATCGTTGAGAAAATAAACTAATATATGATTAATTTAAAAATTAATCATAGATTATTTGATTAACTATCCTATTTGATTAATATCGTTGTGATTACTTTTAATCGATTAACGATTAATGAATAACTAATTACTTAAAATTTGATTAATTTTAGTCGATTACTTTACAGTGTGTATCGTTTCTAATGCTAACTAATTTGGGGGTTTGTATTTGACAGCTGCGAACCACAAATAATGATGGAAGGAGTTAGGGGTATTTTTTAATGTAACAACTAACACCGAGCGTGGAGTTTCTAATGCTAATTAGTTTGGGGGTGGTATATTTTTTTAAATATATAAACTACCCTTGTGAGTGGCATTTCTAATGCTAAGTAACTATGGGGGTTATTATTTGACGGCTACGAACTGCAAATTATGGTGGAGGACAATAACAATATTTTCAATAAACGGATTGTCCCGCGTGATGGTCGCGCGGGTTTAGGGCCTGACTCACAACCATAAGGTCGTGGGTTCGGGTCCCGCCCGTGGCGACCATGCAAAGGACATATCGCATATGACCTTAGTAGTTGGTCCGATATATAAAATAATAAAATAATAATAATAATAAACGGATTACGTAACATTGTTTTAAAGACCGTAAAAATTAGATGGAGACATAGAACACAACTTAAATTGCTGGGATTTGAACCAATTAACTCAAATATAAAGTCCTTGCAACTTCCGAACTGTCTAGCTCTAATTCAATAAATATTACCGCGAATGATGTTAAGCCGACCCTGTACTCCATTTACTATCATTAAATTTGACCAGAGTCTCATCCAGGACCGTAATAAATATTCCAAACCACCCCTAAAATACGATTGCAAAACGAAACAGCTATTACCAATTTATCCTAACAAACCCCAAATATTACTCTGCATAATTTAATTGTGTAAAAGTTAATTTAAATTATTTTTAACCCCGAAGAAAGCCCATAAAATAGCCCAAAACGTGAATATACATAATAAGTTGTTCCCTCGCTGGAGACGACTTCCAGGTATTTAGGAAACATCTCATTACAACACTTTTTATCTACACCGACATGTAAATTAAACCGTGTTGATTCTTACATTCATCCACAGTTTAATTTGCTAAACTCTATTATATTTTCCTAATGCTAAATAAATAAATATTTAATAATGGAATCTAATAGTTACCATTCTAGACCCCCCCCCCCCCATATAAATGGTTTTCAGTTTTTATCACGGAAATGAACAGCTTAGACACTGAAGCAAATTTTAAACTGCAAATGTAAGAATGAAGAATATTTTATGTTATAAAATGTGTTTGATGTTTTGAATGAATTCTTTCCTTAGTTATTAAACAAAATTTTGCCTTGAAATAAATTTTGAAACGTGGTGGATTTATTTATTTACTTGACCCTAAGTGAAGTGATTCTAACTAGCTGACTTTGATATTAGTGGTGGGATAGATTTTCTTCATTATGTCTATATCATTTAGATTTTCGAATCCATTTTGCTAATACATTTCCTCCTGTCAAATATTCTCAAATAAATTTAGAGCAACATTCTAAAAATAAAAATGGTCGAGAATAACATTTTCCACAATTTTTCATCAAAATATTAGGTTTCTAAAACTATTTATAAACGTTTAACAGTGAAAATTATACAAACCGAAATGATCAAGTTATGTACAAAATATCAAAAACTATACAAGTACAGCAGGAATTATAGCAGGAAAATAGTGCAGATATCAAAAGTAAAACTTTAGAAACATGAGTAACTAGCAAGATCAGCAGGAGGCTGTGTCTATACTCTGGCTAAGCAATATCCGTTTGGACAACTACAGCAGGAAATAGATTCACTGCCAGTTCATATCCTGAACGCTAGCAAGCGCACACTTTCTGCGCAGGCGCACCCTAAAATAAATGAAGGGTGCGTACACCCGAACAGAACTCTACCCCTAGCAACATCACACAACCATACTGGTTTGTGTAGAGGTTAGGCTTATTTTTAAATGGATCAAATCATTTCATACAACTACAACTTTTCATTAAATTAAATTGTGATTAGCTGGTTTAAAATATATGATGGAAGTTCATAGCTAGCAGGTTCAAATCTCTTTATAATTTAAATAAATAAATATATCATCACGCCTTTTACCTATTACTGGGTGTGGCACTCTGCGTAAGCAGATCTCGGTAACTGATATATTTCTTCGCGTGAATCAGCCGTCAAATCACGGCCCCCAAAGATGTTAGTGGTGGGAGAGCTACAGGGGTAGATTTAAATTGGTGAAAATTGTTTATCGGCTGTGGGGATTGAACCAGGATTCTCAAGATCCACATGCCGACTCGATACCACTGAGCCACCTACCCCATTTTAGTCTTTATAATTTAAATAAATAAATATATCATCACGCCTTTTACCTATTACTGGGTGTGGCACTCTGCGTAAGCAGATCTCGGTAAGTGATATATGAAGTACGGTTACCAGCTGTCAAATCACGGCTCCTAAATATATTAGTGGTGGGGGAGCCACAGGTGTAGATTTAATTGTTTATCGGCTGTGGGAATCGAACCAGGGTTCTCAAGATCCACAGGCCGACTTGATACCACTGAGCCAGTTACCCCATTTAATTTATATTAATTAATCATTTACTTATAAAAAAACTAATTAAATATTTCATTATAAAATTTCAAAACTTATTACAAATTTAATTTCAAAATTATGGTTATTATAAATATGAATGTATAACCAATAATTAGATGTGTTCAGAAAAAAATATAAAATTAAAAAAAATATATCATCACGCCTTTTACCCATTACTAGGTGTGGCACTCTGCCTAAGCAGATCTCGGTAAGTGATATATTTTTTCGCGTGAAGTGCGGTTACCAGCCGTCAAATCACGGCCCTCAAAGATATTAGTGGAGAGGGAGCCACAGGGGTAGATGTTTTAAATTGGTGAAAATTGTTTGTCGGCTGTGGGGATCGAACCAGGGTTCTCAAGATCCACAGGCCGACTCGATACCACTGAGCCACCTACCCCATAATGATTTTATAATCATATTTTTAATTGGTTTATAAAAGCTCCGCCAAAATAGCTGACAGCTCATTAATAAATTAATAGAATTAGTTGAGCTGAACTATGCATATAAATGTAAATTTATTTATTTGTTATTCTGCACAACAGGAACTTAATCTCAATTACAGTAGCTTGTAGTGAAACTTAAACGACTCAAACACAATAATATTTATTTCGATGTAAGTTGAAGTTAATAATATTTGAAAGCAAGATCTGTTTTTGCAGAGCACGGTATATTTTGTGGGATTGCGTGAACATGCTAGAATGATTGGCGTGAATATGATTAATAGTTAAATCATATTTCTGTAGAAAATAGTAGAATGTACTAAATGAAATTTCTTTGTGAATCTTTCATGAATGTTCTAACAATGAATGCAATACATTTACAATGGAAATTATCGTCCTTCGTTTTATTGATTCAGAATAAAATGTATGCAAAACATAAACAAATCAATTTCAGACGTTGCTTGAAAGAATCAAGTTCTATACAAGCTATACATTCCGCAATGTTATACAAATACGTTCTATTTTATGCTATTTTTATTTAGGTTCTTTGTTGCATGTCCATCAAGAATATTACAATATTTTTCTTCTTTCAATATTACATTGATTATTATAACAAAACATTTATTTCTTGAACGTAGTTTAATTTAATTTATTTATTTATTTATGTTACACTGTACAACAGGAATTTAACCTTAATTACAGTACAGGGTCCGCACTCACCGAGCCGCAGTGTGGTAGATTATTTAATTTTTAGCTTGATTGCGATTCGAACTCGGGATCTCCGGATTCGAATTCCGTATCGGTATCCACACCACCGTACTGACGGATTTTGATGGAGTATCTATTGTTAAATGATATGTTTTAGTTTTTTTATTTGGGTACACAGCAGGATTTGAACCTCAAATCTCAGGACGTACTGTAGGCAAATACTTTCCTTCGGGCTCTTGTAGGTTGCCATCATTGTATCGTTTGCCTATAATTGGATGAGCAGCTCTGTTATTGCAGATCCCAATGATATATATTTATATGTATTAGTATTATATATTTTATTAAAAACGTAGAGAATTTAGAGTTTCAATTGACCAACAGGAATATTTTAAATAAAAATAAATATATAAATATAATTCTCACGCCATTTACCCATTACTGCGTGTGGCACTCTGCCTAAGCAGATCTCGGTAAGTGATATATTTTTTCGCGTGAAGTGCGGCTACCAGCCGTCAAATAACGACCTTCAAATATATTAGTGGAGAGGAAGCCACAGGGGTAGTTTTAAATTAGTGAAAATTATTTTGTCGGCTGTGGGGATCGAACCAGGGTTCTCAAGATCCACAGGAAATTATAAAAAAAGCAGAATATATTTTTAAACGATTGTTTAGCAAATTCGTCAATTTTTTGGATGGTTTGGAAAATATTAATATTACCTTCAAAGTATTTTAGTATTTTTTGGGGAACAAAAACACGAATTATTTTTTTTTAGAAGTACATTTAACTCATATTAAAAAAAAGACTATATTATTTGTACTCCAGATATCGGGTAGGTGGCTCAGTGGTATCGAGTCGGCCTGTAAATCTTGAGAACCCTAGTTCAATCCCCACAGCTTACAAACAATTTTCACTAAATTAAATCTACCCTTGTAGCTTTCTCTTCACTAACATCTTTGGGGGCCGTGATTTGACGGCTGATAACCGCACTTCACGCGAAGAAATATATCATTTACCGAGATTTGCTACGACAGAGTTCCACACGCAGTAATCGGTAAAAGGCGTGATGATATATTTATTTATTTATAATTTTAAGATATGACTTACGTTTTTAATATATTTTTTTGTGAAAGATGAATTTTTTTAGGAGGACGCATTTTTTGAAAACATGGTATTTTAAAAGAAAGGCCGTTTTTTTGAACTCCAGAGTAATTTTAGATGTAGCTTTTGTTAATAATTTTTTTTAAATGATTATCTTACTCAAAATATCTGTAGGATTTTTTTTTAAGAAAACTATCTATTGGTTAAATTTGTTTTGTTTTTTAATGAGAAAATAGTTTTATTCGTGAATAAAAATCCTTTTTTCGGTATTGCTGACGTCTCATTTCGTAATTCGCGTCCCGTGAAAGTAGGCGGTGCCGACGCATGCGTCACTGGTCGTCCCGACAGCCCTGCGCTCCAGTGCAGCTCCTGCCGTCGTGCTGACCGTTCCTGCCGCGCTTTGCGGCTCTCTGCTACAGGCTACAACTCCTGCTGCTGTCAGTCTCTCAATCAGTATATCGCCTGATAACTGTCGACGCTATCTGTGTTGTGTTATTTCATTTCAGTTTCTGTTTTATTAAATTAGAGAGAATAGTGGTGAACAGTGGAAATAATAACTTGTAGTGAAGTGAACAAACTTTCTATTGTGGAGGAACTTTCGAAAATGAGCAGTCGTCACAGGAAGCGGAAGTAGAAGCTTCAGTATGCGGCGGCGAAAGGTAAGGAACTATTTTATTATTATTTATATCATTGTCAACTCTAGCAATTATATTTTTATATTGATTAGTAATAAAATATGTACTCGTGGATGTATAAAACATGTAGAATTCCAGCGTGAATTTATTCGTTGCGTAAACGTGATAAAACAGTAATGTTCATTTCGAGTTAGTTCATGACCAGAACACAGAATATAATGATTTCTCTTTCATACATACACGCCCATTATCACAAATCATAATACTGCTATTCCAGTGGCCATCAAACCATTCTACACTCCCACAATAAATAATAGAAACCCCCCGAAAAGAAATAAAATACTACCATAATATTTTTTATTATTTCTCCTGCTCTATTAATTAGTTATTAAAAATGTATATTTTATTTATTTGTTACTACGAATACGGTATAGAGGACCTACAGATTATAACTATTAAATCACGATCGTATTTCTTTTGGTTACAAGTTAAAGTCAGCGGGATTTAAACGCAGGACCTTTTGCTTGTGAATTAGTGAACGCAAGTTTTATCTCGGTTTTATACAAGACACTAAGATTGTCTCTATGAACAAATCTAAATAAAATTTGCCAATTTGAGCTACGTGTAGAGAAATAAAACAAATAAAATGACAAATCTGTTTTTATTTCTTATGGCAATTTATAATTATGTAAATTGTGTAATTTAAAAAATATAAAAAGTTACGCCAAATAGTTTTATTTTGGATATTTTTGGAATTTATAATTTTATTTTAAATACCCACGTACAATTTTCTTACGAGTGCATTTTTTATTGTAATTTTTCTTTAATTATTATTATTACCTTCTAAGATACTTTAAAAAGAACTTAAACAATTGACATGACTGTCAAACGTTTGTAATTCTCTGTAACTTTATTCTCTAAAACTTTAGAAATATTGTTCAGCAGAAAATATATATATCAGGAAATGTACCATATATTTTCAATATAAATTATTGTAATAATTAATATTAATGTCTAAAAGTCAAATATAAAGGAGGCAAAACGAGTAACGGTTTAATGGTTTTGATAGGAAACAAAATGTGGTTACATTAATTAGTAAAATATTAATTTTATACTTAAAAATATAAACAATATAATATCGTGCAATTTTTTTGAGGGTAGACACATCTAAATGAGCTCAAAATATTTTTTGGGAAAAACTATTATCTTAAACTTGAAAACAAGTGGTTCAACAACAATCCAGAATTTTTTTTAAGGGTAGCTTTATAAATATTAATTTTATTTTAGAGGAATAGTTCCTTAAACGAACTTAAATTTGTTTTTCCCGCAACCAACAAACTGGTTTTCACCAATTTAATATAAACTCCTGTGGCTCCTTCTCCACTAACAACTTTGGGGGGCGTAAAAATATATCACTTACCGAGATCTGCTACGGCAGAGTGCTACACTCAGTAATGGATAAAAGGCGTGATAATATATTTATTTTATTTTTTTACTAGTTAAAATATTAAAATGTATTTGAAAATATTGATGCAGAAATATCAAACATTTTTTACGTTATTAAACGTTAATAAATTATATTATAAAATAATTGAATAAATTGTTTCCGATGACGTCACTCTTCCTTCCATCACCCATCACATACTTAAACCACCCCGTAACATATCATCCAGTTTCCTTCACCGCGTCCCGCCATTGTTCCAAACTCCAAAGCCTTCTAATATAAATGTCTTTCCTTCAAAACTAGCGCCGTTTGACGGGCGGAATTTCCGATGCGGGCTGAGAAATGACTGCGACGTTGCCACGTCGACATCTGATAGGGCCAAGCTGGCAACCTTACCTGAAGGGTGGACGTGTGTAATGGTCTCTTTCCCTGATTAGGGAAGTGAGAAACTTAACTTAATGATAAGACAGTTGACTATTAGTTTGAGGGTAAAGTTAGGGTAGTTAAGAAGAAAGAGGGATAGTTGTGGATGTGCTGTGGCTTTTCAAACATCCCTGACTTTAACTTGGACCAGGATTTAATGGCACAGATCTGCAAATGCAGATCATAATTTCACAAATAATAGTTCAACTTAAATAAATTATTATTCAGATCTTTGATCAATCCTGAGTGTTGGCACCACTGAAATTATAAGTTCCTATTCGTGATACATTGCTTCACATGAATTATGTAGAGTTGTAGCACTATGGTAGCACTACCACTTCACAAACAAGAGTTAGAGTTACAAAAAGATCTCCACAGCCGACAAACAATTTTCACCAAATTAAATCTACCCCTGTGGCTTCCTCTCCACTAACATCTTTGAGGGCCGTGATTTGACGGCTGGTAACCGCACTTCACACGAAAAATATATCACTTATTGAGATCTGCTACTGCAGAATGCCACACTCAGTAATGGGTAAAAGGCGTGATGATATATTTATTTTAAATATAAAAAGATTTGATTTCACTATAAGCTGAAGCTCTCCTGTATTGTTATTTAAATTAATTTTCTATTGTATAGTATAGATAAATAAATCTGGAGGTGGCACACTGATCTGCAATTGCAGAGCAGTAAACATAAAATAAATTAAAATATATCTGAGAAAATTTGGTGGATGCGCGAATATTTTGATTCCCAAGCCTGTAAAGTATATTACCGTGATTTATTTTCGCATTTATTTAGAGCTAAAATTGCAGATCATTTAGTCAACTGAACTAGAATAAATAGCTAATGAATTTAATAAATAAAAAAATGAGAAAATAGCTATTTATGAAACTAGTAAGGAAATGAAGGTGAAATTTGCAGAACGAGGCGTAGCCGAGTTATGTAAACACATAAGTAAGGTAATGACCTTTTTCCTTACTAGTTTCATACATTTTTTTTTACTTCCGTTCTAATAAATACGAAATAGCTTTTTTGATATTATGAAATTTTGACATATTAATGACAATTATAAATTCAAAAAATAAAAGAATAACACATTAGAATTCGTCTACCAAGATATCTGTGGCTATGTTACCTCATTATTTCACTAGTTAAATAATGGAGTTCATTACCTAACTCATATAAGTGAAATAAAACGTATATTTCCTAACGGAAGTTGAAAAAATATATATGTGGTGTGATTTGATTTCAAATAAAAAATATTGGCAAAGGTGCTCACATTGATAACTTGCTACTCTCAGAAATAGGTAAAGTCTAGAAAACTAACAGACAATTATATGTAAATTAAAATTACTAGTTATAAATGTATAACTTTATTTTACCGTGTATTATTCCGATATAAAATAATAGAATTTTATGCATATATATCTATAGTACATATATTTTACTTTACTGCATAAATTTAGGTAATTCATAGTTAGTACATCACAAAATCTATAGTTACTAAAACATAGTTTTCATATACATTCACGTATGTAAATATGGTACATAGGTATGTAAATAATTTATAATTATCCCATAATTTGTAGGCCGCATTATAATTTTGTTTAAATAGTTTGTTAATTAGTTTAAATTAATAGGTCATCAAAAAAATGAATGGTTCTGATTCAACTATAAGGGGATTAATTTGCAGTTGTGAAGTATAGCAAATTAATATGAATGATTAAAATATGCGAGTATTTTAGTTACAATTAATTCACGTATCAGTAACATAAAGTTCATATGTTCAATTCCTGTTAACTTTAACTTATATATAACAAATACGACTATGCCTGGATAGTTTAAACTGTATTATAAGCTACTGTAATTGAGATTAAATTCCTGTTGCGCAAAGTAGCAAATAGATAAATAAAAATGATAAGCGTGTCAATTTTCTAGAGTTATTTTGTGATTTTTGGGAAAACTTATTTGGCGGCTGGTAACTGCAGTTCACAATAAATATATTACTTACTGAGATGTACTACAGCGGAGTGCCACTGCCAGCAATGGTTCAAAAGCATGATATATTTATTTTTTGTGAATTTTTGGTTGAACCGGTTCAAAAATCGATTTTTTTAATATTATGTTTCTATATAGTTCAAAGCACGAGAAATGCACTCGTTTAAACCGCATTTCAATATCTCTTTTAGTTTTAGAGTTATATCACTTTTGTCTTTTTTTTAATTATATTTTGAGAGCTCATATCTCGAAAACTAAAAGAGATATTGAAAGGCGGTTTGAACGAGTGTATTTCTCGTGCGCTACTTAACTTATACCGAAATTTTACCATTTTTGAAAATTTTTCAACTTTTCTTCAAAATTTTCTTTTCACAATATTTCCAAAAGTTGAAGACATAATGAAAATCTGAGAACACCAGTGAATTCCTCGCGTAAAAATACATAGGTATACAAATTTTTACATCAAAATTCGCACGAATACATTTTTTATTACAAAAAATCGAAAATAGCCGTTTTTTAGTAATTTCTTTGAATTTTTTGTAATAAAAAATGTATCCGTGCGAATTTTGCTGTAAAAATACCTATGTATTTTCACGCGAGGAATTCACTGGTGTTTTCAGATTTTCATTATCTTTTCAACTTTTGGAAATATTGAGAAAAGAAAATTTTCAAAAAAAGTTTAAAAATTTTCAAAAATAGTAAAATTTTGGTATAAGTTAAATAGCGCAAGAGAAATACACTCGTTCAAACCGCATTTCAATATCTTTTTTCGTTTTTGAGATATGGCCTCTTAAAGTTGAGTTTTTAAAAATGTCAAAAATCGATATATCTCAAATACTAAAAGAGATATTGAAATGCGGTTTGAGCGAGTGTATTTCTCGTGCTCTAAACTAAATAGAAACATAATATAAAAAAATTTCGAATTTTGAACCGGTTCAACCATAAATTCACAAAAAATAAACATACCTTCAACCATTCTGGCAGTGGCACTCTATCGTTGTACATCTCAGTAAATAATATATTTATGCTTATGAACTGCAGTTACCAGCTGTCAAATACATGATGCTATTCCTTAATATTTATATAAGCAAAGCAATTTATCATTTCTGTACTATAAATGTACAATTAATAATTAACAAAAAATGTTTCAGTAACTTCATGCATTCAATTCCTGCTAACTTCAACTTATATCTAATAAATACGACTATGTCTGGATAGTTTAAACTGTATTATAAGCTACTGTAATTGAAATTAAGTTCCTGTTGTGCAAAGTAGCAAATAGATAAATAAAAATGCTAATTTTAAAATGAAAATATTTTTAAAAGTGTTTCAATTTTCTGGATTTATTGTGTGATTTATAGGAAAGCTTATTCATAAACAGTTGTTTTAAGTCATCTGCTACCCCTAAACAAGGGTAATTTACTAACAAATAAATTTACTTAAAAAATAACAATCCAAAGTTGTCGCATTCAATTCCTGCTGACTTCTATTTATATCCAACAAATACGATTATATCTCAGTGATTAAAATTATTTTATAAGCTACTCTAATTGAGATTAAGTTCCTGTTAAATAAATTACTAAACAGAAATTTTAAATTCTGGAAAGAATCAATGCTCCTGGAGATGATAAATAAAATATTTTCATCAACGTTTAAATTTTTTCCAGTTATTCTGAGAGTTCTAGAAAAAGCTTTAAACAGTTGGTTTAAATCTGCTACCCTCAATCGAGGGTAATTTACTAGAGAATAAATTTCCTTTTGCAAGGTCGACAAATGTAGCCTACTTTGCTTAGAGCAAGAAGCAAAACACGCCAAGCGAATATTATGTGACGTTATTTCATTTGCATTCAAACACTATTAGTTCCGCTTTTTTCAGAATTTCAAACTTTTTGAATTTAGATTTTTATCTAGATCCAGCCACCTGGTGTTGCTATAACTTTTTAACGATGCATGCAAGATATATATTAATTTTCGTAATAAATGCAACGAGCCAAGAATTATATTTAACTTTTATTTTAATTCACAAATAAATCTAACTAACATTTTTGTAGACAACCCAAAAATATAATAAATTTACAACGTGTGACGTCAGCATTAAATTAAGATAAAATGTTTTCTTAGTAACTTAGTAATCAACATGAATTTTACTGCCAATAAATGTAAATATAAAGTTTAACACAAGCTACTAAAACTTAGTTTAATATTCTGATACCATATTAAATGATTCAGCATATAAATACACAATATTCTTCTTATCAGACGGTTCAAAATTATTTTAGAGGAAATTGTACCTAATTAATTAACAGTCTATCATAATTTGATTATTTTATTATTATTATGGGGTAGGTGGCTCAGTGGTATCGAGTCGGCTTGTTAATCTTGAGAACCCTGGTTCAATCCCCACAGCTGACAAACAATTTTCACCAATTTAAATCTATTCCTGTGCCTTCCTCTTCACTAATATCTTTGGGGGATGTGATTTGACGGCTGGTTCACGTGAAGAAATATATCACTTACCGAAATCTGCTTAGGCAGAGTGCCACACCCAGTAATGGGTAAAAGGTGTGATGATCTATTTATTTATAAATATTACAATGTCTGCGCTACTTAAATTATTTTAAACTTCTGTGTTATTGTTGTTACGATTTTTGTTACCGAATCTGCCCTCGAGCATTAATTCATATCTAATAATTTTTTTATCGTACATTTCAACGACGTATTCTGCACTCGTGTTCTACTTGTGCAAATTAATACGTTGTTGAAATACACCCGAAAATAAATCCGAAAAAAATCATTGTTCTAGATAGATATATAGATAAACTAAATAAATATATCATCACGCCTTTTACCCATTACCGGATGTGGCACTCTGCTGGAGCAGATATCGATAAGTGATATATTTATGCGCGTAAACTTGTCGTCAAATCACGGCCCCCAAAGATATTAGTGGAGGAAGTCACAGGGGTAGATTTAAATTGGTGAAAATAGTTTGTCTGCTGTGGGGATCGAACCAGAGTTCTCAAGATCCACCACTGAGCCACCTACCCCATAAGCTAAGTAAATTATAAGTGAAAATTGATTAAATATAGTGAACTGAATTTTTTATCATATTTGTTTGAAGCAGTGTTCTGTAAAATAGTTGAGAACCATTTGACACGGAAAAATATGTAGATTTTGGCGGAGGTGCAAAGGGACCTACAGTTTTCATTGCAAATCACGAAGTAATATTTATTGTAGTGTAACTAAATTTAACTTCGATAAATAAATATTTAGATTAATTTATCTCCCACTTTAAAACAAAAACAAAACTTGTGTAAATCTTCCTCAAAACAAAACAAACACTTAAATCAATTAATCCTACTGTCTAATTTTTAAACAAAAACGTAACAAAAACAAAGAATTCACAACTAGGAATGTTTTAATTTAATTACTAAACTCGATCAAACATTATTTATTCGAGATTAAGTTAATTATCGTTTCTTTACTACCTCATTTATCAATTACGAACAAAGGGTAATTGTACACAAGGGATAGGGGTTGTTACAAGCATCTCTTTGTTTAAATTGCGGGTAGTTAGCCATCTACAGGGCTGATACGACAATTATAGGGTAGTTTAGAACTATTCACTCCTGGAGTAAACCTCAAACGTATAATTTACACAAATATCTTTTCTCGTTGTTATACAAATCTCCCCGTGACAGCTCTGCAAACGCAGATCTTTCTTAAACCATACTCATAACTGTACATGTAACATCACGCTATATTCTATTAATTGGGGTAGCACGAACCCCTGAAACATTCACAGATTTATAAAATCTGTCCTCGTCCAATATTTTCCCTTCATACAAACTCATTTATTCCTCACATAACCATTCATTTACTCTTATACTACAACCATCAAAATTAATATGTAAGTAGAAATATCGCGCTACAAGCGAGAGTTATAACTTATCCAATGTAATGTGGACAAAATCTTGAATAAATATATGTCTAGTAAACAAAATTAAAAACCAGCCCTGGTGTAGCTTTTCCTGGGTTAATAAATTCCCAGTAATTTAATAGTGTTATGGCCACCACCAATATGTTCATCCCTTCGCTAGATTCAGTGCTTCAAGGTGGCGTGAAAGCGACGATTTTCCACAATAACATTACAGTGCGACGAATGTTGGGCTTCGAGCCAAACTCAAACCAAGCAGTAACAGATGATCACAACTCGTTACTGCGATTTTCAACCCTAAGATAGGGGATGAAAGAGCGGTATTCATTTACAATTAGGGGTTAATGGGTGTGGATAGTGCGGCAGTGGATCTCAACAAATCTCAAGACATTTTTATAGATTTGTTCTTATTAAAAACAAATTTCATCACGCCTTTTACTCATTACTGGGTGTGACACTCTGCTGTAGTTGATTTCAATTAGTGATATATTTCTTCACGTGAAGTGCGGTTATCGGCCGTCAATTCACGGCTCCCAAAGATGTTATTAGAAGGGGAGCCATAGGGGTATATTTAAATTGGTGAAAATTGTTTGTCGGCTGTGGGGATCGAACCAGGGTTCTCAAGATCCACAGGCAGACTCGATACCACATATAATATGAATTTTAACCTATTTAAAGATATACATTTATTTTATCTAAATTTGAATTGAATTCAAACTTACTGAAACTGTGAAACTATAGCTGAAACAAGCTACAGGGGTAGTTTTAATTTGTTGAAAATTGTGGTGATCGGACCAGGGTTTTCAAGATGCACAGGCCGACTTGATTCCACTTTTTATATATTTATTTGTTACTCTGCACAACAGGAACTTAATCCCAATTATAATAACTTATAATCAGGGATTCGAACCACTCAGATGCAATCGTATATTTATTTATTTATTTATTTATTTATGTTACACTGTACAACAGGAATTAAATCCCAATTACAGTACAGGGTCCGCACTCACCGAGCCGCAGTGTGGTAGATTATATAATTTTTAGCTTGAGTGCGATTCGAACTCGGGATCTCCGGATTCGAATTCCGTATCGCTATCCACACCACCGTACTGACGGATATTAATTGAAGTCAATAACAATTGAACTATTGTTTCAAATACTAATTGAGATTAGATGATATTTTTGCAAGTCACGAGGATGCTGTCCACGTGACACAATATATTGAGAGGGTGAGAATGTTTTTTTGAGCGCCCGGTATAAACAAATTTAATTTTATGCAATTTATATTTAAAGCAATTTATTTATGTTGAAACTCTTGAACACTGTACTATAGTATGTTCAAAGATACTCCGTTATGGCCCTCTCAGCGGGTCTATTGTTAGGGATGTAAGCTTGATTTATAGGGGTGCAAGGACAGGTATGTATTCAGTATTTCCCAATTTAATTTTATTTTTATATATAATAATGAAACAGAGAATTTTGTACAAATATTATTATTGATAATGAAGCAAAAAAAAATGTTACATGAAAGTTTCATGTACCATATAACTACAATTCGTCATTTAGTTAAATAATGAGATTAGAGATTTCCGAATTTAAATATTTTGCAATCCTACCCTGAGCGTCAACAGGTAGAATCTCGTACTGTGTGCGGTTCAACACAGGCTTAGTAAGTTAAAGTCATAACGGAATATCTTTGAACATACTATACGCTTACTTATAATAATGGCCGAATGGGTAGCACGCAACGGTAACATGTTCAAATCTAGCTAGAGGGTTGTTCGAAGTCTGCTATACATTGTAGGTCTCTTACAAAGAACCCTTTATCCATTGTTATAGAAATTAATTAGCAAAAATAAATTTTGTAATCTCAGGTTTGGTAGAGATTTTAATTATTTATGCAAAGCGTCATTAGCAAATTGGACTGTAATGCACTATTATTGTTTAATGTATTTACGTAAATCTGTAAGTCATACTGAACAGAACTTTACACACAATTAACAAAATTAATGTAGAATATCAAATATTATGACGTAATAATATTACAAAAAAAATCATTTCTTTTAGTTCATTTATTAGTAATATTTGTTAGTGGAAAATTATACATCTAGTAAACTGGATCTCTAGCAATTTGGCGGCTGGTAACTGCAGTTCACAATAAATATATTACTTACCGAGATGTACTACAGCAGAGTGCCACTGCCAGTAATGGTTCAAAAGCATGATATATTTATTTTTTGTGAATTTTTGGTTGAACCAGTTCAAAAATCGATTTTTTTAATTTTATGTTTCTATATAGTTCAGAGCACGAGAAATGCACTCGTTCAAACCGCATGTCAATATCTCTTTTAGTTTTTGAGTTATATCGATTTTTGACATTTTTTAAAACTCAACTTTGAGAGCTCATATCTCGAAAACTAAAAGAGATATTGAAATTCGGTTTGAACGAGTGTATTTCTCGTGCGATACTTAACTTATACCGAAATTTTACTATTTTTGAAAATTTTTCAACATTTCTTAAAAAAAAAAATTTCACAATATTTCCTAAAGTTGAAGAGATAATGAAAATCTGAAAACACCAGTGAATTCCTCGCGTAAATATACATAGGTATGCAAATTTTTACTGCAAAATTCGCACGGATACATTTTTTATTAAAAAAAATCGAAAATAGCCGTTTTTTAGTAATTTCTTAAGGGGTACCCCTTGGTGTTTTTACGGATTTTGGCCATTTTTGAACTTTTTGTAATAAAAAATTTATCCGTGCGAATTTTGCTGTAAAAATTTGCATACCTATGTATTTTCACACGAGGAATTCACTGGTGTTTTCAGATTTTCATTATCTCTTCAACTTTTGGAAATATTGTAAAAAACAAATTTTGAAAAAAAGTTGAAAAATTTTCAAAAATGGTAAAATTTCGGTATAAGTTAAGTAGCGCAAGAGAAATACACTCGTTCAAACCGCCTTTCAATATCTCTTTTAGTTTTCGAGATATGGGCTCTCAAAGTTGAGTTTTAAAAAAAGTCAAAAATCTATATTACTGAAAAACTAAAAGAGATATTGAAATGCGGTTTGAACGAGTGTATTTCTCGTGTTCTGAACTATATAGAAACATAATATAAAAATTTTCTAATTTTGAACCGGTTCATCCTAAAATTCACAAAAAATAAACGCCTTCACCCATTCTGGCAGTGGCACTCTATCGTTGTAGATCTCAGTAAGTAATATATTTATGCTTGTGAACTGCAGTTACCAGCCGTCAAATACATAATATTATTCCTTAACATTTATATAAGCAAAGCAATTTATCATTTCTGTACTATAAATAATTTGAAAATGATTTGTTATTTATATTGCGTACAGTTCATTTATTTTAATTGTTGTTGTTTCTAATCTAATAAATATTTTAAGACTAGATAATAAACACAAAATAACGTACAAATTTGTCTAAAACTTAAATGTCTGTGAAACTCGTATCATCTGGGTTAGATATTTCGGAAGTCGAAGATAATACAACGAATATTTGAATACACAATAACAGCATTATAAAGAAAAATTACAATCCCTATTAAATAGACTCGCGGCCAGCAGACCACGGTTCCAAGAACAGTAACACGGCAAGTTGCCAGGGTTTAGCGGGTGCATAAGATTTAGGGGCAAATACGAAAATTGTATTCACTCCGGAGCGGTCTTAATATAGATGAATATATTATTATTATTAGAGATCTGCAATTACAGAGCTAATATAATTTTTTTTAAATCTACCCCTGTGGCTCCTCCTCCACTAATATCTTTGGAGGCCGTGATTTGACGGCTGGTGAAAAAATATATCACTTACCGAGATCTGCTTAGGCAGAGTGCCACACCCAGTGACGGGTAAAAGGCGTGATGATATATTTATTTATTTTATTTAATATCTATACAATATATTCACAATGAAATTGTTGACACAAAAAAAGTCCCCAACAAAACCCATATGAATACAACCCCACTACTTCCTGCCTCAAGTGAACCATCCCCTATAAAAACATTTGAGTACCGCTGACATAGTTCCAGTCCTAGGTTTTGTGTTGGTCCGCTGCTAAACAGATTAATGTGTATTTAGTTCGCTGTGTTTTTGTCTTGGTCCACGCCTTCGCCATTAGGACTAGCAGGGACCCAGCAGGACTACAGCAGGATACTAGTGACTCTCATCACCCACAAAACAAAGAACTATCGCTTTGGTTAACTGCGATTGTGTTACACATGATTTTAGAGGGTTTATTTGTCAGGGGATGATAGATCGGATTTAAGTTTTTATGTTGTTAGGAAAAATATTAATTACTACACTACGACTTCCAGGCGCAAAGTATTGCATCAAAAGAACTCTTCTGTCATAGTGTCTAACGCAGACTCATATATCTGATTTTAAAGGAAAACATACCACGAAGTAATTTAAGATTAAATATAAATTTTTAGGGTTGTATCAGCTTTACAGCTATTAAATTTAATCGTTCAAGTTAAATTCTATAAATACAATTGTGTCTGAGTGGCTTAGATAACACTATAAGCTACTGAAATTGAGGTTAAGTTCCTATTATGCAGTAAATAAATAAATATGTAATATTTACAAGATATTAAGTAAATTCTTAAGGTTGCAAATAAATAAAAAATATAAAATAAACACTTGGCTAAGTCTCACAAAATTCAGCCTCCAAGTCATCTTATGAGGGCATCGTCAGAGGCTGGCCAGCACAGTTAGTAACCATAGACGCGTTTCGCTTTTATTAGAGCTCATCAGTATGGTATAACCCACTCCTTCACCTAGAACAAAATTCACATGAAGGAGCTGTGTGACAAAGAACTGTGCCAGCAAAGTATAAGATCTCTAACAAACGGTAAAATGACAAGAGAAGTTCTGTCGAATCAGCAATGCCATCTACCGAAAAAAGCAAAAGCTACGAAATAGCAATTTCAATAAAAAACTACAAAGACAAAATTAATTGTCTTTGAATGCTCACTTGGTAAAACTAGGTTTAATAATAAAATATTAAAATAAACACAAAATTTAGCCTCCAAGTCACCTTATGAGGGCATCGTCACAGGCAGGCCAGCAATGTTAGTAACCATAGACGCGTTTCGCTCATATTAGAGCTCATTAGTATGGTATAACCCACTTCTTCACCTAAAACAGCTTCTTCAAGTGAACTTTGTTCTAGGTGAAGAAGTGGGTTATACCATACTGATAAGCTCTAATAAGAGCGAAACGCGTCTATGGTTACTAACAGTGCTGGCCAGCCTCTGACGATGCTCTCATAAGTTGACTTGGAGGCTGAATTTTGTGAAACTTATCCAAGTGTTTATTTTATATTTTTTATTAAACCTAGTTTCACCAAGTGTATGGATGTCAATTAATTTTGTCTTTGTTGTTAAATAAATAAATAAATAATCATCACGCCTTTTACCCATTACTAGGTGTGGCACTCTGTCTAAGCAGATCTTGGTAAGTGATATATTTATGCGCGTGAACAGCCGTCAAATCACGGCCCCTAAATATATTAGTGGAGGAGGAGCTACAGGGGTAGATTTAATGAAAATTGTTTGTCGGCTGTGGGGATCGAACCAGGGTTCTCAAGATACCCCTGAGCCACCTACCCCTTAAGATTGTAATTGTGCTATTGTTATTGAATGAAATCTATGAACCCTTATGCAGTTGTCCGTCGGTTGGTATATCCGTAGTTTCACCATACTCGTACATTGGCAATTATCTCAATCCATTGATTTCTTCTTAGGTTGAAGAGTCGCTTGGCACTTGTATTTACTTTTATCACGCTAATCTCCGCTCCGGGTTTCACTCCGGCAGTCCCGACCTCCCGGAGTACGGTTCCGGACCTGAATCATCCAATCGCACTCGAGATGTTCGCACTTTTCCGCGATATTCATATAAAAACGCTTCTATCACATGCTGTTCAAATTGAATCCCTATCACCTGAAGAGATCTTTCAAATCTACTTCAACGAATTGTTGGGGGAGGTTCATATATAGCAACAAGATGTGCTCCATTTGTTGTGGTAGCACGGACCGCCCATGAAACAATCTTTTTGTCTTTCGCTTCATCGCACTTCACGCGAAGAAATATATATATATATATTTATTTATTTTAATTTTAATATAACAATTTTCACCAATTTAAATCTACCCTGTGGCTGATTTGACGGCTGGTAACCGCACTTCACGCAAAGAAATATATTACTTACCGAGATCTGCTTCGGCAGAGTACCGCACCCAGTAATGGGTAAAAGACGTGATGTTATATTTATTTATTTTAATTTTAATATAACAATTTTCACCAATTTAAATCTACCCTGTGGCTGATTTGACGGCTGGTACCCGCACTTCACGCAAAGAAATATATTACTTACCGAGATCTGCTTCGGCAGAATACCGCACCCAGTAATGGGTAAAAGACCTGATGTTATATTTATTTATTTTAATTTTAATATAACAATTTTCACCAATTTAAATCTACCCTGTGGCTGATTTGACAGCTGGTAACCGTACTTCACGCAAAGAAATATGTTACTTACCGAGATCTGCTTCGGCAGAGTAACGCACCCAGTAATGGGTAAAAGGCGTGATGATATATTTATTTATTTTAATTCTTAATATAACAATTTTCACCAATTTAAATCTACCCTGTAGCTGATTTGACGGCTGGTAACCGTACTTCATGCGAAGAAATATATTACTTACCGAGATCTGCTTCGGTAGAGTACCGCACCCAGTAATGGGTAAAAGGCGTGATGATATATTTATTTATTTTAATTTTAATTTTACAATTTTCACCAATTTAAATCTACCCTGTGGCTGATTTGACAGCTCGTAACCGTACTTCATGCGAATAAATATATTACTTACCGAGATCAGCAGAATGCCACATTCAGTAATGGGTAAAACGCGTGATGATATATTTATTTTACAAGTGGTATGACAATTGCCGATAATATTTTGACATGAATTATGACTTGTATTTTCTATTAGCGAAACAAAGATTTTAAAATGATGTTAAAATATTATCTAATAAAATTATATTTTGCGTGAGAATTTAAGAAATAGAATATTTTATTATTATTTTGTTTAAGTACAAACTTAATTAATGTAAATTATAGAGAAAAATATTGAGGTTTCGACAGAATTTGAACCCAAGAACATATGAACTCCGGCAATGTGATTTAAATCTGATTTTATTTGATAAAAAGTATAAAATAAACACTTGGCTAAGGTTCACAAAATTCAGCCTCCAAGTCACCTTATGAGGGCATCGTCAGAGACTGAATTTTGTGAAACTTAGCTAAGTGTTTATTTTATACTTTTTATTAAACCTAGTTTCACCAAGTGTTGGATGACAATTAATTTTGTCTTTGTTGCTATTTGATTTTATTTGAATCATAGGCGACTGTGGCTTAGTTGGTTAAAGCACATGACATGAGTTCATAACATCCCAGGTTCAATTCCAGGCTGTATTCCATTTGATTAATAAGCAAAATTTTAGTTTGTAGCAGTAGTTCTCCACATCGAAAATTTGCTATTTCAATAGATTGACGTTTATGAAAATAACATTTGTTTTATTGGTAACAAAGGTGATTAAATTACAATAAAAAAATTATCAATAAGTGATTTCTCTAGGCAAAATTTTGTAAAATAGTTTTCATTTCATTGGTTCATTTTCAAACAAATTCGTAATTCTATTGGTTCCCAAAAATACGAGGTAAAATCTTGTACAAATTTATTTAGAGTAGGTGACATCGTTGGGAGGCAATGATTTGACAGCTGTAAACTGCATAAATATATCACTTACCAAGAACTGTTACGGCAGAGAGCCATACTTTGTAATAAGTAAAAAGCGTGATGATATATTTTTATTTATACAAATTTGTACTGCTCATGTTTCCAGTTTCTACCCACGCTTCAAACAACATTATTTTAAATAGTTAACATAACTCAAATTAAACTCTAGTTCAGAAAGATTTTCATATTGGTTATAAATTAAATGAATTCATTGAAGCATACACCCTTCTAAACATTAGAAGCCACAACGCAAGCGTTTACAGGAAGTTTTAACACATCCCGCCATGGACTAATTAATCACGTGGGAGCGTACCCGGAGCCCCGGAACCACTGAAACTCCGGGTGAACCAGAACCGCGCCCCAATACTACGCAAATTGGTTTTAAGAAGTAAGAAGTTTGCGAAAGAGTCCACGAAGTGAATGGATAAAGAGAAGGGCGGTTTGCTCCGTTGTTTTGTTCGACAGAAACAAAACACTGCCAAGTGGCAATTGTTTTGTTGTCGTGTATGGAAAGTCTAATGAGTTGGAGTGCCTGTTTTCCGGATTTTGTTTGGAACTGATTCGCAAATATTCAAACATAACTTGTTTTATTTTTCTACAATAATTTACACGATATTTTACTTCTGCAATTGCAGATCTTAATAAGCATATACAACAACAAACATTTCTAAATAATCATCATATTCATATTCATTTCAAAAAGCATAAATTTAATTTCTGTATTAAAATCGGTAGCTTTTTTTTCTATTTCCAGTATGTATTTATTTATTTATTTATGTTACGCTGTACAACAGGAATTTAATCCCAATTACAGTACAGGATCCGCACTCACCGAGCCGCAGTGTGGTAGTTCATTTTTAGCTTGAGTGAGATTCGAACTCTGGATTTCCGGATTCGAATACCGTATCGCTATCCACACCACCGTACTGACGAACAAAACTATTAATATATTTATTTTTTTTAATATTTCCACAATAGCAATTGTAAAGCAAATCATCCATGAAGTTTGTCGGTAAACACTTCAGTTTCAGTTACAATTCCTGCAATCATAATAATTCCTGCTGCAGTTGACACATCCACCCACACGGGTAGAATTGCTTGCACTGTCTTTGAAATATTCCCTCACATTACCCAGCAGGAGTTGCAGGAATCCATTAAATGCATCGCAAGCGCCGCCTGCTCGATTACTCCTGTTGCTTTGTTGTACTCGTTGTATTTTTGTTTGTTTTCCGAATATTTTTACCGTGTAATGAGTTCTTTACACTTGAAAAACTTTTAAATATTAGGTGTTAAAAAATGGCATCAAATAGTGCCATAAAAAGCTTGTCACAATCGATGACATTTTTTGACAAAAAATTTAAAAATAAAAAAATATATATCATCACGCCTTTTACCCATTACTGGGTGTGGCACTCTGCGTAAGCAGATCTCGGTAAGTCATATATTTTGTCGCGTGAAGTGCGGTTACCAGCCGTCAAATCACGGCCCTCAAAGATATTAGTGGAGAGGGAACCACAGAGGTCGATTTTTAAAATTGGTGAAAATTGTTGGTCGGCTGTGAGGATCGAACCAGGGTTCTCAAGATCCACAGGCCGACTCGATACCACTGAGCCATCTACCCCATAAAAAAATAAATAAATAATTTTTTTTTTTTAAATCTATAATTTTATTAACCACCTATAACGTTGTTTCTTATAAATATATTTTAGAAACGGTGAAATTAGTGGTCCTTCTAAATTAAATAATCGGTGATATTTTTCATTGACATACGTTTGTTTTTGCTATGGCATGATTTGAAGGTAATTTCATCAACCCCCAGCTAAATCTTAACCTTCTCTGCATGTACATCCCCACACCGACGCCCTAACGTGACGTCGGTCGACGTTCCGACGTCCCGACGTCCTGTCCGAGGAGACTGATTCGATTGAGAATAGACAGCTGGCACTCGCGCCCGAATCACTTGGATAATTGAGGAAATTGCCGCCGTAGCGCTGTGTTCCGTCGCAGGATTGGAACGAAGGAGTCTGGGGTCTGGATAATATAGGAGAGGACCTTCATTAGACGTTGCAAATATGTCTGGAGAACTGGAAACTGTCACTGGCAGAAATGGAAGAATGAGAAAGAATTGTTTAAACAATGTTGTAATGCAGAAACAGTTTATAAAAATAAATAGATAAATATATCATCACGCCTTTTACCCATTACTGGGTGTGGTACTCTTCTCGATAAGTGATATATTTATGCGCGTGAACAACTGTTAAATCACGGCCCTCAAAGATATTAGTGGAGGGGGAGCCACAGAGGTAGATTTGATTGTTTGTTGGCTGTGGGGATCGAACCAGGGTTCTCAAGATCCACCTAAACCACCTACCCCAGTTTATAGAAATAATAAATATTAGTTTTAATGCCCGACTAAATCTTCGAAGACAATTTCCTTGTAGTTCAAGAATATCTACAAAATATTCTAGATGCTGCAAGTAATAACTTTTAATTGTTTTATCCAACATCCCCTGCTTATAAAGTCATGATTGTTGTCATTTTCGATTAGTAAAGTGGTTTATAAGTCACACGTGAGTCATAAGTCACGCATCAATTATGACTTGTAACTCACTGTTGAGTTTAAATATAACAAAGTTGAAAAAAGGTTGCAGCTGTAGTATTCGAAATGGAAGACGAGAATTTTATTCCTGAAATAATCATTAAGGAAGCGAAAAAGCGGTTGTTGATATTTTACCAAAAAAGTCTAGAACTTACTATGAAAAACACATTCATTCATACCTTTGACGTTTCTAGTTGTCATCCAGTCTTCAAACATATGAAATTCTTTTTCCTAAGAACTTCTAGACTTTTTGGTAAAATATCAACAACCACTTTTTCCGCTTCCTTAATGATTATTTCGGGAATAAAATTCTCGTCTTCCATTTCAAATACTACAGCTGCAACCTTTTTTCAACTTTGTTTATTTAAAAAATTTGAGTAACCTAGACAACAAAACAAGAAAGTATGGCTAACTAGAATATTATTTGAAATGTAGACAATTGTGTCAAAATTTATATTTTAATGTTTTAATTGTAGTTGTTGGATAAAATGTCGTATGCCACTCGTGTGTTATTACAAATAAGTCACTTCAGAAAATTATTACCCTCGGCCTGACGGGCTCGTGGACTAATATTTTTCTCGCGTGACTTATTTGTAATATAACACACTTGTACCATAAATAACTATTATATAATTTTTTTATGAGCATTGTAAAATTTACAGGTCTCTTTTATACGCTACTAAAATTTTACAGGGCTAAGTGCTGTAATTATTCATTTACTTAGTTACTATAAATACCTATAAAGTATCATTTACATAGAAGGTGAAAATAAAAATTCATTACTGAGTTGTCTGCTAGTACCAATTAAAAACACGATTACTAATTGCAATCGATAAAAAAACCAAATTGTTAATTTTTGCAAACGTCTTTTTGGTTACACAGTTATATTTATAATAACCCTTATTTTAAAATTAGTAATAAATTTTTAAGTTTTCATATGAACATAATAGTTGCGTGAAAAACCTTGGCCCCAAAATTATTTGATGCGCACAGAATATTGTTTGCTTCGGTTTTCAGTAACACAAAAGATAACTATTAAAACTCTTCCACCTTCTGTATAAGCATTCTACAGCTATCGACGACTCAATGAGCATAGGAACCCCAAACAAATGTTAAAAATTTGCGCCAATTTGTGCTGCCCAACGATCAACTTTCTGTCATTCACATACCGATGTCCGGTCTTATATTATTCAACTTCGACTGAACAAATGCTCCACGTGACTTCACCCTCCCCTCTTGCTGTTCGTATTCTATCCCCTGCTAATGAAATCCACACAGCAAGGTGTGGATATAAATTTGGTGGAGTCGCCGCTCGGGGCGAGAGAGAGCGTCGTAAGATGTGAAGATTATTGCGCGTTTGTGGAACTTGTGTACAGATTTGTGTGTAATTTTGGAGTGAATGTACCTAATTAAGGTAGTTATTGTAGTTTATGCTATTTACTCAGCAATAATTTGCTGTTTCGTGTTGTACAACAGTCGAGGTATTATTTACCATTGAAAATCAAGAAGTGGATATGGAGTGCTATATGCAATAAGATATTTGTCACAATTACAGTACAGGGCAGTTTTTTAAATCACTCGGATACAATTGTAGTTTTTTTATTGTCAATTGAATTCAACAAGATTTATATGAACCTTACAACTCTTAATTATTTATGAAAAAGCTAGCAAGATTATCTATTGATAACTAGTAAATGTATTTTTCTGAAATCGTCAAGAAAATGCCTACTTTCCTGACGCATTTTAGTATGGAAAGTAAGTGTTTACCTGACTCAAATAAATAAACTAAATAACTAAAAAATTTAATAAGATTTTTATTTATTTTTATCAATAATATTAATACTAAATATACAATTGCTAAAATTACTAAAATTTATGTATGACACTGGCGAATTTGAAGCTAAATTAATTGGAGATTCAGTAAATAAAATAAGCAAGTAGCACATTTGCTAACAAATTATTTTGCTTTTTCCAATCCATGAAAATTTCATACTCTTTATCATATCGGTCTTTGGACTTGCTCGGTAATAAATTTTCAACAGCCGCAGTTGCTTGATTTAAGATTTCAGGAGGAGTACTTGAAAATACCGCCTCATACTCATTTTCATCTATATTTTCCAACATTATAAAGAAATCTTCTCTGTCAACAATATTACTTTCGACACAAATATATTCAATAGATTTTTCACATAAGATATTGTTTTCAACAACTTTTGTTATCACCTTGGATATGTAATATGATTCTTACCAAAAAATTAAACATTTTGAAATATTTATTATTAATTATATTGATAAAATATAAATATGAACGATTTCAGAAAAAATAGTATACATAATACGTCACGAAAGTGTTTTACTTGACTCAGCGAATTAAAATACTCGGCCTGACGGCCTCGTACTTCAAACAACCGCTTCGTCAAGTAAAGCATCACTTTCCTGACTTATTATGTATTATACTATTATTAACAGCTGCAATTGCGGAAATATTTGGAAAGAAAGATGTTGTTAGATAAATATTTCGTTGCACTTTTGAATTCACCAATTGAAACGAGAACGTTACCAAGATATTACAACTATCTATAGATGAGTACTAACGTAACTTACTAAGATCTGCAATTGCAGAAATATTCGGAATAAAGTTTTAAGATATATTTAGTATCTCATTACTCCTTTGATTCAATTAGCTTTCACTTATAAAATGAGAGATATTATCAAGATTTAACTAAATAAATATATTATCAAGCCTTTTAACGATTACTGAGTGTGGTACTCTTCCGAAGCAGATCTTGGTAAGTGATATATTTCTTTGTGTGAAGTGCGTTAACCAGCAGTCAAATCACGGCCCCCAAAGATGTTAGTAGAGAGAAAGCCACAAGGGTAAATATAATGTGGTTAAAATTGTTTGTCGGCTGTAGGGATCGAACCAGGGTTCTCAAGATCCACCACTGAGCCACCTACCCCATAACAACTATCTATTAATAATTAATAACTGAATTTACTACAATCTGCAATTGCAGAAATATTCGAAATTAAATGTATCATTATATATGAAGTATTTTGTTCGTTTCACTAACAATGGATGGTGATATGATATACGAGTATATTGGACAGTACGGTGGTATAGATAACGTAAGATATTGGGTTCGAATCCTATGCATGCTAAAAATTAAATAAATCACTATGCTACTACTAAATAAATAAATAAATAATTTTATTAATTATAAGAACAATAATATTTTCAGTCCCAATTAGACAAATGATTCATCATAACAGAAACATACAAGATAAAAAAGGGGTTCAAATCTTACTGACTAATATAAATTAGGATATAATTATTTATTTATTTATGTTACGCTGTACAACAGGAACTTAATCCCAATTACAGTACAGGGTCCGCACTCACCGAGCCGCAGTGTAGTAGTTTATATAATTTTTAGCTTGAGTGCGATTCAAACTCGGGATCTCCGGATTCGAATTCCGTATCGCTATCCACACCACCGTTCTGCCGGACAATTAGTTGCAATATTTAACGCATTATTTATTGTAACAAATATCTGCAATTGTAAAGTTAGATAGCAGAGCGTCTCCACCAATAACTGTTAAATATACTGTACGATATTATTAATAATAATAATAATAATTAGTTTATTTAGCTACAAAAAGCTATATAAATACATACATAAATAAATAATAAATAAATATATCATCACGCCTTTTACCCATCATAGGGTGTGGCACTCTGCCTAAGCAGATCTCGGTAAGTGATATATTTTTTCGCGTGAAGTGCGGTTACCAGCAGTCAAATCACGGCCTCCAAAGATATTAGTGGAGGAGGAGCCACAGGGGTAGGTTCTTTAAATTGGTGAAAATTGTTTGTCGGCTGTGGGGATCGAACCAGGGTTCTCAAGATCCACAGGCTGACTCGATACCACTGAGCCACCCACCCCATAAAATACAAACATATATAACCAATTAACAAATATAATAAGTTCAAATAAGAGTTAAGTTTAGTTTTAAATTTAGTTACATTCATATTTTTCATTTCTTCCGACAACAAAAACAAATTGTACTCTCTAAAGCCGTTGTAAAATAAGGTATTTTGCGATTCAGTTAACTTTTTTCTTTTTATAAGGAAGTCACCCTAACTTCCAGCGTTGCTAATAAACTAAAGCACGCATGATGAACTTGTGATGAACTGTACTACTCTCTACCTCGTAGCAATGCAGAATTTTCACGATTTTCACGTGTTTCAAGTCTTTATTTTACAAGTTGTTCTCGACAAGCTGTTCAGCTTATACACAAGCATTCTTAACATAGTCTCTTGCGCCTCGACTTGTAGTTGCCTCCAGCTATAGTACGAAAAACGTACTGGGGGTGACAGATTTGTCAATATTTATCAAAAACAAGGAAAGGTAAAAATGTAAACTTCGATTTTAACTGTCATTTAAAAATCAGATCTGTACTAACGGTTTGTAAATACTGTGACTTTATGATACTAAGATCTGCATTTGCAGAACTGCTACACTTTTTACAATTAAACATCAATATTAAAAAGTTTAAATTCTTTTCAAGCTACAAATATATTAATTATTACATTGCAGCTTGATGAATCCGGTTTCTGTACTGTAATTAGGATTAAGTTCCTGTTGTACAGAGTAGTATATTATGTAACAAGTTTTATATTCGTCTCTTTAGTTACGAGTGTATAAAAGAAACAAATATTTAAAAAGTTTATAAAACGAGTCACATACGATTGCAAATTAAAACAATAAAGTATGTAAAATTTTATAAATTATTAAAAAAGTCAAGTTAACTTAGAATTACGGAAGTAGATAGCTAACTCATCCCGTATTATTACATCATGATTAAATCGTTTAATATGTGATTAAGATGTTATTTAGTGCCATGCAAACCAGTACATTAAACAATATTTTAATACAGAAGAAAAATTAAATTAATATACTATCATACCTTTTATCCCTTATTGGATGTGGAACTACCGTAACAGATCTTGGTAAGTGATATATTTATGCGAGTGACAGCCAATTTATTACTGTCATCAAAGAAGTAGTAGTAGAAAGAAAGCTACATGGGTAATTTTAATGATGCCTGAAAAACCTACCTTACAGCAACATACGTTATTATGAAAATAAATTAATATATAAATGAATAAAAAACAACAAAGACAAAATTAATTGTTTTTGAATGCTCACTTGGTGAAACTAGGTTTTATAATAAAATATCAAACCAAACACTTGTCTAAGTCTTAACTGGCACAGTTCTTCATCATACCGCTCCTTCATGTGAACTTTGTTCTAGGTGAAGGAATGAGTTATACCATACTGATGAGCTCTAATAAGAGCGAAACGCGTCTATGGTTACTAACTGTGCTGGCCAGCCTCTGACGATGCCCTCATGAGGTGACTTGGAGGCTGAATTTGGTGAGACTTAGACAAGTGTTTAATTTTATATTTTATTATATCAATTAATAATTTAATTAATTGATAAAGATGTGAGTAAACAAACAATAATATTAATAAATGTTTAACATCATTACAAGTATCGCTAATTGAAACCATGTTATTTCATATAACAAGTAATTTTACTTTGCTTTTATTTATTAAAACCTTACCTTTTAGCAGTACAACAGGCAATAGGAATGATACATTTTTAATTGCTATTAAGAGAGATAAAAATGACAATTAAAATGTAAATTAGTTTGAAGGTTATACTTCAAAGCCCTCAATAAACACTATAAAACAAAAACAATTTATGTAGAATAACAATAATACAATTATTATTCCACTTAGCCCTGGCGTTGTTTTCTCTCCAGGAAATAAACATCAATTCCATCGTTGCTAAGATACCAAACATCTGCTCCATTTTCGTCCACGGAAACCTAATTATTACCGAAAATTTCATACTGCTACACGACTTCAGTCCTACAATAATACGGCTATAACACTTCAAACAAGAAGTTTACTTATAAGAGATGTTATTGCAATAATATTGCCAAGAATTGTTTCTTACAAGCAGAGGCGCCGAGAGGAAAAGCGTGCCCCGGGGAAAAAAAATTCGGGCCCCCTTTAACTTTGAATATTTATTAATTAAATATAAGATACAAAAAAAATATATTTATAAATATATGTATGGTATGTAAGGACAGAATCTACAAAAAGAGTTAAATGTATTAATAGTGTTAGAAACAGATGTTTTATAAAACTTTATATTCATTTACAAAGAATTATTAAGTACCTTCATATATGTATGTTATAAATACTCCTTCGTAGTACTGAAGTCTTCAAATTTAAAATTTATTGTGCGCACTAAAATCGAGGCTAAAATATGGTAACAGTTCGGTAAGAGTTAATTGGTGCAGCGATGTGTATTGTATACTCACTGTATGACTATCTAATATCTAGTTGCATATTCGATAAATGCAGGGGATATCAAAACAGCACTACGCACAAATGTATAGAGCCTTTGCCTATGTGTGTTGTATACAATGTAGTAATATAAGAAACAAAAATGCAACAAAGTAATAATGTACTTTTGAATAGTGTATAAATTTATTTAAAATTTACAACTGGGGCTCTTGATCAAGCATTTCGTCATTTTTATACAATGTAATAAATTGTTGGAAACGTGTATCAGACATTTCGTTATACATGTTTTAGTAAAGAATATAAAAAATTGGTGAAATAGTAGAAAATTAAAAGCAATTTATAAAATAGCATCACATCCGGGCCCTTTGAATTCCACGGGCCATGGGTATTTTACCCCCCCTACCTTCCCCACTCGTCGGGCCAGCTTACAAAGAACGGTTATAAAATAAATACTACGTTCGAAGAATTTCTCCAAACATTCGAGGGTTCAAGTCTTATTAGTTAGTTGTAGGTTGCAAGACTAGGTGGTTAAAGTAATGGCCAGTGAATTTGTATAAAACTGAACATTGTTATTGTTTCTTTAGTTGTTTATAAAATGTTTTGAAACGATTTAAAACGTTATAGATGTAAATAATAAATGTTCCTACTTCAATGATATTACGGGTATTGTAGCCTATACCGACACAGGAGGGGCAGATAGGTTTAATGAGAAGTTTCAACTTTAGTTCAACAGTTTCAGTTAGTTCGAATTCAATTCAAATGCAGATAAAATAAATTACATACATAACATCACGCTATATCCCATTAAATGGGGTAGCACGAACCAGTCAACATTCTCATCCTGACACACGATACTCGTTAATACTTCCTCCATACGAACTCTTTCTTTCCTCACAACCAAAATCCATCAACACACAACAAACATTCATCCATTCGCTCTTGTACACTGCGCTTGTTTCTGAAGATGGTCTCCACACAATTGCAGTTAAACACTCGAAACATCTAACCAATGAATCTAAAATCAAGAATCATACGCTTGTCTTCATTCATCATATTTATCCCGCAATTAATTCCTATCCTGACACACCACTTTTGCTTCAACCACATTCATAATTGTTTTCATACAAGCTCGTTTATTCTTCACGCTCAGAATCTTTCGCTCACGCAACAACCCTTCAATCATATTCATCCACTTGTTCCTAGGCCGTCCACGCAAACTTTCACCCTCAATTTCACCAACATACACCTGTTTCAACAATCTGTCATTCGACATACGTTCTACAAATACGTTCTATAAATAAATTTATATCCTTAAATAGGTTAAAATTCATATTATATCATAATATAAGATATAATATATGGGGTAGGTGGCTCAGTGGTATCTTGAGAACCCTGGTTTGATCCCCACAGCCGACAAACAATTTTCACCAAATTAAATCTACCCCTGTGTCTCCCGTTCCACTAATATATTTGAAGGTCGTAATTTGACGGCCGGTAACCGCTGGTAATATATCACTTACCGAGATCTGCTACGGCAGAGGGTCACACCCAGTAATTAGTAAAAGATGATATATTTATTTTAATTTAAAAATATTTTACTTATTTTATAAAGCTTATTTACTTATAAATAAAATACCCAACTATAAATAAATATATTACTACAGTACTACCACCCTTATACACCTATTTTTGGGTTAAATAAACGTCTGCAATTACTGATCTTAGTAGATGATACATTTTTATTGTAATGTGTATCAAACCACAACAGATAAAATACAAATAAATATATTATCAATTTTGTACCCATTACTAAATGTAGCAGATCTCAGTATGTGATATATTTATGCACGTGAAATGTAGTTACCAGCCGACAAATCACGAAGGAGAGATTTAATGTAGCAAAAATCAGTTAGTTTAACAAATTAAATTAAAACCCAGACTTCTTAAGCTACAATCCATCGTCTGCCACGCTTGATATCAACCCCTAATAGATATCATCCTTTTCTCTTCAACGGCCGGTAACCGCTGGTAATGTATCACTTCCCGAGATCTGGTACGGCAGAGTGCCACACCCAGTAATGAGTAAAAGGCGTGATGATATATTTATTTATATAAGATATATTATTATAATAGTTACGATGATTTTGGTACATGGAACATATTTAAACTTAAAAATCTTATGTGGACACCACATGACTTCCTTGTACGCATATTAAACTATAGATATTTTTTTAATTGCACATATTATTTGACATTAAATCTTTTATTTTTTGTTCTAATCCATAGCAAACTTAATATTTTTTTAAATCAAAAAATATATAAATAAAATAAATAAATAAATATATCATCACGCCTTTTACTCATCACTGGGTGTGGCACTCTGCCTAAGCAGATCTCGGTAAGTGATATATTTTTTCGCGTGAAGTGCGGTTACCAGCCGTCAAATCACGGCCTCCAAAGATATTAGTGGTAGAGGAGCCACAGGGGTAGATTTTTTTTTTAAATTGGTGAAAATTGTTTGTCGGCTGTGGGGATCGAACCAGATATCTCGTTTATGCAAAAAGCTAATTTAATAATTCTTAATGTGCTCGACGCAGAATTTAATTCTCTAAAACTTTTATTTGCAGCATTTATTTCTAAAATGAAAATAATACCATTTTTTTCAAGAAAAACTGCTAGCAGCTTCATGTAATGTGCCACGTTTGGTTAGTCTATTTTAACCAAAATCTATTATGTTATTTCCATTAATATAGTAGTCTTATATACCAAATTTGGAAAGTTTTAAATTATATTTGAATATAGATTTTCATGAAAATCTATTATAGGCTTGAAGTCAAGTACCTACTTCCGGTAATTGTATAATGACCAAAAAGGGAGGTGCACAACTAGATGTTATAACAGTCCTAAATATAAAGTTTCAATTTTCTACGGCTTACCGTTTTTGAGTTATGCGAGATATGTACGTACGTACGTACAGACGGCACGACGAAATTAGTCAAAATGGATTCAGGTAGGGCCAAAATATCTATTTTCGTTGAAATCTGAGAACCGAAAATTTTCGCGATTACAATACTTCCTTTACTTCGTACAAGGAAGTAAAAATGAAAAAGTAAACTACAAATATATTTGTACCTAATAGGAAATTATAAACAGAGATGAGCTTAAAGTTTAATTAGTTTCGTTGCTAACATATTCTCTTTGTTCCAGTTACAAATTCATGATTAGATGATAGGTAAAATTTATAGACGTCCACGTTCTTTTATTTTGTGACGTTTGAAAAACGATGTATAATCGTTGCTTACTCGTATTTCAAAAAGATTTACTTGCAATGCAAGAAAGAAAATCTATAAAGCAATTATTCTCCTAGATTTGTTCCCCGTTTCAGCTTTGAATCCTGAGTGTGTCTGTAATTTTGTGCGACTGACTTTTCTTATTAAGATTCTCAATTTAGATATTTGCATGAAAATTAACTAGATGTAATTTTTAACCGCTGAATACAAATCGGGGAATACGGAATTGAGGATGGAATTGGTTTTGAAATCGCGAGGTGAACAACCGAAATATAGTCACAAAGAATGCTTTCTGTTTAATCTAAATTAATTGTAAGCTTCTGTAGATATTCTGTAACAATTAAGTCATACATATTAAGTAAATTCAATAACTGGGTCATGGTGTCACATACAGGGTGTTTTAAGACTAGTGTAACAAACTTTAACAGCTTATTCCTGAGGTTATTTTGAGAAAAAAATGTCATATAAACATAAGTCCTATTCCTTCTAGTTACCAAAATACAAGAGGTTGAAGTTCTATAATAACAAGACATTTTCAAATTTTTGTAATCAAGATACTTTCGGAAAACAAGAATTTTATTGAAAAGTCATACCTTATTTGTTTTAATTAAAAATTGTTGTACTTTTGATTGTATTATTGTTTCATAATGGATGGTTGTAGTACTGCTGAATATGCAGATATGATTTTTATTTATGGATTATATAATGGTAATGCCCGTTATGCGTTCAGAGAATACCAAGACAGATATCCAAATAGAAGCAAACTTTCCCATCCCCTATTTGCGCGCATTTTTGTTTTCCGAAAGTATCTTGATTACAAAAATTTGAAAATGTCATGTTATTTATAGAACTTCAACCTCTTGTATTTTGGTAACTAGAAGGAATAGGACCTATGTTCATATGACATTTTTGGCTCAAAATGACCTCAGGAATAAGCTGTTAAAGTTTGTTACACTAGTCCTGAAACACCCTGTATAATATGTATAAATTTGCTTATAAGTCAATTCGAACACGAAGAATTCAATGCCGCTGAGCGCATCTTCATATCTTGTTTAGTTTTTAAGATACAGCTTCCGACAAAGTTAAATTCTTCATTTTCTTCAGATTTTGTAGTTTTCCGAGGGTATATCGCAAAAACTCATCGAAATATAAAAATGCGCTTAACGCCATTGAATTTCTCGTGCTTCAATTAACTTATAAACATATTTTCAACCAATTTAAATTTTTTCAAATTTCCGCAAAAATTTCCTCAAAAAACGGTTTTTTAACATTTTCTCAAAAACTAGAAGACATTACATTTGAGTATTTTACCACTGGATTCAGTGAGTCAAAATACATATGTATGTAAATTTTCATTGCAATATTCATACGATTAAGGATTTTAGTCCAAATTGGCCTAAAATTGAAAAAAAGCAAAGGGGTACCCCTTAGGAAATAATTAAAAAAAATAAATTTCTTAAAATTGGATACAAATTTGCTTATAAGTCAATTCGAATACGAGGAATTCAATGCCGTTGACCGCAACTTCATATCTTGTTTAGTTTTTAAGATATAGCCTCCAGAAAAGTTAAATTCTTCATTTTCTTCAGATTTTGTACTTTTCCGAGTGTATATCTCAAAAACTCATCGAAATATAAAAATGCGCTTAACGGCATTGAATTTCTCGTGCTTCAATTAACTTATAAACATATTTTCAACCAATTTAATTTTTTTCAAATTTCTGCAAACATTTTCTCCAAAAAATGTTTTTTAACATTTTCTCAAAAACTAAAAGACATATGCATTTCAGTATTTTACTACTGGATTCAGTGAGTCAAAATACATATGTATGTAAATTTTCATTGCAATATTCATACGATTAAGGATTTTAGTCCAAATTGGCCTAAAATCGAAAAAAACCAAAGGGGTACCCCTTAGGAAATTTTCAAAAAATTCAAATCACTTAGAATTAGCTAAAAATTTGCTTATAAGTCAATTCGGACACGAGGAATTCAGTGCCGTTGAGCGCAACTTCATATCTTGTTTTGTTTTTGAGATATAGACACCGAAAAAGATGAATTTTTCATTATATCATTTTGTATATTCTCAATGCTATATTTCAACAACTAATCAAGATATTTGGGTACGCAAAAACCCTTAAAATTAAATTATTAATAATTTGTTTAAATTAAATAATAAATATCAAATTTAATCACGCAAGATACAGAATCAACCTCCAGGACGAGATTCTAAATATCTTATAATATCTTATACAAGTTATTTTTCAATACATTGCATTCACAAACATCAACTAATTATGGAACATATTAACAGTACAACTAAAACTCCTCTATGTTAATATGAACAACCCCTTGATATTTGATATTTGCAGTAGCGTGGCAGGAATCACGCCATGTTACGATCAAAGCAAAACGTTGAACATTATCAGTAGCACGTGAACATGATTCTAACATAAATAATCCAATGAAATATCTCGTTTAGTGAGTTATAGAGCATTTTAGTTTACACTGCGGTTGGGTACAGTTTGAGATTTCCTGGTTTAATGATTTGGTGGATGCACTCGGAGTTCCCGGAGTCTGCGTCTCGTGTTTGTCTCCTCTCTTTGTGGGGTACTAACCACTTTGCTTCAGTAACTACATTGTTCGTAGACTAATAATATTATACAAAATATGGACAAGGTATGACAGTCAAGTTTGCTTTGACACAAACAACGGACAGGCGGACAATGTCACTTGGATAGGAAGTGCATCGTTTCTTTGTTGATGTACAAATACTTATATATATGGAACAGTGCATTACTGCTACATAATTATTGATAATATACAGTAGACCCTTTAAACAATAAAAAAACTATCGGGTTCAAAGAGAATTACAATAATTTCTTTCAACCTTTAACTCTAAAAATATACACACATAAAAGGTGATTAAAAAATAGCATAAAATCGTAGGTAGCTCAGTGGTATCGAGTCGGCCTGTGGATCTTGAGATCCCTGGTTCGATCCCCACAGCCGACGAACAATTATCACCAATTTAAATCTACCCCTGTGGCTTCCCCTCTACTAATATCTTTGGAAGCCGTGATTGGACGACTGGTAACCGCACTTCAAGCGAAAAAATATATCACTTACCGAAATCTGATTAGGCAGAGCGCCACATCCAGTAATGGGTAAAAGGCGTGATGATATATTTATTTATAAAATCGAGACATGAAAACAAAGATAGATTTATTGAGTATGTCTAAGTTTATCGCAATCAGTGATATTTTTCGTTATTAATTAAAATAGAAAATTTGTTAATTGTGTTAAATAATTAATTTCAAATTTATGATTTTGAATGTTATTGATCATTGTAACATTAAAACGGTATGGCTTTCACCAACCACCAAAATAATTTTATTTCAACTAATTATATTTATTTAATTAAAAAAAAGTATTTCTAAATGGAATAAATGGTGACATTTTTCGTTTTCAATTATGACACATAATTATCTAATTAACTTCAGAGATATGTTATTGTTTTATGTTACGATTTGATGCCATTTTTATTTAATCTTCTGAATGATACATAAATAAATATATTATCACGTATTTTACCCATTACTGGGTGTGGCACTCTACCTAAGCAGATCTCGGTAAGTGATATATTTCTTCGAGTGAAGTGCATTAAATATATTATTTATAAAGATCTGCAATTGCAGAATTATCACAAATAAATTTTTATGACCAGCAGAAATTATTAAAAATTAAAAGTATACATATAGTATACTGTTTACATAAATTTTTGTGGGGTGCGTTATTTATTGATAGGTAACGTGAAAAATATATCAGTTATTGAGATCTGCTATTTCAGAATGCTACTATATTTAGAAATGTAAATAAAATAAATATAAATATATCATCACGCCTTTTACCCATTACTAGGTGTGGCACTCCGTCTAACCAGATCTCGGTAAGTGATATATTTGTTCGCGTTAATTGCGGTTACCAGCCGTTAAATCACGACCCCCAAAGATGGTAGTGGTGATGGTAGATTTTGAATTAGTGAAAATTGTTTGTCGGCTGTGGGGATCGCACCAGGGTTCTCAAGATCCACAGGCCGACTCGATACCACTGAGCCATCTACCCTATTAATTATAACAGAAAATTTGTTAATTAATTTCAAATTTATGATTTTGAATCTTATTGATTATTTTAATATAATTACATTTATTTCATTACAAAAAAGTATTTCTAAATGGAATAATTGGTGACATTTTTCAATTTCAATTATGACACATAATTATCTAATTAATTTCAGAGATACGTTATTGTTTCATGTTACAATTTGATCACCTGATTAATACATATATCCAATCAAATGGGGTAGCATGAACCCCTGAATCCATTCATCAGATTTATCAAAGAATCAGTCTTTGTTCAACATTATCATTCTGACACACTATCCTCGCTTCAACTACTTTCAAATTCCCTCTATACTAGCTCATTTATTCATGAAGCAACAAATCTTCAATCACATTCATCCATTCACTCCTGTACACCTGTTTAATTCATCTTTCACTTACATCCACTCTTTTAGCAACGAATCTAAAAAGCGAGGAAGCAAGCATCGCCTGTGTATCCCACACAATTACAGTTAGACACTTCATAATAAGAACTGAAAATGAATTATATGTTGGGCTATAATTATCTACAGCATATAATCTAAAAGATCTGTGATTGCAGTTCTTTTAGAATGCTTCAAAATGAGTTAAGAGTCATGATAGATTTTCTAGTTAAAATTTTAATGTTTATATTTGTGTTGAATTTTCTTCGATTACATCTTTACTTTCTGGTGAAGGGTCAGGAATTACAGAGCTTCAAGAATGGTTTCAAATGAACATACAATTATTTAAATTGTTTATATACGACAAACTAATAATATTATCATTATATATGCGTTTTTTGCTATATAATGCTATATATTAATCTCGCCGGGAATAATGAGTCGGGAATAATGACCATTATTCCCGCACATGAACCAATCAAAATGCTTAAAACATGGATTATTGTTTTATTGTGCCATCGGAACAGTATTGCCATAGCGATTTAAATTAAACATGCTCGTTGCTAAGTTCACTGTTGTTTACGAATCGGAAACAAACAAAACGAAATCATCGTTGAGAAGTTGTCAAGAACGGTCTTGCAAATTGTGTTAAATTATTGTGTTTAACTGTAATTGAAAAAATGGACAGTATTACAGAAGACAGTATATCTTCTACACCACCAGAAATAACGAAAATCGCTGATATATGGTTTATTACCACAAAAGTCTAAAAATCACTATGACAAAGCATACCAAAGTTTTATGGACTGGCGTATTAAAATGAAGACAAATTCGTGTTCAGAAAATGTATTGTTGGCATATTTTACTGAATACAAATCATCTTCATTATGGTCTTTTTACTCCATTTTCTCATTTCAATTAGATGTAAATTTATTAAGTAAATAAATGTAAAATTAATATATAATAAATAATATAAAAATTGACTAATTTTTATTAAATTAGTCGTATATGTTAGTCGTATATAAAGTATAGTATACAACTCGCTATAATGGCTATTATTACCTCGGATGATTACGACCCTTGCTCGCTCCGCTCGTTCGGGTTGCAAACTTCATCCTCGGGAATAAGAGCATCCATTATAGCGTCGTTGTATAATAAATATACTATTATAGTAGCTAGAGTTATATACTTCAACTGTCCTGCTAAACAGCATAACAAATAAACAAACTAAATTGTTAGGGTAGATGGCTCAGTGGTATCGAGTCGGCCTGTGGATCTTGAGAACCCTGATTCGATCCCCACAGCCGATAAACAATTTTCACCAAATTAAAATCTACCCCTGTGGCTCCTCCTCCACTAACATCTTTGAGGGCCGTGATTGGACGGCTGTAAACCGCACTTCACGCGGAGAAATATATCTCTTACCGCGTCTGCTTCGGCAGTGTGCCACACCTAGTAATGGGTAAAAGGCGTGATGATATATTTATTTATTTTAATTTTATATTGTTCAATATTTCGATGACATTTTGTTAATGAATTAAATATAAGCATATACAAAGTATTTCGTTTTGTTGCAAACGATTAAAATTACTCTTATTTTTGGGTATGCTAATTATATTCATGTATATATTTGTGTGAGTAAGAGAGAAAGATAGCGTGTGGGAGTAAACTAATTAGCAGAGTGCATCCTCTACTATAACAGCCGACAGTCAATATTTGAAGGCAGACAAGTAAACAGCACTGATTATATTGGAAATATATTTTCAGCAGGATTAGAACATAAAAAATATAATATTTTCACCCTCGATAACATTATCATTACTAATATATACAAATAAAATAAATAAATAAATATATCATCACGCCTTTTACCCATTACTGTGAGTGGCACTCTGCTGTAGCAAATTTCGGTAAGTGATATATTTCTTCGCGTGAAGTGCAGTTACCAGCCGTCAAATCACGGCCCTTAAAGATGTTAGTAGAGAGGGAGCCACAAGAGTAGACTTAAATTGGTGAAAATTGTTTGTCGGCTGTGGGGATTGAACCAGGGTTCTCAAGTTCCACAGGCCGACTCGATACCACTGAGCCACCTACCCCATTTATTATATTATTAATATTATCTAACAATTATCATATTACGAATTATGTTTTGCCTGAGAATTTAACAAACAAAAATTTCTTCAATTGACGCTTATGAAAATTACATTTATTTTATTTGTAATCAAGGAGATTTAATTACTGTTAAAGTATTATCACTTAGTGGAAAACTATCAAAATAACTTTCAAACAAATTCGTGATTCTATTGATGCCTACAATAAAAAAATGGTGAATTCTTATATAAATGTTAAACATGATTTTAAAATTATATACAGGGTGTTTCAGGACTAGTGTAACAAACTTTAACAGCTTATTCCTGAGGTCATTTTGAGCCAAAAATGTCATATGAACATAGGTCCTATTCCTTCTAGTTACCAAAATACAAGAGGTTGAAGTTCTATAAATAACACGACATTTTCAAATTTTTGTAATCAAGATATTTTCGGAAAACAAGTGTTTTATTGAAAAGTCATACCTTATTTGTCTTAATTAATTTTATTTATTAATATTAACGAATACGATTTAGAGAACAAAACATAAAATTACACAATTAAATAGACACAGAACAACATAACCAAACATGGAATAGGTTAACACGATATGAAATAAGATAACAAATTTTTTAAAAATTACAGCAAGTGTTCAAAATGAGCGCCTTGAACTCGTATGCATGTTAATATTAATAAATAAAATTAATGAAGACAAATAAGGTATGACTTTTCAATAAAACTCGTGTTTTCCGAAAGTATATTGATTACACAAATTTGAAAATTTCGTGTTATTTATAGAACTTCAACCTCTTGTATTTTGGTAACTAGAAGGAATAGGACCTATGTTCATATGACATTTTTGGCTCAAAATGACCTCAGGAATAAGCTGTTAAAGTTTGTTACACTAGTCCTGAAACACCCTGTATAACATTATATTATAAATCAATAGAGTATTCTAAAATCTAGAAATAATGGAAAAAATAATTGAATTATTCAATAAATAAAACTCCAGGAGCAAGTCACAAGGTTATTCCAATTCATATGGGAATCGAAGATAATTCATTTTTTATACAATATTCAGCAATATTGTTTCATCTTTGTATTTATTTTTGTTTTAATCAAGATTCCTTATTGTTTTGATTTACTAATACAGCATGACTAGAAGGCATGTCCCCGCGGAAATAATTTTTACTTGTTATGGGGTAGGTGGCTCAGTGGTATCGAGTCGGCTTGTGGATCTTGAGAACTCAGCCTTCAAACAATTTTCACCAATTTATATATAACTTTGTGACTCCCCTTCCACTAACATCTTTGGGGCCGTGATTTGACGGCTGGTAACCGCACTTCACGCGAAGAAATATATCACTTATCAAGATCTGCGTCAGCAGAGTGCCACACTCAGTAATGAGTAAAAGGCGTAATGATATATCACTACTTATAAAGTCATTATTGTTGTCATTTTAGATTAGTAAAGTGGCTTATACGTCACACGTGAGTTATAAGTCATAAGTCACGCATAAATTATGACTTGTAACTCACTGTTGAGTTTAAATATAACAAAGTTGAAAAAAGGTTGCAGCTGTAGTATTCGAAATGGAAGATGAGAATTTTATTCCCGAAATAATCATTAAGGAAGCGGAAGAAGCGGTTGTTGATATTTTACTAAAAAATTCTAGAAGTTCCTATGAAAAACACTTTCATTCATACCTTTGACGTTTCTAGTTGTCATCCAGTCTTCAAACATATGAAATTCTTTTTCATAAGAACTTCTAGACTTTTTTGGTAAAATATCAACAACCACTTTTTCCGCATCCTTAATGATTATTTCGGGAATAAAATTCTCGTCTTCCATTTTGAATACTACAGCTGCAACCTTTTTTCAACTTTGTTTATTTAAAAAAATTGAGTAACCTAGACTACAAAACAAGAAAGTATGGCTAACTAGAATATTATTTGAAATGTAGACAATTGTGTCAAAATTTATATTTTAATGTCTTAATTGTAGTTGTTGGATAAAATGTCGTATGCCACTCGTGTGTTATTACAAATAAGTCACTTCAGAAAATTATTCCCCTCGGCCTGACGGCCTCGTGGACTAATATTTTTCTCACGTGATTTATTTGTAATATAACACACTTGTACCATAAATAACTATTATTCTGCACAACAGATATTTAATATCAATTACAATAGCTTATATTTATATTTTTTATATAAGTTACCGTAAAACTACGCGTGTTTAAATGGAAGGATTCGATTGAAAGTTTGTTTTTTGATAAATAAATGAGCTAGTATGGAAGGAACATGAATGTGGTTGAAGCAAGGATGGTATGTCTGGATGAGAATGGTGTACGAAGACTAATTCTTTGATAAATCTGATGAATGGATGTTTAACTGCACTTGTATAGAATTTTATTTATAAGTATTTATTTAGAGGAGGAAGTGAGAGTTATTTGAGATATTTTGTGCATATGGAACGTACATCGAATGAATGATTAATGAAGAAAATGTATAGTAGCAAATGAATGGATGTGATTGAAGGTTTGTTACATGATGAATAAATATAATAAATTTAAATTTTGTATTATTAACCATGATGAATAAAGGTTTATTATTACCTATTTCTTGAGAACCCTGGTTCGATCCCCACAGCCGACAAACAATTTTCACCAATTTAAATCTACCCTTATGGCTCCCTCTCCACTAACATATTTGGGGCCGTGATTTGACGGTTGGTAACCGCATTATACGAGAACAAATATATCACTTACCGAGATCTGCTTAGGCAGAATGCCACATCCAGTAATGGGTAAAAGGCGTGATGATATATTTATTTTATTTATTTTAAGCTCAAATCAGTTTTCGTCAATCATATTCATCCATTTATTCGTAGATCGCTCAAGCAATCTTTCACCCTCAATTTTACTAACTTTTCCCAGTCAAACCCTTGAAATATTATTTACTAAGTCATTCAATAAATGGTGCAATTAAACTCAGTGAAACATAATTTGTTTCATAGAAGTTCATCTCTTTTTACTTCCTTGTACGAAGTAAAGGAAGTATTGTAATCGCGAAAATTTTCGGTTCTCAGATTTCAACGGAAATAGGTGTTTTGGCCCTCCCTGAATCCATTTTGACTAATTTCGTCATGCCGTCTGTACGTACGTATCTCGCATAACTCAAAAACGATACGCCGTAGAAAATTGAAACTTTATATTTAGGACTGTTATAACATCTAGTTGTGCACCTCCCTTTTTGATCATTATACAACTACCGGAAGTGGTACTTTACTTGAAGCCTATAATAGATTTTCATGAAAAACTATATTCAAATATAATTTAAAACTTTCCAAATTTGGTATATAAGACTACTATATGAATGAAAATAACATAATAGATTTTGGTTAAAATAGACTAACCGGAAGTGGCACATTACATGAAGCTGCTAACAGTTTTCCTTGAAAAAAATGGTATTATTTTAATTTTAGAAATGAATGCTGCAAATAAAAGTTTTAGAGAATTAAATTCTGCGTCTAGCACATTAAGAATTTTTAAATTAGCTTTTTGCATAAACGAGATATCTAAATTTAAATATTATATATTTTTGGATTTAAAAAAAAATTAAGTTTGCTATGGATTAGAACAAAAAATAAAAGATTTAATGTCAAATATGTGTAATTAAAAAAATATCTATAGTTTAATACGTGTACAAGGAAGTCATGTGGTGTCCACATCAGATATTTTACATATATTTTTGAGTCGCCCACGCAATTTCTCATCCCCAATTTTGCAATATTTCATTCATCACACATTCCACATTGTCCCGCTAATATAGAACGTACGTTCCTCTGCAACCACAGAACTTTCAGTAAACTTTTAACATGATTTCCGCTTTAAGCTCTCATGTTGTTCATCCGTCAGGCTAGTAATCGATTTCAGCGCTGAAATCTATTTATTTCGCTCCCCCTCCACTAATATCTTTGGGGGCCGTGATTTCACAGCTGGTAACTGCACTTCACGCGAAAAATATATCACTTACCGAGATCTGCTTAGACAGAGTGCCACACTCAGTAATGGGTAAAAGGCGTGATGATATATTTATTTTATTTATACTTGTAAGCTAGCAATAGTGAAAAACAAATTCATGGCTCAAAAACAATTTAGAAGTAATTAATTTTCTAACAATGCCCTTTTCATAATGATATTGTAGGCCTATGACATTAACAAAATAAAATAATGTAAATTAAAAAGAAAATAATGTAAATCTTGTAAGCGTGTCTTTGTTCTTGTGGACAAGGCATTAAAAATTTAAAAACAAAGCAGCAAGAAAATAAATCAAGTTCATTTAATAAAACTAGATTTTTATTCAAATTTCTATAATGGATTCTTTTGTGTTGAGCGTGGTTAGCCAGCGAGTAACCAAGGCGAGGATGACTGCATACATTTAATTACTTGAACACGTGTATCACCTTTCATTCCCTAAATAAACTTAGGGGTTGTTAATGACTCAGACTGAAATCATGTGGAAAATTTATTCTAGGCCTTCTTTCACTCATTTACTTTTACATTCTGTTAATTAATTGGATAAATAGATGGTTATGTTCGTAAAAACATTTATTTATTAAAGTAAACACTAAGTTTTTACCATGTAAAATTTTCTGCACCACTCATATTTATTTAATTTGCTTTTCTGTACAACAGGAACTTAATCCCAATTACAGTAGTAGCTCAGTGGTATCAAGTCACCCTGTGGATCTAGAGAACTCTGGTTCGATCCCCACAGACGGCAAACAATTTTCACCAAATTTAAATCTACCCCTGTGGCTCCCCCATCACTAACGTCTTGGGGGCCGTGATTTGATGGTTGGTAACCGCACTTCACGCGAAGAAATATATCACTTACCGAGATCTGCTTCGGCAGAGTGCCACACCCAGTAATGGGTAAAAGGCGTGATGATATATTTATTTATTTTACAGTAGTTTAAAGTGGAATTCGAACAACTCTAATACAATCGTATTTTTTTGATGATTATTATTATTACTTAGTGGTTCTTCCACCATAATTTGAGTCTATATTTTAAATGCTAACATACGGTAGTTTATTTTGTCAGTTAGTAAGCAGGCGTATTTTTACTGCTACGATCTGAAATTGCAGAGCTGTGAAACTTCGTAACTGATTTTAATATTTAGTAAAATCATTTATATTTATTTGTTTGGTCTCTGCCTTATAATCCACTACAATTTAATTACTTCTATACTTTGACAGTAGTTAAACATATATTTATTATTAAGATCTGCAATTGCAGCGCTGCCAAACTGTAATAAATAATTATTTTAGAAATTTTTGTATCACTCTTAATTATTATTCTTTTATGGCTGTTTCACCAAATTTTGAAGGCATAATTTTATAGCTAATAAATTGTAATTCACCCCTAAGTGTCTTACATATTATGATCTGCAATTGCAGTGCTGTCAAACTGTAATAATTAATTGTTTTTGAAATTTTTGTATCACTTTTATTTATTATTCTTTTATGGCTGTTCCACCAAATTTTGAAGGCATAATTTTATAGCTAATAAAATGTAGTTCACCCTTATGTATCTTACATATTGTGATCTGCAATTGCATCACTGTTAAACTGTACATAGGACATACTACAATAATTTCTTACTACTCATCTTTGAGGGCCGTGATTTGACAGTTCTTTACGCACATTAATATATCACTTTCCGAGATCTGCTAAAATAGAATGCCACACCCAGTAATGCAAAAACAGCGTGATGATATATTTATTTATTTTTTCATCTATCTAAAAATAGAATGACATAAATAAATAAAAATAAATATAAATATATCATCACGCCTTTTACCCATTACTAGGTGTGGCACTCTGTCGTAACATATCGCGGCAAGTGATATATTTCTTCGCGTGAAGTGCGATTACCAGCCGTCAAATCACGGCTCCTAAAGATATAAGTGGAAGGGGAGCCACAGGGGTAGTTTTAAATTGGTGAAAATCAGGGTTCGTAAATATCATGATATTTATAATAAATATCAAAATATCTGATATATAGGATATATATCAGATAAATATCACTTTCCCAAAAATCCTTAATCGTAGGATTATTAAAACGAAAATTTACATACATATGTATTTTGACCCACTGAATCCAGTGGTGCAATCTTCAAATGCATATGACTTCTGGTTTTCGAGAAAATGTTAAAAAACCGCTTTTTGCGATTTTTTTGGCGGAAAATTGAAAAAAAATAAAAATCGCTGAAACTAGGTTTATAAGTTAACTGAAGCACGAGAAAATTAATGCCGTTGACCGCGTTTTCATATCACATTTAGTTTTCGAGATATAGCCTCGTAAAAGTAGAAAAACTGAAAAATTCGAAAAATTTCAATTTTCCGGAGGCTATATCTCAAAAACTAAACAAGATATGGAAATGCGCTCAACGGCGTTGAATTCCCCGAGTCCGAATTGACTTATAACCAAATTTTCATACAATTTTAAGCAATTTAATATTTTTAATTATTTCCTAAGGGGTACCCTTTTGGTTTTTTAAGATTTTAATTCAATTTTCCCAAAAATCCTTAATCGTAGGATTATTAAAACGAAAATTTACATAGATATGTATTTTCACCCACTGAATCCAGTGGTGCAATCTTCAAATGCATATGACTTCTGGTTTTCGAGAAAATGTTAAAAAACCGCTTTTTGCGATTTTTTTGGCGGAAAATAGAAAAAAATAAAAATCGCTGAAACTATGTTTATAAGTTAACTGAAGCACGAGAAAATTAATGCCGTTGACCGAGTTTTCATATCACATTTAGTTTTTGAGATATAGCCTCGGAAAAGTAGAAGAACTGAAAAATTCGAAAAATTTCACTTCTCCGGTGGCTATATCTCAAAAACTATTTGATATTTTTATATAATGGATATATATCATTGCAAAAATATGACGATATATATCAAAATAAATATCATGATATATATCGATCGATATATATCTTCGAATCCTGGTGAAAATTGATCAATAATAAATAATACCACTGAGCCATCTAACCCATTATAGATACATTATATTTATTTGTATATTTAAAATAACTTATTTACAAACTACAATCTAATACAATGACAATGATCTCTGAAACCATTTAATCTCAGCAGGATTTTTTACTTAACTGTTAATCTGAAACAATCTCTTATCTCTTCATAGACATGAAATCTCTTCGTAATAGTGTGATTTCTCTACGCTTTGCATAATTAGGTTTATTCCGTTAATTTCTATGCGAGACAAATACCAAAGTGGGCGCCTTAGGGTCCAGGCTCTAGAGGCTTTTGGGGTGCTGGGGGTTCGCGGGCGGGGCGGGAGGGGGACACGCCGATAAACAGTTCAGATTACTCTTCAGACGAGAAGTCGACGCGTAATTGAATCGCAAGCTCGGGATGATTTCCTTAATGAATATAGCTGTTCTGCTTAATTAGATATTCGATATTTAGATATTTGATAAGGTTTTGTCATATTATTGTAAATATATTTATTTCACTTATTAATTAAAATGTAGAGATGTAGAAATTCATTCTAAGCTATTGTACTGAGTTAATATATGTCCGTCAGTGCGGTTGTGTGGGTAGCAATATGGAATTCGAACCCGGAGATCCCGAGTTCGAAACTCACTCAAGCTAAAAATTATATAAACTACTACACTGCGGCTCGGTGAGTGCGGACCCTGTACTGTAGTTGGGATTAAGTTCCTGTTGTACAGTGTAACATAAATAAAATAAAATAATTAAATTAATCCGAATGAGCCTGTGGAATTGAGAACGGTTTTCACGACGTTAAAACTACCCCTGTTGCTCTCCTGCCACTAACATCTTGAGGGGAGCAATTTGACGGCTGGTAACCGCACTTCACGCGAAGATTTGCTACGACAGAGTGCCACGCTCAGTAATGGGTAAAAGGTGTGATGATATATTTAATATTATAGTATTAAACAAATGATTTTCACCACGTTAAATCTACCCCTGTTGCTCTCCTTCCACTAACATCTTGAAGGGAGTGGTTTGACGACTAGTAACCGCATTTCACGCTAATAAATATATTACTTACAGAGATTTGCTACGACAGAGTGCCACACTCAATAATGGGTAAAAGGCGTGATGATATATTTAATATTCTAGTATCAAACAAATGAATTTCACCAAATTAAAACTACTCCTGTAGCTCCCCCTCCACTAACATCTTGAGGGCTGTGATTTGACCGCTGGTAACCGCACTTTACGCGAAGAAATATATCAATTACCAAAATTTGCTACGACAGAGTGCCACACTCAGTAATGGGTAAAAGGCGTGATGATATATTTATTTATAATTTATAAATCAATTAATATTCTAGTATCAATCTCTTGAAGAAGTAGTTTCAAACTTAAGAATGTAAAAGAACTAAAAACGTACAATTCGTAATGTACCAAGAGTATAATAAGAGATCGCCATTCATGTCCAAGCTTTGAGAGCTTTTTCTCTCAGATAAGATCCCGCGCGAAGTTTTTAACTCGAGCTTTTTATCAATTCCCTTTGGAGTTATTCAAAGTGGTGTATGCATTTCTTATCTTCGTTGAAAAGTGAAACTTTTTCACTCTTTGTACTTCCATCAACTATTTCTATCTGCTACACATGTTAGGAACTTTTATTTTTACACTAACTCTAACTATTATTCATCTTCACCATAGTTCTAGTTTCAATCTTAATTAAGAATTTCCTGATCTGACATCGTAAACAACAAAAACCCGCGAAAACAACTTAATATCTTTGCGAACAGCAGCTATCAGCCCCAACAATCCTGCTAACATCGTTAAGGGTACTTTTATACTTAGAGCAGGAACTGCAGCGGAGCCAAGGCCAACTAACCAGTAAAGCGACGGTAATGTACCAGGTTGAATCGTCCATCTAAAAGGATGTTCATTAAGCATTATTTGCAGGATCTGCTGTTTATTGTCCAGCAGGATATTATTGGAAGGGTTTACTAACAGCAGGAATAGAAAAAAACAAGTTTAGATTATAGAAATTGTCTTTAATAAAATAAAAATATTGAGTGTGATAATATGTTGTAGCAGATCTCGGTAAGTGATATATTTGTGCGGTTACCAGCTGTCTTTAGTTTATAGTTTTTTTTTTGTATCATTGTATCAATAGTGGCACTCTGCCTAAGCAGATATTGGTAAGTGATATATTTTTTCGCGTGAAGTGCGGTTACTAGCCGTCGGCTTTGGGGATCGAACCAGAGTGCCACACCCAGTGATGGGTAAAAGGCGTGATGATATTTATTTTATTTATATTAAAATAGTACAACACTGATATTGTTAATATAAAAATCTCTTTTTCTACGATTGCTATGAAAAGTTGACAATTACGCTCTCATTTGTTATCGTAAAGTTGACCTTTTTTGTGGAACAATCGAAACATATCTATAAAGATTATAAATGCGCGCTTAATTCAATAGTTACCAGGGATACAAACAAAACAGAAACTTGTCATATTGACAGTTAACAGATTGAGTTTATTTTCAGTACGTATACGTTTTCTAATAATTTGAAGATGCAATCGTAGAAAAATTAATATGTGTATCACGAGCGTAAAGTGTCTTTGTTCCTCTTACACTATTGCAGCTCTCGCCTTCGGCTTGCGTTGCAATTACCGTGCTTGAGTAACAAAGAATCACTTTACGCTCTTAATACACAAATATCTAATTATTTTATATGATAAATAAATCAAGTATTTCATTTAAATCGGCTCGAAAAATTTTGTGTATCACTCATCCAATGATACAAATAATAAAAAATAAATAAATAAATATGTCATCACGCCTTTTTCCCATTACTGGGTTTGGCACTCTGCATAAGCAGATCTCGGTAACTGATATATTTCTTCGCGTGAAATGCGGTTACCCGCCGTCAAATCACGGCCCTCAAAGATATTAGTGGAGGGGAAGTTACAGGGGTAGATTTAAATTGGTGAAAATTGTTTGTCGACTGTGGGGATCGAACCAGGATTCTCAAGATCCACCACTGAGGCACCTACCCCATACAAATAATTATTTTCTCATATAGCTGAAGACATAGATCATATATTTCTCAAGATCCCAATGATGGCCGTAATATTGTAGACACCCTGTATATAGACTATAAGATACCCATTCTCCTTTATTGTTAAACACAGAGAGTCAATTCAATCTCCACGTTCTTCTTCTTGTTGTTATCCCTCCCTTTCAATTCTGTCCTGATCGAAATAAATATTTAACACACTATTCAATACATCAAACGAATCAGTCTTTCTCCGGATCAGAAAATCCGGGCAATCCGGAATCAATTCACACTTGACTCCGGGAATCTAAGCTCTGTCTGAACGTTCATCAAAGCTTTCATCGCCTTATTAATTATTCCCTTGCGGCTCATCACAGATCGTAGGCGGTTGGGTGGTTCCAGCAGGAGTGGCTGGCTCCTACAGGATCATCTGTATGTTAAGCAGCAGGAAACCAACCGCCACGCCCGACACAAGTGCTGGATGTATTATGCAGGACGATGCATACTAAACACACCAGGAATTAGTTGGCTAGGAATTAGAATTAGTTTGTTTTAATTTTAAAACTTGAGAGCTGGGAGAGTCATATTTGTATGCGCGAGAGATTACATCAATGAGCTTGGAGTTAATGGGAAATGGTTGAAGAGGAATGGAATGGACGAGCTTGTACAAAAGAAATTATGTATTATTAAGTATATTTAAGTATTTTTCTCTAATCAACATAAAAACTTCTCTGAGAACATATTGGTTCTGTTTTTGCTTGTTTTAAGAGCAGTGTATTTGAGTGTTTTAGCTATCTCTAATATGCTAAAATCGTGTTCATAAAACACTCAAAAACAGAGCTTGTACTACCAGCCAATGTTTTTGCATATTGATATTAGATTGATTTTGCGGAGACAAAAATTAAAAATTATTTCGGCAGATGACAAAATTTCGAAACCATGTTAATAAATTGTAAATGATTTATAAGTTATTTTTGTATTAAGTACACGACATGAATGTTATTCTGTTGCGCATGAAAATGTTATTTTCAGTCGAGACCGCAAGTTGAGACAAAAGAGTCAGTCGCATCAAAAAAACACAAGAATTTCATCTACGAATTACAAACAACATTTTTTCTATATAAAATAAATAAATATATCATCACGCCTTTACCCATTACTGAGTGTGGCACTCTGCCTAAGCAGATCTCAGTAAGTGATACATTTTTTACCAGCCGTCAGATCACGGCCTCTAAAGATATTAGTGGTGGAGGAGCCACAGGGGTAGATTGTTTATCGGCTGTGGGATCAAACCAGGGTTCTCAAGATTCATAGGCCGACTCGAAACCACTTAGTCACCTATCCCATAAAAATAGGCAAATTATTGAATGTTTTTCTTAATAAAGATTCAATAATTTGTCTATTTTATCTAGGGCTAAATACGCCCCTGCAAGTTAGGAATAGGCTGCCAAAATTAACTTATTTCTGTCATTCTTTTAGTGTTCTTATTTATCTTGAATGTGTATGTCATGATTCGTAATTAATTTAAATATTAAAACAGATTTCTTCAGCAAACAAATTCAGTCTTTTTGTAAACCATTTTATCATGAATGTAAAATTATCTTTGTAAATATTTACTCAAGATTCGAGTCAGTATTTCGATATCATTCTTTAAAATAGGCGCAGGTTTAATTTAGAACGAGTAAACAGTGGAGTAACACGATACAAGTACGAGTGGATCTACTAGATTTTCGATCGTATTTGTTTGGACTTAGCCTTGATCTCGTTTCTTGTTTATTAAACTTTTAATGGTCTTTTAATGATAAATGAGGTTTTAATATTCAGCACTTTAAATTATAAACATGGCCTGTCATTAATTTTATAGAATAGAGGAATCCTTTTGGCTTTATGAATACATTTTGAATGCTAAAAAGTCTTATAACCCACTCGACGTTTGATATACCACTGTTTCCTGTTGTAAATATGTTTTCTGTTTGAATAGATGAACGTAAAGTGGAATAAAAGTTTTTTTTTTCGTTGTTTGTTTCGTTGGAACTGAAAATATTACAGCATAATAAAATATTATAGTAGAATATCATACATATTGAGGAGTTGTAATACACATAATTTTAAAACTCACACACATATATATATATATATATATATATATATATATATATATATATATATATATATATATACAGGGTGTTTTACAACTTAGGGCAAAAAATAAAAGGGTATATTCTGTACGACGTGCTGATCATGAAACAAAAAGATTTTTTTTTAAATCGCATAACTATTTTTCATGTTTCCCAGTCCAAATTTTTTCATTGCCACTGCCACTGGGTGGATGATTATGTTAAAGTTATTAATTAAATAAAATTCTATTACAAATAACTGCTAATAATTGAATTGGGTAATTATTCTTTCGTAGTTGATACCTATTTCATTATTTGTGTTTAATAGGAAAGCGAATCCAGTGCAGTACTACAAAAAATGTTTTAGGTTAACAACCCTTAATTTTTTGAATTTAAAAAAAAATCTTTTTGTTTCATGATCAGCACGTCGTACAGAATATACCCTTTAATTTTTGCTCTAAGTTGTGAAACACGCTGTATATATATATATATATATATATATATATATATATATATATATATATATATATATATATATATATATATATCATCACGCTTTTTACCCATTGCTGGGTATAATATATATATTTTATTGATCAAATTAAAGTCCCACTAAAAATTGATTAACTATAATAAAGTATTTTATTGCTTTGTCTACCTTTTTGTAATGTAAAATATGCGTTAGTTTTTTAAAATATAACCCACATGATATTATAAATAAAATTGCAAATATTTGCCTTTTTTAATTTTTCACCTTCATCAAATTTTTTTTTGCCCATAACTCAAAAAAGATACGGACTTTCTGGCCTTATCATAGCGTTCAGGGCATTAAAATACATATGTATGTAAATTTGTATTAAAATATTTTGGCGAGAAAATGTTTTAAATCAAAATATTTGAATTTTGTGTAAATTAGAAAAAAATTGGTACAAATTTGTTTGTAAGTCAAGTCGAGCACGGGGAATTCAATTCCGTTAAATACGTTTCAATAACTCTTTTTGTTTTTGAGATATAGCTTGTTAAAGTTGTTTTTGATGATTTTGTTTACCTATCTTGTTCTAAAAAGTGTATTTATTTATTAAAAGTAATAAAAATACTTCGATGTATGTAGAAAATATTTCTGAATTGAATAGCGAAATCCGTCGAGTCATATTTTAGGTTTAAAGATATTTCATTTTTAACTTGTAGTTAGTATAAAAACTGAATTTTGTTTTATTTAAGGCCTAAATGGTATTAACGTTAAATATTATTATTATATATTATAAAATATATTTAATTAAATTTTCTGCCTTCCTCAACAAAAAACCCAATTGTCAACCCTTAAATTTAACCCTTAGAAAATTTCCATCATCCTAATTAAAACCTGCGAACTATGCATTTCTCATTAAACAAATACGGGGTTTATTTCGTTGTATCCCGCTAAAATAAAAGGCGGCCCGGAATTAATCAGCACTAGAAAATAGTCCAGGGTCCGGACTCCGGTGGCCGGACCTGATAATGAAGTTTACAAAGTACACGGAGGAGAATTAAACAAATGCTAGTGATTCATCGCCGGTTGAATTCGATCACTGCCGATCGAAAACTAATTTACAGCTAGGCTGCAATTAATGAAAACGGAGGGTTGATTATTAATTAGTATAGAGAGAATAGCCTGCGAAATGCACACTCATAGAGATGTTGAGGGGGGTGGGGAAGGTTCTGTGTTGGTTTCAGCAAATTAACTATAATATCGTTTCATTAAAATAGTTCGGTTTTAACATTCCTGTGACCTACACTGACATTTTTGGGGGCTCTAATTTGACAACTTTCATAAATATATTACTTACTACACAGTTCTATACCCAGTAATGGGTAAAAGTCGAGATGATATATTTATTTTATTAAAATAGTTCGGACAGACTTATTTCAGTTGTAGCAACTTGTTAGTGCTCTTGCTTGACTAGGAGGTGTTTCACAAAAAGTATTTGGAGCTTTATGGTAACGCTGTTACTTAAAAGTCAAAAACTGAGGATTAAAATCACTCTGCAGTTGCCGATCTGAAAATAGTAAAAAGTATATTGGCGCCTCCACCAAAATTATAAATTGTTAATTAAATAAAAATAAATATATCATCACGCCTTTTACCCATCACTGGATGTGGCACTCTGCTTAAGCAGATCTCGGTAAGTGATATATTTTTTCACGTGAAGTGCGGTTACCAGGCGTCAAATGACGACCCTCAAAGTTATTAGTGGTGGAGAAGCCACAGGGGTAGATTTTATTGTTTGTCGGCTGTGGGGTTAATTCAATATAATAATAATGGAGTAGGTGGCTCAGTGGAATTTGAGGTTCGATTCCTACAGACGACAAGTAATTTTGTACCTCTTAAGAAGTTTTCAAAAAAATTAAATCCCTAAAATTCAATTCAATTCAAACACGAGGTATTCAATGCTGTTGAGCGCATCTTCATATCTTTATTTATTTATTTATTTTACTCTGTACAACAGGAATTTAATCCCAATTACAGTACAGGGTCTGCACTCACCGAGCCGCAATGTGGTAGTTTATATAATTTTTAGCTTGAGTGAGATTCGAACTCGGAATTTTCGGATTCGAATTCCATATTGCTATCCACACTACCGTACTGACAGACATCTTCTTTAGTTTTTGAGACATGGTCTCCAAAAAGATTAAATTTTACCTTATTTCACATTTTATACTTTATTCCAATTTCAGTGGATAAATTCGAATGATTTTGGTTATAAAATGTATATCCCTGCGATTCTACAATCTGATATTCAAATGTAGGTATTTCACCAGAACAGTTTAAAAACTTTCCAAAAAACAATATCCCTAAAACGCCATCGGCAGATAAAACTCCTTTATGCAAATGGCTGAAGGGTTAAAACGACACACACACATATAGACTGTAACGTGTATGTGATGAGAAACAAAGACAGCGTTGGTGGAAGAGAGAGAAGGCAGGAAACTGCTGTCATGTCGCTAGCTGGTGTGTGTGAAGGGATTCAGCCCATGGAAAAGACGAAAGACGAACGGGAATGTAAGGGATTCTGTCCTTCCAGTGATAGTGTTCGCAAGAACGTTGTTAGAACCCGGACACCGACATGGAGATGGATTCGGCTTACACTCACTTTCAAATGAAAATGTGACGCAAGGATTTCGTTGAATTGTTAATGTCGCTCACTTTTATTTAGCATTGTACTCAAATACATTCTACAACTATTTTTTCTGTTACACCTAAAACTATATAATGGTGCTATTCTGTACTTTTCTATAACACTACAGTTCTGTAAATTTGAACAAAAGCGCATAAAGTTTTATTGACAATAGTAGTTTATGTAACAAGTACATAATTTAGGTCTTTATTGGACGAGCCGAATTTGATGGCAGAGCGAGCGCAGCGAGCGAGGCTAATAAATAAGGCGAGTCTATAAAGTCCGATTATGTACGAGTTGCATACAACGTTTTATGTTCGACTGCATGAAGAATATTTTCTCTTAAAATATGATAATGTCAGTACCTATATTTAAAACATTTAATTGCATCTCAAAGTGTGCTTCGTTGTTATGCATTTGTTGCTTTATTTATCAAATTGTCAAAATGAAAAAAGTGTTGAGATGGATGAAAACATTGAAGACGTTCCAAAAGAAATAAAAGATCTTGCATGTAATGCAAGAGAATATCTAACAATTGTATGAAGACACATATAATACATACAGAAAATGACAGCAGTCCAATTTTGCATTTTTATCGTACTAGTCCAATAAAGTACCCGATTATGGACAGTAAACAGTGTCGTAAAAGAAGGTAATATGATGCAGTCGAACATAAATACATTTAATGCCAACAAAGACAAAATTAATTGTCCGTTCCTTGGCGAAACTAGGTTTAATAAAATATAAACATATTAATATAAAAATATTCAAGTAACACTTTTGTGAGACTTAGACAAGTGTTACTTTAATATATTTATATTTTACATTTAATGCCATTTGGCAATCAAATATGATACGTTTTTGTTCAGATTTACAGATCTGTAGCATTATAGAAAATTACTGAATAGCGCCATTAATCTGTAATCATTCCGCGAAATTTAAAAATAATAATTTCGTAATAATGTGACATGGATTTTTGGCTTTAATAAACAAGAGAAAATTTTGAAAACTATTTGCTATTTATTTATCGACGTTTCGATCAATGATTTTATTTTTTGTGTGAAACCCATTAAATATTATTACAAAAATATTTTAATTATAGCCAGTTGCTTCGCCAAAAATAAATTTAAAATTTTGTTTAAATAAATAAAAGCAAAAAGAAGATGTATTTACTTAAATCAATTTTAAAATTCAACTAATAGCAATACAAAAGGGCAAAAGTTACTTATGTAAGAAGACCTGAAAGTGATACTTGACTGAGTGAGTAACTGTTGAAGTTTGAGAGTTCAGTAATAGCTATTTACGTGGCCAGCATAGTAAATTAATTTCAATTTTATTCAACGGTTGGTAACCGTACTTCACGCGCAAAATATATCACTTATCGAAATCTGCAACGGCGGAATACCACACCCAGTAATAAATAAAAAGTATGATGATATATTTATTTATTTATTTATATTTAAAATATTAATTTAGTTTTTGATCCATTAACTTATTTAGGTCTTATAATTTATCGGCTGGTGACTATGCTTCACGCGCAAAAATATATCTCCAAGATCTGCAACAACAGATTATAATATTCAGCGTGATTAAAATAGCTTAATGATAAACCGAATTTTGGTGGAGGCGCTATATCTATAATTTCTATTGCATCTACCTTTTAAATACAATTCTCCTCCCTGAATGTGAACATTGCTGTATAATTCGACCCGTTCGGCATTTGTTGATTGTGTAACCACCCCATTTATTCACCCCCGATCAGTAGTAGGTCACGTCTGAATAATTTACACATCACGTTACATGTTGGCCGAGGCTGTTAGGGGTAGTGCACTAACACAAGGCTTCAAGGCCACCTCGGACGTGATGTCTACCTGCTGGCGCCGGCATTTGTTTCACTCACAGCCTACTGCCCTCGTGACCTCAAGGGGTTGGATATTCAACACGGCATACACGAAAGAATTACTGATTATATTTCAAAACACGACTATACAAACAAACATAATATTACTGTCTACTAAAATTAATTTTTACATAGTTATAGCACAATGGTAGCGCTGTCACATCACAAGCGAGTTTAGTATCTGATCCCACTAATAATATTAATTTATGGAGAGTTGTACCACTATGGTAGCACTGTCGCTTTATAAACAAGAGCTGAGAAATCAAACAAAATATAATTGTATTTGAAAAGTTTGTATTATAAGCTACTGTAAGTAGAATTAAATTATTGTTATTTAAATAACAACAAAGACCAAATTAATTGTCATCCAACACTTGGTGAAACAAAGTTTAATAAAAAATATAAAGTAAACACTTGGCTATGTTTCACAAAATTCAGCCTCCAAGTCACCTTATGAGGGCATTTAAACCTTGTTTCACCAAGTGTTGGATGACAATTAATTTTGTCTTTGTTGTTATTTAAATTGCTATTGCTTAGCTTTTTCTTTTTTTTTTTTGGTAGATGGCATGATTTGTTCCACAGAACTTCTCATGTCATCTTACCTGTTGTTAGAGATCTTATTCTCAGTTGGCACAGTTCTTCGTCACCAGCTTCTTTACGTGAACTTTGTTTTAGGTGAAGAAGTGAGTTATACCATACTGATGAGCTCTAATAAGAGCGAAACGCGTCTATGGTTACTAACTGTGCTGGCCAGCCTCTAACGATGCCCACATAAGGTGACTTGGAGGCTGAATTTTGTGAAACATAACCAAGTGTTTACTTTATATTTTTTATTATTGTTATTTATATATTAAGGGAAAAAATGAGAGAAGAATATTTTACTAACTGCTAAGAATGTGAAAAAAATCATTAATTAATTGAACCATCGTAAATAAATAAATATATCATCACGCCTTTTATCCATTACTGGATGTGGCACTCTGCCGTTGCAGATCTCGGTTACCAGCCGTCAAATCACGGTCCTCAAAGATGTTAGTGGAGGAGGAACTACAGGGGTAGATTTTTAATTTTGTGAAAATTGTTTGTCGGCTGTGGGAATCAAACCAGGGTTCTCAAGATCCACAGGACGACTCGATATCATTGAGCTATCTACCCCATAAACAATCGTTAGTGTCAAAATTCTCCTGCGCTACTTACTAAGCTTGTAGATAAACTAACACAAATATAGTCCTACTAATGACGTCACTAATGTAACATAGTAACAACAATTAGCAACTGTGGCTTTCAGAACTTCCTGAATTATTAAATCAGTAATAGAGTTACTAGTTGCAAACATAACCAGAAATAAGATTTCGTCAAGAAAATTATTTACAGATAGAAAGTAAATACATTAATAAATAATTAGTCCCGCGTGGTGGCCGCGCGGATTGAGGGCCTGACTCACAACCATAAGGTCGTGGGTTCGGGTCCCGCCCGTGGCGACCATACAAAGGACATATCGGCATATGACCTTAGTAGTTGGTCCGATATATAAATTAAAAAAAAAATATATCATCACGCCCATTACTCTCGGTAAGTGATATATAGTGCGGTTCCCAGCCGTCAAATTACCAACAAAGATATTAGTGGAGGGAGAGCCACAGGGGTAGATTTAAATTGGTGAAAATTGTTTGTCGTCTATGAGAATCGAACTCAGGCTTTCAAATCCACAGACAGACTCGATACCACTGAGCCACCTACCCCATTATAGAAAAAAAGAACGTATCAATATGACAAATCATGAACACGGTGTATTATAAACGCTATACACGCTACATAATGTAGGCCAATGTAAAATGGGTGAAGGTAAATGTGATTAGAAATGAATGAAGCGAACTTCGATCGGGTGTAAATCGGTCATGGGTAGGAATATTGATCGAAAATGGCCACACAAATCTTGCTTAATATTCATAGCTTCTTGATTGCTTTCTACAAAATGAACTTGTTTTCATTCTTATAAACTCAGACTACTAAATACTCCAGATAGAAGAAACTGTACTATAATTAAATAAAAATATACAAAATAATTATTTGTGTATTAAGAGCGTAAAGTGATTCTTTGTTACTCGAGCACGGTAATTGCAGCGCGAGCCGAAGGCGAGAGCTGCAATAGTGCAAGAGGAACAAAGACACTTTACGCTCGTGATACACACATAATTTTTTCTACGATTGCATCTTAAAGTTATTAAAAAACGTAGGTATACGTCTAAAACTAAATTCGTTTTGTTAACTGTCAATATGACAAGTTTCTGTTTAGTTTGTATCCCTGGTAACTATTGAAATAATCTTTTTCGCGCGTTGCCATTGGAAACGCGCGAATTTAACGTCTTTTTCGCGCGTTGCCATTGGAGACGCGCAAAAAAGATATTTTTCGATTGTTCCACAGAAAACGTCAACTTTACGATGACAAATGAGAGCGTAATTGTCATCTTTTCATAGCAATCGTAGAAAAAAAAATGATTTCATAATCTTTTTGTCATGAAGGACCCCCAAATTTTCGACTGAAATTACCAATATTAAACTGATTTATGGGGTAGGTGGCTCAGTGGATCTTGAGAACCCTGGTTCAATCCCCACAGCCGACAAACAATTTTCACCAAATTAAAAATCTACCTCTACAGCTCCGCCTCTACTAACATCTTTGAGGACCGGGATTTGGCGGCTGGTAACCACACTTCAGGCGAAAAAATATATCATTTACCGAGATTTGTTCAGGCAGAGTGCTACACCCAGTAATGGGTAAAAGGCGTGATGATATATTTATGAAGGACCCCCAAATTTTCGCGGCCTCCAGTTTTTACAAAAATGATTTATGGGGTGTGTAGCTCAGTGGATCTTCTGAACCCTGGTTCGATTCCCACAGCCGACAAACAATTTTCACCAAATTAAAAATCTACCCCTGTAGCTCCCCCCTACTAACATCTTTGGGGACCGTGATTTCACGGCTGGTAACCGCACAAATATATCACTTACCGAGATCTGTTTAGGCAGAGTGCCACATCCAGTAATAGGTAAAAAGGCGTGATGATATATTTATTTATTTATTTTAAACTGATTCTTAAATAAGTTGACGTTTTCTGTGGAACAATCGAAAAATATCTTTTTTGTGCGTCTCCAATAGCAACGCGCGAAAAAGATATTAAATACGCGCTTATTTCAATACTTACCAGGGATACAAACAAAACAGAAACTTGTCATATTGACAGTTGACAGAACGAATTTATTGTCAATACGCATACGTTTTTTTAATAATTTTAAGATGCAATCGTAGAAAAAATTATGTGTGTATCACGAGCGTAAAGTGTCTTTGTTCCTCTTACACTATTGCAGCTCTCTCCTTCGGCTTGCGCTGCAATTACCGTGTTCGAGTAACAAAGAATCACTTTATGCTCTTAATACACAAATAACTATTTAAGGGAAAAAATGGAAAAAAATCGTTTTTTACTTAGTAATGGTAAAATACAATTCTTGCAATATTTGTAATTTCTAGTTTGAAAACGATTATATAATTTTATAACCATAAATAATTACAAATAATATTTCGTTACTTCAGTTGTATTATGTCTGCATGTAGATTTGAGAACCCAGGTTCGATTCCCATAACCAACAAACAACAATCAAAATAAGAATCAGTTGATTGTTATAAACGTGCAACAATATAAAAACCTCTCTTAAATGGTAACTGTTGAGGTCTCACGTGTCCTGCACGCGTTTGATTGTGTGCGTGGCACGTGAGCGTGATTCTTGAGCGTGACACGTGATGCGTGACCGGCTCTTTTACGCACATGAAACCTAACCACGTGGAAAGGCAATTCCAAGCTACGGTTACGAAACCGACATTCTGGGCTACTCCAGAACAAATAACGAGAATATGCTTCGCTTGCTTTTGTAGGTTGGCACGACTGCTCAGACAAAATGAACGGAATTATTTTTGATACTTTTCAGATACGACAAAAAAGGTTTTTCACTAGAATTGCATCTCATATTTGCATTTAAGTTATTTAGACAAATACTTTCAAATTATTTTTAATATTTGGCATAGTATATTTTGTGCTGCAAAACGGTTCTAAATTATTTTCGAGAAAAATGCTTCAAATATAAAATACGGAAAATTATATTTTCTATAACTTTTATTTGAAATAGTTTTCTCTAAAATGTTTGACAACGAAAATATACTACATTAACAGTTATTTTTTATTTTAGATTGCGAAATGTTACTTTTGCTTTCGCAAAAGCATTTCGCAATCGAATATCAAACAACGTTTTTTCGAAAACTATGTCCCAAAATTAGTAATAATGTAATGAGAAAATTTTCACGTTTAGAATTAATTAATGTGACATCTAATGTCTCCATGACAACAATGTATGTAATATAATTGCTATCAAATCTGGTATTCTCTGACCAGCAATTAACAGCTGGTTGGCAATAGAAACCAAACAAACGTTCTAATTTTTTCTGCGATTTATTAGGATTCGCATTGCATTTCGCATTGCATTTCTCAAGAAATTATTGCAGTACACCAGTTAGCTTCCTCAAGCGGGATAAATATGAATAATTGCTCAATTGGAACATTAAATATAAATTTTGTTAAAGAATAGAAGTATTGTTTCTAAGCAAAAAAATTATTAAATTGTGAGCCTTTCTTCTATCAAAAAATTGCATCCTGCATGCAAAAGTCTTTTGCGTTCTGTAGACAAAAAACACTCATTTCGCGTGTTGATAGTTGTCATGTAAATTTTGACTTTATATGACAGTTTTCGAAAAATTAAATTTTCTACAACATTTATTTGAAATATTTTTCTCTAAAATGTTTGACAGCAAAAATATACTACATTAAAATATAGTTGCAGATCCATTCTTGGGTCAAATATGTATAATATATTTAGTGTTGTCAAGATCGCAATATAATTAACTTATAAATAATTGCAGTGATTAAATAAATAATCCGCCATTAAAAAGCACATTCTTAGCTTTCGCTGCCACCCTTATAGAATAGAGATAAAACTTTGGCACGCAATGGTACCACCATTACCATACACACCGCTAAATAATTTACACAGGGAAGTAAAATTTAGGACAGGTAATATTTTACAAAAATAAAAGTCATTTATAAATATGTTCTATAGTAAAACCCGATGAAATAAATGAGTTTAGCTGGCTAAGCCATCTTCCTTGCTTTCGCATTCTTATTTTATTTAATGGAGGGGTTTCATGAGTCTGATTTTAAAGTGTATTATGGTAATGTGAAGTTAGGAGCTATTAAGGGTGTGTGGAATGTATGTGGGTGAGAGATTGCGTGAATAATCTAGGAATAAATGGATGGATATGATGGAAGGTGGAAGGAATAAACAAGCTTTTATGAATGTAATATTTTAATGATGTATTTCTTTAAGTTTTACAGATAAATATAAGGTGAAATTCATCCCTACGTAACGTCTAGTAATTAAATTATAAAGATAAAATATAGCTAAGTATTTCAAAAACTTTTTAGATTAATTAAAACCAGTGATAAATTTTCTTGAAAAGTTTTGAATGATAAAACTTATATTTTAACGAAATTGTGCTTTTATTTGCTAATAACAATAAGCATTATTAAATGACTAACAATCTATTGTTTTTAATGAAATATTGTCAGTACGGTGGTGTGGATAGCGATACGGAATTCGAATCCGGAGATCCCGAGTTTGAATCGCACTCAAGCTAAAAATTATATAAACTATCACACTGCGGCTCGCTGAGTGCGGATCCTGTACTGTAATTGGGATTATTTTATGTAAACATATGCAATATTTACTTAGTTTCGTTTAAAATATACGCGAATAGGGGGTGAAAAGAGGTTAATAAATTATTTAACATGAACTGAACTTGCTTCAGTTACAGTTAGTACACTATTATATTGATTGGTAGTGACCTAGAATTTATATATAATCAGAAAATCGAACCACACTAATATAGAAATATACAGAGTGTAAGTTACACTAACTTTAATGTTTGGCAAAAATATGAAGTGGTTAATTATCTACCATGTAGGCGCGGTGGCCGAGCGTGTTAAGGCACATCTCTTAGCATGCTGTGACGTCACCCGAACCAAGGTTAGTCAGTTCGAATCCGCCCGCCGACAATGTGTGATTTGTCGCAAAATATAAAAAAATACAGTTACATGTATTTATCACACTCGGGCGCTATAAGCTAGTCACTTATACGCCTTAAATAATGTAGCATTCGACTACGAAAACCGGCAGTACGGCAGTGTAAGAACTGCGGCTCGGTGTGTCCGGCCCCTATGTTCCGAAACGGAATGATGGGACTCATTATACAGGGTGTTTCAGGACTAGTGTAACAAACTTTAACAGCTTATTCCTGAGGTCATTTTGAGCCAAAAATATCATATGAACATAGGTCCTATTCCTTCTAGTTACCAAAATACAAGAGGTTGAAATTCTATAAATAACACGACATTTTCAAATTTTTTTAATCAAGATACTTTCGCAAAACAAAAATGCGCTCAAATAGGGGATGGGAAAGTTGTCTTCTATTTGGATATCTTCTTGGTATTCTCTGGACGCATAATGGGTATTACCATTACATAATCCATAAATAAAAATCATATCTGAATATTCAGCAGTACTATAACCATCCATTATGAAACAATAATACAATCAAAAGTACAACAATTTTTAATTAAGACAAAAAGGTATGACTTTTCAATAATATTCTTGTTTTTCGAAAGTATCTTGATTACAAAAATTTGAAAATGTCGTGTTATTTATAGAACTTCAACCTCTTGTATTTTGGTAACTAGAAGGAATAGGACCTATGTTTATATGACATTTGTTGCTCAAAATAACCTCAGGAATAAGCTGTTAAAGTTGGTTACACTAGTCCTGAAACACCCTGTATAATTATCTACCATGATATGCAAGTACAGAGCTGTCACACGCCTGACAAATGAAGTAGCATGAATCCTTCAAATATTCACTGAACAATTTCGTGCAATTTAACTTCTCAAAACAATTCCTTTTATATAAACTCAAGTCAGCTTTCGTCAATCATAGTTATTCATTTATTTCTAGATCGCTCACGCAATCTTTTACCCTCAAATTAACTAATCTTTCTTAGTTAAACCCTTCAAATAGCAGTGATGAAATTATTAATTGTGCAATTAATCTTCGCTAAACATTATTATTATTATAATTATTATTAATACATTACCCAACAGGCAAACGCCCAATTCTACGGTAAGGAAAAGACTCAGAATTAGAAAGAATAGATAGATTTCTTTATATCATTAATGTTGTTATGAAAAATATCAATTTCATCCTCAATGGCATTGTGAGAATTGATCTGGTGACTTCGATAGCATAAGAGTTCTTGCCGCGTGCAAGTAGAAAACGTTCTTATATCTGGATGACACTCTGGAAACTTGAAATAGAATTCTACTCATGATGAATATGCAATCAATTGTATTGTGAATAATCTTGTGTAAAAATGTTACTGCAACAATATGTCGCCTCTGCTCGAGTGAATTTAATCGAAGTGTATCCAGTAGTAAGGATTGCGATATCCCTCTAGGAGGATAATATCCTTCCAGGATGAAAGTCGCAAATTTCAGAAACTTCCTCTGTACATACTCCAATGACTCAATTTGATTACTATACAGCGGATTCCATATTAAAGAGCAATACTCCAGGTGAGGACGAACCAAAGTCACAAATAATAGACGTAATGTATTTGCTGCGAGAAACGAATCAGAATTACGAATCAAAAAACCAAAACATAATTTCTTTCAAGCTCAACTCAGTTTATGGGGTAAGTGGCTCAGTGGTATAGAGTCGGCCTGTGGAACTTGAGAACCTTGGTACGATCCCCACATCCGACAAACAATTTTATAAATAAATAAATATAAATATATCATCACGCCTTTTACCCATCACTGGGTGTGGCACTCTGCCTAAGCAGATCTCGGTAAGTGATATATTTTTTCGAGTGAAGTGCGGTTACCAGCCGTCAAATCACGGCCTCCAAAGATATTAGTGGTGGAGGAGCCACAGGGGTAGATTTTTTAAATTGGTGAAAATTGTTTGTCGGCTGTGGGGATCGAACCAGGGTTCTCAAGATCCACAGGCCGACTCGATACCACTGAGCCACCTACAATTTTCACCCAATTAAATCTACCCCTGTGGCTCCTTCTCCACTAACATCTTTGGGGGCCGTGATTTGACGGCTGGTAACCGCATTATACGCGAACAAATATATCACTCACCGAGATCTGCTTAGGCAGAGTGCCACATCCAGTAATGGGTAAAAAACGTGATGATATATTTATTTTATTTATTTTAAGCTCAACTCAGTTTTCGTCAATCATAGTCATTCATTTATTTCTAGATCGCTCATACAATCTTTCACCCTCAATTTTATTTAATTTTCCCAGTCAAACCCTTGAAATATTATTGACTAAGTCATTTAATAAATTGTGCAATTAAACTCGGCCAAACATAATTTGTTTCATAGAAGTTCATCTCTTTTTTCCAATCATATTTATGCATATATTTTTAAGTCGCCCACGCAATTTCTCATCCCCAGTTTTGCAATATTTCATTCATCACACATTCCACATTGTCCCGCTAATATAGAACGTACATTCCTCTGCAACCACAGAACTTTCAGTAAACTTTTAACATGATTTCCGCTTTAAGATCTCATGTTGTTCGTCTGTCAGGGTAGTAATCGATTTCAGCGCTGAAATCTATTTATTTCGCTGAAATAATATATAGAACAAAATGACTACCTTGTCTTGGAGTCATTTGTTTGAACGAAACACATCTGTGGAAAAAGTTGGGACTATATATCAAGGCAGGCCGGGAGACAAACGAATTGTTAACGACTGGAAAAAGAATGGGGGTTGTTAGCCCAGTTTACTAGATTTGTAAGGGAAGTTTCTTTAAATGTGCTTACGAAATAACTACCTACAATTTATTGTTTAAATTATTACTTTATTTAGAATATTTTTTAACTGGTTCTAAATTATTTTACAAAAGAATGCATCATATACTAGACAATTTATTTTTCTGCGCCTTTTATTTGAAAAATTTGCCACAGTAAAGTGTCACACCAAAAAATGGGTAAAAGACGTGGGAAACTCAACTTTGAAAGCCCATAACTCAAAAACTAAAAGCGATATTGAAATGCGGTTTGAACGAGTGTATTTCTCGTGCGCTACTTAACTTGTACATGTATTTTGAAAATTTTGAAAATTTTTAAATTTTTTCGAAATTTTCTTTTGTCGATATTTCAAAAAGTTGAAGAGGTAATGTAAATATGAAAACACCAGTGAATTCCTCGCGTGAAAATACATAGGTATGCAAATTTTCAGAAGAAAATTCGAACGGATACATTTTGTATTACAAACAATCGAAAATGGCCGTTTTTTGTAAATTTCTTAAGGGGTACCCCTTGGTGTTTTTACGGATTTAGGCCATTTTTCGTTTTTTTGTAATAAAAAATGTATCCGGGCGAATTTTATTGTGAAAATTTGCATACTTATGTATTTTCACGCCAAAAATTCACTGGTGTTTTCAGATTTTCATTATCTTATCAAGTTTTTGAAATATTTAGGAAGAAAAATTTTGAAAAAATTTGAAAAATTGAAATATTTTCAAAATACCTGTACAAGTTAAGTAGCGCACGAGAAATACACTCGTTCAAACCGCATTTCAATATCTCTTTTAGTTTTTGAGTTATGGGCTTTCAAAATTGCGCAAAAGTCAATAATCGCTGTAACTCAAAAACTAAAAAAGATATGAAGATGCGCCTTGCGCCATTCGATTTCTCGTGGTCTGAATTATATAGAACCACATTTTAATAATTTTCAATTTTTGAATTGGTTCAACCCAAAATTCTCATGATTTGTATGTACGAGCTCTTAAACGAAGAATTTGCGAACAAACCTCTGCACTAAAGATCTTTTGGATTGTTTTGAGGTCCTAAATTTATACCTAACGTTTAGTTAATGTAATTTAAAGTAATTCAAATTAATTTAATTTGTTTAAACCTAAAATGTTTCTTTTAGACTATAGTCTATTACACTTCAATGCATTGCTGAAAATATTATTTTCCCTATGTTTACTTTTAAAATAAACGCTCTAATGTATTGCTGTCAAACTTTTATTAGGTATTTTTAGTGCATATATGTGCGAATATTTTGAATTTTTAAGTGCACATAATTCCGCGCTCTAATTATAAATAATTGGGATGTGACAAATAAAAATTCTAGTTCAAAGTAAAACTAGTAACAATGATGTCCTGGCTTAGAAACAGTCTAGCATCAAGTATAGAGCCTGTAAACTAGTGTACGTATAAATGTTTACGTTGTAAGTTGCAAAAGTTTATTTGCACTTAATCCTCAGTGCAACAGATGCGGCCAGTGAACAACCCCCCCTTACCCTGAGCACCCACTATCCGTAAGTACAAGTACGGTAAACTCTTGCCTAATACTTGTTTTATAAATCCTATTACTCACTTGCAAGAAGTTCCGGATGCGGAAGATGTACGGCTACTTCCGGGTGCGTGCTGGGTAATACGAGTTTTTTTTTTGGATTTAATTAAAATTTATGTATTAGACTTTTAATTAGAGTAAAAGCTCCTGATTTATTTATTTGTTTGCTACTCTCGTTTTTAGTTGGAGCTACAACTGGTTGGAAATTATTTTTGTGTTTCCTCGTTCATTGATTGTAAAATCGCCAAGCTAATTTAGTAGAAGACTAATGAAATCGCAGATAAATATATGCAGATTTTAATTTTCTTTGCCAAGTCGCTTTTAGTTCGGGTGTTTTGCTTTCCCTGTAATTAACGTACACTTATAATCTTTATTTGCATTTATAATCTTTGTGTAAATTTTCCACAAGGTTTGAAAATCTTTTCTGTTTGAACCACTAAACCTAAATATCATGCTTAATGACTTACCTCAAAGTATTTTTCTCCTCTTTTACATCGTGGTTTCTTGAATAGAATAATGGACGGAGGAATTGTCCCAATAATAAATATTTATTTTAGAATTAAATTAAAAAATCAACACTAGGTTAGTTTCAAATAATGTAAAGTTTACTTTACAATACGTATTTCGGTCGACTAGATCATCATCAGGTGAACAATATAAGAATGAATTTGTACATTTGAGTAAGACTTATAAATAGTATACACAAGAAGTGGGAGATACATGATTGAAAACAGATGTTATAAGTACAATTTGTTTAGGAAAAATACATTTATGACCATAGTTGTAAGAAAATAAGATCAAACAGAAGAGGTACCTACAATTCTTGTGTTAAAATTCTTGTGTATACTATTTATAAGTCTTATTCAAATGTACAAATTCATTCATATCTTGTTCACCTGATGATGGTCTAGTCGACCGAAATACGTATTGTAAAATAAACTTTACATTATTTGAAACTAACCTAGTGTTGATTTTTTAATTTAATTTTATTATAAAATGTTTCAACGAGAACCGACAGTTAAATCTATCGAATTTAAATATTTATTTATTTATGTTACGCTGTACAACAGGACATTAATCCCAATTACAGTACAGGGTCCGCACTCACCGAGCCGCAGTGTGGTAGTTCATATAATACATATATTTATTTATTAAAAAAATAAATGATTTAATATGGTGGTCTAGTGGGTATGCAGTCGGCTTGCGGTTCTTGAGGACCCGAGTTCGATTCCCGTAACCGACAAACTGGCTTTCACCAATTTAATATCAACTCCTGTGGCTCCCTCTCCACCAACAACTTTGGGGGCCGTGATTTGACGACTTCACGCGTAAAAATATATCACTTACCGAGATTTGCTTACGGCAGAGTGCCACATCCAGTAATGGATAAAAGGCAGGGTTCGTAAATATCATGATATTTATAATAAATATCAAAATATCTGATATATAGGATATATATCAGATAAATATCACTTTTTGGATATTTATTTTTTAATTTTAGTTTTTGTACACATTTAGAAAAACTGTAAAATTCGAAAAATTTCACTTGTCCGGAGGCTATATCTCAAAAACTAAACAAGATATGGAAATGCGCTCAACGGCGTTGAATTCCCCGTGTCCGAATTGACTTATAAGCAAATTTTCATACAATTTTATGCAATTTAATATTTTTAATTATTTCCTAAGGGGTACCCCTTTGGTTTTTTCAGATTTTAATTCAATTTTCCCAAAAATCCTTAATCGTAGGATTATTAAAACGAAAATTTACATACATATGTATTTTGACCCACTGAATTCAGTGGTGCAATCTTCAAATGCATATGACTTCTGGTTTTCGAGAAAATGTTAAAAAACCGCTTTTAGCGATTTTTTTGGCGGAAAAATGAAAAAAAATAAAAATCGCTGAAACTATGTTTATAAGTTAACTGAAGCACGAGAAAATTAATGCCGTTGACCGCGTTTTCATATCACATTTAGTTTTCGAGATATAGCCTCGGAATAGTAGAAAAACTGAAAATTTCGATAAATTTCACTTTTCAGGAGGCTATATCTCAAAAACTAAACAAGATATGGAAATGCGCTCAACGGCGTTGAATTCCCCGTGTCCGAATTGATTTATAAGCAAATTTTCATACAATTTTAAGCAATTTAATATTTATAATTATTTCCTAAGGGGTACCCCTTTGGTTTTTTCAGATTTTAATTCAATTTTACCAAAAATCCTTAATCGTAGAATTATTAAAACGAAAATTTACATACATATGTATTTTGACCCACTGAATTCAGTGGTGCAATCTTCAAATGCATATGACTTCTAGTTTTCGAGAAAATATTAAAAAACCGCTTTTTGCGATTTTTTTGGCGGAAAATTGAAAAAAAATAAAAATTGCTGAAACTATGTTTATAAGTTAACTGAAGCACGAGAAAATTAATGCCGTTGAGCGCGTTTTCATATCACATTTAGTTTTCGAGATATAGCCTCGGAATAGTAGAAAAACTGAAAAATTCGATAAATTTCACTTTTCAGGAGGCTATATCTCAAAAACTAAACAAGATATGGAAATGCGCTCAACGGCGTTGAATTCCCCGTGTCCGAATTGACTTATAAGCAAATTTTCATACAATTTTATGCAATTTAATATTTTTAATTATTTCCTAAGACCCCTTTGGTTTTTTCAGATTTTAATTCAATTTTCCCAAAAATCCTTAATCGTAGGATTATTAAAACGAAAATTTACATACATATGTATTTTGACCCACTGAATCCACATCCACATTTAGTTTTCGAGATATAGCCTCGGAAAAGTAGAAAAACTGAAAAATACGAAAAATTTCACTTCTCCGGAGGCTATATCACAAAAACTATTTGATATTTTTATATAATGGATATATATCATTGCAAAAATATGACGATATATATCAAAATAAATATCGTGATATATATCGATCGATATATATCTTCGAACCCTGATAAAAGGCATGATGATATATTTATTTATTTATTAATTTATTTAAATGGTTTAATCTTGCATTAACGAATAATAAAATAAATAAATATATCATCACGCCTTTTACCCATTACTGATTGTGGCACTCTGACGTACCAGATCTCGGTAAGTAATATATTTATGTACGTGAAATGCAGTTACTAGCCGTCAAAGATGTTAGTAGTAAGGGTAATTTTAATTCACAGTTCTTCGCTTCGATACCACTCAACCACCTGCTCCATATATATTAATATTAATTTGATGGCTTATAACTACTTATAGATATGCAATTGCAGAATAAACATGTGTATAAGTACATACTGAACCCTTTAAAGTTTGTTTCATACATTTACAACAATTATTACAGGTATAATTAATTTTTTTAATTTGTAACTAATATTTTTGAAACAGACAGTAATATTTTGTCTCGATAAAATATAATTTATTTAAATTCTAGTTATATCGCGAAACCTAAATAATTATAACAGATAGTACAAATGCGAGCCACGATGTCTTAAATTGCAAGTTTGGACAGAGACGTGACGTCACTCCAAGTAGCAGGTCGGCGATCAGCAACAAATTTCCTTTCCTGCCGAGCCCCTTGAATCTCTGTTCGTATGCAATCCCGTTACATTCAGGCGACATGCGGGTCTGTATACCTCTCTACCTGCTGTATAGTCAGTTGCATATTTCTCATACCACTAAGGCACTTCATAATAATAATAATAATAATATTTATTTCTACGAATATTTGATCTACAATTGCAGATTATTTGAAATATATAAACAAACTATTAAACAATGCATCACCACATGCAAAATCAAAATCATATATCAACAGTAATTTACTATATAATTATTTATTATTTATTGCTGAGAATGATAGCTCTGCACTTGCAGATCATATACTGTGTAGTATGATCTAGAAGATATATTAAAAAATGCTCTAATGTAATTTCATTAATAATGTGTCTCCATATGTAAGATTAAAATTGATTTGCAAAATTAATTATAAAAATAGTTTCAATTAATATAAAAATAAAAAATACATATTTCATTGCACCGTTCACCCATTACTGGGTATGGTACTATAACTTAACAGATCTCGGTAAGTGATATATTTCGTCTAGTTAAATGCGGTTACCAGCCGTCAAATCATATTCCTCAAAGATGTTAATAGAGGGAGAGCAACAGGGGTAGTTTTTATGTTGTGATTATTGTTTATCGGATCTGGGAATCAAACCCGGATTCTTAAATACTACTGAGTCATCCATTATCCTGGAATATTAAATTTCATTATAGTAACACAATAATTTTACTTCGTGTTTTTGCTTTTACTGTTTGCAAGAAATTGAATTCACGTAAAAATATTTTATTATTAACTTTTCTAATAGATTTATATATCAAACATACAAAAAATATTGCATTCAAGTTTATGTAAATTGTATCAACTCCATATACAGGGTGAGTCTGGGAAGACGCCCCCCCCCCCTTTAACTTTTTTATTATGAGTAATAGAAAAAAATGGTTCAAATGAAAGTTTTATTATTTTAAATATACTATTTGATGGCAGATGTAGATATTTTTTATAAAGTCAAGTTTACAAGATACGACTATCAACTTTTATTTTTTAAATAGCAACCTATAATTATTTTACTAAAATAAAAACCGCCATTTTTTTCTCTTTTCAACGGTGTATTAGTTTTTATTAATGTATCTGAAAAAATTCGAGAAAAATAAGAAAATTGAGAAATACTAGAAATAATTTTTATACAAATATTATAGGTGGCTATGTGAAAATAATTTGTTTTAAGTTGTTTTTGTTACTGAATTTGTTGCTTTAGTTTGTTAAGTTGTATAACACTGTTACATTTTGTTTATATACATAGGGGGGGGGGCGTCTTCCCAGACTCACCCAGTATATATTTTAAACTTGATTTTAATCATTACTAAAAATAAATATATATATATATATATATATATATATATATATATATATATATATATATATATATATATCATCACGTCTATTACCCATTACTGGATTTGGAATTCTGCCAAAGCAGATCTTGGCAAGTGATATATTTCTTCGCGTGAAGTGCAGTTACCAGACGTCAAATCACTACCACCAAAGATGTTAGTGAAGGAGGAGCAACAGGGGTAGATTTAAATTGGTGAAAATTGTTTGTCGACTGTGGGGATCGAACCAGGGTTCTCAGGATCCACAGACCGACTCGTTACTAAATAAGAAAAATGATATATTCAAATTGAGTAAAATGCAGAATTTAATTTTGCCCAACTTTTATTTGAAATATGTGAAAAACATATAATCCGAGAAACAATGGCAAATTTTTTATGAAAATAAATTTAATTTCAAGCTATTAAAACTTATTTATTGAAATAACAATTGAACTTTTGACAGTAATGTTATAATATGCCATATAATAAATGAAAAATCAAATTTGTTAATATAAATAAATTTATATTGTCCTTTATAAAAACAGGCATGTAAGAAATTAATTTCCTATCATACATAATAACAAATAAATAAGTGATGAATTCGGTAGTTCAAAATACTTTTCAAAAAATTAATAAATTATTTATTCACATGATTAATTAATTAAAGTTGGGGTTAAAAAAGCAGTTTCCCGTTGTATAAATATTACACATTTTTATTTATTATTTAATAAACAAAGACACCCCCGCCAACTACTCGCAAACGGGTTACAGCAGTTCAGAGGGAAATCAATAGCATGACGGCCATTAACGCTTCGTGTGTGTATGTACCAGTGGCGGAGTCCTAGTCAGAGCTCAGAGGGGGCAGACGAAGGATAAATAATGTTCGTACGTGACCCGTTGCAAGTAATGCAGTTGTGAAATATTTCTGGAATTTTTTTCTACGTAATTTCATTTTAATATGAATTTCTATACTGCTTAATGGACTGTTTGTTGAAAGTTTTTTCAATTTTTTTCCGGTTGGAATTATTGAAAAGATTTTATCAAATTTATTTATTACTTAAATTCAGGGTTCGTAAATATCATGATATTTATAATAAATATCAAAATATCTGATATATAGGATATATATCAGATAAATATCACTTTTTGGATATTTATTTTTTAATTTTAGTTTTTGTACACATTTATTATCAAAATAGGAAATACAATCCTAAATAAAAAATTAACATAGGTAATGAAAAAAAGTAAATATACATTGAATGGATACACAAATATTATATAGTACTAAGAATAGTAAGAATATTTAAAAAAATCCTATATTCTAGATAGGGGCAAATCATCATCTTCTGATGAACTTCCTGAACATAGCGTTGCAGATAGAGACTCACTTGGCCAAATCCAATCTAAATTAGTTTTTTTTGTAGTTTCTTTTTGGTTTAAATATTTAAACATAAAAACTAATTTAGCGGCTTTGTCGTTACCGAGACGTTTACGTAATTGAGATTGGACAATGCCAAAAGTGAAGAAATATTGTTCCAGCCCTGCTGTGGTTGCTACAGCAGTGTTCACATAGTTCAATAAATGTACTTTTATTTGGCCACTCTGACTCATTGATAGTTACACTTTTCCATCATATTAAAGGATTTGTATTTCTAAAATAAATACCAAATAAAAATTAGTCAAAAGCTAGTAAAATAACAATTATCTTTAGAATATAATTTTAACAGAATTAATGAAAGTAATAATGAGAGATATACTGTATTTATTACACACTATTTGAAATTTTTATATAATGGATATATATCATTGCAAAAATATGACGATATATATCAAAATAAATATCATGATATATATCGATCGATATATATCTTCGAACCCTGCTTAAATTCAAAGTAAGATGAACAAAAACTATTTTGTCACTTTGACAGATGAAAATAATTATTTACGTTCAATACGAATATAATGTTCCCGTAGGAGGCGATAAAGAAACAGGGGTTGGAATTTAGAAATGCAAATAAAAGACAAATAATTGATCAATGTTTGTATTTTATGAGGTAGGTAGCTCAGTGGTATCAAGTCGGCCTGTGGATCTTGAGAACCCTGATTCGATCCCCACAGTCGACAAACAATTTTCACCAATTTAAATCTATCCCTGTGGCTCCCCCTTCACTAACATCTTTGGAGGCCGTGATTTGACGGCTAGTAACCGCATTTTACGCGAAGAAATATATCACTTACTGAGATCTGCCACACCCAGTAATGGGTAAAAGGCTTGATGATATATTTATTTGTATTTTAGTCCGAAGATTTGATGTATTCGAATTCCACTCAAACTAAAATATATGAACACTGCGGCTCGGTGAGTCCGGACCCTGTACAGTAGTTAAGTAAATTAAATAATTTAAGTAAAATTATGCACATATCAGGGTGAATTACTTTACGCTAAATTCTAAGTGATCTGGTTTAGTAAGTGCAAGTTAAATCTAAACCAATTGGCAAATAAAATACGTCTCAAGTTTGAAGTAAACGTTTAAACAAATTGTAATTATTTGTTACTTAGTTACGCGTTATTTAGATACTTATTTATGTAAAATATAAACTAAACACTTGGCTAAGTCTCACAAAATTCAGCCTCCAAGTCACCTTATGAGTAAAGCCCGGATATTTAGGCTCTTAAAAACACCCAAATAAGCAGGCATATAGGCCGGTAATTACTCTAAAATAGGCGGGATTTTAGGCAGCTTCAATGTAAAAAATTTGTTTTAAAAAGAAATAAACGAATCCTTTTTCTAATATTGGTACTCGTATCTACTCTTCGTTAGAAAAAAATAATCATTTTAAACAAAAATTAATGCAATCTGAAAAATAATAATGTAGGGTTCTCATTTTATTAACTATTATGCAAATTCAAATTATGTAGTATACTTTAATTCACAAAATATTACGAGCAATTGCTCTATGAAATTTTCGGAAAGGGACTGTCTTCGGTCAGTCAAAATTTGCTTGTAAGTTGAAAACTTCGTTCGACATCACAAAATGTGTCTGGGGCGTTCTTATATTTAGCCATATCGTCTAAAGTTACCTCAGCTCCATTGCTAATGGCAAAGACACAATTGAATTGCCACGTATAATTTTGACTAAAAAACGTTTTTTCTTTCGGCATTTTAAATTCACACACAAAAACTTGATTAAAGTAAGTACTTTAAATATTATAGGTTAGGTTGAAACACTTTGTCGAGTGCTGTATTAGTCAACGAAGTAGATGATAAACCTTGTCTGCTCAATAAAAGTTAGAACAGGCAACAAAAATAGGCAAAATAGGCTGTATAAGGTAAAATGGGCACAATAACCAAAATATAGAAAAAAAATAGGCTCTAAGGCACGAAAAAAAAACCTTCCATTACACGTAAACATATTACCTATGTATAGAAAAACGAAATTGCCTGAAGTATATTAAAACTTGAACCTAGGCAATTGCCTACAAATCCGGGCTATACTTATGAGGGCATTGTCAGAGGCTGGCCAGCACAGTTACTAGCTCTTATTAGAGCTCATCAGTATGGTATAACCCACTTCTTCACCTAGAACAAAGTTCACGTGAAGAAGCTGTGTGCCCTCATAAGGTGACTTGGAGGCTAAATAAATTATAATTAAAAAATATATAATAAAATATAAAATAAACACTTGGCTAATTTTGTGCGACTTAGCCAAGTGTTTATTTTATATTTTATTAAACCTAGTTTCACCAAGTGTATAGATGACAATTAATTTTGTCTTTGTTGTTATTTATTTATGTATTTTAATTTATCCAATAATACTCTAAGTAGGTCTGATGAAACTGGCAGTCACCCGCTGTGAATATATAAATAATTGTGTCACAGCAAAAATGAATGTAAAAAGCAGAGGAGTGAAACGAGATTTACTCTCTCTTGACGTTTGTAAATTTTTCACTTGGCCTCACTCTGAATACCAACTACACAGATCAGTGATCCGTGAGCGTGTGTTTGAGGGTGTGTGCGTGATTACGTGTTGCTTCTATTATATACATATGACGTCATGTTAGATTGACCATGTGTTAGTAAAGATAAACATTGTTTTATTGTCTTTGCTACAAAAGTGCATTTATTTTTCTGTTCTTGCAACTAAATTGATCACAACTAATAATATTATTTATAGTTAAAACTACGTTTAAATTAAGGTCGCTAGGGTCAAATCTATATTAGTTTTTAATTTAGAGCCCAATAAATATTAGTTTAAAAAACTTTATTATGTTTGACCCTTATTATTAATTACCAATGTTAATTTTAGTTCAATCCTATTGAAAATTGATGGTGCTACATTTTTATAATACCGGGAGGTTTTCTTATCAGTAAACATAGGGATATATCATTACCATAGTTATAGTTAAAAAGTTTGACAGTAAGCAAACATAGGGAAAATAATATTTTCAGCAATGCATTGAAGTATAATAGTCTATAGTCTAAAAGAAACATTTTAAGTTTAAACAAATTAAATGAATTTGAATTACTTTAAATTACATTAACTAAACGTTAGGTATAAATTTAAAACCTCAAAACAATCCAAAAGTTCTTTTGTGTAGAGGTTTGTTCGCAAATTCTTCGTTTAAGAGCTCGTACATACAAATAATAAGAATTTTGGGTTGAACCAGTTCAAAAATCGTATTTATTAAAATGTGGTTCTATATAATTCAGACCACGAGAAATCGAATGGCGCAAAGCGCATCGTCATATCTTTTTTAGTTTTTGAGTTACAGCGATTTTTTTAAAGCTCAACTTTGAAAGCCCATAACTCAAAAACTAAAGGAGATATTGAAATGAAATTGAACGAGTGTATTTCTCGTGCGCTACTTAACTTGTACAGGTATTTTGAAAATTTTGAAAATTTTTCAATTTTTTTCAAAATTTTTCTTTCTCAGTAATTCAAAAACTTGAAAAGATAATGAAAATCTGAAAACACCAGTGAATTCCTCGCGTAAAAATACATAGGTATGCAAATTTTTACTGCAAAATTCGCACGGATACATTTTTTATTACAAAAAATTCAAAAATGGCCAAAATCCGTAAAAACACCAAGGGGTACCCCTTAAGAAATTTCTAAAAAATGCCTATTTTCGATTTTTTTGTAATAAAAAATGTATCCGTTCGAATTTTCTTCTGAAACTTTGCATACCTATGTATTTTCACACGAGGAATTCACTGGTGTTTTCATATTTACATTATCTCTTCAACTTTTTGAAATATCGACAAAAAATTTTTTCGAAAAAAACTGTAAAATTTTCAAAATTTTTAAAATACATGTACAAGTTAAGTAAAGCACGAGAAATACACTCGTTCAAACCGCATTTCAATAACTCATTTAGTTTTTGCGTTATGGCGTCTCAAGTTGAGCATTAAAAAAGTCAAAAATCGATATAACTCAAAAACTAAAAGTTGGGTAAAATGCGTGATGATATATTTATTTATATATTTATACAGACACAATCATATTTTTTAAATATAAATTTAATCTAGTGAGAACCTTCCTTGCAACTGTATTTAAGGTAACATGATAGTAAACAGTTCTTAAAAACATCCCGAATCTATTTAAAAACCTGGAAATGATTCCTGCTTCACACCTGCATGTTCTTCACATCCATTGCACTCATACGATCAATTGAATTCCTGCTGACAATCTACCCTCTCTTATCTATCTCCCTCTTCACGCTCTCGTCACGTTCACGTTCAATTATAACGCTCGTGAACGTGAAATGACGCTCAACGTTCCGGTACTTCGCACTATCGGCTCCTGCTTATTACTGCTGCACTCGGCGATGTGCACTTGTTTGACTTCATGAAGTTTTAGTATGATAAGGGCATGACTAGATGAGATAAGTTTTATTAGAAGCTGTGGAATATTCACGATTATTTGACTGTCTCTGACTACAATTATTTATTACTGATATTTAGTATAAGCTACTGTAATTAGAATTAGTTGATAGATAGTTGTAGCTTTATTAATTTAATATACCGGGTGGAACATCATACCTGTGTACATAGGCGATTAACATGAAAATACAGTTTTTCTGTGCGCATTGCTCCCCAAATTATTTTAGGCAAAAATGATTCAAATAAATGTTGTAGAGCATAAAATTCTGCATCGAAATCAATAAACAGAATAACATTTACATGCGTTCTAACGACAGAAATTAAATAAAAAAATATTAAAAATTACGTTAAAAATATCAAATAGCCATGGAAGTGAAACAAAAATAGATAGATGCTTGACGTTTGACAGATCTCCTGATTTAACACCTAGCGATTTTTTATGGGGTCATCTTAAATGTAAAATTTATAAGCAACGCCACCCAAATATTAATTCTTTGAGAGAAGCTATCGTGGATAAGTGCGCCTTAATCACAAATAGGCAGCTCGCTAATGTACGACATTCCTTCTACAATAGACTTGGTTATTTCTTGGCTGAAAATGGAGGTTTATTTGAATATTTATTGTAATAATAAATTGTAGTGATTATTTTATTAGAATTATTGTTTGATATTTGAATTATAATAGATAGGTTATAATTTTTACATGACCAACCCTATAAGAAATAAACGTTTCATTGAAATGTACAATTGTTTATTTATTATTAAATTGTAATCATCGGTATGGAGTTTTTTGTATGAATTTTATTGAATGATTAATTTGTCGGGGGTAAAATATCAAATAGACAGAAAAACGTCAAGCATTTATCTATTTTTGTTTCACTTCCATGGCTATTTGATATTTTCAACGTAATTTTTAATATTTTTTTATTTAATTTCTGTCGTTACAACGCATGTAAATGTAATTCTGTTTATTGATTTAGATGCAGAATTTTATGCTCTACAACATTTATTTGAAACATTTTTGCCTCTAATAATTTGGGGAGCAATGCGCACGGAAAAACTGTTTTTTCATATTAATCGCCTATGTACACAGGTATGATGTTCCACCCGGTATATTAACTTCAATATAAATCTAAATATTTGATTTCACTATAAGCTACTCTAATTAGGATTTATTTATAGGCATTTACAGACAGTAGTAAGCTACTATAATTATTAAGGTTTATTTCCTATTGATGCGGTAGGTGGCTCAGTGGTATCGAGTCGGCCTGTGGATCTTGAGAACCCTGGTTCGATCCCCAAAGCCGACAAACAATTTTCACCAATTTAAAAAATCTACCCCTGTGGCTCCCTCTCTACTAATATCTTTGAGGGCCGTCATTTGACGGCTGGTAACCGCACTTCACGCGATAAAAATATATCATTTACCGAGATCTGCTTAGGCAGAGTGCCACACCTAGTAATGGGTACAAGGCGTGATGATATATTTATTTATTTATATTTTTATTTCGTATTGCAATAAAATAAATATATCATCACACCTTTTACCCATTACTGGGTATGCCACTCTACCCTAATAGATCACAGGAATTAGTATATTTATGCGCAAAATGTGCGGTTACCAGCCGTCAAATCACGCTCCTTAAAGCCACAAAGGTAGTTTAAATGTAGTAAATATTCATATATAATATAACAAGTAGTATGAAAATTGCTGAAAATATTTTGATACTCGTTATATTTCCATTTCCATAACAACGAATGTATATTTATGTCAAAATATTATCTGTCAATTTTCATACTACGAGTTGTATTCGGCTTGAGAATTTACCAAACAAGAGTTAATTAACAAGAATAGTTAAGTATTTATTTACTTATTAAAGTTATGAAAATTTTGAATATGAAATGTACGCTGAAAAAATTTTTTCAATTGACGTTTATGAAAATATTGAAAATATCACTTATTTTATTCGTAACCAAGGATATTAATAACAGTGGTATTTCCGATGAAATTTCACTAGTGATGAATTTCCGACGAAATGTACATTTCATTGGTTAATTTTTAGTGCCTACGTTGATGTATGGTAGTGAATGTTGGGTATGGATGAAGAAACATGAACGGCGTATAACTGCTGTGGAAATGAGATATTTGCGGGGTGTGTGTGGATATACTAGAAGAGATCGTGTCCGGAATACATTGGTGTATGATGAATGTGAGATTGTGAAGAATGTTGTAAGAAGAGTGGGAATAAGTCAGTTGAGATGGTTTGGTCATGTAGAACGTATGTCGAATGACAGATTGGTGAAACAGGTGTATGTTGGTGAAATTGAGGGTGAAAGTTTGCGTGGACGGCCTAGGAACAAATGGATGAATATGATTGAAGGGTTGTTGCGTGAGCGAAAGATTCTGAGCGTGAAGAATAAACGAGCTTGTATGAAAAGAATTATGAATGTGGTTGAAGCAAAAGTGGTGTGTCAGGATAGGAATGTTTGGAGAAAATTAATTGCGGGATAAATATGATGAATGAAAACAAGCGTATGATTCTTGATTTTAGATTAATTGTTTAGATGTTTTGAGTGTTTACCTGCAATTGTGCGGAGACGATCTTCAGAAACAAGCGCAGTGTACACTAGCGAATGGATGAATGTTTGTTGTGTGTTGATGGATTTTGGTTGTGAGAAAAGGAAGAGTTTGTATGGAGGAAGTGTTAATGTGGTCGATTCGAGTATCGTGTGTCAGGATGAGAATGTTGACGGGTTCGTGCTACCCCATTTAATGGGATATAGCGTGATGTTATGTATGTATGTATGTATTTTCAAACAAATTCGTGATCCTATTGGTTGACAGTGACGTGTGGTGAATTCGCAGAGTAAATACGATGATCGACTGTTTAAATAATGAAGAAACTTAGATAATTGGAATATTAGTCTAATTTATTTTAAAAATTCCAACGCCTTCTTCCGGGATTTACAAAGTAAATAACAATAAGACTTATTAAAAAAAGTGACATAAACATAATTAGTCACAAATTAAAAGACTATTGACTATTTATTCTTTTAATTAGTGACTAATTATGTTAAGTTTTTTTAAACAATTTGTTTATGTCACTTACTAGACGTTACATGTAAGTTTTTTGTTTCTGTGTTTTAAACAAAAATAAGTTTTATTGTTATTCACTTTGTAGATTCCCGAAGAAGGCGATGGTTATCGTCGAAACTTTTTTAAAATAAATTAGACTGATATTCAAATTGTGGTAAATTTTGTTTTTGGCTTCAAACCCAGGTTTGCAAATCCACAGGCCGAGTCGATAGCACTAAACCGCCTACACCATAATATATAAATAAATAAATAAACAAATTAATTAATTAACAAATAAATATATAAATGAGTGTAATTATAAAAATAAATAAAAGTTTAATTAATTTGTGAATATTGGTATAGGCGCTGAACAAAATAAATAAATGTTAAATAGTTAATAAAATTGTCTGTGCTTATATCTTTGATGAAACATGATTACAAGTATCCCTATATACCTTTCTGATACATAGACACGAGCTACTTTTCAACTAATCAAAGCAGGTCGTTAATTAGACAAGTTAATTCTGTCTGTTACCGACTGAAACCCCAGGCAAGTAGATCAGCGTGCTTTGCTTTAGTTCCCCATCAAATCAGTATACAATCATCCATTTTGAGAACAACTGAACTGCGTCTTTGTGCAATAAAGTTTAATAAATACATGGTATAAAGTAGACTTTTAAATTTAAATAGTGTACAATAAATTTGGTGTAAGTGTAACGTTGTGCTGGTGTAATAATAATATGAGTATCGCGAGTGTAAATGATGTAAATCTAGTGAAGTGTGTGTAACTAAATAGTGTGGTGTACTGTAAAGTTTTGATGTAATGGTGTAATGCAGCTTGGTGCCGGGTTCGAATAATATCATAGAAAGGTATGTAATTTGTTTGAATTATTTTAAATTAATTTTTAATATATTTTCTGCTGGAAAACGTACCTAGATTAATTCACAACCAAAGTTTCAATTAACTAGATTATTTATTTATTTATGGGGTAGATAGCTCAGTGGTATTTGAGAACCCTGGTTCGATTCCCACAGCCGACAAACAATTTTCACCAATTTAAATTTATCCCTGTGGCTTCCCCTCCACTAATATCTTTAGGGGCCGTGATTTGACGGCTGGTAACCGCATTTCACGCAAAGAAATATATCACTTACCGAGATCTGCTTAGGCAGAGTGCCACACCTAGTAATGCGTAAAAGGTGTGATGATATTTTTATTTATTTCATTTTTTCCAATAATTTATTTATTTATCTGTTACTCTGCACAATAGGAATTTAATCCTAATTACAGCTTATAACGTACAATCTAAAAGATCTGCAATTTTAACCTTCTAGTAAAGGATCTGCAATTGCAGAGCTGCTCAAATGGTACAAAATAAACTATAAATGAGGATACATTTTCGAATAAAACTAATAAAGTGAATAATATTTCTTCCTGGAATTTTACAGATAATTTTTATGAATGTTCGACTAAATCTTCACTTTCTGGTGAAGGATCTGCAATTGCAGAGTTGCTAGATTGATTTAAATTGATCTACATGCAATGATATATTTTCAAATTAAAATAATAGATTTTATGTTCGACTGCATCATATTACCTTGTTTTATGACAATGTTTACTGTCCATAATCGGGTACTTTATTGGACTAGTACGATAAAAATGCAAAATTGGACTGCTGTCAATGTCACATTAAAACAAAATTCAAAAGAAATATTTAAACACCATTTTCTGTATGTATTATTTGTGTCTTCATACAATTGTTACTCGTAGATATTCTCTTGCATTACATGCAAGATCTTTTATTTCTTTTGGAACGTCTTCAATGTCTTCATCCATCTCAACACTTTTTTCACTTTGACAATTTGATAAATAAAGCAACAAATGCATAACAACGAAGCACACTTTGAGATGCAATTAAATGTTTTAAATATAGGTATTGACGATCATATTTTAAGAAAAAATATTCTTCATGCAGTCGAACATAAAACGTTGTATGCAACTCGTACATAATCGGACTTTATAGACTCGCCTTATTTATTAGCCTCGCTCGCTGCGCTCGCTCTGCCGTCAAATTCGGCTCGTCCAATAAAGACCTAAATTATGTACTTGTTACATAAACTACTATTATAATATTTATTTCTTATGTTATACGGATTTCATAAATTTTCATTGACCACATCTTTACTTTTTGGCAAACGATCTGCAATTGCAGAGCTACTACATTAGTGCAAAATGAACTACAAGTGATGATATATTTTTAAATTAATATAATAGATTGTATAATATTTATTTCTGAAGTTTTTCGGATTTAATTTTTTATGAATTTTCCTTGATTATATCTTCACTTTCTAGTGAAGGATCTGCAATTACAGAGCTGCTAGTTTGATTTAAAATGAACTAGGAATGATGATATATTTTCCAGTAATAGGTCTCATTTATTTCTGACCTTTTCCGAATTAGATTTTTTATTACTTCTTTTTCTTGTCCTCAGTTTCTGGTAAAGATGTACAAAGTTAACACAAGTTTTGCTTAGGCCACGACTGACACTTAAACAAATATGTAATGTTAATTTATTTTAAGATGAATGATGGTTCTTTAAAGATAATAGCTAAAATGAGGACAGTATGTATAATATTAATCATTATTTTAATTCTTAATGACTTCATATCACATTAACTCTGTTGTTTACCTAACAAGACAGTAATGAAGAACAAGAATTGATTACAGCTCTATGTTCCTTGAAGTCTCATCAAAAACACTAAAAGGAGTCATTAATTTTCCTAAGCACACTACTTATTAAATCACTGCTTTAATGTTGCTTCGTTTTTTCTCCTTTAGCGCAATGTGTCCAATTCTATCATATCAAAAAAGTTTCTTAAATACTTTGAAAGATTTTTTTTAACTTTATGCCTGATTAAATTAACTGAAAGTTAACCAAACTACCCCATATACTTTTTTAAATCCAAAGATAGGTCGGTGGCACAGTGGTATCTTGAAAACCCTGGTTTGATCCCCACAGCCGACAAACAATTTTCACCAATTTTAATCTAACCCTGTGGCTTCCCCTCCACTAATATCTTTGAGGGCCGTGATTTGACGGCTGGTGACCGCACTTTACGCGAAAAATATATATCCAGTAATGGGTAAAAGGCGTGATGATATATTTATTTATTTTTATTTCAAAGATAGTGAAATGTTTTATTTAAATTGCTATTTCGTAGCTTTTACTGGTTCGATAGAACTTCTCATGTCATCTTACTGTTCTTTAGAGATCTTATTCTCTGCTGGCACAGTCCTTCGTCACCAGCTTCTTCACGTGAACTTTGTTCTAGGTGAAGAAGTAGGTTATACCATACTGATGAGCTCCAATAAGAGCGAAACGCGTCTATGGTTACCTACTGTGCTGGCCAGCCTCTGACGATGCCCTCATAAGGTGACTTGGAGGCTGAATTTTGTGAGACTTAGACAAGTGTTTATTTTGATACTTTATTATTAAACATAGTTTCACCAAGTGAGCATTTAAAGACAATTAATTTCGTGTTTGTTGTTTTTTATAGTGAAATGTTTTTTGTAACGTGAATGCGTAAAGCAGATAAAATCAACTTTCGTTCGTGCATTTCTTGTTTGACGGCCATGACAGTTTTGTCTTCACATTTATCATGTCTTTTAAAGATGAGACAAATAAGACCGATGGACTTTTTATCTGCGGCCAGCGAGAACACAACGAACAGTGTTGAGACTTGGTCTTCGACTACTAGAAATAATACAAAAGAAACGTTTTATTTTCAAAGCTTTGTTTGTACTTCACGCTAGAGGAATCTTTAATAAAAATGTCCACGATGGATAAGTGCGTACTTAAGATGAAATATATACTCCACAACATGTATTGTTTTTCTTTTCTTTTATTGATATATAATAAATAATAAAATTATTTTTCTTATTCATCATTATTTTCTAACATTCATTGTATTACAGCCTTCAAACAATTTTCACCAAATTATATATACCTTTGTGACTCCCCTTCCACTAACATCTTTGGGTCCGTGATTTGACGGCTGGTAACCGCACTTCACGCGAAGAAATATATCACTTATCAAGATCTGCGTCAGCAGAGTGCCACACTCAGTAATGAGTAAAAGGCGTAATGATATATCAGTACTTATAAAGTCATTATTGTTGTCATTTTAGATTAGTAAAGTGGCTTATAAGTCACACGTGAGTTATAAGTCATAAGTCACGCATAAATTATGACTTGTAACTCACTGTTGAGTTTAAATATAACAAAGTTGAAAAAAAGGTTGCAGTTGTAGTATTCGAAATGGAAGACGAGAATTTTATTCCCGAAAAAATCATTAAGGAAGCGGAAAAAGCGGTTGTTGATATTTTACCAAAAAAGTCTAGAACTTCCTATGAAAAACACTTTCATTCATACCTTTGACGTTTCTAGTTGTCATCCAGTCTTCAAACATATGAAATTCTTTTTCATAGGAACTTCTACACTTTTTTTGGTAAAATATCAACAACCACTTTTTCCGCATCCTTAATGATTATTTCGGGAATAAAATTCTCGTCTTCCACTTCAAATACAACAGCTGCAACCTTTTTTCAACTTTTTTTATTTAAAAAATTTGAGTAACCTAAACAACAAAACAAGAAAGTATGGCTAACTAGAATATTATTTGAAATGTAGACAATTGTGTCAAAATTAATATTTTCATGTCTTAATTGTAGTTGTTGGGTCAAATTTCGTATGCCACTCGTGTGTTATTAGAAATAAGTCACTTCAGAAAATTATTCCCCTCGGCCTCCCGGCCTCGTGGACTAATATTTTTCTCGCGTGACTTATTTGTAATATAACACACTTGTACCATAAATAACTATTATTCATTTCATTGAAAAAATTCTTCTCAACTACATTGTAATTTTTTTGGTGAAGAATCTGCAATTGCAGAGCTGCTCTAAATTGCTTTAAAATTAACTATGGGTGATGTATTTTCTTATAAAATAATAGCTCGCGTCATATACATTCAGTTCATTAAGATATATTAGCACATTGAATAAATTTCATTAATTTTCTTCAACCACATTTTTATTTTTTGTGAAGCATCCGAAATTTCGGAGCTGCTCGAATGGTTTAAACAGATGACACAGTGGTATCGAGGCAGATTGTTAATTTTGGCGACTGTAAAATGATGTCTGTTGCTCTTTTTCTACTAACATCTTTGGAAAGCATGATTTGACTTAACTTGTATAAATAAATCATCTACCACACTCAGTAATAGATAAACATCTTAATTATATATTTATTATTTTTTATTTTAATTTCAGTTCAATATTTTAATCCATTAATTTAATGAACATCTATTAGTACATGGTTAACAAAGTACTCTGTAAAAATAAATCATATGATACCAGGGTTCGTAAATATCATGATATTTATAATAAATATCAAAATATCTGATATATAGGATATATATCAGATAAATATCACTTTTTGGATATTTATTTTTTAATTTTAGTTTTTGTACACATTTAGAAAAACTGAAAAATTCGAAAAATTTCACTTTTCCGGAGGCTATATCTCAAAAACTAAACAAGATATGGAAATGCGCTCAACGGCGTTGAATTCCCCGTGTCCGAATTGACTTATAAGCAAATTTTCATACAATTTTATGCAATTTAATATTTTTAATTATTTCCTAAGGGGTACCCCTTTGGTTTTTTCAGATTTTAATTCAATTTTACCAAAAATCCTTAATCGTAGGATTAGTAAAACAAAAACTTACATACATATGTATTTTGACCCACTGAATCCAGTGGTGCAATCTTCAAATGCATATGACTTCTGGTTTTCAAGAAAATGTTAAAAAACCGCTTTTTGCGATTTTTTAGCGGAAAATTGAAAAAAAATAAAAATCGCTGAAACTATGTTTATAAGTTAACTGAAGCACGAGAAAATTAATGCCGTTGAGCGCGTTTTCATATCACATTTAGTTTTTGAGATATAGCCTCGGAAAAGTAGAAAAACTGAAAAATTCGAAAAATTTCACTTCTCCGGAGGCTATATCTCAAAAACTATTTCATATTTTTATATAATGGATATATATCATTACAAAACTATGACGATATATATCAAAATAAATATCATGATATATATATATATATATATATATATATATATATATATATATATATATATCGATCGATATATATCTTCGAACCCTGTATGATATGCAATTGCCGATCTACCTGTCTCTAAATTAGGGAATATATTTATTGTGTTACACCAAATGTCATTGAATGTATAATTTAATATAACAAAATGAGTATGGCAGAAGTTGGCTCACAGGTAACAAGCAATGTATCATTTTGACGTGACGCGGTTTCAGTGGTAATTGAGTTTTGGTTACACGTGTAACCGCGGTTATAATACTGCATGCATATATCCGCAGAATATATCAACACATCTTTTGAAACAAATCTAATTTAAATGTAACTTCGAAATAAGAACGTTGTAATATATCTTGCCCTGTAATATATTTACACATTTATGTGATGATACCAGTCGTCATATTGAATTACCCGCACTCAGAAATATTAATGGAGGGTAAAATATTGTCTATAGAAACTAATAATATCCAATAGTTTGAATTTTTATGCTGGAAATTTTTATGGAAGTGTTTATTATTTATATCAAATTTAAGTACGAATCTGCAAATATATTTTCAGATTAAAAATAGTTTTTGGCATATGTGAAAATATTTTTTCGTAACACTTGCACCAGAAACATGTTGTTATTCCCTAATTTTAGAGAGAGAAACACTGCTTTTCTCCCCTGGGGAGTGAAACATTATGTTTCTCTCCCTAGGTAGGATGTTTCTCTCCCTAGGTAGCATGTTTCTCTCCCTAGAGACTACGATTATTAGTTGTTTGCGGCGTTTCCTAGGTAACTAGTTACGAAAGCCATATTTGACATTTGTTCCGATAAGACAGTAATTTTTGTGCACTTGTTACGAAAAATATAATATGCTTCACAGGAGGGCGCGATTATCCCTTGTGGGAAGTTGGCAAACCTCGACTTCAGCTAGAACCTTTGGCCCTTACTTTCGTCTCGATTTGCCAACTTCACCAGCGGGAATAATCGCTTTTTTCCCTCCCTTGATGCATAACATACTTTTATAATCAAATTTTTGAAAACATAAAATCTGAAGACAGGTAACATTACATTGAAAATCAATAAAATTATGTAAAATTTAACGGGGATATTTTAAAGTGTTTTCTTGTATCAGTTTTAGAGTTATATCCAGTTGAGGTCAACTAAATCTAATTTTCCTTTTACGCTAAAATAACCCCACATTAGATTCTTCCAATTCCAATTGAAGTTTAAAAACAAAACAATTATTTCTGGTCAATAAACTTGACAGTTTCAATATCTTTCCGGAAATCAGTGACAGGTTTCAACATGGCGACGTTTCACCGCCTTCTATCTAAAGAGGAAATATATCAGATTATCTCTGTTTTCACGGAAACGCCATACAAAAAGACAGCGATCCTGAAACAGGAACATGTTGACCGAGCGGCATTGTGTACGCTCTCGATATAAAATGGCGGTTATATCGCATGATTGAATCCTTCCGACTGTTGCTTTATTGTTTTATTTTACTAGTGACAACATTACAAATAAATTATATTTTTGTTTGAATGATTCCATTATAGTTTAGTGACAAATCACACTTTAGTTTTGATGGAATAAAATTCATACATTGCATTGTTCGCAATCTATTGTTTTATTGTAATTGTTTAAATTTAATTTTAAACGAACCTACATAAATTGACGCCGATGCCGCAATAGTTTGAAGCAGTACAGGTTCCTGGTTTTATTTTAATTCATTAGTGTAAAATATATTTTTTTCAACAATACTTGTGAAAAGGGGGTAGGTGGCTCAGTGGTATCAAGTCGGCCTGTGGATTTTGAAAACCCTGGTTCAATTCCCACAGCCGACAATCAATTTTCACCAATTTAAATCTACTCCTGTGGCTCCCCTTCCAAGAACATTTTTGGGGGCCGGGATTTGATGACTGGTAACCGCACTTCACGCGAAAAAATATATCACTTACCGAGATCTGCTTAGGCAGAGTATCACATCCAGTCATGGGTAAAAGACGTGATGATATATTTATTTTCCGACACTCGCAAGGGTATTAAGGGATTTTATTTATATTTTAATATTGAATCCGGGTTCGAAATCCACAGCCGATAATCAATTTTTACCAATTTAAATCTACTCCTGTGGCTCCCCTTCCACGAACATTTTTGGGGGCCGGGATTTGATGACTGGTAACCGCACTTCACGCGAAAAAATATATCACTTACCGAGATCTGCTAAGGCAGAGTGCCACATCCAGTAATGGGTAAAAGACGTGATGATATATTTATTTATTTTATTTATATTTAAATATTGAATCCGGGTTCGAAATCCACAGCCGACAATAAATTTTCACCAATTTAAATCTACCCCTGTGGCTCCCCTTCCACTAACAACTTTGAGGGCCGTGATTTATCGGCTGGTAACCTTACTTCACGCGAAGAAATATATTATTTGCCGAGATCTGCTACGACAGAGTACCACACTAAGTAATGGGTAAAAGGCGTGATGATATATTTATTTATTTATTTATTTTACTTGTGAAAATTCTCTTTTTCTCACTAATGATGAAAGTACAGAACTTTCCTCAATAGTATAAGAATATACTATTATTGATCTACTAAAATCTGCAATTTAAAAGACTCAAACTGTAAATGATATCTTTGGCAACTCTCTTCATTAGCACTTGTTCATCTTCCGGCGTATCGAAACCACCCGGATGAAGCAGAACGAGCCTAGTTACTAACCGGAAACAAAAGTTCCGGGTCCGGTTTAAAATCACTAATTGGCTTACAAACAGGAATGACCATCTCTCTTTACTGCGTACAAAATTTTGCAGGGAATTACAGTTTATAGAAACCTAGGAAATAATTAATTTATTCCAGTCAATCTCTCACCAATATTTCATTTGACAATGCTGTAAAGTGTAAAAGATATTCTTGGCAAAAATTCAATGTTTAAAATGGCGTGATTCCGCCATTTTATAATGAATGCACAGCCAACCCTAAGCCCTTAGAATAGAATTACAAAGTTCTGTACAATAACAATATAAGGTCTGATAGTCATGAATATTTACAAAGCTAAACTTCATAAAATAATGTCATTTAAATATGAGTCTGTTGAAGCCAACGACTCGAATACTTCAGTAAAACTTCATCAACGAGGGCTTAATCAATATTTCGTTCGTGGACTTTCAACGGTTTCGCAGGAAGAAAAGATCTGAGCATCAGTTTTGTTTCTTTGTTATAAAACCTTCTTGAATTATTTTAGAATTCTTCAAATAAAATTAAATTGTGTATAACTTTTATTTGAAGTATTTTTTTCTAAAATAATTCTGAATCCTTTGAGAGAGATACATATAATTAGTTAATCAGTAAAATATTTGGATTAATGCAGTTCTGTCAATAGTCTAAAGAATTAAGTTTGGAATTAATCTCGAAAACAACTTATTCCATTAGCGTAATGTTATCTACTTTCTTCCAAATTCTAATAAATCTTTTCAGGTTGAAAGCAACTTCCGTAATGAAATGTTGCGATACAGATGAAGAATCCTTTCAGGGATTTAGGATATTTTACGTCTTTAATGATTAGGACCCTTTCATACTGTAAATTTCAATGCTACAGCTCTTAGAAACGCATGATTTTAGAAATTAGGCCCAAAATATTTACATATTATTATATATTTTTTATTAAACCTAGTTTTACCAAATGTATGGACAACAAATAATTGTGTCTTTGTTGTTATTATTTAATCAATTTTAGTAGAACTCATGAAATTGAAAATAATTTAAAATTAATTTTGTATAAACAACAAAGACAAAATTAATTGTCATCCAACACTTAGTGAAACTGGGTTTAATAAAAAGAATAAAATACACACTTGGCTCAGTTTCACAAAATTCAGCCTCCAAGTCACCTTATGAGGGCATCGTCAGAGGCTGGCTAGCACAGTTAGTAACCATAGACGCGTTTCGCTCTTCTGGCACAGTTCTTCGTCTCCAGCTTCTTCACGTGAACTTTGTTCTAGGTGAAGAAGTGAGTTATACCATACTGATGAGCTCTAATAAGAGTGAAACGCGTCTATGGTTACTAACTGTGCTGGCCAGCTTCTGACGATGCCCTCATAAGGTTACTTGGAGGCTTTTTACTTATTACTAGGTATGGCACTCTCCAGAAGCAGATCTCGGTATGTGATAATATATTTTTGAATGATTTGTGTCTCACAATTATCTGAAGTAATGTCTGACAGTACGAAGGTGTCGATATTAAATAATAAATATAAATATATCATCACGCCTTTTATGCATTACTGGGTATGGCATTCTGCCGAAGCAGATCTCTGTAAGTGATATATTTCTTCGCATGAAGTGCGGTTACCAGTCATCAAATCACGGCCCTTAAAGATGCCCTCATAAGGTGACTTGGAGGCTGAATTTTGTGAAACTGAGCCAAGTGTATACTTTTATTTTATACTTTTTAATTTTGTATTTGTTATTTGGCACAACAGAAGCTTATAGTGGAATTAAGGAGATTTGAACGCACGATACTACACTTGCTTATACAATAATTTAACCTATAGTATGCAATTTAAAAGATCTGCAATTGTAGAGCTGGTAGAATGATTTAATTTGAACTAAGAGACATGATATTTTTTCTAATTAAAATAATAAATTGTGTCATACTAATTTCTAAAGTTTAACAATTTATATTTTTTATTAATTTTCCTCCACTATTTTTTTATTTCTTTACTAAAATTTTGCAATTGCAGATCTGCTCACTTGGTTTAAAATGATCTACAATTGATGATTTTTATTTCTAATTAAAATAATAAATTGTGCCATATTTATTTCTGAAGTTCTATGGCTTATATTATATATGTACTGTAATTGGGATTAAGTTCCTGTTGTACAGCGTAACATAAATAAATAAATAAATAAATAAATATTTTTCATGAATTTTCCTTGACTTCACTTTCTAGGAAGGAGCTGCAATTACAAAGCTATTAGATTGGTTTCATAATTATATATTTTTCAATGCCGACAAACAATTTTCACCAATTTAAAATTTACCCCTGTGGCTCCTCCACCTCTAATATCTTTGGGGGCCGTGATTTGATAGTTGGTAACTGCACTTCGCGCGAAAAAATATATAAATAAATAAATAAATAAATATATCATCACGCCATTTACCCATTACTGGGTGTGGCACTCTGCCTAAGCAGATCTCGGTAAGTGATATATTTTTTCGCGTGAAGTGCGGTTACCAGTCGTCGAATCACGGCTCTCAAAGATATTAGTGGAGAGGGAGCCACAGGGGTAGATTTAAATTGGTGAAAATTGTTTGTCGGCTGTGGGGATCGAACCAGGGTTCTCAAGATCCACAGGCCGACTCGATGCCACGTACCGAAATCTGCTAAGGCATAGTGCCACACCCAGTGATGGTTAAAAGGCGTGATGATATATTTATTTATATTTTTCAATTATAATTTATTTCTTAAATTGTGTGACATGCTTCAGTTTCCGGTGAAGTATCTGCACTTGCAGAGCTATTAAAATGTTTTTAAATGGCTATTAAATAACAATATATTTACTAATTTTGATGTCAGATCATTTTCCCGGTTGAAATCACTCTGCCATCATCCCTGTAGGATAATGCTAGGAAATATAGATCATATGCAAATGTCCTGGACTTGCGCAGTGCTGCCCTCTGTATCTCAACTGTCAACTGAAGGTGCGAGGCCGCAGATTAGCCGGACTAGTCGGATAATTACAACGTGTCAACTTAATCTAACTTACTAATGCCGACCCACAGCCCCCTTTATTATTTAAATACTGAGAACTTGTCCAGCACTGTTGATCCATGATTGAGAAGTTTAAACGGAGGGATGTAGTTCTCGGGTAACTTATAGCCGAAAATATTTATTTATGTATTTATGTTACGCTGTACAACAGGAATTTAATCCCAATTACAGTACAGGGTCCGCACTCACCGAGCTGCAGTGTGCTAGTTCATTTTTAGCTTGAGTGAGATTCGAACTTGAAATCTCCGGATTCGAATTCCATATTACTATCCACACCACCGTACTGAAGGACAAAATATATTGCTAGAAATAATTCAAGTTAGTTCATTTTATTGGCTGAATCTCAATTACAGTAGCTTATAGTAGAATCTGAATCCTTGCTTGTTGATTTAACCTGTGGCAGACAATCTAAAAGATCTGAAATTGCAGTGGCTTTAATTACAAGTACCCAGTAATGGGTAAAAGGTGTGATGATATATTTATTTATTTTATTTTCTAACATCTTTGAGGACCATGATTTGACGGCAGGTAACCGCACTTCACGCGAAGAAATATATCACTTACAGAGATCTGCTACGACTAAGTGCCACATCCAGTAATGGGTAAAAGGTGTGATGATATATTTATATATTTTATTTTCTAATTGTGGCTCCCTCTCTACTAACATCTTTGAAGACCGTGATTTGACGACTGGTAACCGCACTTCACGCGAAGAAATATATCACTTACAGAGATCTGCTTCGGCAGAGTGCCACACCCAGTAATAAGTAAAATACGTGATGATATATTTATATTTATTTTATTTCCTAATTGTGGCTCCTCCTCCACTAACATCTTTGAGGACCATGATTTGACAGCTGCTAAACGCACTTCACGCAAAAAATATATCACTTACGGAGATCTGCTACGACAAAGTTCCACACATAGTAATGAGTAAAAGGCGTGATGATATATTTATTTATTTTATTTTCTAATTGTGGCTCCCTCTCTACTAACATCTTTGAAGACAGTGATTTGACGACTGGTAACCGCACTTCACGTGAAGAAATATATTACTTACAGAGATCTGCTACGACAAAGTTCCACAACCTGTAATAAGAAAAAGGCGTGATGATATATATATATATATATTTTATTTCCTAATTGTGGCTCCCTCTCTACTAACATCTTTGAGGACAGTGATTTGACGACTGGTAACCGCACTTCACGCGATGAAATATATTACTTACGGAGATCTGCTACGACAAAGTTCCACACATAGTAATGAGTAAAAGGCGTGATGATATATTTATTTATTTTATTTCCTAATTGTGGCTCCTCCTCCACTAACATCTTTGAGGACCATGATTTGACAGCTGCTAAACGCACTTCACGCAAAAAATATATCACTTACGAAGATCTGCTACTATAAAGTGCCACACATAGTAATGGCTAAAAGGCGTGATGATATATTTATTTATTTATTGTTCGTATTTATGTTTGAATTTGAATTCTCCTCAATTAGGCCTTCACTTTTTGGTAAAGGATCTGCAATTGTAGAGCAGCCTGAATATATTAAAATGAACTACAAATGACGATATGTTTTCTAATTAAAATAATAAATTGTATCGTATTTATTTTTAAAGTTTAACGGTTTATATTTATAATGAATTGCAATTTCAGACGTGGTTATAATTACTTTAATGTAAAAAAATAACTTTTGAAAAACTGCTTCGAATATAAAATAAATGAAATTATGTTATAGAAAATGTAGACTTGAAAGTAAAGAACGTACTTGGGTTGGTGTTTGTACAAGGTAGCTGAGGCGAAATAGTTTTAGAATGAAGTATAAAATGGTGGAAAAGATAAAGGAAACACTTCTATTCTTCATATTTATTTGAGCGGAAAAAGTACGAAGATAAAAATGAACTTAAAAGTGAGAAATATGAATTTGAAGAGACTTTTTGTCAAAAAATACTTTGAAATTTATTATACTTAAGTACAGTAATACAGTAGTGTTATGGCATTCGAATTAGGCGATCCCGAGTTCGAATCCTACTCAAGTAAAAATTATATATACTACTACAGTGCGGTCGCTACACTGTACTTGTAATTGTGATTAAGTTCCTGTTGTACACAGTAGCATGAATAAATCAATAAACTTTTAATATAAATATATTGTCCGTCAGGTGGTGTGGATAGCAATACGGAATTCGAATCCGGAGATCTCGAGTTCGAATCTTACTTAAGCTAAAAATAATATAAAACTAGTACACTGCGGCTCGGTAAGCGCAGATCCTGTACTGTAATTGGGATTAAGTTTCTGTTGTACAGTGTAATATAAATAAATAAATAAATATCTTTACAATTTTTACCCATTATTGGATGTGATACTCTGCCTTATTATATCTTGGTATGTTATATAATTTGGCATGAAATGCAGTTACCAGCTGTCAAATCAAAGATGTTACTGGTAGGGAAGCTATATGAGTAATTTTAAGTTTGTTGGACGTGGGAATCGAACTGGGGTTCTCAAATCTACAAGCCAACACGATGTCACTCAGCAATGTACCCCATAAAATAGAAATTTTATATGCATTTATTTTTGGTGGAGGTGCAAAAAACAAATTTGGTGAAAGCAAAAAATAATTCAATTTCGTTCTGCATATTTCATATTAGTTTTTGAGATATGGCCTAATAAAAAATTAAAATTATTGATATATCTACTAAATTTCATCATTATTTAGTTTTGTTACTCTAAACAATTTATCTAAGCAGATAAATTAATAAAAATACTCGTAATCCATGCTGAATTATATTATTAAGTTCTCAAATATTATATTATATTATATTATGGGGTAGGTGGCTCAGTGGTATCGAGTCGGCCTGTGGATCTTGAGAACCCCACAGCCGACAAACAATTTGCACCAATTTAAATCTACCCCTGTGACTCCCTCATCACTAACATCTTTAGGGGCCGTGATTTGACGGCTGGTAATCGCACTTCACGCGAAAAAATATATCACTTACCGAGATCTGCTTAGGCGGAGTGCCACACTCAGTAATGGGTAAAAGGCGTGATGATATATTTATTTTATTTATTTATTTTAAATATTATATTATATTATATTATGGGGTAGGTGGCTCAGTGGTATCGAGTCGGCCTGTGGATCTTGAGAACCCCACAGCCGACAAACAATTTGCACCAATTTAAATCTACCCCTGTGACTCCCTCATCACTAAGATCTTTGAGGGCCGTGATTTGACGGCTGGTAACCGCACTTTACGCGAAAAATATTTCACTTACCGAGATCTGCTTATGCGAAGTGCCACACTCAGTAATGGGTAAAAGGCGTGATGATATATTTATTTTATTTATTTTATTTTAAATATTATATTATATTATATTATGGGGTAGGTGGCTCAGTGGTATCGAGTCGGCCTGTGGATCTTGAGAACCCCACAGCCGACAAACAATTTGCACCAATTTAAATCTACCCCTGTGACTCCCTCATCACTAAGATCTTTGAGGGCCGTGATTTGACGGCTGGTAACCGCACTTTACGCGAAAAATATTTCACTTACCGAGATCTGCTTATGCGAAGTGCCACACTCAGTAATGGGAAAAGGCGTGATGATATATTTATTTAAAAAACTTCTCATATTCATTTAATATGTTTTATATATATATTTTTTTTCTGTTACAGGTAACGAACTTCAATATATTGCATGACGAACCCCAGTAAATCACGTAAGTCAACTTATTTCAAATAACAAATGTACCCTAATTACAAAAAGAAATTAATATTTTTTCGTGGACCGTTGTTCATTATCACGAACGCACGAAGCTAAATTAAAAATAATGAAATTAAAATAAACCTCATTTAAATAACTCCACTCTTCTTGGAGACAGTTTAATTAACTAAACACCCCCTTACAATCAATCTTCGACCATCTAAGTCTTTCGGAATCAATAACTTAACTCTTAAATCTACAGAGTTAAAAATCCCAGCTCTGTCGAATGATTTCCGTCGTCTCGTTTATCTTGTAGGGTTTGAGTGATTTTTAATTGGTTGGTAATGCGTTCTACCCCACTTTTAGGGGTTATATATCACAGTGATCGAGCAGGAGACGTATGACAACGATATTGCGAGGTTTAAGGACCATTCCCTGCTTTTTGACACTTATTATTAAAATCGAAGTTATATAAATCACTTAGAGTGGAAAGTTGGTTTGTGTGGTTTCCCTTAAGGGTTGAAGGGGTAAGAAAAGTGCTCATAGGCGTACATATGGATTATATACAACCACAAATAATTATTTTAGTTTGTATTTGAGTATCGAGGTATTAAAAGAAAAGAAAACGCTCGAAATAATTTATGAGGGTAGAATTTATTTAAGGGTACAGTTACTGTTACTTTGTATGTGTCCTGATTTGTGAATGACTTACAAAAATATTGTTAGAAGAGTGGATATGTTTGGTTTGGGCGTTTGAAACTTTTCTCAAATAATATAAAATTGATAAGAAATTAGGATAAAAGATTGTCTAGATGATCTAAGATTCCTAGGATTAATAGATCTTTGGGGTAGGTGTCTCAGTGGTATCGAGTCGGCCTGTGGATCTTGAGAACCCTTGTTCGATCCCCATAGCCGACAAACAATTTTCACCAATTTAAAATCTACCTCTGTGGCTCCTCCACCACTAATATTTTTGGAGGCCATAATTTGACGGCTGGTAACCTCACTTCACGCGAAGAAATATATCACTTACCGAGATCTGCTTAGGCAGAGTGTCACACCCAGTGATGGATAAAAGGCGTGATGATACGATTTGTTCAGATTCTATTATAAGCTTTTGTAATTGGGATTCAGTTTTTGTTGTGCAATAACAATTATTTCTTGGGTTATTAACTACTGTAATTAGGGTTAAGTTCCTGTTGTGCAGTGTAGCAATAACAATTATTTTTTTGGGTTCCTTTTTGTAAAAATTTGGTGGTACGTCTATAAAAATAAAACATATAAAATGATGGATGTGTCCCGATTATAAAATTGATTTTAACACACATATACAAATACACTCTCGTTCATATTTATTGAAGCTACAGCCTTTTATAAATTCAATACTTTTTACATCAGTTAATTTAGAAAAATTCTGCCAATTATTATATTACTATAAGTTGTGGTTTAGTGTCTAGACTGATTGCCCTATAAGCGCTTGTTTGTGTAACTAATAATACAGAATTCTAGTTTACTTCACGTATAAAAGAGCTGGTTGATCCGGCTTTTGTTAAAAAGGTTTGAAAAGAAAACTTATTACAAAAATAAGTAAAATTTGTGTACTGTATAAAGTTGCGTGTTTCCGATTTATTTACGTTTGCAGATAAAGCTTGTTTTAATTATTAAACAAGTCAAAGAATAAATTAAAATTTTAATTTTCTTGCTGCACGTTACTTAAGCATTAAGGTCACTAAATGTAATGATATGTATCAAAATATTTATTGCTTCACTTATATGCGTACAAACATATGCTGCATTTCATAAAATGAAGTTATAGTTATCAAAGAATCAGTCCTCGATTATCATTCTCATCCTCACACACCATTCTTGTTTCAACCATATTCACAAGCTCATTTATTCCTCACACTCGAAATATTCCATTATATAACAAACCTTTAATCTATTTATTCACTTCTATTTACAAGTTTCATTAATCTTTTATTTAAGTAAAATATAAATATAAACTAAACACTTGGCTAAGTCTCACAAAATTCAGCCTCCAAGACACCTTATGAGGGCATTGTTAGAAGCTGGCCAGCACAGTTAGTAACCATAGACGCGTTTCGCTCTTATTAGAGCTCATCAGTATGGTATAACTCACTTCTTCACCTAGAACAAAGTTCACGTGAGGAAGCTAGAGACGAAGGACTGTGCCAGCAGAGAATATGGTCTATGGTTACTAACTGTGCTGGCCAGCTCCTGACGATGCCCTCATAAGGTGACTTGGAGGCTGAATTTTGTGAGACTTAGCCAAGTGTTTAGTTTATATTTTATTAAACCTAGTTTCACCAAGTGTATGGATGACAATTAATTTTGTCTTTGTTGTCCACTTCTTTAACAATGAATCTATAAACAAAAGATAAGAAGGGAGTGTCCTTTAATGCATGATTTTGAAAGTAAAATTGGAATTACTATTTTATTAAATATATAATACAAAACTAAAATTACATACACAAATTTAAATAATATAACATTTCATGGTTTATTACTGCAAAAATGGACGTATAATTTAAAATTTTTATTTTTGCCGGCACCAAAAATTCTAATATCGTTTTTAATAAAATTGACGATAATATAAATAATGAAAAATTAAGTACGCTAGTAAATATGGCGCAAAAGCTCTGCTATTGCAGATTTCATTGACCCATATATCTCATTTTAATTTTTAAATTTATAAAATAAATTTATGTGATACTTTGCCCAATAGAAACTTAATTCCAATTATAGTATAGGTGAGACTGATAATATAGAAGCTCTGTTATTGCAGATCTGAGTGATATCAATATTTAATTCCGATTCAGGTTTAGTTTGACATCGCTTGCTGGTCGATAAAGTGTGAACCGGGGTTAAATACAACGTAAATAAACAACTACTATCGCAGCCCTTAAGTAAGATTTATGAGAGACTGTATCGAGCTTCCTGATTGGCTCCTGCAGCACAAACCATCCTTCTGGTTGGTGGTTGTTTACAAGTCGATCTTGTTATGTTGATTTAGTAAATTCTGGTAGTACGAATACCAGGTTTATTATGTACTGAAATGTTTACGAGTTTTCTGAATGAAATAATTATATTTCCTGTTGATTTTTCGTAGCTGCTGTAGTTTTATTTTTACCTGCTTGAAAGACTTTCAAAAATAAATGACATTTTATAAAAATGTATGCAAGTTCTTTCACTGCAATTTCTAGATTAATTTCTCAAAGGCTTCTGAAGGCATTTGATATACTTTTAAATTTCGAATATATATATAATTTCATCTTGTACAAGTCTATAAAGTTTTAAGGAACTTGCAGCACTTCAATATTTGATCTTAAACTCTTCATATTTTATTCAAAATGAAATGCAGCAATCTTTGATTCAAGAAAAATTCTTAATCCTATTTTTACTTCCTTGTACGAAGTAAAGGAAGTATTGTTATCGCGAAAATTTTCGGTTCTCAGATTTCAGTGGAAATACGCATGTTGGCCCTCCCTGAGTCCATTTTGACTAATTTCGTCGTGACGTCTGTACGTACGTATGTATCTCGCATAACTCAAAAACGGTCAGCCGTAGAAAATTTAAATTTTATATTTAGGACTGTTATAACATCTAGTTGTGCACCTCCCTTTTTTGTCATTATATAACTTCCGGAAGTGGTACTTTACTTGAAGCCTATAATAGATTTTTATGAAAAACTATATTCAAATATAATTTAAAACTTTCCAAATTTGGTATATAAGACTACTATATCAATGGAAATAATATAATAGATTTTGGTTAAAATACACTAACCGGAAGTGACACATTACATGAAGCTGCTAACAGTTTTCCTTGAAAAAAATGGTATTATTTTAATTTTAGAAATAAATGCTTCAAATAAAAGTTTTAGAGAATTAAATTCTGCGTCTAGCACATTAAGAATTTTTAAATTAGCCTTTTGCATAAGCAGGATATCTAAATTTAAATAGTATATATTTTGTGTTTTTTTTTTAATTAAGTTTGCTATGGATTAGAACAAAAAATAAAAAATAAAAGATTTTATGTCAAATATGTGCAATTAAAAAAATATCTATAGTTTAATACGCGTACAAGGAAGTCATGTGGTGTCCACATCAGATTTTTTTTAATAATTAACTGACAGGAAGTGCAGTGATGTGGATAGAATTACAGCATTTGAATCCGGAAATTCCGAGTTCGAATCTCATTCAAGTTAAATATACCGGATATACATACTTATAGTCTCTCTAAAGATAATCATTTAATTTAAATATCTATGGAGAGAAATGCATGATTTTTCATGTATGTACTATTTTTTATTTCACGATCTAAGTAAAATTAAAACAAAAATAGTTATTTATAATTTATTATGGGGTAGGTGGCTCAGTGATATCGAGTCGGCCTGTGGATCTTGAGAACTCTGGTTCAATTCCCACAGCCGACAAACAATTTTCTCCAATTTAAATCTACCCCTGTGGTCTCCTCTCCACTAACACTTCACGCGAAGAAATATATCACTTACCGAGATCTGCTTCGGCAGAGTGCCACACCCAGTAATGAGTAAAAGGTGTGATGATATATTTATTTGTTTCATTTTTACCAATAATTTATTTATTTGTTACTCTGCACAATAGGAATTTAATCCCATTACAGTTTATAGCGCACAATCTAAAAGATCTGCAATTTTAACCTTCTAGTAAAGGATCTGCAATTGTAGAGCAGCTCAAATGATTTCAAATGAACTATAAGTGATGATATATTTCGAATAAAACTAATAAATTGCATAATATTTATTTCTGGAATTTTATGGATTATCATTTTTATGTATTTTCGACTACATCTTCACTTTCTGGTGAAGAATCTGCAATTGCAGAGTTGCTAGATCACTTACCGAGATTTGGTACGGCAGAGTGCCACACCCAGTAACGGGTAAAAGGCGTGATGATATATTTATATATTTAATAACTTTTTTTTTGTCCCGCGTGATGGTCGCAAACATAAGGTCGTGGGTTCGAGTCCCGCCCGTGGCGACCAGACAAAGGACATATCGGCATATGACCTTAGTAGTTGGTCCGATATATAAATTTAAAAAAAAATAATTTTTTTTTCAAAACGTTTCAAGTGTTTCAAAAATTAAATAAATAATTCTAACACAGTAATTCTGCCACCTTTCTTTACAAGTCTTAGTGATAAGTTTCTTGACGTCTTGTCCAGTTATTTATGAAGAGAAATATGAAACGAAAGTTCTAGTAGGTTTTTACTAAATTATTTAAGAGGTCATTCGTTAGAAAAACAACAAACCCTTGGTTCAACCCAGCAGAAAATTCTTTTATCCACTAATGGTTATATGAGTAAATCTTCCTTCCATTCCACAGTAATTTGGCAAAGTTAATCTTTTGAATAATTTGCGGGAAATTCTAGCCCCGTTGCCGTTAAGATCACATTTCTGTGCGTCGCTATCCCATTAGTTACATATCACGTACTAAGTTACTTTTTTCTGAAATTGATTACGGTCTAATGTGAGCCACGTGCACTTACTTATTTCATTCTGAAAGGAATTGAAAGATATTTTCATTCTATATTTTCTACTGTAAAACATTTCTAAATTATTTTACAGAAAATTGTTTCAATAGAACTATATTTTCACCTTCTAAAATAAACAAAAATAGTTATTTTTTATTCTAGATTGCGAAATGTTACTTTTGCATTCGAGAATGCAAAAGCATTTCGCAATCGAGTATCAAACAACGTTTTTTCAAAAACTATGTCCTAAAATTAGTAATAATGTAATGAGAAAATTTTGACGTTTAGGATCAATTAATGTGACATCTAATGTCTCCATGACAACAATGTATGTAATATAATTGCTAACAAATCTGGTATTCTCTAACCAGCAATTGACAGCTGGTTGGCAATAGAAACCAAACAAACGTTCTAATTTTTTTCTGCGATTTATTGGGATTCGCATTGCATTTCTCAAGAAACTATTCCAGTACACCGGTCAGCTTCCTCAAGCAGGATAAATATCAATAATTGCTCAATTAAATTATTAAATATAAATTTTGTTAAAGAATAGAAGTATTGTTTCTAAGCAAAAAAATTATTAAATTGTGACCCTTTCTTCTATCAAAAAATTGCAAGCTGCAAAAAACACTCATTTCGCGTGTTGATAGTTGTCATGTAAATTTTAACTTTATATGACAGTTTTCGAAAAAATAAATATATCATCACGCCTCTCACCCTATATGGTGTGGGACTCTGCTGTAACAGATCTCGGTAAGTGGTATATTTCCACTGAGCCATCTACCCAAAATTCACTAACCACCCCGTGCTTAATATCTCAAGCCGTGACTAACACGTTCAAAGCCACAGCTTGTTAACATGTGATTAAGATGTTATTTACCGCCATGGAAACTAGTCCGTTAAATGACATTTTACTAACGGAAGTAGAAAAAATAAATAAATAAGGGACCTTCAGTTTTCCTTCTTATATTTATTTATTTATTTATTTATTTATTTATGTTACATATGGGGTAGGTGGCTCAGTGGTATCGAGTCGGCCAGTGGATCTTGAGAACCCTGGTTCGATCCCCACAGCCGACAAACAATTTTCACCAAATTAAATCTTTCCCTGCAGCTCCCCCTCTACTAACATCTTTGGGGGCCGTGATTTATTGGCTGGTAACCGCACTTCACGTGAAGAAATATATCACTTACCGAGATCTGCTTAGACAGAGTGCCACACCCAGTGATGGGCAAAAGGCGTGATGATATATTTTTATTTTTTTAATTTAATCCCAATTTCAGTACAGTACTCACCGAGCCGCAGTGTGATAGTTTATATAATTTTTAGCTTAAGTGAGATTCGAATTCCGTATCGCTATCCACACTACCGTACTGAAATACTGACTAGATTACGAAGTAACAGTTTTAATGTTCGTAAAATATTAATTAACATAAAATCTTAATTTTCTATTCACCCTCTGCATTAGAAGACTAATTAACTAAAACTTCAGTGAATATTTAAGACTTAAAGAACATTCCTGCTGGCGTCACACCTGACACATGACATGCGCTGAGTGTCACTCACATTCCGGGGAACTCCGGATGTTCCGGACTTGACTCCTTCGCCAATTTACGCGAGGGAGACATTGGTTACGGGTTCTTATTACTGTTATTACTTTTACTACTTATAACCTTCATTAATTTTGTCGTGGATGACAATTTGAATTAAGTTGAGAAGTAATCATCTGTTAGCCAGAATTATTTAATCAGTATTTGTTTAGAATAATACGTAGATTTTTTTTGAATAATCTGTGAGAAAATGTACGATGGTGTGGATATTAAATAAATAAATAAATATATCATCACGCCTATTATCCATTACTAGGTGTGGCACTCTGCAAGAGCAGATCTCAGTAAGTGATATATTTCTTCGCATGAAGTGTGGTTACCAGCCGTGAAATCACGGCTCCCAAAGATATTAGTGGAGGAGGAACCACAGGGGTAGATTTAATTTGGTGAAAATTGCCGAGTTTGAATCGCAATCAAACTAAATATACACTACCATACTACGGCTTGGTGTGTTCGGATCCTGTACTGTAATTGGGATTAAGTTCCTGTTGTACAGCGTAACATAAATAAATAATTCGTCTAAAGGTTATTGAAGTTTCTAATAAAAAATTGATATATGCAAATATAGTTAGCCATTGTTAATCAGTCGGCTCGAGTCGGCCTGTGGATCTTGAGAACCCTGGTTTGATCCCCACAGTTGACAAACAATTTTCACCAAATTTAAATCTACCCCTGTGGCTCTCCCTCCACTAACATCTTTGGAGGTCGTGATTTGACAGCTGGTAACCGCACTTCACGTGAATTAATATATTACTTACCGAAATCTGATACGACAGAGTGCCACAACTAGTAATGGGTAAAAGGCGTGATGATTTATTTATTTAATTCATTTTTACCAATAATTTATTTATTTATTTGCTACACTGCACAATTGGAATTTAATCCCAATTACAGTTTATAGCGTACAATCTAAAAAAATCTGTACTTTTAATCTTCTAGTGAAGGATCTGTGATTGCGGAGCTGCTCAAATGGTTTAAAACAGGGTTCGTAAATATCATGATATTTATAATAAATATCAAAATATCTGATATATAGGATATATATCAGATAAATATCACTTTTTGGATATTTATTTTTTAATTTTAGTTTTTGTACACATTTATTATCAAAATAAATTATTACTCCTAAATAAAAAATTAATATAGGTAATGAAAAAAAGTACATATACATTGAATGGATACACAAATATTATATAGTACTAAGAATAGTAAGAATATTTAAATAATCCTATATCCTAGATAGGGGCAAATCATCATCTTCTGATGAACTTCCTGAACATAGCGTTGCAGATAGACTCACTTGGCCAAATCCAATCTAAATTAGTTTTTTTTGTAGTTTCTTTTTGGTTTAAATATTTAAACATAAAAACTAATTTAGCGGCTTTGTCGTTACCGAGACGATTACGTAATTGAGATTGGACAATGCCAAAAGTGGAGAAATATCGTTCCAGCCCTGCTGTTGCTGTTACAGCAGTGTGTAACTGTTCACATAGTTCAATAAATGTACTTTTATTTGGCCACTCTGACTCATTGATAGTTTTGTATTTGTATTTCTAAAATGAGTACCAAATAAAAATTTTGGAAATGGTTCAGACTTTGCCGTTAATGACATCACAAATGGCACACAATTTGGATTTATGTCGTTGATGTGAAGTTAGTCAAAAGCTAGTAAAGTAAGAATTATCTTTAGAATATAATTTTAACAGAATTAATGAAAGTAATAATAAGAGGTATACTGTATTTATTATAGACTATTTGATATTTTTATATAATGGATATATATCTTCGAACCCTGTTTATAAGTTAACTGAAGCACGAGAAAATTAATGCCGTTGAGCGCGTTTTCATATCACATTTAGTTTTTGAGATATAGCCTCGGAAAAGTAGAAAAATTGAAAAATTCGAAAAATTTCACTTCTCCGGAGGCTATATCTCAAAAACTAAACAAGATATGGAAATGCGCTCAACGGCGTTGAATTCCCCGTGTCCGAATTGACTTATAAGCAAATTTTCATACAATTTTATGCAATTTAATATTTTTAATTATTTCCTAAGGGGTACCCCTTTGGTTTTTTCAGATTTTAATTCAATTTTCCCAAAAATCCTTAATCGTACGATTATTAAAACAAAAATTTACATACATATGTATTTTGACCCACTGAATCCAGTGGTGCAATCTTCAAATGCATATTACTTCTGGTTTTCGAGAAAATGTTAAAAAACCGCTTTTTGCGATTTTTTTGGCGGAAAATTGAAAAAAAATAAAAATCGCTGAAACTATGTTTATAAGTTAACTGAAGCACGAGAAAATTAATGCCGTTGAGCTCGTTTTCATATCACATTTAGTTTTTGAGATATAGCCTCGGAAAAGTAGAAAAACTGAAAAATTCTAAAAATTTCACTTCTCCGGAGGCTATATCTCAAAAACTAAACAAGATATGGAAATGCGCTCCACGGCGTTGAATTCCCCGTGTCCGAATTGACTTGTAAGCAAATTTTCATACAATTTTATGCAATTTAATATTTTTAATTATTTCCTAAGGGGTACCCCTTTGGTTTTTTCAGATTTTAATTCAATTTTACCAAAAATCCTTAATCATAGGATTATTAAAACGAAAATTTACATACATATGTATTTTGACCCACTGAATCCAGTGGTGCAATCTTCAAATGCATATTACTTCTGGTTTTCGAGAAAATGTTAAAAAACCGCTTTTTGCGATTTTTTTGGCGGAAAATTGAAAAAAAATAAAAATCGCTGAAACTATGTTTATAAGTTAACTGAAGCACGAGAAAATTATTGCCGTTGAGCTCGTTTTCATATCACATTTAGTTTTTGAGATATAGCCTCGGAAAAGTAGAAAAACTGAAAAATTCTAAAAATTTCACTTCTCCGGAGGCTATATCTCAAAAACTAAACAAGATATGGAAATGCGCTCCACGGCGTTGAATTCCCCGTGTCCGAATTGACTTGTAAGCAAATTTTCATACAATTTTATGCAATTTAATATTTTTAATTATTTCCTAAGGGGTACCCCTTTGGTTTTTTCAGATTTTAATTTAATTTTACCAAAAATCCTTAATCATAGGATTATTAAAACGAAAATTTACATACATATGTATTTTGACCCACTGAATCCAGTGGTGCAATCTTCAAATGCATATTACTTCTGGTTTTCGAGAAAATGTTAAAAAACCGCTTTTTGCGATTTTTTTGGCGGAAAATTGAAAAAAAATAAAAATCGCTGAAACTATGTTTATAAGTTAACTGAAGCACGAGAAAATTAATGCCGTTGAGCTCGTTTTCATATCACATTTAGTTTTTGAGATATAGCCTCGGAAAAGTAGAAAAACTGAAAAATTCTAAAAATTTCACTTCTCCGGAGGCTATATCTCAAAAACTATTTGATATTTTTATATAATGGATATATATCATGGCAAAAATATGACGATATATATCAAAATAAATATCATGATATATATCGATCGATATATATCTTCGAACCCTGATTTAAAATGATCTATAAGTGATGATACATTTTCGAATAAAACTAATAAATTGTATAATATTTTTTTCTGGAATTTTACGGATTATAATTTTTATGAATTTTCAACTACATCTTCACTTTTTGGTGAAGGATCTGCAATTGCAGAGTTGCTAAATTGGTTTAAATTGATCTACATGGGGTAGGTGGCTCAGTGGTATCGAGTCGGCCTGTGGATCTTGAGAACCCTGGTTCGATCCCCACAGCCGACAAACAATTTTCACCAATTTAAAAAAAATCTACCCCTGTGGCTCCTCCACCACTAATATCTTTGGAGGCCGTGATTTGACGGCTGGTAACCGCACTTCACGCGACGAAATATATCACTTACCGAGATCTGCGTAGGCAGAGTGCCACACCCAGTGATGGGTAAAAGGCGTGATGATATATTTATTTTATTTTTATTTTATATCGTTAATCAGCGTTACTAAATAAATATTATCAATATTCTCCGCGAAAGGAATGTTCTTGTCGCGTGCACAGATCTTGAAGATTTTCTTCAGAGCTTAGTCTCCAAGTTGAAAAGTGTTCTGGTAATAAAAACGTGTACGTGATTTTAGGCGCGTCTTGGATAAATGGCTCAACTTTTATGGCCAAGTAAAATATTTAATCTCGGAGATTCACACCAGCGTGTAGTCCGACTTTTCTAAATGTGCGCTAATTAAATTTGTTTTTATTCTTTTTAAATTACTTAATGTTTCCTCGTTTGTACAAAGAACTGAAAAAACAGACATAGTTTTCTTTCTATAATTAATCAAAGTTTTATACAATTTTTCATAAGTTTTCAAGAAGGTTTTGTGCAGTTATTTATAGCAAGTTTATTTGTTATTTTAACAAAAACTTAATCGCAAGTACAGAAACTTACAGTGGTATTCGATTCATTCAAACACACTTTTATATTTTCCTCTGTAAAATATTTTAGGATTATTTTACAAAAAAATGTTTTAAGTAAAAGTTGTAGGGCATAAAATAATCTATAACTTTTGTTTGAAGTATTTTCTTCTACAATAATTCAGTAACGCAAAATTCTAGTTTAAAATAGTAACCTACAAAATATTTTTTCACCAGTAAAATCTCTATATAATTCCGCATCGCATTGGAAAGCCAATAAGCCTCAATTCCTTTTGTTTTTGGTACACTTGCGTTTGAGGTTTGCCTCCATCAAGGTGGCTATGCCCGCACGTGGTGACGACACGTGGCATCACACCAAGAATAACAAGTGGAACACGTTTCCGCATAAACTATTAAATGCCGCCGTCACATGTGACGGACGTGATTTTTTCTTTTGAATGTTGGTAGATGTGCTCGGAAGAATGACGGATTTGTTTGACTTAAATTGCAGAACGCTGCTTTTAGGGATTTTAATATGAGTGTTTTTTTTTACATAAAAACGTGATAGAAATTATTTTACGAATTTATAGTCTTAATTAAACCCGTCAAACTATTTGAACTTAGTTTTCTTTTTGGCTATAACTAGAAAAGCCTTATTTGTTAAGAAAGGACGCTACCATTGTGCTACAACTATAAGTCTCTGCAATTGCAGAATTACTATATTAAAATAATCCTAATTAACTATTTGAACACATTTGTCTTTTTAGCTATAAGTTAAATTTAGCATGAACTCTCAAAGTCTTACTGGTCAAACAAGAGCTGTACGATTGTGTACAACTATAGTTATTTATAATTGCGGAATTAATGCATAAAAATAATTCCACTTAAATCTATTTGAACACAGTTTTGTTTTTGGCTATAAGTTGAAGTCAGTATGAACTCGCAATGTCTTGCTCGTTAAGGAATGGCGTTACCATTGTGCTACAACTACATATTTGCCCATATTTAGTAACATACTAGAATAGTACAACCATTATTTTTGTTGCGAACATTTGATGCAATATTTTGGTGGAGGTGACGATATAAAATAAATAAAATAAATATATCATCACGCCTTTTACCCATTACTAGGTGTGACACTCTGCCTAAGCAGATCTCGGTAAGTTATATATTTCTTCGCGTGAAGTGCGGTGCTAAAGATGTTAGTGGGTAGTTTTGTTTTTAAATTGGTGATAATTGTTTTTCGGCTGTGGCGACGATATATGTTTTAGTATTTCTTTATTAAGATACAATAGTCTGTATCTACAAAGATCTGCAAATTCAGAGCAGATATACTCAAGTATAAGTATTATATTAATTTATTTGTTACGCTGCACAACAGGAATTCAAATTACAGTAGCTTATAATGCTATCCGAATCGCGCTGAAATCGTATTTTTTTTATTTCAACTTTAAGTCTACAATAATTTTAAACCATGTACTGTAGCTTCTCAGGCGAGTGTTTTAACTTTATTGTTACAATATTTGGTTAAAAACAGATGTAGGAACGTTTTATTCAGCACTTAATCATAAAAATGCATTTTTAAAGTGTTTATTAAAGAAGGCATAAAATAAATATTTTTTCTTTTACTTTAGATTTCACTGTACTGCAACTGCAGATCTAGATAACTAATATTTCTATAAAAATATGTTTTCTCTCGTGTAATTTTTATCATTTTCTGACACCCACGCCATTTTGAAATCCGGAAAATACCCGGAAATCTCCGGATTATGATCAAAAAAACGATTCCTGACCCCTTGGCCTTCCATCTCGTTCTTATCACATCAAAGATAGATCCATTCACGGTGTAATAGACGGCGTATTTGGCTTTAAAGTCGGTAAAGAGGAAGATTTTACCGATCACGCTCAATTCATCAATCTTGACGTGACTGACTTTTTAACATAAGGATGAAGTGTCACGAGATCAATTTAAAACTTATAGCTAATATTATTAAGTTGTGTGATTATTAAAGGTAATCATACCTGTAGTTTTTGACTAAAGTTAATTTATATTATGACAGAAAAATTCTGATGATGCCTGGATTCGAACCAGCATCTCTGCCCGGTAAGCGGAAGGTCCTTGGTTCGAATCCAGGCGTCATCAGAATTTTTCTGTCATAATATAAATTAACTTTAGTTAAAACTTATACTTGATTACGATGTTAATGCATTGGTAATCGTTCTTTAGTTAATAAAATCGATGTTAAACTTGAGTTAATTAATTTAACAACTAAAAGGTTGTGTGTTCAAATCATCCTTGCTTCAACTTATATTAGAAAAAATATAGGTTAATTAAAAACGACCATTACTTGAGTAACTAACGATGTACGCAAAGCAAGACAAGACGAGAAATACAAAATATTGATGTACCAGTGTACCTTCATTTTTTTAATCAGCAATACTTTTGCAATAAATTTTTCGTAACACTTGCACAACAAACACGTTCTTATTCCCTAATTTTAGAGAGAGAAACACTGCTTTTTTTCCCTAGGGAGAGAAACGTTACGTTTCTCTCCCTAGGTAGGATGTTTCTCTCCCTAGGTAGCATGTTTCTCTCCCTAGGAACATGTTTCTCTCCCTAGAGACTACGATTATTAGCTGTTTGCGGCGTTTCCTAGATAACTAGTTACGCAACCAATATTTGACATTTGTCCCGATAAGACAGTAATTTTTGTGCATTTGTTACAAAAAGTATAATATGCTTCACGGGAGGGCGCGATTATCCCTTGTGTGAAGTTGGCAAATCGCTTGTTTTCCTCCCTTGATGCATAACATACTATATTGTATTTAGTCTTGTTTTTGCGCAAGAATATCACGTTTATATTTTGTTTAGTTTTTCAGATATAGTCTCGGGAAAATGCAAAATCTGAAGAAGTAAAATTTGTGAAAAATTTACCTTTTCCGGAGGCTGTATCATAAAAACTAAACAAAATATGAAAATGAGCTCAACGGCATTGGATTCCTCATGTCCGAATTGACTTATAAGCAAATTTTAAACGATTTAGTTTATTAAAAATTTCTTAAGGCTATTCAATTTAAATTTCTTTCTCGTATGAATATTATAACAAAAATTTACATACATATGTATTTTGACTCGGTAAATTCAACGGTAAAACTCCCGAGTACATATATCTTCTAGTTTTTAAGATATTCTTCAAAAACTGTTTTATAAGAAAATTATGGCGAAATATTTTCAAAAAATTAAAGTCGCTAAAAATTTGTTTGTAAGTCAATTAAAGCCTAAAAATTAAATGCGGTTGATCGCATTTCCATATCTCGTTTAGTTTTTGAGATATAGCTTCTAGACTGCATTTATTCGAATCAGTTGTAAAACCAATTTTCACCAATTTAAAACTACCCCTGTGGCTCCCCCTTCACTAACATCTTTAAGGACCGTGATTGGACGGCTGGTAACCGCATTTCACGCGAAGAAATATATCACTTACCGAGATCTGTTTAGGCAGAGTGCTACACCTAGTAATGGGTAAAAGGCGTTATGATATATTTATTTATTTAGTTTCATGTACACGAGGCACTGCAATTGCAAATTGTATTTAATTAAAAATTTAAAGATAAGATGTGCAGATTCGAACCGCGAATGGCTTTGCAAACTTTTAACCACTTTAATCGCAAGCAGAATGTTTCACCTCTGTTAATTAACAATAATGTTATTTATTTAAGGACCATTACGTGATTTTCCTCAGCTTTCATTACAATTAAACTTAACAATTTGTAAATGAGCTTTTAATGAGCTTTTACTAATTAATTTTCAAGAACTATTTTATGTGGCGGAGGACTAAATAGTGCGATGAGTTCTAAAAATATTCCAGCAGAAATTGTATTTTTTTTTGCACGATATTAGTTTTTTATTTTTTTGTAACACGCATAGTTAAGGTTGAAAATTGCGTGCGAATTGAAAATATAGGAAGGCACAGAATATCTGTTAGTAGCCAATTGGAGAATGTTATATTTTATTTTACTCATAATCCATTCACATTTAAGGGTGCTAAACATTGACGGAAGTATCTACATTTCAACGTACAAATACAAAAATATCTATACAGGGTGAGTCTGGGAAGACGCCCCCCCCCCCTTTAACTTTTTTATTATGAGTAATAGAAAAAAATGGTTCATATGAAAGTTTTATTATTTTAAATATACTATTTGATGGCAGATGTAGATATTTTTTATAAAGTCAGGTTTACAAGATACGACTATCAACTTTTATTTTTTAAATAGCAACCTATAATTATTTTACTAAAATAAAAACCGCCATTTTTTTCTCTTTTCAACGGTGTATTAGTTTTTATTAATGTATCTGAAAAAAATCGAGAAAAATAAGAAAATTGAGAAATACTAGAAATAATTTTTATACAAATATTGTAGGTGGCTATGTGAAAATAATTTGTTTTAAGTTGTTTTTGTTACTGAATTTGTTGCTTTAGTTTGTTAAGTTGTATAACACTGTTACATTTTGTTTATTTTCACATAGCCACCTATAATATTTGTATAAAAATTATTTCTAGTATTTCTCAATTTTCTTATTTTTCTCGAATTTTTTCAGATACATTAATAAAAACTAATACACCTTTGAAAAGAGAAAAAATGGCGGTTTTTATTTTAGTAAAATAATTATAGGTTGCTATTTAAAAAATAAAAGTTGATAGTCGTATCTTGTAAACCTGACTTTATAAAAAATATCTACATCTGCCATCAAATAGTATATTTAAAATAATAAAACTTTCATATGAACCATTTTTTTCTATTACTCATAATAAAAAAGTTAAAGGGGGGGGGGCGTCTTCCCAGACTCACCCTGTATATATTAGGGTGTCCGTTATTTGGGCGACCTTCGAACATTCTTCGGGATTCAGTGTTTTTTATGATTAACCCGTGCCACCGAGCGGTTGAAGTTTTAAGCCTACCGGAAAATAGAGGTATAGCAAAATAATTCTATTGTGTCGCCAGTTAGCGTAAAATAGACATGCTGGATATGTTTTCCTATGAAATTGATGATTCTGAACACGAATCTGTTCAAAATGTTGGTTTCAGTCAAAGTTTTAATAATAATTGCAAAATACGCATTTTTTAATGTTTTTTTGGGGTATAGACAATTTTCAAGTAAATGTTCATTTATTTGAGTCCAGTTTCAGTAATTTATAATTTATAATTCTATTAAAAATTTCTGAAACTGGACTCAAATAAATGAACATTTACTTGAAAATTGTCTATACCCCAAAAAAACATTGGATTCAGTGGGTCAAAATACATATGTATGTAAATTTTCGCTACAAGAATCCTACGATTAAGGATTTTCGGGAAAATTGAATTAAAATCTGAAAAAACCAAAGGGGTATATCTCCGGAAAATCTAGATTCTTCATTTTTTTGAGATTTTCTACTTTTCCGAAGCTATATCTTAAAATCTAAGCTAAATATGACGTTGCGATCAACGCCATTGAATTTCCCGTGCTTCAATTAACTTTTAAGCTAATTTTTAGCCATTTTTATTTTTTTCAAATTTTCGCCAAAAAATGGCAAAAACCAGTTTTTTTACATTTTCTCGAAAAGTAGAAGACATATGCACTTGAACATTTTTCCATTGGATTCAGTGTGTCAAAATACATATGTATGTAAATTTTCACTACAGTAATCCTACGATTAAGGATTTTCGGAAAAATTGAATTAAAATCTGAAAAAACCAAAGGAAATAATTAAAAAAATGAAATTGCTTAAAATTGCATGAAAATTTGCTTATAAGTCAATTCGGACACGGGGAATTCAATGCCGTTGAGCGCAATTTCATATCTTGTTTAATTCTTGAGATATACGCTCCGGAAAATCTAGATTCTTAATTTTTTTGTGATTTTCTACTTTTCCGAAGCTATATCTTAAAATCTAAGCTAAATATGAAGTTGCGATCAACGCAATTGAATTCCCTGTGTCCGAATTGACTTATAAGCAAATTTTCATGCAATTTTAAGCAATTTCATTTGTTTAATCATTTCCTTGAAAACTAGAACACATTTGCATTTGAACATTTTTCCATTGGATTATAAATTCTATTAAAAATTTCTGAAAATAGAATTATAAATTCTATTAAAAATATCTGAAACTGGACTCAAATAAATGAACATTTACTTGAAAATTGTCTATACCCCAAAAAAACATTAAAATATGCGTATTTTGCAAGTATTACTAAAACTTCGACTGATACCAACATTTTGACAACAGATTCGTGTTCAGAATCATCAATTTCATAGGAAAACATATCCCGCGTGTCTATTTTACGCTAACTGGCGACACAATAGAATTATTTTGCTATATCCCTATTTTCCGGTAGGCTTAAAACTTCAACCGCTCGGTGGCACGGGTTAAACATCAAAAAACACTGAATCCTTTTGGGAAACTAATTTTTTTGGAATGTCTGGCGATCTAGGGGGGTCCCGAAGAATATTCGAAAGTCGTCCAAATAACGGACTCCCTAATATATATATATATATATATCACTTACCGAGATCTGCTTAGGCAGAGTGCCACACTCAGTAATGGGTAAGGCGTGATGATATATTTATATTTATTATTTTATTTATTTTTTGAGGGGTTGCGAAATGTTAAAAGTGACACATTGAGAAGCAATCAGTAAGAGTCTTAGCTACTTTCAACCCTTGGTAAATAATCGAATATTTTGTCGTGTCATAATCCAGATTAAAGACTAATCATTTGTAATGATGAATCATGAAAATCTAATATTAGCATGTGTGTATTTAGAGAAGTTGATATTTCGGTCAACCGACGTGTTACTTCGATATTTTTAGATTTAAAGACAAGTCAGATTTACTTCCAGTAGTAGAGGATTATTTATATACTAGAAACTATTTTGATTTACTTAATAAAACCAACAACTCAGCTAACAGATATTACCATAATTAATTAATCATAATATTCCTTCTACTAATTAATTTCATTTGCTACTCTGCACAACAGGAACTTACTTCCAATTAGAGTAGCTTATAATAGAAACTAAATCGATGTACTTAAATATAAACTACAAATTTACATACAAATATTCCGGGATCTGTGACTGCAGCGCTTGCAAATTAAATGTTCTTGTTATTTATTTATTTATGTTACGCTGTACAACAGGAGACCTTATTCAAAAAATATTTCAAATAAAAGATGTAGAGAATTAAAAAATTAAGAGACTTTATTTGAAACTTTTTTTGATACAATCCCTAACTTTAGAAATATTTATCAATTTTTGTAGCTTATGTCGTTTAATCAAAAAATAGTTCAAGTAAAGATCGATAAAGAATTAATAGACAAATAATTTATTATTTGAAATTTTTTGTGTAGGATCAACCCTTTAGCCAGAAAATTAAAAAAATAATTTAAGGGCGTTTTCAAATGAGACTGCTGGCTCCATCTCTGTAGAATTTTATTAACTATATACGTGTGCAAATATCTCAAAAACGGAGGCCTTATTCAAAAAATATTTCAAATAAAAGATGTAGGGAATTAAAAAATTAAGACACTTTATTTAAAACTTTTTTTGATACAATCCCTAACTTTAGATATATTTATCAATTTTTGTAGCTTATGTCGTTCACTTATTTCGAAAATAAGGGACTTGATCAAAAAATGTTTCAAATAAGAGTTATTGTATTTGTAAAACAAAAGGTTTCTATATGAAAAAAAAATCAATTTATGTGATGGATTTTAAGATATGCTTTTTATTAACATAGATAATAACAGGTACCATTATTTCCAAAATGTGTCGTTTAATCAAAAAATAGTTCAAGTAAGATCGATAGAGAATTAATAGACAAATAATTTATTATTTGAAATTTTTTGTGTAGTATCAACCCTTTAGCCAGAAAATTAAAAAAATAATTTAAGAGCGTTTTCAAATGAGATTGCTGGCTCCATCTCTGTAGAATTTCATTAACTATATACGTGTGCAAATATCTCAAAAACGGAGGCCTTATTCAAAAAATATTTCAAATAAAAGATGTAGAGAATTAAAAAATTAAGACACTTTATTTGAAACTTTTTTTGATACAATCCCTAACTTTAGATATATTTATCAATTTTTGTAGCTTATGTCGTTCACTTATTTCGAAAATAAGGGACTTGATCAAAAAATGTTTCAAATAAGAGTTATTGTATTTGTAAAATAAAAGGTTTCTATATGAAAAAAAAATCAATTTATGTGATGGATTTTAAGATATGCTTTTTATTAACATAGATAATAACAGGTACCATTATTTCCAAAACGTGTTGTTTAATCAAAAAATAGTTCAAGTAAGATCGATAGAGAATTAATAGACAAATAATTTATTATTTGAAATTTTTTGTGTAGTATCAACCCTTTAGCCAGAAAATTAAAAAAATAATTTAAGGGCGTTTTCAAATGAGATTGCTGGCTCCATCTCTGTAGAATTTCATTAACTATATACGTGTGCAAATATCTCAAAAACGGAGGCCTTATTCAAAAAATATTTCAAATAAAAGATGTAGAGAATTAAAAAATTAAGACACTTTATTTGAAACTTTTTTTGATACAATCCCTAACTTTAGATATATTTATCAATTTTTGTAGCTTATGTCGTTCACTTATTTCGAAAATAAGGGACTTGATCAAAAAATGTTTCAAATAAGAGTTATTGTATTTGTAAAATAAAAGGTTTCTATATGAAAAAAAAATCAATTTATGTGATGGATTTTAAGATATGCTTTTTATTAACATAGATAATAACAGGTACCATTATTTCCAAAACGTGTTGTTTAATCAAAAAATAGTTCAAGTAAGATCGATAGAGAATTAATAGACAAATAATTTATTATTTGAAATTTTTTGTGTAGTATCAACCCTTTAGCCAGAAAATTAAAAAAATAATTTAAGGGCGTTTTCAAATGAGATTGCTGGCTCCATCTCTGTAGAATTTCATTAACTATATACGTGTGCAAATATCTCAAAAACGGAGGCCTTATTCAAAAAATATTTCAAATAAAAGATGTAGAGAATTAAAAAATTAAGACACTTTATTTGAAACTTTTTTTGATACAATCCCTAACTTTAGATATATTTATCAATTTTTGTAGCTTATGTCGTTCACTTATTTCGAAAATAAGGGACTTGATCAAAAAATGTTTCAAATAAGAGTTATTGTATTTGTAAAATAAAAGGTTTCTATATGAAAAAAAAATCAATTTATGTGATGGATTTTAAGATATGCTTTTTATTAACATAGATAATAACAGGTACCATTATTTCCAAAACGTGTTGTTTAATCAAAAAATAGTTCAAGTAAGATCGATAGAGAATTAATAGACAAATAATTTATTATTTGAAATTTTTTGTGTAGTATCAACCCTTTAGCCAGAAAATTAAAAAAATAATTTAAGGGCGTTTTCAAATGAGATTGCTGGCTCCATCTCTGTAGAATTTCATTAACTATATACGTGTGCAAATATCTCAAAAACGGAGGCCTTATTCAAAAAATATTTCAAATAAAAGATGTAGAGAATTAAAAAATTAAGACACTTTATTTGAAACTTTTTTTGATACAATCCCTAACTTTAGATATATTTATCAATTTTTGTAGCTTATGTCGTTCACTTATTTCGAAAATAAGGGACTTGATCAAAAAATGTTTCAAATAAGAGTTATTGTATTTGTAAAATAAAAGGTTTCTATATGAAAAAAAAATCAATTTATGTGATGGATTTTAAGATATGCTTTTTATTAACATAGATAATAACAGGTACCATTATTTCCAAAATGTGTTGTTTAATCAAAAAATAGTTCAAGTAAGATCGATAGAGAATTAATAGACAAATAATTTATTATTTGAATTTTTTGTGTAGGATCAACCCTTTAGCCAGAAAATTAAAAAAATAATTTAAGGGCGTTTTCAAATGAGACTGCTGGCTCCATCTCTATAGAATTTCATTAACTATATACGTATGCAAATATCTCAAAAACGGAGGCCTTATTCAAAAAATATTTCAAATAAAAGATGTAGAGAATTAAGAAATTAAGACACTTTATTTGAAACTTTTTTTGATACAATCCCTAACTTTAGAAATACTTATCAATATTTGTAGCTTTTAGAGGGTTTCCTTTTGATGATGACAACGAATGTTGAGGAGGTAGATTCACTCGCAGGTCACTCGCAGGATTTATATTTATACAAAATGTATACTATATTATAAATGTAAAGATGCTTTTCAATCTACATCTCATTCTTAATTCTCTCGTATATGACTGCAAATTGAAATCTAAGAAATAAAATTTAAATAATATTGTAATCTAGTTTTTATACATTTTTCACACTTAAAATCCAGAAACATTTCTTGGACTTTTTTAAGATTCACTTATTGATACCGGAAAATAGAACAATAATAACTCGATTTAAGTGGTTTATAATCGTAGTTTATTTATTTTCTATATAAGAAAACATTTAGTCAACAACATAACTAGATGAATTATTTATTTATGTTACGCTGTACAACAGGAACTTAATCCCAATTACAGTACAGGGTCTGCACTCACCGAACCGCAGTGTAAGAGTTCATAATTTTTTTAGCTTGAGTGCGATTCGAATTCCGTATCGCTATCCACACCACCGTACTGACGGACAATCTTTGTTAATATATTCTTGTGACACCTGTATGCATTTAAAAGTAATTATTATGATTTAGAAATAATGCCATTAAAGTACTTTGTCGCGTGACTACCCTAGATATTTTGTTGCTATAATTTAGTTAATTATTATTCTTTAAAAATGTTCTGACAGGTGAAATTACTTACTTTTTGTCACATTAATTATAGTGTAATTTTAAGAGATTAAGTTCTCAAAATAATTAATTAGAAGAAGGTGTTAAATAGATGAATGATACCGTCAATTATGTCAATGTGTTTTTGAAAATATTTTTAATGGTTACAACATAGTTTCTTGTCTAAAGAAACTCCTGAAGTCTGTCAAAAGCATTAATCTTTCAAAAAAAAAATTATAAGATCTTTTTAAAGCATTCATGTTTCAAAAAACAATTCTATAACCTTTCTAAAATATGGATCTTTACAAAAAATCTCAAAAACTTTCTGATGCATTTATCTTCTAAAGAAAATATCCTAAAATTCTTTTTTTTAAATGCTGAAATGATTTTAAAGCATTCTTATTTTCAAAAATAATCTTTAAATCTTTCTGAATCATTTATTTTATTTTAATTTTATTTATGTTACTCTGTACAACAGGAATTTAATCCCAATTACAATACAAGGTCCGCACTCACCGAGCCGCAGTGTGATAGTTCATATAACTTTTAGCTTGAGTGAGATTCAAACTCGGGATCTCCGGATTCGAATTCCATATTGCTATCCACACCACCGTACTGACGGACTCAATGTTTCAAAAAGTCTGAAGTAGTTTAAGACTTTGCAATATTATTGTTATTAAATAAGGGAATTTTCACCAAATTAAATCTACCCCTGTGGCTCCCACCTCAACTAGCATCTTTGGAGGCCGTGATTTGACGGCTGGTAACCGCACTTCACGCAAAAAAATATATCACTTACCAAATTCTGCTTAGGCAGAGTGCCACACCCAGTAATGGGTAAAAGGCGTGTTGATATATTTATTTAAATCTACCTCTGTGGCTCCCCCTCCACTAATATCTTTGGCGGCCGTGATTTGACGGCTGTTCACTCGCATAAATATATCACTTACCGAGATCTGCTTAGGCAGAGTGCCACACTCAGTAATGGGTAAAAGGCATGTTGATATATTTATTTAAATCTACCCCTGTGGCTCTCCCTCCTCTAATATCTTTGGCGGCCGTGATTTGACGGCTGTTCGCTCGCATAAATATATCACTTACCGAGATCTGCTTAGGCAGAGTGCCACACCCAGTAATGGGTAAAAGGCGTGTTGATATATTTATTTATTTAATTAAAGGAAGATTGTTGTAACACAGAAGAAAGATAGTTTAATTCATGTTAAAAATAGTATATTATCTATTAAATTTTATAAACGTCTCTTTAGATATAACGGTACAAAAAACAAGTACCCATCTAAAAAGTCACATAGGTAATATACTTCGTCCAGGATTGCAAATTAAGAATTATTTGAAAAGTAAGATCTAGTTAAAATAACAAATGCAGAAAGTTAAATTTACTACTTGCTGATAAGTTCACGCCGTGACTAATACATTTGAAGCCACAGTTTGTCAACATGTGTACATAAAATGATTTTTTAATAACGGAAGTAGAAAAAGTCTTTTAGTTTTGAGGAAAATATGGTAGTTGTGTTGAAGGGGAAAGAAATTGAATTTTCGGAATTGTGATTAGAATAAATCTGGGAGTGAGAAAACTCTGTTCAATGTGTTGATTTTTCATTGAAAATGATTCAATTTGAAGTTGCGGGTTTCCCTGCTCGAGTTAATATCCAAGTCGGCGTGGAATCGGCAATTCCGCCGTCTGCCATCGATCAATTCAATTTTATTTAAATATTCGTGAGAGTCAGTTGTTTACTCTTTCTTATAAATTTGTTATTTTTGGATGTGATTTGCGTCCGTGCGAGCTGATGTTGGAATCAAGTTATCATATTGATGGGAGATTGTTTGCGTGTTTAATATGGAAATGTCGAAAGTTTTGCGATGTTTCCATCTATAAATTTATTTCACGTATGTTTATCGAACTACAATCATATTGAGATGTTTTTGATATAATTCACTGCGGTATGAATCAAATACAAACTATTTGAAATTTATTTCTATAAATGTAATTTCATGAGTAAACAATAACTATTTAATTATTCAAATCTATAAAGTCATAAATTTAATCAGCTAAATAAACACAAAATAATATTTAAATAAAATAAATATATCATCACGCCTTTTACCCATAATTAGGTGTGGCACTCTACTGTAACAGATCTTGCGTGTAAAATAAGAGAGAGCCACAAAAGTAATTCTTGATGTCACCTCATTAATAATTATTATTATATTATTAAAAAAAAAATTGTGGAACTGAGCCAAGTGTTTATTTTATACTTTTTATTAAATCTAGTTTCACCAAGTGTTGGATGACAATTAATTTTGTCTTTGTTGTTATTTAAATAGCTATTGCGTAGCTTTTTCTTTTTTCGGTAGATGGCATGACCTGTTCCACAGAACTCATCTTACCTGTTTGTTAGAGATCTTATTCTCTGCTGGCACAGTTCTTCGTCACCGGCTTCTTCACGTGAACATTGTTCTAGGTGAAGAAATGAGTTATACCATACTGATGAGCTCTAATAAGAGCGTAACGCGTCTATGGTTACTAACTGTGCTGGCCAGCCTCTAACGATGCCCTCATAAGGTGACTTGGAGGCTGAATTTTGTAAGAGAATACGTCGCCAACTTTACCAAATTGTCATGAATATATTTTAAAATAAACATAAATAAATTTATCAATTTTTATTTCAACTATTTCTTGCTGGCACAATTTATTGCAGAATATAATACGAATCTTCATACGGTGCTTAGTACTTTTTGTGATTAGAACGCAAGCAGGAATTGCACGAGATATCGTTGCCAACAGAAATCTATTTTAAAATAAAAATAAATAAATGTATCAATTTTTAACAACAAAGACAAAATTAATTGTCATCCAACACTTGGTGAAACAAGGTTTAATAAAAATATAAATTAAACACTTGGCTATGTTTCACAAAATTTAGCCTTCAAGTCGCCTTATGAGGTTACTTATGGTTACTAACTGTGCTGGCCAGCCTCTGACGATGCCCTCATAAGGTGACTTGGAGGCTGAATTTTGTGAAACATAGCCAAGTGTTTACTTTATACTTTTTATTAAACCTTGTTTCACCAAGTGTTGGATGACAATTAATTTTGTCTTTGTTGTTATTTAAATAGCTATTGCGTAGATTTTCCTTTTTTCGGTAGATGACATGACCTGTTCCACAGAACTTCTCAGGTCATCTTACCTGTTTGTTAGAGATCTTATTCTCTGCTGGCACAGTTCTTCGTCACCAGCTTCTTCACATGAACTTTGTTCTAGGTGAAGAAGTGAGTTATACCATACTGATGAGCTCTAATAAGAGCGTAACGCGTCTATGGTTACTATCAGTGCTGGCCAGCCTCTGACGATGCCCTCCTAAGGTGACTTGGAGGCTGAATTTTGTGAAACTGAGCCAAGTGTTTATTTTATACTTTTTATTAAACCTAGTTTCACCAAGTGTTGGATTACAATTAATTTTATCTTTGTTGTTATTATATTATTGTTTATTTTAAGGATACTCGGAAATATATTCCACCTTCTAAACTTCAAAATTAAAACTTGTAAATTGTCCCACATATATTTACACACATTATCCTATGTACATCTGTGCAATAAAGCAAGACGGGTGTGTTCACCACCGCCTCCGAGGGGTTAATATCATGCACCCTACCGCCCCCGCCAACCTGATGAGAATCCCAAGCAACTTGATAAGGATCAAGTGTGTAGATGCGGACAATTAATTTGCAATTGATTTTGAAAGTTGCTGATTTTTAAAAGGGGTTGATTTTTACGTCAGGTCGTGAGTGGTTTACAAAAGTTTGTTTGTTTATTTTATACCCTAAACAACAACAAATTAGACCCAATTACGGCACAGGAATACAAACCACTCAGATACAACCTTACTTTTTGATAAAGGTTGAAGTTGAAAATAATAAATATATCATCACGCCTTTTACCTATTACTAGGTGAGGAACAGGCGCGGTGGCCGAGCGTGTTAAGGCACATCTCTTAACATACTGTGACGTCACCCGAACCAAGGTTCGCCAGTTCGAATCCGCCTGTCGACAATGTGTGATTTGTCGTAAAATATAAAATACAGTTACAACTTGGGCGCTATAAACTAGTCACTTATACGTCTTAAATAATGTAGCATTTGACTACGAAAACCGGCAGTACGGTGGTGTAAAAACTGCGGTTCGGTGTGTCCGGTAGGCCCATGCCCGAATTGGGCTGTAGCGCCATCAGAAGGAAGGAAAGGTGAGGAACTCTCTCGTTACAGATTTTGGTAAATGATATATTTATTTGCATAAAGTGCGGTCACCAGCCGTCAAATTACGGCCCTCAAAGATGTTAGTGAAGCAGGGAGCCACAAGAGCAGTTATAAATAAAATAAAATAAATATATCATCACGCCTTTTACCTATTACTAGGTGTGGCACTCTGCAGAACTGTCTCATCTAAAATTGAGCAATATATTGAACAGATATAAATTAGTTAATTGTATACCAAGAGTTAAAAGAAAAAATAAATATATCATCACGCCCTTTACCCATCACTGGATATGGCATTCTGCTGTAGCAGATCTCAGTAAATTATGTATTTCTTAGTACAATATCTGTGATAATCTGCAAAGAGCCTTGGTCTACAATTGTTTCCTTTCTGTCACCAAATGTGGTTCAAAAAACCTACTTTTAAATTGATCATAAAAAATGTATATTTACATCTCTTCTTATAAATAAATAAATAAATAAAAATATATCGTCACGTCTTTTACCCATTACTGGGTGTAGCACTCTACCGAAGCTTACCAGTAGTTTTAATGTGGTCAAAATTGTTCGTCGACTGTGGGAATCGAATCCAGATTTAAATGCAGTTCTTTAAAAAAAGAATTACCTATAATCCTTAAAAATACATTCTAAAGTATACATAAGACAGTTCTTGTGACAAAACTCTGAAGAAATGTTAATTATGTGAATGTTGAACCTGAGCGCCTCCACCAATTTTTTCCATCGTCACATTCTCACAGCAATTGACTTATGAACAACGATCAGCGCTGTACATTTGAGGGTAGCACATAGTATGACGGTGACAGAGTGTAATTGCAAGCGACATGGCAATATGCGCTGATGAATGGCATATGACTTGTGTGCTGTGTAAAACAATGCAGTGTATTCAAAGCCGTTGCTGCCAACATCGCGGTACTTGAACACCCTATGTGTTGTTGTGGAATTGGATTAATAACTAGTGAGTGTTTTTGTTGTTGGGGTGGTTCTACTGGAACTTTTGAGTCTTGTTGTTTGGACGCGTCGCTATCCGTAAATGGATACCTGTATATGTAATTAGTTCTAGACGGGACAGCCTACAAGGGGACTTTACAGCTACACTTTCGTAGCAGATTAGTTTATTGTTTGTTGTCTTCAGAGATGTGCATCTACGTGTAATCTTTAATTGTCTACATCTACACGTAGACAATACGTCGACAATTCTAGCGACGTAGACAATGTAAACAATGTAGAAAATGTATCTGACAGTTGTAAAATTCAACATAACCTAAATTTATTCCTTTGTAACTATTACATGTATTCGTGAGCTCGGGTCATTATCAGTCTTTATATAATAAAACTGAAAAAGCAAATTCTCATACATTACTAGACGAATGTCTGTCTTGGGTCTTGGACGAACTGTCATATTTTTAAAATCGATCAACGCGCCATCTCACCAGACGAAATTTGCTTTGGCGCTATTTTTAAAAGTAACAAGTTGACAAATTTTGAACGTTTTGCCCTGTACAACTAATTTTTTTCATGTAATCCCTAGATTAAAAATAAAATCTCTAACAACATTTAAAATTCCCTAGTTCTAGGGATAAAATTTCTAATCTGACTTAAGTGAACACAGGTGTTTTCATTGTCTACATAGTCTACATTGTTTACATGAAAAATGAAGACGTAGACTACATGATTGTTTACACGTAGAGAATGGCGTAGATTACTTGCAGTAGACTACGCGCACATCCCTGGTTGTCTTACATACCGTTAAGCTGTTAATGTGTTTTGGAGAATTGAGTTTATCTCACTAATACTTGGAACCAGGTGGACCGCAGCCGATGACATCACTAGCAACCAATCGTTCCAAATTATCGATACCAAGCGTAATAGAGCCAATGAGCGACGCCTAAGGCCCCCCTACCTGCTTCCAAGTGTTACTACCCATCACCCTGAGAATTGTCTTGGGACATTTGTCGTAATTTTAAGGAGTAGTCGTTTTCGAGCCATCAAGGCATCAATTTAAATAATACAGTCCACTTAAATTGTAAATAATGTATATATTCAACGTGTGTTAAATAAAGTGTTATTTATACATCGTTGATTAAATTGCAAAAAACCAGCAAGTATCCAATCTAGTGCTCGCGTTCATACAATCATAGAGTATACGCGACCTAACGTAACCATTGTTCTTGTTGTTGTTCAACAATTATGATTTGAATTATTTAAATATATACATGTTACTTGTTGATGTTTTGTTGTTCTATACAACATCAACAACTTAATTCAAATTACAAACCACGAAGACTCAATCGTATTATTGCTTGTTTCACCTCGGACTACCATTGTTTATAACAGGCATGTCAAACTGGCGGCCCAAATGTAGTTTTCTGGCGCCCCATGCCTTCTATTTAATTTATATATTAAATGCGGCCCAATTGAACAACATTCATATTTACCTGCTGACCGATTTCCAAAACATTTAGCATGTCAGATATGTGCAATGTTTGGTGGTACGTATTTATGTGAGCAATTCTTTTGAATGAACAGAAACAAAACTCCCGAAAGTTGAAGATTGACAGGCATACGAGTTGTCGTCTATAATGAAAGTGGACCCAACAAATATAACCTAATATACATGGCCTTTGCTGCATTAAATTTCAGGAAAGAAAAATTAATGATAATTATTTGTATTCTATATACCTATTAAAAAGGAAAAAGTTCTCATGTCATCTTACCTGTTTGTTAAGAGATCTTATTCTCTGCTGGCACAGTTCTTCGTCACCAGCTTCTTCACGTGAACTTTGTTCCAGGTGAAGAAGTGTGTTATACAATACTGATGAGCTCTAATAAGAGCGAAACGCGTCTATGGTTACTAACTGTGTTGGCCAGCCCTCATAAAAAAAAATTTGTGAAACTGAGCCAAATGTTTATTTTATACTTTTTATTAAACCTAGTTTCACCAAGTGTTGAATGACAATTAATTTTGTCTTTGTTGTTATTAAAAATATCCTTTCTTTAATTTCAATTTTTCGTGGCGGCCCAAACTCATACCTTTAGGATTCAATATGGCCCGCGCGTATCAGTGAGTTTGACATGCCTAGTTTATAACATATGGGGCAGGTGGTTCAGTGGTATCGAGTCGGCGTGTGGATCTTGAGAACCCTGGTTCGATCTCCACATCCAAACAATTTTCACCAATTTAAATCTATCCCTGTATCTCCCCCTTCACTAACATCTTTGAGGGCCGTGATTTGACGGCTGGTAACCGCACTTTACGCAACAAAATATATCACTTACCGAGACCTGTTTAGCCAGAGTACCACACCCAGTAATAGGTAAAAGACGTGATGATATATTTATTTTATTTTATTTATTTACAAAATTAATAATAAAATATTTAGACATTTAGAGAGAGAACACAATTTAATTCTTTATCGAAGTATACAATTAAATAATAATAACAATTAATTTAAGAATTACATTTTGCATTAATTATTTAAACAATGAATTAACAGATGTTTTTCTAAATTATCCAGCGCGAAAAAATCACTTATCGAGATCTGCTTAGACAGAGTGCCACACCCAGTAATGGATAAAAAAGAGTGATGATATATTTATTTATTTTATGTATAATTAATATCTCCTGAAGAAGGTTTGAAAATAGTTGTAAGTATGTTGATTGTTGTGTGACTTGCTTCCTGCTGTAGCCATCGCGTCTACCACTCAGCCGGTGAACAAAGACTCGACAGTTCATATTTAATGTATAAGCATTGCGTTATTCGCGCCCTCGAACATCCAACAAGATTCCTGGCAATTTCCTCAAGGATTTACAGATCCTGCCGCTTAGTGCACTGTTTTATTTATCAATCTTGTTATCCTGCTACGGCTAGCGACGCCTGTGAGCAGAATGCAAGCAGGAATCGTGAGAGAATACGTCGCCAAGTTTACCAAATTGTCATGAATATATTTTAAAATAAACATAAATAAATTTATCAATTTTTATTTCAACTATTTCTTGCTGGCACAATTTATTGCAGAATATAATACGAATCTTCATACGGTGCTTAGTACTTTTTGTGATTAGAACGCAAGCAGGAATTGCACGAGATATCGTTGCCAACAGAAATCTATTTTAAAATAAAAATAAATAAATGTATCAATTTTTAACAACAAAGACAAAATTAATTGTCATCCAACACTTGGTGAAACAAGGTTTAATAAAAATATAAAGTAAACACTTGGCTATGTTTCACAAAATTCAGCCTCCAAGTCATCTTATGAGGGCATCGTCAGAGGCCGGCCAGCACAGTTGGTAACCATAGACGCGTTTCGCTCTTATTAGAGCTCATCAGTATGGTATAACTCACTTCTTCACCTAGAACAAAGTTCACGTGAAGAAGCTGGTAAAGAAGAATTTTGTGAAACATAGCCAAGTGTTTACTTTATATTTTTATTAAACCTTGTTTCACCAAGTGTTGGATGACAATTAATTTTGTCTTTATTGTTATTTAAATTGCTATTGCGTAGCTATCCCTTTTTTTCGGTAGATGGCATGACCAGTTCCACAAAATTTCTCATGTCATCTTACTAGTTTGTTAGAAATCTTATTCTCTGCTGGCACAGTTCTTCGTCACCAGCTTCTTCACATGAACTTTGTTCTAGGTGAAGAAGTGAGTTATAACATACTGATGAGCTCTAATAAGAGCGAAACGCGTCTATGGTTACTAACTGAACTGTGCTGGCCAGCCTCTGACGATGCCCTCATAAGGCGACTTGGAGGCTGAATTTTGTGAAATATATCCAAGTGTTTACTTTATATTTTTATTGTATCAATTTTTATTTAAACTATTTCTTGCTGGCACAATTTATTGCAGAATTTAATACGAATCTTCATAAGGTGCTTAGTACTTTTTGTGATTAGAATGCAATCAGGAATTGCACGAGAAATCGTTGCCAAGAGAAATCTATTTTAAAATAAAAATAAATAAATGTATCAATTTTTATTTAAACTATTTCTTGCTGGCAAAATTTATTGCAGAATTTAATACGAATTTTCATACGGTGCTCAGTACTTCTTATGATCAGAACGCCAGCAGGAATTGCACGAGAAAGCGTTGCCAACAGAAATCTATTTTAAAATAAAAATAAATAAATGTATCAATTTTTATTTAAACTATTTCTTGCTGGCAAAATTTATTGCAGAATTTAATACGAATTTTCATACGGTGCTCAGTACTTCTTATGATCAGAACGCCAGCAGGAATTGCACGAGAAAGCGTTGCCAACAGAAATCTATTTTAAAATAAAAATAAATAAATGTATCAATTTTTATTTAAACTATTTCTTGCTGGCAAAATTTATTGCAGAATTTAATACGAATTTTCATACGGTGCTCAGTACTTCTTATGATCAGAACGCCAGCAGGAATTGCACGAGAAAGCGTTGCCAACAGAAATCTATTTTAAAATAAAAATAAATAAATGTATCAATTTTTATTTTACAAGTATCTCGCTGGCAAATGTAACTAACATATTTTTACTGTTTACAACTACATCTACAGAGATCTGCAATTGACGATTTCCATGTGAAATGCGCAAATGATATGATGATATATTGATTTATTTATTGGATTAAATATGCCTGGCTCGTACTAGAATATTTTTGGATTTCTAAATTCTACGTTTTAGTTCAAATCATTTAATTAGTAGAGTAATAAATTAACGAGCAGCAAATTTCAGGATTATCTTTCCGTGAAAAATTCAGACATCTCTTTGATGTGAAATAATCAATGGCAGAGAATAATTTGGCACTAGAAGGCAATTAGTTTATATTCGCACCTTGCCTGATGTCTATTTAGATTTATATCTATCATTAATTATGTTTTTGTAAAGCCACATAAGACACATGCAAATTAAAATTAAAATAGAAATATTAATTGTTCATTCATAGTTTATAATAATTGTGTCGGAGTTTCTGTTGTACATAATAATAAATAAATAAAATAAAAGAACATCTTTAACTTGGTTGAACATGAAATATGATTCTAAGTATAAATAAAATTTCTGGATCAATAATCGTAAATAAAAATAAAAATAGAATACGACTGTTATAAAAATATATTGATATCTCTGTCCTTCTATGGCAAAGACAGTTATTTATTATTCATTGTTTCTGATATATATTTATAAAAATTTAAAGCATCAAGATGAACCTCATCATTCATTGAAAGAAATAAAAGAAAATCGTACATATTTCTTTTGTCATTCGAATTATTTATCGAACAAGCAACAAGATAAAAACAGAACTCATTTCTTATGAATAATATTATTGCCATGGAGAAACAAAATAAAGAGAAAACAATGATGGCTTCACGTGTACAAGTGCTAAAATATTTCTGCATGCAACACCGACAGTTTTAAAAAGAAATCTGCATTATTAACACTGAGATATTGATTTTATGTTTTCTATCAGAACTTTACTAGCTCCACATATAGACTGTGTTTGCTGGTAAAGGTTCTTAATTTGATTTATTCAAAGGTTAACAAAATTTTGAAAAGGGCACAAGTCCCACTGTCTTTTATTCTGATGAGATAATACTTACTGAACCTTTAATACAATTTACATCTTAATAGATAATAGATTTTATTAATTATTATACTAAACAATAGAAAATCAATCACTATTATAGTAGCTTATACTTAAAATAACGAAGTAACAAACAATTGTAATTGTTAATGTTTTTATCTACGCGCTGAGCGATAAATGCAATAAATAGTTATTTGTGTATTAAAAGCGTAAAGTGATTCTTTGTTACTCGAACACGGTAATTGCAGCGCGAGCCGAAGGCGAGAGCTGCAATAGTGTAAGAGGAACAAAGACACTTTACGCTCGTGATACACACATAATTTTTTCTACGATTGCATCTTAAAATTATTAAAAAACCGTATGCGTACTGAAAATAATTTCGATCTGTCAACTGTCAATATGACAAGTTTCTGTTTTGTTTGTATCCCTGGTAACTATTGAAATAAGCGCGTATTTAATATCTTTTTCGCGCGTTGCCATTGGAAACGCGCAAAAATAGTTAGTTACATATCAAGTGCAGAAAGATGGGTTTTTTTGAATGAGTGGTCCGCAAGACCGCAAGTTCAAAAAAACCCTTTTCTGCACAAGTTGCGTACACTATTTTTTCTACAACCATAAACCATATTTTGATAAAAATAATAAAACAAATTTCAGTAATTGTAACATCTCTGAAATTTTGTATTAATTTAGAAACTTTAGAAAGATACCTGGTGTAATGTATCCATGACAACTGACAATGACAAACTAACTCAATTATTTTGTTGATAATGAGGAAAAATTTCTCCGTGCTTTCAATTTAAAAAATGTTTGAATCGAGTGGCGAATTAGAGTCTATAGACATTATAGAAGAAGCAAATGCTGCAACATTAAATTTGCTTCCGTAAATATTAATAGAAAGTATACTGTATAGAGTTTATTTATATTAAATTACTTTTCTGCACTAGGGCAGACAAATTCACATTTTTGCACTAGTGCAAAAATCTGCTAATTTCATAATAAAAATAAGTTAAAAAACGCCTACTTTTTTAATGGTTGTAGAAAAAGATATTTTTCGATTGTTCCACAGAAAACGTCAATTTTACGATGACAAATGAGAGCGTATTTGTCAACTTTTCATAGCAATCGTAGAAAAAAACTATTGTGATTAATAGTGTATTTAAGTAAACAAATGCTAGTTGTCTGTGTCAAATTTCATAACATCGTATAATGTCAAACTATACAAGATATACAAGTACAGAGCATCCCGTATCTGAACGATCAATTCCTTGTCAATTTCCTGGACACGGCAGGATAGGGACGGGAGCAATGTATGCCGGGAAGCCAGGTACATGTTGCTACACTGTAGCGATGTCAAGCCCCAAGTGTCATCCCTTCAACAAGTCCAGTGGCGTGCCTGCTATCAAAAAACTTCACATGATTCTTCTTTTTTCTACAATACCTATTACTGTATTTTACGTTGCTATTAGCAAAACATTTTTTATTAGGAAATGGTGCAAACACCCGTCAAATTATGACCCCCAATGATGTTAATATAAGCAGGAACTTAATCACAACGTATCTGTAGCTTATAAAGGAATTCTAACCAATTAGAAAGCTGGGGTAGGTGGCTCAGTGGTATCGAGTCGGCCTGTGGATCGTGAGAACCCTGGTTCGATCTCCACAGCCGACAAACAATTAAATCTACTCCTGTGGATCCCCCTCCACTAACATCTTTGAAGATCGTGGTTTGACGGCTGGTAACGATACTTCATGCGAAAAAATATATCACTTACCGAGATCTGCTTAAACAGAGTGCCACACCCAGTAATGGATAAAAAAACGTAATGATATATTTATATTTATTTATATATTTAAAGCTACCCTTGTGGCTACCCCATCACTAATATCTTTAGGGGTCGTGATTTGACGGCTGGTAACCATACTTCACGCGAAAATATATATCACTTACCGAGATCTTAGGCAGAGTGCCACACCCAGTAATGGGTAAAAGGCGTGATGATATATTTATATTTATTTATATATTTAAATCTACTTCTGTAACTCCCCCTCTACTAACATCTTTGGGGACCGTGATTTGACGGCTGGTAACCGCACTTTACGCGAAAAAATAAATACTTACCAAGATTTGCTTAGGCAGAGTGCCACACCCAGTAATGAGTAAAAGGCGTGATGATATATTTATATTTATTTATATATTTAAATCTACCCCTGTGGCTACCCCTTCACTAATATCTTTAGGGGTCGTGATTTGACGGCTGGTACCCGCACTTCACGCGAAAAAAAATATATACTTACCGAGATTTGCTTAGACATAGTGCCACACCCAGTAATGGATAAAAAGGTGTGATGATATATTTATATTTATTTATATATTTAAATTTACCCCTGTGGCTACCCCTCCACTAATATCTTTAGGCGTCGTGATTTGACGGCTGGTAACTGCACTTTACGCAAAAAAATATATACTTACCAAGATTTGCTTAGGCAGAGTGCCACACCCAGTAATGAGTAAAAGGCGTGATAATATATTTATATTTATTTATATATTTAAAGCTACCCCTGTGGCTACCCCTCCACGAATATCTTTAGGGGTCGTGATTTGACGGCTGGTAACCGCACTTTACGCGAAAAAATATATCACTTACCAAGATTTGCTTAGGCAGAGTACCACACCCAGTAATGAGTAAAAGGCGTGATGATATATTTATATTTATTTATATATTTAAATCTACCCCTGTGGCTACCCCTTCACTAATATCTTTAGGGGTCGTGATTTGACGACTGGTAACTGCACTTCACGCGAAAATTATATACTTACCGAGATTTGCTTAGACAGAGTGCCACACCCAGTAATGGATAAAAAGGTGTGATGATATATTTATATTTATTTATATATTTAAATTTACCCCTGCGGCTACCCCTCCACTAATATCTTTAGGCGTCGTGATTTGACGGCTGGTAACCGCACTTTACGCGAAAAAATATATATTTACCGATATTTGCTTAGACAGAGTGCCACACCCAGTAATGAGTAAAAGGCGTGATGATATATTTATATTTATTTATATATTTAAATCTACCCCTGTGGCTACCCCTCCACTAATATCTTTAGGCGTCGTGATTTGACGGCTGGTAACCGCACTTTACGCGAAAAAATATATATTTACCGATATTTGCTTAGACAGAGTGCCACACCCAGTAATGGATAAAAAGGCGTGATGATATATTTATTTTAGAAAGCTGGAAACCGGTCGACAAATACAAAATCACTCATTTATTTTCCCTTAAAAAAATCACGACCTTTTGTTTAATAATTAACAAACGCAAATTATGATAAAAATTCTTTTGCAACTAATAAATAAATAACTTGACTTTGTGTTGTGTTTTTGTCTGTACCGCAGTATGAGCAGTTGCAATAACATATTTCATAGAGGATTAGATTGTTATAATAAATTACCAGCATATGTAAAGAAAACCAAATCAGTTAAAGAGTTTAAAAACGCACTGAAATGCCATTATAATTCTTGATGTGATGTAAATATGTAGTCTATGTTAATAGTTGTTTTTTTTTCTTTTGTCTGTTTCTTTATAATAATTATTTTGGTTATGTATAGTGATGAATGTACTAGCTTAAGCTAAATAAAATAAACTTTTACTTTACCGCTGTCATTGGTTGACTAGGGACTGTTGTACAGGTGACAGAGAGTCCAGACCTCTGGACTCTAGACGCAGGACTCGGGTTTTTGTCTATTTTTACCTCCTTGTTCTGTTGTTGCGGACATTCAATAGGGAATCGACTGTTTCGGGTTTTTTGTCACAGTTTTATCGCTAGTTTATTTTGTGTGACTTGAATAATAAATGTCGCTACACTTGTACCAATGAAAACTGATATATCTACTTCCTATATCATATTTAAATTTAGTTTTCTACTTCCGTTATGAAATAGACGTATTATTTCACTTATTTGAGTTAGGAAATGAACTGCATTATTTAACTAGTGAAATAATGAGGTAACATAGCAACAGATATATTGGTAGACGAATTCTGATGTGTTATTCTTTTATTTTTTGAATTTATAAATGTCATTAATTTGTCAAAATTTCATCATTTCAAAAACGCTCTTTCGTATTTATTAGAACGGAAGAAGAAAAAATATTGTATGAAAAATAAAATAAATAAATAAATATATCATCACGCCTTTTACGCATCACTGGGTGTGGCACTCTGAATAAGCAGATCTCGGTAAGTGATATATTTTTTCGCGTGAAGTGCGGTTACCAGCCGTCAAATCACGGCCTCCAAAGATATTAGTGGTGGAGGAGCCACAGGGGTAGATTTTTTAAATTGGTGAAAATTGTTTGTCGGCTGTGGGGATCGAACCAGGGTTCTCAAGATCCACAGGCCGACTCGATACCACTGAGCCACCTACCCCATATTATTATTACTTATGTGTTTACATAACTCGGCTACGCCTCGTTCTGCAAATTTCACATGCGTAAGGTAATAACCTTCATTTCCTTACTAGTTTCATTAATAGCTATTTTCTATTGTCAAAAGTTCACATATTAAATGACAGGTAGAATTGTTCAAATAAAATTATAAAAAATGTAATTCTCTTCTACTTTTAGTTGAGAGTTTATATAGAAATACTAATATTATTTTAACGCATTTTTCCATGTCTAGATAAGGGTGAAATGCTAGTTAATATTTAATGTAATAGTAATACTATTGAAAATCTTTGGTAAAAGATTTATTCGTAAAAAATAAAAAATCAAGAAATAACTTTTATCTATGGTAGTTTAGAAAGACGTGGGCTTATCAATACGAAAAAAATTTATCTGAAAAACTGTGAAAACTTTTCACGTTTCATCAATTCTACAAAAAATAATTCCAGAAGTTACTGAAATTTGTCGACAATCAACATTCTACCTTCATGATCACGTATTTACTTTAATATTATCCAAAACTCATCTATATTTATTTATGTTACACTGTACAACAGGATCTTAATCCCAATTACAGTACAGGGCCCGCACTCTCCGAGCCGCAGTGTAGTAGTTCATTTTTAGCTTAAGTACGATTCGAACTCGGGATCTCCGTATTCGAATTCCGTAATGCTATCCACACCACCGTACTGACGGACAAATAGGAAGAGGTTATTAATACAACTATCTTAAAAAGTGTTTAATATAAATGTCTTATTTATTTAAGGGATGAATGGTTTTATTTTTGTAACTTTGCTAACAAAACATTTTAAATCCTATTCAACTCAAATCGAATTCTTATTAGTCCAGAATCGATGATCAGCGGTCAGGTGGTATTGGAATATGGCACGTGCTTTTGTTATTGATTTCGCATTATGCCGCTGTGGCGCTGCTGCTGCTGCCACCCCCTAACCATCACAGCCGTCTCAGCAAAAACTACCATGATTGATGGCACATCTGTTACCTGTTTATTTGCGCGTGCAATAAAACACTTTACAACTCAGTTGGCCATGTTGAAGAAAGATGGTCTGATTTGAGATGTCATTGGGTAAATTAGAACTGACAGAAAGAATAATAAGGATACTTGCTTTTTCAATAGCTGTAGTTTAGGGTTGATTGGCATCATATGTTTCACACATTTGTAAATTATTTGAGACAAAAATTGCTGCAAATAAATAAATATATCATAACACCTTTTACCTATTACTAGGTGTGGTACTCTGCCTAAGCAGATCTCGGTAAGTGATATATCTTTTTCGCGTGCAGTGCGGTTACCAACCGTCAAATCACGGCCTCCAAAGATATTAGTGGTGGAGGAGCCACAGGGGTAGATTTTTTAAATTGGTGAAAATTGTTTGTCGGCTGTGGGGATCGAACCAGGGTTCTCAAGATCCACAGGCCGATTCGATACCACTGAGCCACCAGGGGTCAAATCACGGCCTCCAAAGATATTAGTGGTGGAGGAGCCACAGGGGTAGATTTTTTAAATTGGTGAAAATTGTTTGTCGGCTGTGGGGATCGAACCAGGGTTCTCAAGATCCACAGGCCGACTCGATACCACTGAGCCACCAGGGGTCAAATCACGGCCTCCAAAGATATTAGTGGTGGAGGAGCCACAGGGGTAGATTTAAATTGGTGAAAATTGTTTGTTGGCTGTGGGGATTGAATCAGGGTTCTCAAGATCCACAGGCCGACTTGATACCACTGAGCCACCTACCCCATTAAATAAAACTAGAAATAAAATTTTCTACTACTTTTATTTCTAAAATTATTAGAAAATTCAATGTAGCACAAAATCGAAGAACACTATTTATTGGTGGATGCGCTATCTATAATATTTATAACTATTTACACCAGTATAAGTTCAATTTTAAATTTGGTTTAAATAAATAAAAGCAAGTTAAAAGTTTGACAGCAATGTCAATTATTCCATTTGACACCTCAACGATGGATAGGACGAGGTGCAGAAGTGGAGTGGCCTGCAAGGTCACCAGATCTTGCGACAAACGATTTTTTTCTTTGGGGCCACTTAAAAAGTAAGTTTTATAATGGTGGTAGAATGAGTGCAGAACAATTAAAACGTAGAATTAGTGTTGCATCGCATGAGATTCTCTCAGAGCAAATAAATAATGCTTTAAATTCATTTTATAATCGTTTAGGCTATTGTTTACAGGTAAATGGGGGTAATTTTGAACAGTTATTGAATTAAAATTCCTATTTAAATATGGTTCTATATAGTTCAGAGCACGAGAAATGCACTCGTTCAAACCGCGTTTCAATATCTCTTTTAGTTTTTGAGTTATATCGATTTTTGTCTTTTTTTAAAGCTCAACTTTGAAAGCCCATAACTCAAAAACTAAAAGAGATATTGAAATGCGGTTTGAACGAGTGTATTTCTCGTACGCTACTTAACTTGTACCGGTATTTTGAAAATTTTGAAAATTTTTCAAATTTTTTCCAAATATTCTTTTGTTGATATTTCAAAAAGTTGAAAAGATAATGAAAATCTGAAAACACCAATGAATTCCTCGCGTGAAAATACATAGGTATGCAAATTTTCAGAAGAAAATTCGAACGGATATATTTTTTATTACAAAAAATCGAAAATGGCCGTTTTTTGAAAATTTCTTAAGGGGTACCCCTTGGTGTTTTAGGCCATTTTTCGATTTTTCGTAATAAAAAATTTATCCGTACGAATTTTATTCTGAAAATTTGCATACTTATGTATTTTCACGAGAGAAATTCACTGGTGTTTTCAGATTTTCATTATCTTTTCAAGTTTTAGAAATATTGAGCAAGAAAAATGTTGAAAAAAATTTAAAAAAATTCGAAATTTTAAAAATACCTGTACAAGTTAAGTAGCGCACGAGAAATACACTCGTTGAAACCGCATTTCAATATCTCTTTTAGTTTTTGAGTTATGGGCTTTCAAAGTTGAGCTTAAAAAAAAGTCCAAAATCAATATACCTCAAAAACTAAAAACGATATGAAGTTGCGCTTTGCGCCATTCGATTTCTCGTGGTCTGAATTATATAGAACCACATTTTAATAATTGTTGAACTGGTTCAACCCAAAATTCTCATTATTTGTATTATTAAACGAAGAATTTGCGATCAAACCTCTACACAAAAGAACTTTTGGATTGTTTTGAGGTTCTAAATTTATACCTAACATTTATTTAATATAATTTAAAGTAATTCAAATTCATTTAATTTGTTTAAACTTCAAATGTTTCTTTTAGACTATAGACTATTACACTTCAATGCATTGCTGAAAATATTATTTTCCCTATGTTTACTTTTAAAATAATCGCTCTAAAGTATTGCTGTCAAACTTTTTAACTGTAACTATGGTAAAGATATATTCCTATGTTTACTGATAAGAAAAACATACGGTATAAGTAACATATATCCTGTTGATTTTCTCAAGTGCAGATTTCCTACTGCACTTCTTCTTATTCCACTTAAACTACTAATGCACTTCATGGTGGTGGTCTTGTCCTCGTGTCGTTCAGTGATTGCCCCAGTTGACAAATTCCCGCCCCAAGTTAACTATTTAGTCTCTGAGTTCTGTGTATCTACTCCATCCAGCACTGACTTCGATCAAATCAGTCTAATAACCCAGAACAGACTGTTAATGTTTCGAAGGCGTTCCGGCTACGTCATCGTCAAACTCGGGAAACTTCGACAAACTTCGTCAAGTGTGAAGTGTAGTATTTAGACCGATGTTGCTATGGGGGAGATAAATTAATATTGGGGGTGGGGTTCAAGTAGAAGGACGAGAATTTAATCCTGTCTGATTATGACTTATTAGATATTATAAATACGACTATGTCCGAATAGATCTGATGTCACTATAACATGTTCTTATTAAGATTTAGTTCCTGTTGTGCTGTGTAACAAATAATATATAAATATATCAATTCAATTTTCACCAATTTAAATCTACCCCTGTGGCTTCCCTTCCACTAATATCTTTGAAGGCCGTGATTTAACGGCTGGTAGCCGCACTTCACGCGAAAAAATATATCACTTACCAAGATCTGCTTAGGCAGAGTGCCACATCTAGTAATGGGTAAAAAGCGTGATGATATATTTATTTATTTATCAGTTTTAAATTTGCATATTTTTGCTATATAGAATAAATAGTAAAACATAATTATCTCCTCCGGCAAAATTTATTTTTACTAGTATTACTGAATCAAATGTTACTAAAAAATATAATATGAGTAAACTGGGAGTTGTAGCACTGTAGTTATACTGTCGCTTAACAAAGAAGAGTTTATCAGTTCAAACTGATTTCTGATTAGTTCTTTTTCATTGTAATTGAGATACAAAATTTCTAACTGTGATTTGACGGCTGGTAACTCTCAAGTCAAAATCGATAAAAATATTTATGTTCGACTGCATCATATTACCGTGTTTTACGACACTGTTTGCTGTCCATAATCGGGTACTTTATTGGACTAGTACGATAAAAATGCAAAATTGGACTGCTGTCAATGTCACATTAAAACAAAATTCAAAAGAAATATTTAAACACCATTTTCTGTATGTATTATATGTGTCTTCATACAATTGTTAGATATTCTCTTGCATTACATGCAAGATCTTTTATTTCTTTTGGAACGTCTTCAATGTCTTCATCCATCTCAACACTTTTTTCACTTTGACAATTTGATAAATAAAGCAACAAATGCATAACAACGACGCACACTTTGAGATGCAATATTTTAAATATAGGTATTGACAATCATATTTTAAGAGAAAATATTCTCCATGCAGTCGAACATAAAACGTAGTATGCAACTCGTACATAATCGGACTTTATAGACTCGCCTTATTTATTAGCCTCGCTCGCTGCGCTCGCTCTGCCATAAAATTAAGCTCGTCCAATAAAGACCTAAATTATGTACTTGTTACCTAAAGTACTATTATGTCTATAAAAAAAGTTAGCAACATTTTTTTTGATACTAATCATTGTTGATTGGGGGTGAAATTATTTCTCAGCTATAGAAATAGAACCCAAATTCTCAATACCACAGTCGGAGCCTATACCATTGAATACCCTATGGAATAGGGCTAAAATATATGTATAATCCCAATTGGAAAAATATAACTTTGTGTTGTAACTTGAGAACCACTGGCTAAAAAAAATATTTTATTCTTTAACCAGATGTCCTCCATAGTCTTCTACAACTTTGCTTTATAATATTTTTTTGTAACTATAATAATAAAGAAAATATAGGCGGTGGTTGGTTTCGCTGTTACAGCCTGTATAGATGCCCTACAATTTCAGATTTTACTAGTAGTAATATGGCATCACCCATTGATGTGAGAGGAAGGTGAACTAGCAAAATATATTTAAATAAGGGTGTTATTTATCGGTCGCAAAATAAATTGAAGTGTCTTTTAGAAAGTCTGAAAGTTTTCTGAAAGTGTTGACAAAATTTAAATAAAGTAAATTCCAAGTAATTTCTCTCTAGTTTCTTTTCCTGAAGTCAAAGTGAAGGAAACACAGAATAACTGAGCATTTGGTTCACGCGCTTTGCCGTTCGACGTTTCAGCAGTGCAGATGTGCTGAAACTTTTCAAGTTTCAGGTAACGAAAACTTTGACAAGTGCTGAAAAACGAATTGCGTGAAATCACTAAGTATTAACACCATAAAATATGTAAAATACCAGCTTTATTTTTACATCTCGCTTTTAAAAATATCTTTATACATTCTTTAAGTATATTAAGTGCAATTTGTGTAGTCGTACAAAATCCAAGTCGGCAAGTGAATAAAGATCAATTAGAGATAATTGTCTATAATCTACAGAGACGTTAAAGAAAGGAAGTCTTCTGTTTTTATAAAACAATCGATTAGAAACGTTTCTAGGTTCATTTCACATCAATTTTTTTACTCTTTGTTTCTTTTCTGTTTGATACTTCATTATTTATAGCTAATAAGTTATATTTAATAAATTTTTAATGGGGTATCGAATCGGCCTGTGGATCTTGAAAACCCTGGTTCGATCCCCACAGCCGACAAACAATTTTCACCAATTTAAATCTTGTGGCTCCCTCTCCACTAATATCTTTGAGAGCCGTGATTTGACGGCTGGTAACCGCATTTCATGCGAAAAATATATCATTTACCGAGATCTGCTTATGCAGAGTACCATACCCAGTAATGGGTAAATTTCGTGATTATATTAATATTATAAATTTATAAATACATCATTACACCTTTTACCCAAATCTACTTGTAATATATCTGCAATTGCAGCTCATAATTATGATATAAATTAACTACAAACTAGTAACCAAAATAGCTAAATATTTTGGTGGATGCGCATAAGTTGATTGAATTATATTACTTGTTTCTGATTGTAGCAACTTTTTGTACCAACTGTGCTGGCCAGCCTCTGACGATGCCCTCATAAGGTGACTTGGAGGCTGAATTTTGTGAGACTTAGACAAGTGTTTATTTTGATATTTTATTATTAAACCTAGTTTTACCAAGTGAGCATTTAAAGACAATTAATTTTGTCTTTGTTGTTTTTACTTCCTTGTACGAAGTAAAGGAAGTATTGTAATCGCGAAAATTTTCGGTTCTCAGATTTCAACGGAAATATGTGTTTTGGCCCTCCCTGAATCCATTTTGACTAATTTCATCATGCCGTCTGTACGTACGTATGTACGTACGTACGTATGAACGTACGTACGTACGTATCTCGCATAACTCAAAAACGGAAAGCCGTAAAAAATTGAAACTTTATATTTAAGACTGTTATAACATCTAGTTGTGCACCTCCCTTTTTGGTCATTATACAACTACCGGAAGTGGTACTTTACTTGAAGCCTATAATAGATTTTCATGAAAAACTATATTCAAATATAATTTAAAACTTTCCAAATTTGGTATATAAGACTACTATATCAATGGAAATAACATAATAGATTTTGGTTAAAATAGACTAACCGGAAGTGGCACATTACATGAAGCTGCTAACAGTTTTCCTTGAAAAAAATGGTATTATTTTAATTTTAGAAATAAATGCTTTTAGAGAATTAAACTCTGCGTCTAGCACATTTAAAATTTTTAAATTAGCATTTTGCATAAACGAGATTTAAAAAAAAATTAAGTTTGCTATGGATTAGAACAAAAAATAAAAGATTTAATGTCAAATATGTGCAATTAAAAAAATATCTATAGTATAATACGTGTACAAGGAAGTCATGTGGTGTCCACATCAGGTATTTTATTTAAAGACAATTAATTTTGTCTTTGTTGTTTTTTGTATATTTATTTATTTATTTATTTATGTTACGCTGTACAACAGGAATTTAATCCAAATTACAGTACAGGGTCCGTGTGATAGTTTATATAATGTTTAGCTTGAGTGCGATTCGAACTCGGGATCTCCGGATTCGAATTCCGTATCGCTATCCACACCACCGTACTGACGGATAATATAATATAAATTAATGTTTTTTTCTTTCCTTTTATTTTAATATCACATTGAAGTGAATATATTTGTAGTATCTCATATCAAGTGCAATTACAGATCTTACTGATATACCCTCTATCTAAAAGTATGTTTATCAGTTGTGAAATTACAACCCCAAAGTGGTAGACAATCTCTCTCATCACTTTAACCACCCGATCTTGATGCGTGTCATTCTGCATACACTGCTATCATCTGGGCAGTAGTTGGCTGTGTGCCAGTAAATACCAAACTATAATCTAAGTGTTATCTAGGAAGTTTTATGCTGTAACGTATCTCTTGTTCCCACATTACCCTGTCGGTGAGGGGAGTATGGCGGAGAGGGTGAATGTGGCAATCATCGCAGGCAGCCATGCAGATTGGGGATTTTACAGCCGGACGGAGTCGAGTTTACAAATCCAGACAATATGTTGAAGAAGAAGAGATACCAGACGGAAGACTGTTGCTTGCTCTGATTTTCTACCGAGATTACTAAAGGCTGAATTGTTATGGTTTGCCTGACGGAAGGAATGCTATTGTTTTTTTCAAGGATACTGGAATAGCTCACATTTATGTTTAGGGTTTACTTTCTTATTTTTACTCAGAAATCTTAAAAGAAATAAATAAATATATATAACAACAAAGACAAAATTAATTGTCATCCAACACTTGGTGAAACAAGGTTTAATAAAAATATAAAGTCACCTTATGAGGGCAGCCTCTGACGATGCCCTCATAAGGTGACTTGGAGGCTGAATTTTGTGAAACATAGCCAAGTGTTATATTTTTATTTTTATTTTTTTTAATAAATATATCATCACGCCTTTTACCAATTACTGGGTGTGGCATTCTGCTTAAACAGATCTCGGTAAGTGATATATTTATGCGCGTGAACAACCGTCAAATCATGGCCGTCAAAGATGTTAGTGGAGGGGGAGCCATAGGGGTAGATTTAATTGTTTGTCGGCTGTGGGGATCAAACCAGGGTTCTCAGGATCCACAGACCGACTCGATACCACTGAGCCACCTACCCCATACTCAGAAATCTTGCTGAATTTATTTATTTTTATATATTTAAACATTTAAATAATCTTTTTTTTTTCGAGGCAAGCGGAGGGTCCCTGGTTCGAATCCAGGCGTCATCCGAATTTTTCTTTCATAAAAATTTAACTTTAAAATTTAAATAATCTAAAGCTCATTTCTTTATTTAAAAGAATGTACAAAATTTTAATTACAATTAGACTAATTACAAAATAATTCCATGTAAAAACATTTCATATTAATTTCACAGTTAGCGTACAGTTTTTTCCTCCGTATAGTATAAAAGTCAAGTCATCTCTGGCTACTACGAGTAATTAAATATATCTTCATTTGCTTCTGCATTTAATCCTGCGGATCTCCTGCTGCAATGTTTATCATTGCTTAGCAGGCTACTGGAAACAACTAAACATCGCAGCAGGATTAACACCAACGACTATGTGATACATGTGTTGAAATATGCCTCAGTAGAATACTTTTCCAGTTTACTAGTTGATAAAATATTAACAGACGTTTATATTTTGTTTCTTCTGAAATTTTTGTACCGGAGTACAAATTCTACCACTTGTATTTTTCTCTAAAATAATTAGATAACTTACGATAGATTAAAATCAATCAAATCGTGAAACAGAATATTATTGGTAGCTAACCAATAAATATCTTTTATTTGCAATTGCGTACATTTGTGTATCATCCTGTATATGTGTGTTAGACATATGTGTGTTAGACATATGTGTGTGAGTGTATTCTTTAGAGGGTTAACTACCGGAACCGGAGAACCGGAACCGAACGAGTTACCGGAGCTTATACACTTACAAATTTATGTAGACAGGGAAAGTTTTGGGCTTTTATTATGGAATTGTTGGTATGGAAACTGGGGAACAGTGGCTCTCAAACTTTCACAAAGAATATTTTATAGTCGAACGATCTCACGAGGTATATTATTACGGTGGGACAATGTCTTGAAGGCGTCAGAGACCTGGTTTAAATCTTACAATATTATAGAGTAGCTTTACTCTAATAAAAATAACTTTTCTGTATGATTTTTGTGACAGAATTTAGCAATAGCTACAAGGTTCTGCACTTGCAGATTTGTCCCTCTAAAATAAGAGAAATATATAGAGCTTTTATATTATAATAAAAATATTTTTGATAACATTTTTGTAAGTATGATTTGTAACTGAATTTTACATTCAAATTTGGCATTTACAAAGAGCTGCAATTGCATATCTGTCCCTTGGAAATAATAAAAATATGTAAATAACTTTAATCGCTATGAAAATAACTTTCTGCTAATATTTTTGCAAATACCAGAATTAAATTACTGATAATCGAAATTTATTGTAATAATTTGCCATGTACCGGATCTGCAGTTGCAGATCTATACTTCCTGAAATAAAATACATAGAATAAAATACTTTTATACAGAGTGTTTCACAACTTAGAGCAAAAAATTAAAGGGTATATTCTGTATGACGTGCTGATCATGAAACAATTTTTTTTTTTAATTTGCAAAATTAAGGGTTGTTAACCTAAAACATTTTTTGTAGTGCTGCACTGGATTCGCTTTCCTATTAAACACAAACAATGAAGTAGGTATCAACTACGAAAAAATAATTACACAATTCAATTATTAGCAGTTATTTATAATAGAATTTTATTTAATTAATAACTTTAACATAATTATCCACCCACTGGCAGTGGCAACGAAAAATTTTGGACTGGGAAACATGGAAAATAGTTTTGCGATTTAAAAGAAAATTGTTTTTGTTTCATGATCAGCACGTCGTACAGAATATACCCTAATTTTTTTTGCTCTAAGTTGTGAAACATCCTGTATACTCATATACTAAAATGAACACATTATTAAAGAAATTATTGTGTGTAAAGTTAAATAAATCGGGTGTAAAAATACTAAAACCAATGTAAATTAAATGGGAGTTTCATCATTAAATAATTTCTGTTAACAAATATCCTAGCAACGACAAATAACAAACAAAAAATCTTACAACCAAATACAACAAACAAACGTCAAACTGAGTGATTTTGTCCATGATTCGTAATATTGTAATTAGTAACATAAACAACTTTACCAATTTAACAATTAATATAAAAAGAAAATATCTGATGTGGACACCACATTACTTCCTTGTACGCGTATTAAACTATAGATATTTTTTAATTGCACATATTTGACATTAAATCTTTTATTTTTTGTTCTAATCCATAGCAAACTTAATTTTTTTGTAAATCTAAAAAAATATAATATTTAAATTTAGATATCTCGTTTATGCAAAATGCTAATTTAAAAATTTTAAATGTGCTAGACGCAGAGTTTAATTCTCTAAAAGCATTTATTTCTAAAATTAAAATAATACCATTTTTTTCAAGGAAAACTGTTAGCAGCTTCATGTAATGTGCCACTTCCGGTTAGTCTATTTTAACCAAAATCTATTATGTTATTTCCATTGATATAGTAGTCATATATACCAAATTTGGAATGTTTTAAATTATATTTGAATATAGTTTTTCATGAAAATCTATTATAGGCTTCAAGTAAAGTACCACTTCCGGTACTTGTATAATGACCAAAAAGGGAGGTGCACAACTAGATGTTATAACAGTCCTAAATACCAAATTTTAACTTTCTACGGCATACCGTTTTTGAGTTATGCGAGATACGTACGTACGTACAGACTGCACGACGAAATTAGTCAAAATGGATTCAGGGAGGGCCAAAATACCTATTTCCGTTGAAATCTGAGAACCGAAAATTTTCGCGATTACAATACTTCCTTTACTTCGTACAAGGAAGTAAAAAGGTTATTTAATAAATTGTATTTGTTGATTTTCTATTTTTAATTAGTTCGTAGATAAAATGTTGTATGATACGATTTTGTGAAAAGCTTTATACACTCTTTGCGATTAGGACAACTTATGCCTTACTTCAGCACTTGTATCATAAATAACTATTTAATATTTTGTCATGAAAGTATTAATAGTAAAATGCAAAAGAGTTCTCGTATTAATCGCAATTATAAAAGTAGTTCTTCAGGAAGTAATATAAGTTTCCCATCAAAATTTTTAATCATGAATCTAAAACTTCCTCAATATTTTACGTGCTTTCAATATATAATCAGTCAACTTCCTCTTCCGGTAATTATTTTTTAATGAATGATAAAAACTTCAACTTATTTCCACTGTACCTTAAAATTAACACCAAGCACCCTCTTATCAACTAGTGTGGCGAAATAAAAATTATTGTTCTTTATTTCCCGTTTCGCTACGATTAATTATAACCTCATTTAAATAATGACTCGATAGTAGCGGTAATAGCAGCAATTTGAATATAAATTACAAGAAAATACACATTTGTTTTCCGTTGTTAGACGCAAGAAAGAGTAGTTTCCTTTTTCTCGCGTTTTCCATACGCATACAATAAATTTTCCAGTATTTTCCTCGCCTTCTTTCTCGGTGGAGATTTTATACCAGATATTTTAAAACAATCGATACATTGCGTTGTTTCCCTGGGCTACGTGATGGATTAAAAGGTAAACACTATTTTGTTTTGCATACATCAAATACAGATTGCATGCCTGATTTATCATAGATTTTAACTTTAATTCAACAAATACAGTTTACTATAGGACACTCAAGGACAGAGTAACCTGTAGGTCCTTTACTAAAAAAATATAAATATCATCACGCCCTTTACACATTACTGGGTGTGGCATTCTACCCAAGCATATCTCGGTAAGTAATATATTTTTTCGCGTGAAGTGCGGTTACCGGCCATCAAATCACGGCCCCCAAAGATATTAGTGGATTGGGAGCCACAGGGGTAGATTTAAATTGATGTAAATTGTTTGTCGGCTGTGGGGATCAAACCAGGGTTCTCAAGATCCACAGGTTTAAGGGAAAGTGCATATATTGAGCTGTGCTCTACGGTTTTTAGAAATAATAAAATATAGCAGTTTTAATGTATCTTGATACATTTCAATAATTCAAATTAAAAACATTAAAGTAAAAATATTTATCACTAGTATTGAAATGAGATAGGTGGCTCAGTAGTATCGAGTCAGCCTGTAGATTTGATATTCTTACGTCTGACAAACAATTGCACCACGTGAAAACTACCCCTAATAAATAAATAAATATATCACTAGTATTGAAATGAGATAGGTGGCTCAGTGGTATCGAGCCGGCCTGTGGATCTTGAGAACCCTGGTTGGATCTCCACAGCCGACAAACAATTTTCACCAATTTAAATCTACCCCTGTGGCTCTCCCTCCCTCCAGTAATATCCCTTTTACTTATTATTGGATCAAAGCTGATATCGATAAGTGATATATTTCTTTGTGTGAAGTGCGGTTACCAGCCGTCATATCACAACCCTCAAAGATACCCTCATTATTGAGTATGGTACAGTTACCAGCTGTAGAATTACGACCCCAAAAGATGTTAGTGTAGGGAGAGCCACAGGGATAGTTTTAATTTTGTGAAAATTGTTTATCGGCTGTGGGAATCGAACCCGGGTTCTAAAATTCTTTTTACATATTATTTGGTCAAAACGGGTATCGATGAGTGATATAATTCTTTGTGTGAAGTGCGGTTACCAGCCGTCATATCACGATCCTCAAAGATATCCTCATTACTGGATGTGGCATTCAGTAAGAGATATATTTTAAAAAATGAAGTACAGTTACCAGTCGTAGAATCACCGCCCCAAAAGATGTTAGTGTAGGGAGAGCCACAGGGATAGTTTTAATGTTGTGAAAATTGTTTATCGGCTGTGGGAATCGAACCCGGGTTCTGAAATTCCTTTTACTTATTATTTGGTCAAAGCGGGTATCGACGAGTGATATATTTCTTTGTGTGAAGTGCGGTTACCAGTCGTCATATCACAACCCTCAAAGATACCCTCATTACTGAGTATGGCATTCGGTAAGAGATATATTTCTTAACATGAAGTACGATTACCAGCTGTAGAATTACGGCCCCAAAAGATGTTAGTGTAGGAAGAGCCACAGGGCTAGTTTTAATAAAAATTGTTTATCGGCTGTCGGAATCGAACCCGGGTTCTGAAATTAATAAGGTGACTCGATAATAGTCTCCATAATATTATAACAGGCGCGGTGGCCGAGCGTGTTAAGGCACATCTCTTAACATACTGTGACGTCACCCGAACCAAGGTTTCTTCAGTTCGAATCCGCCTGTCGACAATGTGTGATTTATCGTAAAATATAAAAATACAGTTACATGTATTTATCACACTCGGGCGCTATAAGCTAGTCACTTATACGCCTTAAATAATGTAGCATTCGACTACGAAAACCGGCAGTACGGCAGTGTAAAAACTGCGGCTCGGTGTGTCCGGTTTGCCCAGGTCGATTTGGGCTGAAGCGCCACAGATGATGATGAATATTATAACCTAGCATATTGTTAAAGAAATAATTTACTTGAAGTATCCAGGTTGTAGAAAAAAGTATGAGCAGCTTCCAGGAGTGATAATAATTCATGTGAAGTGAAATGAATCTTATTAAAAAGTATGCAACATAAAGCACATGGTAATAAGTCTGTCAGGACAATGTGGACACGTAAAACTGCTAGAGTAATTACTTTTTAACTGCATCTTCATTTTTCACGCTAACCAGCGAAATGTAGCGAATAAAAAACCATTAAAACTAACACAAGATTAATTACACCTGAATGCGACAGTGTAAAATAAAAATCCACTAAATTTATCACCGGAAACGAGAACTTACATAGTTCAGGATGAGATAGATCTGCAATATACTTTCAGAATATTAAATAAAAATAAATAAATATATCATCACGCCTTTTACCCATTACTGGCTGTGGCACTCTGCCTAAGCAAATCTGGGTAAGTGATATATTTATTCGCGTGAACAGCCGTCAAATCACAGCTCTCAAAGATATTAGTGGAGGAGGAGCCACAGGGGTAGATTTAATTGTTTGTCGGCTGTGAAGATCGAACCAGGATTCTCAAGATCCACATGCCGACTCGATACCACTGAGCCACCTACCCCATATATTCATTTAGTAAATATTGTTTTAAGATTGAACGTCAATGTAGAACAAATAAATGTTTTTTAAAAATGTAATATGTTATATATGATGTTCTGTAATACGTCATTCACGTTCTTATATCATTTATATTGTTCAAGAAAACAGCGAAAATACACGGCTAGAAACGAACACATCGATTATTTCCGCTACGGAAAATATGGATGGTTCCAACGTCGGAAAAGTTCGGGAAACACGATGGTTTTTTGTGTTTCATAAGGGACGCATTTCACAAGGAAAATTTATCATTTTCTGATAAACTTGGATATTTGAACACTTGGTAAATCAGTTAAAATTGGACACAAGCGAGAATATTCTTACAAAAATTATGGAAAGTATGGCGAATCCACCATTTTTCTTACTTCTATCAAAAATACAATTAAAAATATAAAATTTACTAGTTTTTACTAATATTTATGGATACTATAATATGACAGTTGGTACTCGTTCCATTATTACTTAGATCTACAATTACAATTATTTATGTTACACAACAAAAATGGTGGATATTTAGTCTTTTTTTACAAATCTAGACCATGATCTAATATTATTTATCAAGATCTGTAGTTGCAGAGCTTCTATATAAACAGAATAAAATAAATCAAAGTAAATAAAATTAAATCTATCATCACGCTTTTTATCTATTACTGGCTGTGATATTCCCCGCAGCAAATATTTTGCACGATTCACCGATCTTCACACGCAAAAATATATCACTTACTAAGATCTAATACGGCAAAATAATGGGTAAAATGCATAATGAGATATTTATTTATTTATTTTATATTTATTATAGAACTGTGAAATGTAATGAACTATAAATGTGTGAATATTGTTGAGACTAGTGGCCATCCGCAGTAATGAAATAAAAAGCTGTCTTGAGAAGTTCTAAGCGAGAGCTTTTCTATCTTCCTGCTTGTTGCATCCGCGAATCTAGGGTGGTAAATATTTATATTGCATATAATTTTGCCTGGGAGGTTTTTTTATGAACCCGCGCGAGTGTCTGCCGTTACGAGGCAATCATGTCTGTGTGAATTGCTTTTGGCAGCGACGCAGTAGGCCACGGTGGGTGCTGGAGGGGCGCAGGAAGAGTGCAGGAGGGGTGCGAGCATCTTTTGTCCCATAAACACTTTTTACAGCATTTGTAATATGCTTCCAGTTTCATCGCAACGACTAAAATATGAGAAAAGAGAAATGTATGTTTTTCTTGTTCCTCTGCCACATCTTTCGCACGAATTATTTATTTACAAAATGATATATGTTTTCTTTTATTTCCATACGCTGATTTTATACAAATACATCTATCATCATGTGGTTGCACACGTGTTAACTCTGCTGAACAGAGCCAACTTCAAAACTAGGCAAAATAGGCAAATTTACAAAGTTATTTAAACATTTATTAACAATAATAATAATTCTCAAATGGTGGAGGTGGCTCAGTGGTATCAAGTCGGCCTGTAAATCTTGAGAACCCTGGTTCGATCCCCACAATTTTTACCAAATTAAATCTCATTTATTATTAAAATTACTCCTGTGGCTTCCCTTAAATTTACATCTTTGGGGTCGTAGTTTGGCGGCAGATAATCACACTTTTCACGCATAAATATATCTCTTACCGAGATCTACTACGGTAGAGTGCAACATCATTAAAGTGGTATCAGAATCTTGCAGTACCCAGTCGAATTTTTGAGATATATTTAAATTGAAGTTATCAAGATAGAACCTATGGGGTAGGTGGCTCAGTGGTATCGAGTCGGTCTGGGAATCTTGAGAACCCTGGTTCAATCCCCACAGCCGACAAACAATTTTCACCAATTTAAATCTACCCCTGTGGCTCCCCCTCCATTAACATCTTTGACGACTGGTAACCGCACTTCACGCTAAGAAATATATCACTTACCGAGATCTGCTTAGGCAGAGTGCCACACCCAGTAATGGGTAAATGACGTGATGATATATTTATTTATATATTATTTATTTTTTAAATTACCCCTTTGTCTTCCTTTCAATTTACATCTTTGGGGATCCACATTTCGGGCGCATAAATATATCTCTTACCAAGATCTGCTACGGTAAAGTGCTACATCATTAAAGTAACTTGTAGTAAAATCAGAATCTTACAGACCCAGGCGAATTTTTGAGATATATTTAAATTGAAGTCATCAAAATATAACTTCTCAGATTGTTACTTGATTATCAAGTCATAGTAATTCATAGCAACAATATAATAACTAACTACTAGCTTCGTGGTGTAGAAAAGAATGTAGTATAATGACGAAGGTTCTTTCTGTTGTACTTGGCCTGTATTCTGTGTGTTCTGTGTGTGCGCGTGCGATTGGAAATGCATGGCGTGCAGTCGTAAACACAATGAGAGCATGATTATTTCACGAGGTGAAGAAAGAGCCGCAGCAACGCGTCGTGTGCCAGGAATCAATTATGTATTCTCATCAACAAGTCCGGAGACACGGCTTCCCCAACACTTCTCTTTGTATAAGATGATGTGCCTAGTTACACAACTATTTTAGAGGAAATAACTAAGTTTTTTTGTTGTTGTATAACGTCGTAAAATTCATCAAGTTCTACAGGAAGTACTGCACAATTGGAAATTAATCCCAATTACAAAATAATTTGACCTATTAGCGCATTGATTTATTTTTATTTATTTATTTATGTTACGCTGTACAACAGGAACTTAATCCCAATTACAGTACAGAGTCCGTAAATGAACTAAGCAAAATTTGTACTCCCAAACCTTAGCTTGTAAAGCAATTGTTCTAACTATAAAACCACAATTGGGCACTAATAACGAATATTTGTACTTTAAATATATGAGCCAAAAATTGCAGCAACTACGATAACTAAAATGTTATTCATTTATTAATTTAAAAATAGTCTCAAACTTATATCCCTCAATAAAAATTAATAATATTTGGTTAAAATATAAAGTTAATTATACTGAATCTAATAGTGTAAACAGAATTAAAATATCTGTTTTAGTTTTGGAGATATAGATGATCAAAAATTTCAAGCAGGAAAATTTCAAATTTACTTTACTGCCGCATGCCTCAAATTTTTTTTCTCAATTATATTTTGTAAGTTAGATCAATTTACGGTCAATTTAATGTTGCAAGCAGAATTAAAATATCTTTTGTTGTTTCAGAGATCTAGCGTTTTAAAGATGTCAGCAGGAATGAAAAAAAAATTGGTTGTGCATGACCTGAAAATTTTTTCATTAAAAATTGTTCTATATATCATATTTAACAAGTATAGGTCAAAAATTGTTACTTAAGTTTTCTTACTAAATACTTATATACAGAAAATGATTTATAGAATATTTATTTATTTATTTATTTATGTTACGCTGTACAACAGGAATTTAATCCCAATTACAGTACAGAGTCCGCACTCACCGGGCCGCAGTGTGATAGTTTATATAATTTTTTTTCTTGAGTGCGATTCAAACGGATTCGAATTCCGTATCGCTATCCACACCACCGTACTGACAGACAATGTAATATAATATAAATTAATATTTGTTCTTTCCATTTATTTTAATATCATATTTAAGCAGGGTTCGTAAATATAGGATATATATCAGATAAATATTACTTTTTGGATATTTATTTTTTAATTTTAGTTTTTGTACACATTTATTATCACAATAGGAAATACAAAATAAATTATTACTCCTAAATAAAAAATTAACATAGGTAATGAAAAAAAGTAAATATACATTGAATGGATACACAAATATTATATAGTACTAAGAATAGTAAGAATATTTAAATAATCCTATATCCTAAATAGGGGCAAATCATCATCTTCTGATGAACTTCCTGAACATAGCGTTGCAGATAGACTCACTTGGCCAAATCCAATCTAAATTAGTTTTTTTTTTGTAGTTTCTTTTTGGTTTAAATATTTAAACATAAAAACTAATTTACCGGCTTTGGCGTTACCGAGACGATTACGTAATTGAGATTGGACAATGCCAAAAGTGGAGAAATATCGTTCCAGCCCTGCTGTGGCTGTTACAGCAGTGTGTAACTGTTCACATAGTTCAATAAATGTACTTTTATTTGGCCACTCTGACTCATTGATAGTTACACTTTTCCACCATATTAATGGATTTGTATTTCTAAAATGAGTACCAAATAAAAATTTTGGAAATGGTTCAGACTTTGCCGTTAATGACATCACAAATGGCACACAATTTGGATTTATGTCGTTGATGTGAAGTTAGTCAAAAGCTAGTAAAGTAAGAATTATCTTTAGAATATAATTTTAACAGAATTAATGAAAGTAATAATACTGTATTTATTATAGACTATTTGATATTTTTATATAATGGATATATATCTTCGAACCCTGTTTATAAGTTAACTGAAGCACGAGAAAATTAATGCCGTTGAGCGCGTTTTCATATCACATTTAGTTTTTGAGATATAGCCTCGGAATAGTAGAAAAACTGAAAAATTCGAAAAATTTCACTTTTCCGGAGGCTATATCTCAAAAACTAAACAAGATATGGAAATGCGCTCAACGGCGTTGAATTCCCCGTGTCCGAATTGACTTGTAAGCAAATTTTCATACAATTTTATGCAATTTAATATTTTTAATTATTTCCTAAGGGGTACCCCTTTGGTTTTTTCAGATTTTAATTCAATTTTTCCAAGAATCCTTATTCGTAGGATTATTAAAACGAAAATTTACATACATATGTATTTTGACCCACTGAATCCAGTGGTGCAATCTTCAAATGCATATGACTTCTGGTTTTCGAGAAAATGTTAAAAAACCGCTTTTTGCGATTTTTTTGGCGGAAAATTGAAAAAAATAAAAATCGTTGAAACTATGTTTATAAGTTAACTAAAGCACGAGAAAATTAATGCCGTTGAGCGCGTTTTCATATCACATTTAGTTTTCGAGATATAGCCTCGGAAAAGTAGAAAAACTGAAAAATACGATAAATTTCACTTTTCCGGAGGCTATATCTCAAAAACTATTTGATATTTTTATATAATGGATATATATAATTGCAAAAATATGACGATATATATCAAAATAAATATCATGATATATATCGATCGATATATATCTTCGAACCCTGTATTTAAGTGAATATATTTGTAATATCTCATATCAAGTGAAGTAGAAACAATGAACAGTGTGCTTATTTCATTAAAACCCGGAACTTAACTCCGTGCTTGTCCGGAATATGACGAATAAGAATTCCGGGTGGTATGCAACTCAATTGTGAATGGTTACATTCCTGCTAACTATGAGAATTCAGAGCAGAAATTGCATTTATGCTCAATTAATTCAAGATATTCCGCATTAAAATTACTATCAGGAATTAGAATTGCATCAGAATTTCATAACAATAACAAAAATATAATTTTACAACATTTAAAATGGGGTAGTTGGCTCAGTGGTATCGAGTCGGCCAGTGGATGTTGAGATCCCCACAGGCGACAAACAATTTTCACCAATTTAAATTTACCCCTGTGGCTCCTCCTCCACTAATATCTTTGGGGCCGTGATTTGACAACTGGTAACCGCACTTCACGCGAAAAAATATATCACCTATCAAGATCTGCGTCTGCAGAGTTCCACACCCAGTAATGGGTAAATGGCGTGATGATATATTTATGTATACCATTTAAAATACAAGTGCATTTTAATAGTTTCGATTCAAACAACTGTATTTGGAATTAAGTTCCTGTTGTGGAGAGTAACAAAAAAAACAAGTGAAGTCTCTCTCGCAGGAAAGGGAATATTTTAAAATATTTCTCGGTTTTCTGTTAAGAAATATCGTTGTAATTTATTTTTAAACCTTGAACGAATATTCCAGCAATATTCGCCATAAACTTCAGTAAATTTGTCTCCACGCTATTGACGGATGTCGTGTCATTGTTCCACGCTGTCGAAGTGTGATTTCGTGAGGTGTATTTTTAGATCAACGTTGCTTGGTTGATGATGTTCATTATTTTTGCATGGTAGCTTTAAAGAGGAAATAATGAAAGCATATAATGCTGCTATTATTCTATACAAATTGGGTTATTGGATTGCGATTTATTTAATAAACGAGGGAAATCAAATCAAAATGCTGGATAATTAATTTAAATGACCTCATTTTAAATTTCCCTTCGTTAATTATTCTTTTAAATTTTAATTAGTCTGTTCACATATGCTCAACCCTCAATCTTCAACGGTATTAGAAACACTAAGCCATTGTTTTTACTCTACTAATAAATAATAAAAAATGGCGACAGAATTATTTATTTGAGAATTTGGCCTCCACAACATTTTTGGAGGCCATGATTTGACGACTGATAATTGTACTTCATGCGCATAAATATATCACTTATTAAGATCTGTTACAGCAATGTGACACACCCAATAATGGGTAAAAGTAAAATTGTTGATATACTAATTTATTTTTATAATTTATTTATATATTTGCTACTTTGCAAAATATAATACAAAATACGATAAATGTATTTTCACCACATTAAAACTACTTGTGGCTCGAAATTTGACGGCTGGTAACACCATATATTACGTATAAACATATATAATTTATTGAGATTTGTTACGACAGAGTGTCAGACTTAGAAATTGATAAAATACATGATAATATTTTATTTATTTATTTATTACTATTACACTGCCCTTGACGAGCCCAATAAAAGGACAGGAACAAAAATATACAATTTGTTCATATTAATGTTAAAAATATTAATATATATTTCTTTTTGTTACAGGTAAGAAAAATAGAATAACTCCTAGAAATGAGCGGGACGGTAAGCTTAAGAAATAATTCTTTCACAATATTGATAGCTAAAAATAATTAAAAATCCTGCTGGCTAAAAGCAACATTTATTTAATTAATGCTTCATTTAAATCCCAGCGGAGGCCGTAAAGAAATACGCGGTCAACGGAAAAAAATCGGTTTCAATTGATCGCGATTTCAACGCGTACATTTGCATTTTTTAAATTATCCTTTCAATCAAGTTAAACCTTCAACAGAGCGAATCCTGCGACAAAAAATAAATGAGGAATTTAACATGATAGACAGAGAGATTAATAACTTTAAACTCCCAAAATTACTTTTCGAATATTGTTGTATTGATTTGTAATTAACTTATGAAGTTGGAAAATGTTACAGGAAAAATAGCTTCATGGTAAAGAAAAATCTACTAACATATTTCAGGTTGTAATTATGCTAATAAGATCTGCAATTTTATGCGCAAAATAATTGTACTTTAAAAAATAAAAATTATATCTTCACGATAAAAATATATCTGCAATTGCTGATCAATTATAGTAGCCATCAAAAGTATAATATATTACATAGCTCTGCAATTGCAGATCACAAAAACATAGTATCGAGTCGGCCTGTGGATCTTGAGAACTCTGGTTCGATCGCCACAGCCGACAAACAATTTTCACCAATTTAAATCTACCCCTGTGGCTACCCTTTCCACTGACATCTTTAGGGGTCGTGATTTGACGACTGGTAACCGCACTTCACGCGAAAAAATATATTACTTACCGGGATCTGTTTAGACAGAGTGCCACACCCAGTGATGGATAAAAGGCGTGATGATATATTTATTTATTTTAAAAACAGACATCTAGTTCTGATATTTTGATGTTTTCCCTGAATTTTCACCACATTAAAATTATCCCTGTGGCTCCCCCTCCACTAGTCTCTTTGGGACTTTAATTTGACGACTGGTTACCGTGCTTTATGTGCATAAATATATTATTTACTGAGATTTGCTGCAAGTAGTAATAAATAAAAAGCGTAATGATATATTTATTTATTTTTTGTATTTGAACAAGTCAGATATAAATAAAGAGTTATCAATTCTACTCCTTCAACTGGATTCATTCTCAGTGAATCTAGAGATGTCGCATTGTCCAAAACCATTCTTTAACTACCTATTTAAACTTTTTAAACCAGAATACTCTTTGTTGAAATCTTGAAAGCGTTCTTTTTATTTTCCTTCTGCGGTTTTTCGAAATATAAAGATCATTTCATTACTGAAAGTACTAGAAATTGGATGAATCTGAACAATACACATCATTCTTTTTCTCTTTAATTTCTTTACCTCTTTTTCATATTCCATGCATCCGTGGATGTAATTATGATTTCACGGATTTAATTAAGAGATAAATTGAACTTTATTTTTTATTTATTTAAATTTTTTCAGTTGCGACATTCAGAAATATGTTTAATTTCGCCTAAATCTTTATAAAATATGCCAAAGCTAACCAATAACAAACAGCAAAATATTGACAGATTAATTGTCACTTCTAAACAGTAAAATATATAAAATATAAACTAAACACTTGTCTCACAAAATTCAGCCTCCAAGTAACCTTATGAGGGCATCGTCAGAGGCTGGCCAGCACAGTTAGTATCCATAGACGCATTTCGCTCTTATTAGAGCTCATCAGTATGGTATAACCCACTCTCAGCTTTGTGACAAAGAACTGTGCCAGCAAAGAATAAGATCTCTAACAAACGGTAAAATGACAAGAGAAGTTCTGTCGAATCAGCAATGCCATCTACCAAAAAAAGCAAAAGCTACGAAATAGCAATTTAAATAAAGAACAACAAAGACAAAATTAATTGTCTTTGAATGCTCACTTGGTAAAACTAGGTTTAATAATAAAATATTAAAATAAACACTTGTCTATATTCACAAAATTTAGCCTCCAAGTCACCTTATGAGGGCATCGTCAAAGGCTGGCCAGTACAGTTAGTAACCATAGACGCGTTTCGCTCTTATTAGAGCTCATAAGTATGCTATAACTCACTTCTTCACCTAGAACAAAATTCACATGAAGGAGCTGTGTGACAAAGAACTGTGCCAGCAAAGAATAAGATCTCTAACAAACGGTAAAATGACAAGAGAAGTTCTGTCGAATTAGCAATGCCATCTACCGAAAAAAGCAAAAGCTATGAAATGGCAATTTCAATAAAAAACTACAAAGACAAAATTAATTGTCTTTAAATGCTCACTTGGTAAAACTAGGTTTAATAATAAAATATTAAAATAAACACTTGTCTATTTTCACAAAATTTAGCTTCCAAGTCACCTTATGAGGGCATCGTCAGAGGCTGGCCAGCACAGTTAGTAACCATAGACGCGTTTCGCTCTTATTAGAGACAAAATTAAATGTCATCCATACACTTGGTGAAACTAGGTTTAATAAAATATTGAAATAAACACTTGTCTATTTTCACAAGATTTAGCCTCCAAGTCACCTTATGAGGGCGTCAGAGGCTGGCCAGCACAGTTAGTAACCATAGACGCGTTTCACTCTTATTAGAGCTCATTAGTATGGTATAACTCACTTCTTCACCTAGAACAAAATTCACATGAAGGAGCTGTCTGACAAAGAACTGTGCCAGCAAAGAATAAGATCCCTAACAAACGGTAAAATGACAAGAGAAGTTCTGTCGAACCAGCAATGCCATCTACCAAAAAAAACGAAAGGTACGAAATAGCAATTTAAATAAAAAACAACAAAGACAAAATTAATTGTCTTTGAATTTTAATATTATATTATATCTTACATAATAGTTCTTCTAAATATTGAAAACACCAACTTCTATTCGATAAAAGTTCGCGAAGATTTGTCTCCTTTTGATTAATTGGTTATTGAAGTAATGGTTGATGCAATTAGAGATGAACCTATTTTAGGGTAATTTTCATTACATTGGCGTAAGGGTGGCAATTTAAAATCTACGACACCTTGGGGAGTCGTCCTCATCGCTTCGAGATTCGATTGAAATATTCTCATAAAAATTCAAATTGATCTCACAAATCTGACCGGATAGGTCTGTGGGAAACGCTGAGACAGTGAAGTGAATGCAAGAGCGAAAAAAGATTCACGAAGAAGACGCAACCAACCGCAAAGATAAAAATAGACTCGATATTCCGAAATAAAATCAGGGGAGACGTTTGGTTTGTACGTATTGTAGGGATAATGCAATAGAGGACTAATATATAAATGCTTTGTCCGTTTTTTCATGAGATATTTATGAATAATATTTATTCAGACATTAGAGTGCCTGCCTTTTTTGTTCTGTTTATTTATTTGCTACTCTGCAGGATCGTTTTTTTTTATTTAATACTAATAATCACTTAAAAGTATTTTTTTTCTTAAGAGATGAGAGCATTATTTTCTTCCTACTGAAAGAATAGTTATTTTTGTATTAAATATACAGGGTGTTATATTTTAATTAGAGATAGGCGAATATAAAATTTCTCGAATTCGAATATCGAATACGAATATTCATCAGATCTCGAATATTCGAGTACTTCGAATATTCGAGATCTGATACTCCTAACAGTTAATTTATTTATTATTCATAATTATTTAATTATGTCCTTTTCATTATTTGAATGAAATTGTTAAGATAAAATAAAATTAAAACAAAAAGTACAAACAAAAAAGAAAAAGACGAAAACTTCAAATTTAAGGTGAAACGTACGGGCTGATGTTGGCTAAAAACAAATTTGAAATATAGTACATCTTCATGGTTTTGAAACAAAATATCTTTGTTATTAATAACTTCAAAGTATTGTAATAGCTTTAAGTTTATGTACAAATGATAAAGAAAAACATAGTCAAAAATTGAGGTCAACATATGGCACGATATTCGAAGTATTCGAATGTTCGCTATACTGACGTTAATATTCGAAAATCTCGAATATCGAATAATGTCAATATTCGCGGCATTCGACTATTCGCGGATGATATTCGCCCATCTCTAATTTTAATACACCCAGCAAATATCTCGCTTATTTATCAACTTAGCAATTTCTTTCATATAACATGATTTATACAGCAACATGTAAGTTAGTTGATGACGGATGTACATTCATGATATCATTTCCGGTTTATTAGTAATTCATAATTCATATCAACTTTGAAATTTCAAATGGAACATACTATATTGTTTTACAAATTTGAAAAGTGCATCACATTTGCTTTACAATCATGTAAAATAAGCCATATGTAACATTATTAAAAAGTAAAATGGCGGGCACTTCATTATACACCAAATCGGAAAGAGAATAGTGAGCCATGACTGTGGCTTGAAATAAAACAATTAACTAAAACAATTGTAATTATTATTATTAAACGAAATAATATTTTTTTGTCATAATAATACAGAGAATAAGAATAAGCAACACTTAATAACAACAAAATGATTTTATAACCAATATTCAAAATGACTCCCAGCCTCTTCAATGCATTTTCTCCCGATATGACCATTTGATTTTTGTATGGAGCTACGTGAAAGAATTTGTTTGTAATGAACAGACTGAAGAATAAAAATGAAGCAGCAATTGAATCTTTATCTGCTAACCAAATATAAATGTCTTGCGAAAAAATCGTTTTAAATTTGAGACTTCAGCTAGAAATTCAGTAAACCTAGATCTATTTAATCATTTCAGATAGTAACGTTCGCTGTGAGTACTGCCAGAACTAATTATGAGGCAAGGAGCCCTGTTAGGTATATGTGTGCTACTTTCAATCAAATAAACCTACAATTGTATAATATTGATATATTTTGTGATACTTTGCGTATATTTAAGGACAAATTATTTAGGAATTTTCTGTTTGATATGGAACACAAATAGTTGTTAATTTTGTTAAATCACAGCTTCATACTTTTTTGATTTATTAATTTATACTTGTTTTGTTGTACATGGTAACGTATGTTTTGTTGTTATTTTTTGTATTGTTTTTTCATACGCCCTCTGTAATTGGGACTTTGTCCTGTAGAGAGCTTAATAAATAAATAAATTTACCAATCTCGTTAACTACATTGGAAACTAAAACATTTAAATTAAAAATGAAACATTTTCTGCAAGAATATTGCTTCTACTCTCTAGAAGAATTTTTGAATTGCTCAAGTAATGCTCTGTATCTTTAATTTTTACAGCTCTTGCTGTCTAATTTTATTTTATTATGTTCTGCCCGACTTGTCATAAATTGTATCTAAATATGTGACCAATAAATTTATTATTATTATTATTATTATTATTATTAAAGGGCTACTTATTCTGTTTCAAAACGTTGTACAAAATATATTGAAGAGATTGACGTTCCATTTGAAATTTCAAAGTTGATATTAATTACTAATAAACCGGAAATGATATCATGAATATACATCCGTCATCAACTAGCTTTTATGTTGCTGTATAAATCATGTTATATGAAAGAATATGCTAAGTTGATAAATAAGCGAGATATTTGCTGGGTCTATTAAAATATAACACCCTGTATACATAGTGTTAGCAATTATAGATTTCTAAATTTTTGTTATTAATTATAAATTATTAATTTCTTATGTCACTACTTTGAAAATTATGTTTTGGTTGTTTATTATCTGATGTATTTATTTAATTAATTATGTTCATGTAATGAACTAGCCGCTGACAATTGTGCAGTGATTACGCTAGTATTCTCCGGACGCTTGTAGCAAACGGGCGCTAAATATTATTTTGGGTGATTTCGAATAATAAATTTGTGACACAAAAGTGTATCACGCGCTTTGATTTACTAACCTTCTTTATCCTGATGTTTAGTGTATGTGTCTTGTGTTTATAGAATACTGTGAAGGTACGTGTTGTTCTTATTTTTTTTATTTATTTGGGGTAGCACAAACCCTTGTAACATTCACAATGCATCCACTTGTAACAAAGTGAAACAATTCAAAATCAGTTTTTGTTATAATTAGGATTTTTCACTATCAACTCAGCTTCGAAAGATACAGACAAAATAAATATTATATTAAGTATCTTTTTTTGTAAAATTGACTTGACAGAGTTTTGGGTATCAAATTTATAAGTGGATATGTTTGTAATAATTTCAGTATTCATAGATCATTATTTATCGAGTTTATGGTTTCTTGAATAGTCGCGCTTGTTAACTATTATGTGATGACATATCTGGGTAAATTATTAGCTGTGCGTTGGTCTGAGATAGCTTTTGATCCTTGTATTTCATTCCTTAGAAGCGTTTGGTGTTTTTTATGTAAACTCATGCATAGGAACAGTTATCTCTAACCAAGTCAACGATTCCACCCTCTTCCCCTTGTGAGCACATCCCTTGGAAAACAACAACAAATAGTCAGTGGTGTTTTAGCTTTTGGATTGACAAGATGTAGTCTTGCCATGTTGTAACTTTAGTTTATATGTTGTTGTTGTTTGCCATCTTCGGTCAAGTTAACAAATAGAGATTTAATATGCTTCGTTTAATATCTATCACATTTATAATTTAGTAAATTTTCTATTTATTTTTATGTTGTGAATATATCTTAATAAACTTTCAATTTTTAATTGTGATTAACACACTCATCAGATTTAACAGAAAATGAAATTTATAAATAAATAAATATATCATCACGCCTTATACCCATTACTAGATGTGACACTCTGCCTAAGCATATCTCGGTAAGTGATATATTTTTTGCGTGAATTGCGGTTACCAGCCGTCAGATTCTGTCCCACAAAGATATTAGTGGAGAGAGAGGCACAGGGTTAGATTTAATTTTAGAGATCTTATTCTCTGCTGGCACAGTCCTTCGTCACCAGCTTCTTCACGTGAACTTTGTTCTAGGTGAAGAAGTAAGTTATACCATACTGATGAGCTCTAATAAGAGCTAGTAACTGTGCTGGCCAGCCTCTGACGATGCCCTCATAAGGTGACTTGGAGGCTGAATTTTGTGAGACTTTGCCAAGTGTTTATTTAATATTTTTTATTAAACCTAGTTTCACCAAGTGTATGGATGACAATTAATTTTGTCTTTGTTGAGATTTAATTTTGTAAAAATTGTGAGGTTTAAACCAGGGTTCTCAAGATCCACAGGCCGACTCGATACCACTGAGCACCTACCCCATTTAATTTAAAGAAATTTAATTGTACCTAATACAAATTTTAAATGGGCAAAACTAGAATAAAACAATATATATGAAAATTACAATTTGAAAAGTCTACTACAAAAAATAAACGTATACTTTGTTAAGAAAGTGTCATTCTGCCCTTAGGTACTTTATATTCCTCACTTTCAACACGGGAAATAAAACTGCACCTTTGAAGGGAAATATCTAACTTTCTACCCTTGATATAGAAATATCTATTAAATTAATTATATAAGTTTACTTTTCTAATTTTTTAGTATGTTTTCATCTTATTGTAAACCAGTCATCAACAGTAAATTTTCCACGAAAATAAAATGAATGAAATTACAAAAATAAAGCGTGTAGATCACTATTCTAATTAACAAGAAAACCCTCTCAACAAATAATTACATAGAGCAAAAAAATAAATTTTAATAAAACGAACAACATACGTTCTCTTCATAGTACATTTTCACGAGCCAGGGATGAAAATTAATAACAAAGTCAACTCATTTCCATCTATCACCCGCGCAATGCACCCGTGTAAATATATACGAACCAACAAACGAGCCAATGAAATAAATTTACATGAAAATACAGCGTGAAACAGTTAAAAACGCCCGGAGTTTTCTCTGTCGATGCCAGCAGCAAATGAACGACGATCCTGCATGTTGATGTTACTGAATTTCATGGGTGACTGGACCATTTTATACGCTAATAGTTAGATAAGCGCATATTATATTTTGCCTGGGAATGTACTGTATACTCCAGGAGCAAAACAGATCGCTGAAGCGTATCCTAGAGTTAAGGATTTAATGATGCAGATTATATTGCAGGTTTTTATCAATTGTGTAATTGTTAAACATTAACCTAATAAAAAATAAATATATCATCACGCCTTTTACTCTTTACTGGGTGTGGCACTCTGCCGAAGCGGTTACCAGCCGTTAAATCACGACCTCCAAAGATGTTGGTAGTGGGAGAGTCACGGGGGTAGTTTTAAATTGGTGAAAATTGTTTGTCGGCTGTGGAGATCAAACCAGGGTTCTCAAGATCCACAAGCCGACTCGATACCACTGAGCCACTTACCCCATTTAATTTAATGAAAATTAATTGTACTTAATACAAATTTTAAAGTGGGTAAATAGAAAAAACAATATAAATAAAATAAAAATTACAATTTGAAAAGTCTACTACTAAAAATAATAATAATAAGTGCGGTTACCAGCCGTCAAATCACAGCCTCCAAAGATATTGGTGGAGGGAGAGCCACAAGGGTAGATTTAAATTAGTGTAAATTATTTGTCGGCTGTGGAGATCGAACTAGGGTTCTCAAGATCCACAGGCCGACTCGATACCACTGAGCCACTACCCCATTTAATTTTATGAAATTTAATTGTACCTAACACAAATTTTAAATGTGAGTAAATAAAAAAAAACAATATAAACCAAATAAAAATTACAATTTGAAAAGTCGACTACAAAAAAAAATAATAATAATAATAAGTGCGTTTACCAATCGTCAAATCACGGCCCCCAAAGATGTTGGTGGAGGGTAGATTAAATTTTGGTGAAAATCGTTTGTCGACTGTGGGGATCGAACCAAGGTTCTTAAGATCCACAGGCCGACTCGATATAAAATATAATATCTGCTCATCGATACAAATAAATTATTTGGCCAAAAAAAAGGAAAGCCATTATGATTATAATAGACATGCAATTATCAATACAAAACATTTACAACAATCGAAGCTATTAGCAACATGAATAGCCTTTCAATCGGTTTGATAATAAATGGTATTCAAATCGTTATAAACTGTAACTGGCATCGCATAAGACCGAACGTTATTAACGGGCGATGAAAAATACACAAAGAGAGGGTTCTATACCTGGTCGGTCGAACGCAATGTTCAACCTATTATCCGACACGATAATAAATCAGTTATCCGAGAGCTGTCACTGTCACTCAAAACTCTTCATATTTTATTGTGTCCAACACAGGAAATATTTTTCAATGTTGCTGTATCTAAACTGGATTATTTTTATTAATTAATTTCAATTAGAGTAGCTTACACGAGGAACTGCAATTGCAGAACTATAAATAAATATATTATCACGCCTTTTATCCATACAATACTCGCTCATTTTGAATCATATTGTAAAAGTAATATTCGCAGAATTTATTTTAATGTTCCGGCAGATTAATATTTATTGATATCATGTTTATTGGACTATACTTAAAAAAATAAATAGATACGGTCCTGATGACTTCACCAATGGTTTAAGCTAATATCTAGCTATATATAATAAAATTTATATTTAGTTTTGTCCAGTAGTACCAACATAGCCGTCAAATCAATATTAAAATTAAATTGATAAATTGTAATACTTTATATCTATTTATATTTTATCATACATTATATCCTTTACTGGGTGTGGCACTCTGTCTAAGCAGATCGCGGTAGGTGATATATTTTTTTGCGTGAAGTGCGGTTACCAGCCGTCAAATTAGAACTATCAAGAATAAAAATAAATATGAATTAAATATGTTTAGACTACTCGGAAAAAGTTGTATTACTTGTAAAGCAGCGGTGCTACCATTGTGCTACAACTGTCCTTAATGGATGATATATTTGGTTGTAAACTATGGTTACTAACTGTCAAATTGTGACACCCACTCATGATTAATTCAGGGGAAGATATAAAGTAATATGTAATTTTTTGGTGGAGGTGCTTCTTGAACATTTAATATCTCATATTTTTTGTTATTTAGAAAAATATTCTTTTACTACCATTGCTATGAAAAGTTAACAATTATGCTCTCATTTGTCATCGTAAAGTTGACGTTTTCTGTGGAACAATCGAAAAATATCTTTTTTCTACGATTGCTATGAAAAATTGACAATTACGCTCTCATTTGTCATCGTAAAGTTGACGTTTTCTGTGGAACAATCGAAAAATATCTTTTTTGCGCGTCTCCAATGGCAACGCGCGAAAAAGACGTTAAATTCGCGCGTTTCCAATGGCAACGCGCGAAAAAGATATTTAAAGTGCGCTTATTTCAATAGTTACCAGGGATACAAACGAAACAGAAACTTGTCATATTGACAGTTGACAGAACGAATCTATTTTCAGTACGTATACGTTTTTAAATAATTTTAAAATGCAATCGTAGAAAAAATGATGTGTGTATCACGAGCGTAAAGTGTCTTTGTTCCTCTCGCCTTCGGGTCGCGCTGCAATTACCATGCTCGAGTAACAAAGAATCACTTTACGCTCTTAATACACAAATAACTATTTCCATATTTTTGACTTGAAGTATTTTTCTAAAATAATTAAGAAACGTTCGACAGCCAATGATATTAATTCAGAATGAATTCATCGAATGTAAAGTTGTCGTACATGGTTTGAAAAGCCTTTAGTTTGTTTTTGGTTGGTCGCTAGGCTACAACCTACAGCGTAGGGTAAACAACAGCATAAGCACAGCCGCTTGCGACTTGTTAGTGCCAACCCGATTTACATACATGAATAATGTCACATTAGTCTACAATGAAAACACGACGCAGCTTAAGTCAATTACAGTGTGAAGTGGGCTTCAATCATAATCCGATTATTATAAACCTTTTCTTTTTAAATCGATTGTGATTATTCTACAAATAGAGATATATCAGTTTGAACATATGTAACACACGAGATCAAATGAATTATTCTACGAAGGAGAAATTGAAGGAGTGAATTTGGGTAAACGAACTAGTATACATAAGAATACATAGATAGATATGATTAACAGTTTCTTATATGAACCAAGAATTATGCATGTAGATGATGTTAAGGTGTGTAGAAAATTTGACGTATCCCGATTGATAGTATAGAACAGTGGTTTCCAAACTGTGGGGCGCGCCCCCCTAAGGGGGCACGCTATATAAAAATATAATTGAGGCTTATGAACACATTCTTCATTTACATCATAGCACACACGTGTTTTTAACTCGTGCTCGCAGTAAAATATCTCTAGTTTAACAAACAAATCCTCAGAAATTTTATTACGTTTCGTAACATTTTATTTGTGTGGCGATATCTTCAATGACTCCCCGGTTCGAGAAACTGAAAAACAAGCGCCCATTCAGCACACTCAAAAATTATGATTATATTGTATTAAATGTGCCTAATTTAAATTAAATATAATTTCTTATTACAATTTTATGTTTATAAATGTTGTTACATTATTTTGTTCTATTATTATATTGTAATAAACATAATTTTAGGTTAAGAAAAAGATTTGTTATAACAAATATCTTATATAATAACAATATTTGTTTATAGTACTAATTTTTTTGAAATTAGACTGTTATAAAAAATGAAGGGGGCGCGACAATTTTTTACGGAAAAAGGGGCCGCTGAGAGAAAAAGTTTGGAAACCACTGGTATAGAAGATGTTTTTGTGAATGAATTTTGTGAACGACTCAGTTACGAATGGATATGTTTTGTTTTAAGGGAATTATAAATAAAAATAAATAAACAAATATATCATCACGCCTTTTAACTATTATTGGGTGTGGTACTCTGCCTAAACAGATTTTACCAACCGTCAAATCACGGCCCCCAAAGATATTAGTGGAGGGGGAGCCACAGGGGTAGATTTAAATTAGTGAAAATTGTTTGTCGAACCAGGGTTCTCAACATCTACAAGTCGCCTCGATACCACTGAGCTACCTACCCCATAAATAAATTATAGATGTAGACAATATGCTAGGTTTAACGTATTTAAATCAACTTGTTTTAACCTATATAAAAAAATATGATTATTTCTAAATGATTTGTACTTCACTATAATTTACTGGAATTGGGATTAAGTTCCTGTTGTGCAAAGTGGCAACAAATAAATCAAATATTCAGTTAATATTTCAAGGGTTTTTGCTACGCATTCGAAGGGTGATATCATAATAAAAATGTAAAGTAAACACTTGGCTATGTTTCACAAAATTCAGCCTCCAAGTCACTTTATGAGGGCATCGTCAGAGGCTGGCCAGAACAGTTCAGTTAGTAACCATAGACGCGTTTCGCTCTTATTAGAGCTCATCAGTATGGTATAACTCACTTCTTCACCTAGAACAAAGTTCATATGAAGAAGCTGGTGACGAAGAACTGTGCCAGCAGAGAATAAGATCTATAACAAACTAGTAAGATGACATGAGAAGTTTTGTGGAACTGGTCATGCCATCTACCGAAAAAAAGGGAAAGCTACGCAATAGCAATTTCAATAACAACAAAGACAAAATTAATTGTCATCCAACATTTGGTGAAACAAGGTTTAATAAAAGTATAAAATAAACACTTGGCTATGTTTCACAAAATTCAGCCTCCAAGTCACCTTATGAGGGCATCGTCAGAGGCTGGCCAGCACAGTTCAGTTAGTAACCATAGACGCGTTTCGCCCTTATTAGAGCTCATCAGTATAGTATAACTCACTTCTTCACCTAGAACAAAGTTCATGTGAAGAAGCTGGTGACGAAGAACTGTGCCAGCAGAGAATAAGATCTCTAACAAACTAGTAAGATGACATGAGAAGTTTTGTGGAACTGGTCATGCCATCTACCGAAAAAAAGGGGAAGCTACGCAATAGCAATTTAAATAACAACAAAGACAAAATTAATCACAAAATTGTTTGTGAAACATAGTCAAGTGTTTACTTTACATTTTTATGAAACCTTGTTTCACCAAGTGTTGGATGACAATTAATTTTGTATTTGAAGGGTGATATCATAAGGTTACGTCTGTATTAATGTAGGTCTGAACCATGGCTAACCTAGATTCAGGGCACATTGTCGAGATACCGACTTTGTAGCTATCAAATGTGTACATAAGCCACAGGCACCTTTGATATGCGATCCGTTGATCCTTAGTAATCTGTGGTTGACCCGCTGACAAACAATTGAAAAATATACACAGTGAAATTATTTCTCTCGGCTTCACATTCCTGCAATTCTAGTCTCTGATGGGTTTGTTGGTTCTCACGGGATGAATTAATGAATTGATCCCTATTTTGGAAGAGTCTACTTGATTGATCATTTGGTTTTTTTGGTGGATGCGCTTGAAATAAATTCACAAAAATGTCATACCAAGTACTAAATCTCTATTATAATCAGGGTTCGAAGATATATATCGATCGATATATATCATGATATTTATTTTGATATATATCGTCATATTTTTGTAATGATATATATCCATTATATAAAAATATCAAATAGTTTTTGAGATATAGCCTCCGGAAAAATGAAATTTTTCGAATTTTTCAGTTTTTCTACTTTTCCGAGACTATATCTCGAAAACTAAATGTGATATGAAAACGCGCTCAACGGCATTAATTTTCTCGTGCTTCAGTTAACTTATAACAGGGTTCGAAGATATATATCCATTATATAAAAATATCAAATAGTCTATAATAAATACAGTATACCTCTCATTATTACTTTCATAAATTCTGTTAAAATTATATTCTAAAGATAATTCTTACTTTACTAGCTTTTGACTAACTTCACATCAACGACATAAATCCAAATTGTGTGCCATTTGTGATGTCATTAACGGGAAAGTCTGAACCATTTCCAAAATTTTTATTTGGTACTCATTTTAGAAATACAAATCCTTTAATATGGTGGAAAAGTGTAACTATCAATGAGTCAGAGTGGCCAAATAAAAGCACATTTATTGAACTATGTGAACAGTTACACACTGCTGTAACAGCAACAGCAGGGCTGGAACGATATTTCTCCACTTTTGGCATTGTCCAATCTCAATTACGTAATCGTCTCGGTAACGACAATGCCGGTAAATTAGTTTTTATGTTTAAATACTTAAACCAAAAAGAAACTACAAAAAAAAACTAATTTAGATTGGATTTGGCCAAGTGAGTCTATCTGCAACGCTATGTTCAGGAAGTTCATCAGAAGATGATGATTTGCCCCTATTTAGGATATAGGATTATTTAAATATTCTTACTATTCTTAGTACTATATAATATTTGTGTATCCATTCAATGTATATTTACTTTTTTTCATTACCTGTGTTAATTTTTTATTTAGGAGTAATAATTTATTTTGTATTTTCTATTGTGATAATAAATGTGTACAAAAACTAAAATTAAAAAATAAATATCCAAAAAGTGATATTTATCTGATATATATCCTATATATCATATATTTTGATATTTATTATAAATATCATGATATTTACGAACCCTGATTATAATATAGGTATATGTTAGATTAGATGATATATTTCAGTGGTATCAAGTCGGGCTATGGATCAATTTTCACCAATTTAAGTCTACCCTTGTGGCTTCACCTCCACTAATATCTTTCACGCGAAAAAAATATATCATTTACCGAGATTTGCTTAGGCAGAGTGCCACACTCAGTAATGGGTAAAAGGCGTGATTATATATTTATTTATATTTTATGATATATTTTACTATGAAATCAGCTACAAGTTGTCAAAATAAAACACCTATAACTGCTCTTATTTAACAAGAAATTATAGTAGCAAAAATATTTTTGGTGGAGGCGCTTCCTTGTGTGATTCTACAAACTGTATATTTTTAAATCAAACCTTATTAGAGAGTCACTAATTATTAAGTAATTTGTTTGAGAAACAAAACAAACTCTTTCATTTGAGAAAACTTTATACAAAGTTCATTCTTCAATATATTCACAAGAGAAAAAAGTTTTAGATATTCTCTTGACTCCTGTATTTAAAAAAGAATGAGCTTGGAACAAAGTTTTCTTTGTGAGTCGGGAAATAAAGATGCCCGGGTAATTAGAATATAATTACATGACGGTGGAAAGTTAGTTTTATATCCGGTAGTTAGCAGTAAACAAATTTTGATTAGTTTGTAAACTATAATTTGATATGAAATAATTACAATTTGATTTACATCGAAATGCACTTTTATAATGTTTATGCACACTGTACACGAAACCGGTTTCAATAATATTGCAGTTAATTTACTAAACGAAATTATCTACAATTGAGTTTTCACAAATGTACATTTCACCGTTCTACTTATTTAATAATTTATTAAATAAAGAAATCTAGTTCAGTTGTAGGATCACGCCATGATATACAAAGTGATCCAAAATAATTGAACCCGTCGCCTCGTACTGATTTTTTATTTGTTTATTTATTTGTACAGGAAATTTATAAATAAAATATAAATAAAATTTATTTTTTTTTACCCATTACTATTGATATATTTTTTCGCGTGAAGTGCGGTTACCAGTCGTCAAATCGCTGCCTCTAAAGATGTTAGTGGAGGGAAAGCCACAGGGGTAGTTTTATTTGGTAAAAGTTGTGGGGATCGAACCAGGGTTCTTAAGATCCACAGGCCGACCGGATACCACTGAGCTACCTACCCCATTTATAGAAGCGGTAAATTTGAATCTTTTAGGAATGATTTATTTGGACTTATTTCTAAACAATCTGGTACATCATCTAAAGTTACTAGTGAGATAACAGTGAGTCTCCCAGTTGATTTGCCTTTATAATCATTTTCCTTGAAATTATCTAAATTCTGTAGAAATTTCCTATGACTCCGGCTCCATTAACATCTTTGAGGGCCGTGATTCCACGGCTGGTAATCGCACTTCCCTCGAAGTAAAAGTCGTGATGACATATATTTATTTATTTAAGATAGTTTTAATAATAAAGCAAACTTCTTCAAATCACGTAAAGGTCAATAATCTTGGATCATTCTGTAATAATGTATATAACTATTTTCAAATTGCCAAATTAATTGGAAATTGTAAATAATGTTATAAGTATATAGGTACTTCTTGGTTAAATAATCATGGCTTATTTTAAGGTTTTATTTTCGCAAATAGAATTCAAAATGGCGCAATGAGAGGGTAGATGAAACTCTCATCATGACAGTGAACTAGAAATGAACCGTCCGTCTTAACAAATATAAATTTGAAATAAATAAATTCCCATGCAGGAATAATAATAATTCCTGCAATTTATTTAGTTATTGATTTCTTTGTGCACATATATGTTTGAAACTTTTCACTCTAATATATTTCCAATAGAATTTCTACGATATTTATCATCATAACATTAATATTAAAAAGTGCAAAGTAATAAATTATTTGGTGACCAATTTTCTTCAACGATTTCAGCCTGATACGCGTAATCAGTTTTCCTATCACGCGGCGATTCGCCACCCAATAATTCACACTTTTCACGCGGTGTTACCCGAATTTATTATCCTGATCACGTTGAGGATATCGCGTGTGGTATTGACACAGTTTAAAAATAAGACAGGCAAGGAGAAATAATCAAAATGGAAAAATTTGTAAATATCTTTAGTTACTAGGTTTTTTTGATACGAGTTACGCAAGGCGAGTGCATAAAATAGTTATTTGTGTATTAAGAGCGTAAAGTGACACTTTATGCTCGTGATACACACATAATTTTTTATACGATTGCATCTTGAAATTATTAAAAAACGTATCCGTACTGAAAATAAATTCGTTCTGTCAACTGTCAATATGATAAGTTTCTGTTTTGTTTGTATCTCCGGTAACTATTAAAATGAGCGCGCATTTGACATCTTTTTCGCGCGTTGCCATTGGAGACGCGCAAAAAAGATATTTTTCGATTGTTCCACAGAAAACGTCAACTTTACGATGACAAATGAGAGCGTAATTGTCAACTTTCCATAGCTATTTTAGAGAAAATTAAATAGTAAAAGGAGTCACATATTATTATTTTTCTATGATCACAAATTAAGACAATATAAATGGATAAATGGCGTGATGTAATATTTATTTATTTTTATGTAAAATCTGATAAGCTCTCTATATGAGAAAATAATTTGAAAATATATCTACACGTAATTAAAATTAAAATAAAAAATAATGACAATAAATTTCAACCTACTATTATATTAAAGTAACATTAAATATTAATTTTGTAATTTTTTAATCTTGTTGTTAATGTTATAAGAACATAAAATTGTAATTAAAATATATCTGGTACCATATTTTTTTATTAAAATGTTTCAGTAGTAACTATCGAGCCACAATTATAAAAATATAAATAAGTATGTTATCATTCTTTTTATCCATTAGTGGGCGTGGCACTTTGCCAAAGCAAATCTTGGTAAGTGATATATTTATACGCGTTTCTAGTCGTCAAATCATGACCCCCAAAGATATTAGTATGAGGGGAGCTACAGGGGTGAAAATTATATTAATTTGATTCGATATCACTGAGCTATCTACATGTATTTAGTTTGCAATTGCAGATGAATATATTATTGCGCCTCCACCAAAAATGTGCGGTAGGTTAAATTTAGCTAATAAATACTTTTCCTATGATTTATTCACACTGACTAGACACCCGCGTGATAAATACATATTGAAAAAAAGCAATTCAGTCTAAATATCTAAATAATTCGTTCGAGGAAAAAAACAGGTCGTCTCGTGACGTCAGCTCTCAGCATATCGGAATAAATATACTAGAGGAACACCTTCATTCGAAAGACATTTATGGCAGTGGAACCGGGTCACGGGTCACACGCCAAGGTCACTCGCGCCACGCCGCTCGTCACTTGTCACGCGAGCCACGCTACCATCATGCAGCGATACTCAACATTCAGCAGGAAACTTAGCCACGAGGTAGTACGTGAAGCTTCCTATTTGCTTCAAGATCTTAGCACAGATGTTTCTTTATTTTGATTGACGGATTTCAGTGTATAATTCTTTTTGATTATAAGTGACTTTAACATTGTTTGAAAACCACTGTTTTAGAGTGTTAGTCAACGTTTGTTCAAACATCAAAGATCTGTTGATCTGCAATTATAGAACTATTTATTTCTTTATCCAACATCCACTACTTATAAAGTCATTATTGTTGTCATTTTAGATTAGTAAAGTGGTTTATAAGTCACATGTGAGTTATAAGCCATAACTCACGCATAAATTATGACTTGTAACTCACTATTGAGTTTAAATATAACAAAGTTGAAAAAATGGTTGCAGCTGTAGTATTCGAAATGGAAGACGAGAATTTTATTTCCGAAATAATCATTAAGGAAGCGGTTGTTGATGTTTTACCAAAAAAGTCTAGAACTTCCTATGAAAAACACTTTCATTCATACCTTTGACGTTTCTAGTTGTCATCAAGTCTTCAAACATAAGAAATTTTTTTCATAGGAACTTCTAGACTTTTTTGGTAAAATATCAACAACCGCTTCTTCCGCTTCCTTAATGATTAATTCGGAAATAAAATTCTCGTCCTCCATTTCGAATACTACAGCTGCAACCTTTTTTCAACTTTGTTTATTTAAAAAAATTTGAGTAACCTAGACAACGAAACAAGAAAGTATGGCTAACTAGAATATTATTTGAAATGTAGACAATTGTGTCAAAATTTATATTTTAATGTTTTAATTGTAGTTGTTGGATAAAATTTCGTATGCCACTCGTGTGTTATTACAAATAAGTCACTTCAGAAAATTAATCCCCTCGGCCTGACGGCCTCATGGACTAATATTTTTCTCGCGTGACTTATTTGTAATATAACACACTTGTACCATAAATAACTATAAACTAATGTTAGTTTGTGCAACAGAAACTTTATCCCAATTACAGTACAAGGTACGTACTCACCCCTTCATATATTTTTAGCTTGAATGCGATTCAAATTCGGGAGCTTTGGATTCAAGTACCATAACGTTAACTACACGACCGTACTGCTGAAGAACAGATATATTTTTTTAAATTTTAAAACGACTATTTTAGATCATCTCTTGTAATTTCTGTGTAACCTATCCTTGTTTGACGGTCACTATTTTATAATTTTAATCGGTAGTAATATAAACAGTAATGATCATTAATTGCTGAGCTATCTATAATTTTATACCATTTAAGTTATTAATTATTGTAACGATTTTGAGACCTATCATTATTTAATTTTGAGAGCCATTCTTCTAGAATATTAATTAGAATATATTTATTTTGTAACGATGGGCAATTGCAGAGCTATCTATTTCTAGAAACAACTTTGTTGTTGTTTGAGAGGCGCTGTTCGCAAGTGTAGATGCTCTAGTATAGATTACAGTACTAAACATATTACTGCGTGATCTGCAATTACTATTTTTTAATTCTGGAAATAAGTTTGGAATTGTATCATATATAAACACAATTGTTTTATAAATAATAATAGTTATTTAGCCATAGCCAAGAATGACCAGAATTTTGACATATAAACATGCAGATGTGAATTTCTGGTTGAACCAGTTCAAAAAGTCAAAATTTTTATTATATGGTTCTATATAGTTCAGAGCACGAGAAATGCACTCGTTCAAACCGTATTACAATATCTCTTTTAGTTTTTGAGTTACAGCGATTTTTGACTTTTTTTTAAAGCTCAACTTTGAAAGCCCATAACTCGAAAACTAAAAGAGATATTGAAATGCGGTTTGAACGAGTGTATTTCTCGTGCGCTACTTAACTTGTACATATATTTTGAAAATTTTGAAAATTTTTCAATTTTTTTCGAAATTTTCTTTTGTCGATATTTCAAAAAGTTGAAGAGATAATGTAAATATGAAAACACCAGTGAATTTCTCGTGTGAAAATACATAGGTATGCATATTTTCAGAAGAAAATTCGAACGGATACATTTTTTATTACAAAAAATCGAAAATGGCCGTTTTTTAAAAATTTCTTAAGGGGTACCCCTTGGTGTTTTTACGGATTTAAGCCATTTTTCGTTTTTTTGTGATAAAAAATGTATCCGTGCGAATTTTATTGTGAAAATTTGTATACTTATGTATTTTCACGCCAGAAATTCACTGGTGTTTTCAGATTTTCATTATCTTTTTAAGTTTTTGAAATATCGAGGAAGAAAAATATTGAAAAAAATTGAAAAATTTTCAAAATTTTCAAAATACCTGTACAAGTTAAGTAGCGCACGAGAAATACTCTCGTTCAATTTCATTTCAATATCTCTTTTAGTTTTTGAGTTATGGGCTTTCAAAGTTGAGCTTAAAAAAAGTCCAAAATCGATATAACTCAAAAACTAAAAAAGATAAGAAGTTGCGCCTTGCGCCATTCGATTTCTCGTGGTCTGAATTATATAGAACCACATTTTAATAATTTTCGATTTTGGAACTGGTTCAACCCAAAATTCTCATTATTTGTATGTACGAGCTCTTAAACGAAGAATTTGCGAACAAACCTTTACACAAAAGATCTTTTGGATTGTTTTGAGGTTCTAAATTTATACCTAACGTTTAGTTAATGTAATTTAAAGTAATTCAAATTCATTTAATTTGTTTAAACTTAAAATGTTTCTTCAATGCATTGCTGAAAATATTATTTTCCCTATGTTTACTTTTAAAATAAACGCTCTAATGTATTGCTGTCAAACTTTTTAACTGTAACTATGGTAATGATATATTCCTATGTTTACTGATAAGAAAAACTCCCGGTATATAAACACAATAGTATTATAAATAATCATGATTATTGTTCTGTGTGTGTGTGGCTTGTGATTGTTTGCGAAGCACTGGTCGCGAGTGTAGATGCTCTGGTATTGATTGCAGTGCTGGAAATATAACCGCGGGAACGCGGCCCCGCTCGGTACGCTAACGCAAGTGAAACACCGACGCTGGAATCAGTAATGACCACCGCCACCGCCGATCGCTATTTCTTTCTATCATTTTTGTTTATTGTATTGATTTTGTGATTTGTTGCCTCTTGATTAAATATAGTTTATGGATTTTCAATACTCTTTAGACATTTTATTCTTTATTACTAAGATATTGTAGTTTACCTGAAGCTATATTTGTTGGCGCCTCCACCAAAAAATATATTATGTCTTATAATTGTCCTTGTGGCTTACCCTCTACTAATACTAACTGGATATTTAATTAGTCAACAAAGTAGCATACTTTATTATAATTATATTGTCTATTAAGATCTGCACATGCAGAGCTATCACACTGAACATTAACTAAATACAAAATACTTAATCAAATTAAATTATAATATTATTTCAACCAAGGACATTATAAACTGTTCGGTCATATACTTTACCTAACTAAGCCACGGTCACTCAAATCTGATGTTATTCCAATTTTTTTCTTTTGTGTCTGGGATAATTATTTAATTTAATTTACATTATTTATGGGGTAGGTGGCTCAGTGGTATCGAGTCGGTCTGTGGATCTTGAGAACCCTGGTTCGATCCCCACAGCCGACAAACAATTTTCACCAATTTAAAAAAATCTACCCCTGTGGCTCCTCCACCACTAATATCTTTGGAGGCCGTGATTTGACGGCTGATAACCGCAAAAAAATATATCACTTACCGAGATCTGCTTAGGCAGAGTGCCACACCCAGTGATGGGTAGAAGGCGTGATGATATATTTATTTATTTATTTAATTTACATTAATTAAATATTTATTTTTAAAAATACTAATGTTAATAAAATATTATTGTATATTTTACAATCGATTAAAACTACTAGGTGTAGCACCATGGTAGCACTGTTGCCTCACAAGTGAGAGTTTTCGAGTACAATTTAGGTAGTTGTGACTTAGTAGTTGCACGGTAAATTACTTCATATTAATATGAAAGTTTTCCAACATCATTAATCGCTTTAATTGAGTTGTAGTTGGGCGAACTCTTTCCAACCCCTTTTCTGCCGCCATTTTGAGCTCTAAATACCAACTTTCATTTGAAGTTTATCGAATTATGATCGTTTGAAATTTTCTGTACCGCAATTTCAATTTCATAACTGATATATATATATATATTTCTTTTTTCTATAGCTTTAATGAGTATGTAGAAGGGGATGATTATGTTTTTTTAAATACATTAATAAGCTTGATTTTCATTTTTATTAATTTTTGTTCTGTTCTAAAGATAATTAAATATCCGGAATTAATTTAAATTATTTTTGTAATTGCTGTTTATGGTCTGATTACAACAGAAAAATATATTTTTATTGTTACTTTGCACAACAAGAAACTAATCCTACTTATACTACGGGGAACCTACAGCTTATAGTGAAATTTGAACCACCCACACATAGTTAAATTTTTCTATTATAAGCTAAAGTCAGCGGTATTTGAACTCGCGATCTTTTACTTGATACAACTACAACCATCTATAAATTATTATTTTTATTTCAAACTGTATCGTATTTTCATATTTACAGTAGTAATTTTAATCTGAAAAGTGCGACTTTGAAGTACTAGTACGGTGGTATGGATAGCGATACGGTATTCGAATCCGGAGATCCCGAGTTCGAATCTCACTCAAGCTAAAAATTATATGAACTATCACACTGCGGCTCGGTGAGTGCGAACCCTGTACTATAATTGGGATTAAGTTCCTGTTGTACAGCGTAACATAAATAAATAAATAAATAAATAAATAAATAAATAAATAAATAAATAAATAAATAAATAAATAAATAAATAAATAAATAAATAAATAAATAAATAAATAAATAAATAAATAAATAAATTAATTAATTAATTAATTGTCCCGCTTGAGGGTCGCGCGGGTTGAGGGCCTGACTCGCAACCATAAGGTCGTGGGTTCGGGTCCCGCCCGGGGCGACCATACAAAGGACATATCGGCATATGACCTTAGTAGTTGGTCCGATATATAAATTAAAAAAAAAATAAATAAATAATAAAATGTTGGGCAGTTGTGACTGAATGGTTACCATGAAAAATAAAGAACGTGTGGTAATTAGAAAGTCTTGAAATGATAAATAAATAAAAAGAATGATCGAGTAATAAAAAGGAAGTCCATAAAGTATATTAGCTATGATGAGGAATAAAATTCCATAAAATAAATATCGTCGCAGCGAAAGAAATGAAGCTTAGAAGAGATTACTGACAAATAAAAATAAAAGAGTGTTTCGCAGTTCTCTTAGATATTGATACAAAGTCTGGCAACGTGACAGTCGCCAAGCGTGGAGCAGGACAGAGAATGTGACAGATTTGTTCCGAAAGAAGAGCTCTAGGAAGACAACTTCGCACAGAAATAAAACACTAATGAATAAATAAAGAAAAAGTTATTATTTGTATGTCAGCTCGCATTTACTTTTGGCAGTAATCCGAATTGAAACGACTCTAAAATAGAAAAGTTCAATTTTTCTTAGGATATATAAATCATCATGACATTTATACCTTTCTGGGTGTAGCAGATCTGCAATTGATGATCAGGAATTTTTTCAGCAAACACAATTATCTTAAATTTGTTTTCCGGGTCTATATCTTTAAAATATCTTAGGAGCCTTTATCATAAATGTATTTTAAATTTCTTTTGGGGCAAAGTATGACTAAAAAATGTTTCAAAAAATCTTTTTTAAGAAATACTTTTGTCTTTAAATTATTTTAGAATTTTTTTTGATAAAAAGATTTCAGGATATTTTAATGAAAGGACTACTGCTTTAAAAGTCTTTTTAAAACAAATTTAAAGCAAGGTTTTTATCTTAAAAATAATTTAAATTTTATTTGGGGCAAAAGTATACCTCCGAAAAGCTTCACGAATTTTTTTAGGAAATATTTATATCTTAAAATTATTATAGATTTTCTTTTTAAAGATTAGTAGTTCTAAAAGATTTTGGATATTCTTAAAGAATATATTACTGTCTTAAAAGTATTTTAGAATCCTTTTTTAAGAGGGTATGCCTCTAAATTTTCTCCGACTTTTTATTTATCCATGGCTTTTATCTTAAGTATTTTTCATTTCTTTTGGAGGCATGCTCAAGTATTTTTTTCTAGGTAATAATTGTCTCTTTAAAATATTTTGGATTTTACTTTTATTTATGAATATCTGTAGCGTGTAATTCGAATATAATATTACTTGAAGAAAATTAATATTTTCCTCAAAATATTCTAAAACTCAAATAGGAATACTTACAACAACGGAGTATACTCAGTGCATCTAGTATTTATTTAGTACATTATATTACATTAAGTAAACACAGACAAAATGCATACAATTTTGATGCCCGGAGCAAACTGAGATTTTGCATAATATTAATTTAACAAAATTACTTTTCTGTAGATGACACAGTTCTGCAATTGCAGATGCAAGTAGAGGACATATTTATTTTGTGGAAAATGTATTTGTTATACTATTTTTTAGAGATGGGCGAATATCATCCGCGAATAGTCGAATGCCGCGAATATTAACATTATTCCATATTCGAGATTTTCGAATATTAACGTCAGTATAGCGAACATTCGAATACCTCAAATATCGCGCCATATGCTGACCTCAATTTTTGACTATGTTTTCCTTTATCATTTGTACATAAACTTAAAGCTATTACAATACATTGAAGTTATTAATAACAAACATATTTTGTTTCAAAACCATGAAGACGTACCATAATATGTTTTTTGCCACATCAGTCCATACGTTTCACCTTAAATTTGAAGTTTTCGTCCTTTTCTTTTTTGTTTGTACTTTTTGTTTAAATTTTATTTTATCTTAACAGTTTCATTCAAATAATGAAAAGGACATAATTAAATAATTATTAATAATAAATCAATTAACTTTTAGGAGTATTCGAATATTCGAGATCTGATTAATATTCGTATTCGATATTCGAATTCGAGAAATTCGATATTCGCCCATTTCTACTATTTTTGTCTACGACCATAAGTAAAATTGACATTTATTTAACTGTTTTACAAACAATTTTCACCAATTTAAATCTACCCCTGTGGCTCTCCCTCCACTAATATCTTTGAGGGCCGTGATTTGCTGGCTGGTAACCGCACTTTACGGTAAAAAATATATCAAGATATGCTTAAACAGAGTGCCACACCCAGTAATGGTTAAAAGGCGTGATGATATATTTATTTATTTATTTGCAAGTTTTATAAACGACATTGATTTTTACTTATTTTTATTGAGTTATACAGTAATGTTGAATGATTTTCAAATTTTTGACTTTTAAATTTTTTCACCTCCACCAAATTGGTTTGTTGCCCATAACTCGAAAACAAACAGAGATATGGAGTTACTGGCTTCGCCACTGCATTCAGCGTGTTGAAATACATATGTATGCAAATTATTATTAAAATATTCCTGTGAGAAAAAGTTTTAAAGGGAAATAACTAAAATTTGCTTTAAATCGAAAAAAACTCAAGGGGTACCCCTTAAGAATTTTTTCAAAAATTTAAATTTGCTGAAAATATGTATATAAGTCAATTCGAGCACGGCGAATTCAATGCCGCTAAGCGCATTTTAATAACTCTTTTAGTTTTTGAGTTATAGCTTTGTAAAATTGTAATTTTTGAAGATTTTATTTATTTGTCTTAAGTTTTCTTGTTCTAAATAATTTATTTCTTTATTAAAATCAATAAAATTACTCAATTATAGGTAAAAAATCTTTTCTGAATCGAGTAGTGTAATCCACAGATCCATAACTATTTTAGTTTGACAGATATGATATCTTTCTTGTTTCAATTTAAAATAATGGAATTTTGTTATATTTTTGCGCAGAAATAATTTTTTTATGATTACTTTACGCACTGTTTATCATGGTTGTCATGGTTAGATCAACCAAATAATGATTTTTTCTACCCCTGTTATTAAAATGTCATTTATAAAACTTGTAACACAATATCCTATTTAAGTATCGGTGACAAGTATATCAATAATTTGAATATTTTTGCTAATGTTTTCAGTCGTAGAGCAGATATTATGCGATACACATACTCATAAAATAAATATATCATCACGCCTTTTACCCATTACTAGGTGTGGCACTCTGCCGTGGCAGATCTTGGTAAGTGATTTATTTATGCGCGTGAACAGCCGTCAAATCACGGCTCCCAAAGATATTAGTGGAGGGAGAGTCACAGGAGTAGATTTAAATTGGTGACAATTGTTTGTCGACTGTGGGGATCGAACCAGGGTTCTCAAGATCTACAGGCCGACTCGATACCATGAGTGAAGCATAACTAAAGATTAGCTTTACGTACTTCTTCTTTGAGTCCCATCATTCCGTGTCGGAACATGGGGGCCGGGCACACCGAGCCGCAGTTTTTACACTGCCGTACTGCCGGTTTCTTTAGTCAGATTATTTAAGGCGTATAAGTGACTAGCTTATAGCGCCCGAGTGTGATGAATACATGAAACTGTATTTTTATATTTTTCGACAAATCACACATTGTCGGCAGTTTGCTAAGAGATGTGCCTTAACACGCTCGGCCACCGCCCCTGTTTAACAGTTGACAGAATGAATTTACGTACTAGTATTGTAAATAACTACTAATGCATTGAGATGGTTTATAATGAAGAACATTTTTTTCTTGCTGACTTTAACAATATAATTGTGATTCATTGCCTGCTACGCAAAGGAACAAATAAATAAATAAAATACAGGAGATGAAAATTGATGTATTAATAGCAAAGTTATGTATAAATTTTATTATGCATTTGAGGTTGAAAATGGATGGTGTATCTCTGGAGAAAACTATAATGGAATTCATTAGGATAAAAAGTAAAAAAAAACAGTATATCTGATGTTTCCTGAGCGATTTAATGACTTGATAAAAACAGCAACTATTTCCTGCGTCCTCGCAAACGTCACAAACAGGCCATTTCTCCATCTCTCTATTGTCATCCGTTACCCCATTGTCATTTTCATTTAGCACGGAAACTGGTAAGAGCCTAGCGACATCTAGCCACCCGTGGTCAATTGTGTTTTGTTTTGGGGCATTTCATCCCTTTGACAAAGGCCTCGATTCGAGCCACAGGTTGCTGACAATGCGATGATGCCATGTCCTCTGATTTGTGGCGATTCGGTTCCATTGTTGCCAGAGGGTAGCTATGTAGGTTGCCAATAGAAGAACGATAAATTCACCCTGACGAATGGGGAACAAGATATTGTATTTTTGGGGAGTTATCTATGCTAATACTGAAGATTAAGGGATATACAGAAATAAAATAAATAGATCATCTACCTAAACAAATCTTGGTAAGTGATATATTTTATCGCGTGAAGTGCGGTTACCAGCCGTCAAATCACGGTCGTAAAGATATTAGTGGAGGGGAACCCATAGGGGTAGATTTAAATTGGTGAAAATTGTTCTCAAGATCCACAGGCCGACTCGATAACCACTAAGCCATCTACCCCATACAAAAAATACAGAAAAATGTAAATAAATAAATATATTATCATGCTTTTTATTTTTTATTGTATGTGGCATTCTGCCGTAGCAGATTTCGGTAAGTGATATATTTCTGTCGACAAACAATTTTTACCAATTTGAATCTACCTCTGTGGCTCCTCCTCCACTAATATCTTTGGGAGCCGTGATTTGACGGCTGTTCACGCGCATAAATATATCACTTACCGAGATCTGCTTAGGCGGAGTGCCATACCCAGTAATGGGTAAAAGGCGTGATGATATATTTATTTATTTATCACAGCCACAGGACTAGTTTTAATATGGTGAAAATTACAACTTTTATTTGACCAATTTTTCTGAAACTATTGACTCGTCTTTAATTTATTTAGGTAAAAGTTGATTGAAATATGAAGTTAAAGACTTGATTACATTTATTGATTTATCGAGTTTCTGTTGTCATAGAGAGGACAGATTTTGATAGCAAATATTCCAAAGCAATCAAAACAAAGTAAATATGGTATTTTCATTCTAATCCGATTCATTCAAGCAAATAAAACTCTTGTCTCAATATTGACTTCTGATTTTTCAATCGGTCAAATTTTGGTGAAACATTTTCCTCTTTCTATTCATGAAACCTGAAAGCTTCCTGTCAATTTATCTTATTACAGTATTTAGTAAGAATAAAAGAATATTAATTTTTTTTGTAAGAGTTAGCCAAATGTTTAGTTTATATATTTTATTAAACCTAGTTTCACCAAGTGTATGGATCACATTTAATTTTGTCTCTAATAAGAGCGAAACGCGTCTATGGTTACTAACTGTGCTGGCCAGCCTCTGACGATGCCCTTATAAGGTGACTTGGAGGCTTAATTTTGTGAGACTTAGCCAAGTGTTTAGTTTATATTTTTATTAAACCTAGTTTCACCAAGTGTATGGATGACTTTTAATTTTGTTTCTAATAAGAACGAAACGCATCTATGGTTACTAACTGTGCTGGCCAGCCTCTGACGATGCCCTCATAAGGTGACTTGGAGGCTGAATTTTGTGAGACTTAGCCAAGTGTTTATTTTATATTTTGTATTAAACCTAGTTTCACCAAGTGTATGGATGACATTTAATTTTGTCTCTAATAAGAGCGAAACCCGTCTGTGGTTACTAACTGTGCTGGCCAGCCTCTGACGATGCCCTCATAAGATGACTTGGATGCTGAATTTTGTGAGACTTAGCCAAGTGTTTATTTTATATATTTTATTAATCCTAGTTTCACCAAGTGTATGGATGACAATTAATTTTGTCTCTAATAAGAGCGAAACGCATCTATGGTTACTAACTGTGCTGGCCAGCCTCTGACGATGCCTTCAAAAGGTGACTTGGAGGCTGAATTTTGTGAGACTTAGCCAAGTGTTTACTTTATATTTTATTAAACCTAGTTTCACCAAGTGTATGGACGACATTTAATTTTGTCTTTGTTGTTATATTACGAGTAGTTTATTTATTTATTCATGTTATTCTGTACAATAAGAATTTAATCCCAATTATAGTACAGTCTTGCCGAGTCGAATATTTGGGTTGAAAAGCCATAATATTCACGCGTTCAAATCTATCTTTGATTTCAAATTATACCCAACAAATATAACTCTATTTGATTGATTCGTATTTCACTATAAACTACAGTAATTGAGAACAAAAAAAAATACATCTGCAAATATCCTGGAACCATTTTGAATTGAAGTAAAAATGGGCGTAATCATTTTCCAATTACGCTATCAAATAAATCACAATCACAGCTATCTAACATGTTCGAATAAACAATGGCGTTTATCATTTTTAATTAAAATCTATTATGAGACATCGAGTGGATAAATTCTTGTTTGTTCCACACATTCACAGTGGAGCACTGCAATCAAAAACAATGGAAGCGAGTTTAATTTGCACACAAATATCGCATCGACACTTTGTCGATATGCAACGCAATATGTCCAACTGTCGCTAGTTATTAATAACAAGTGAACAGAGGTGGCAACTGTCTAAAGAACTTTAGTGACCTGGTTTCCTGCTAGCAAAGAAACAATTCATGTATTTGTCCTTTTGTTCCTTTCATAAAACAGTCAGAAAAGCATCTGAAATTGTAGATATTGATAGATCAGCATCGTCAGTACGGTGGTGTGGATAGCAATACGGAATTCGAATCACTCAAGCTAAAAATGAACTATCACACTGCAGCTCGGTGAGTGCGGACCCTGTACCGTAATTGGGATTAAATTCCTGTTGTGCAGAGTAACAAATAACTAAATAAATAACAGTTCAAGAATATTTTAGTACAACAGGAACTTAATAGTAAAATCTGAACAACATTTATTGGATTCAATTCAACAATCAGTGACATTTTTCATTATCAATTAAAATAGATAAATATCTAATTAATTTCAGTTATACTTTTTTTATGGGGTAGGTGCCACATTGGTATCGAGTCTGCCTGAGGATCTTGAGAACCCTGGTTTGATCCCCACAGGCGACAAACTGTTTTCATCAATTTAAATCTACCCATGTGGCTCCCCCTCCAGTAATATATTTGGGCCCGTAACCGCACTTCACGCTAAAAAATATATCACTTACCGAGATTTGCTTAGGCAGAGTGCCACACCCATACATACATACATACATACATACATAACATCACGCTATATCCCATGAAATGGGGTAGCACGAACCCGTCAACATTCTCATCCTGACATACGATACTCGTTTCGACCACATTAACACTTCCTCCATACAAACTCTTTCCTTCCTCCCAACCTAAATCCATCAACACAACAAACATCCATCCATTCGCTCCTGTACACCTGTTTTGTAAATCTTCACTCACACCCACTTCTCTAACAACGAATCTATAAGAAATGAAGGTAGCATCGCCTGCGCTTGTTTAAAAATACATTTAACACAATTGCAGTTACACACTGTATAGTAAAAACTGAAAATGAAGTAAAAAAAAGATGAGGAAGGAAAGGAGCATCTTCCTGCGCTTGTTTTTGAAACTGAATTACAGGTAAACACTCGAAAAATCTAACCAATGAATCTAAAATCAAGAATCATACGCTTGTCCTTATTCATCATATCATCATCTGTGGCGCTACAGCCCAAATCGTAGTCGAATGCTACATTATTTAAGGCGTATAAGTGACTAGTTTATAGCGCCCGAGTGTGATAAATACATGTAACTGTATTTTTATATTTTACGACAAATGACACATTGTCGACAGGCGGATTCGAACTGACGAACCTTGGCTCGGGTGACGTCACAGTATGTTAAGAGATGTGCCTTAACACGCTCGGCCACCGCGCCTGTATTCCTCATATTTATCCCGCAATTAATTTTCGCCGAACATTCCTATCCTGACACACCACTTTTGCTTCAACCACATTCATAATTCTTTTCATACAAGCTCGTTTATTCTTCACGCTCAGAATCTTTCGCTCACGCAACAACCCTTCAATCATATTCATCCACTTGTTCCTAGACCGTCCACGCAAACTTTCACCCTCAATTTCCCCAGCATACACCTATTAATAACATACATACATAACATCACGCTATATCCCATTAAATGGGGTAGCACGAACCCGTCAACATTCTCATCCTGACACACGATACTCGATTCGACCACATTAACACTTCCTCCATACAAACTCTTTCTTTTCTCACAACCAAAATCTATCAACACACAACAAACATTCATCCATTCGCTCCTGTACACTACGCTTGTTTCTGAAGATGGTCTCCACACAATATTAATAAGTGAGCTGCAATTTCAGATGAAATTGTTTTTGTGTCGAGTTAAACAGTCTGAGGGCGAACTCAGTCAACTATGATTTTATTGTAAATATTTGAATGAACTGCAAACGTGCTCATTCAACCGGTTCGTCTATATTTATTTTATAATAGTTCATTTCCAAATATATATACCGGGTGTAACACGAAAAGTGAAACATAGGCGTTTAACATGGCAAATCAGTTTTTCCGTGCGCATTGCTTCCCTAATTATTTTAGGAAAAAATGTTTCAAATAAATGTTGTAAAGCATACAATTCTACATCCGAATCAATAATCAAAATTCATTTTGACTACTTCATAACTGCAGAAATTAAATTTGAAAATTCACACATTGACAGAATGACGATATTGTGTCCTCGATTCTACGATATTATGTGGATTATTTTGTGATCAGTACCGATAATTATGACAGTTTGGTTCGCCATTCATGGTAAATGTGCATTCATCTGTGAATAAAACACTACTTAAAAATTTTCTATTACAATTTGATTTCTCCATCATTATTTCACAGAATGAGGCACGCAGTTCAAAATCTCGTTCCAAAATATTTTGGTGGTTTCGTAATTTAAAAGGAATGTTTTTTTTAGAATTCTATGCACTGTCATGAAATGTATACTTAGTTCTCTGGAAATTTCCCGCACACTCATTGTTGGCTCCAGTTCTATTAAAGCAAGAATATTTTCTTCATTGTTATAAATTCTTTCATTTATTTCTTTCTTGAAATTTGGTGTTCCTGTCTTTTCAAACTTTACTATACACCTCTGAATAGTTGCCGTACTAGGAATATCATGATGCTGCTAAATAGCGCTAATATAGTCACGAATTAGTCGTAAACTATGGCCAGAATAATGCCATTTAATTATTCGCAACTTTTCTTCATGTGAATAATTATTCATTTTTGATAATAATAAACCCTAATATTGATTTAATATTACAGTTTGTCAAAATAAATACTAATAATTTGACGTATAAAACGTTACGCATTTGTTCATCTCTTGTTTTTAATTCCATTAAATTGAAATTACGTAAATTTTCAAATTTAATTTCTGCAGTTATGAAGTAGTCAAAATGAATTTTGTTTATTGATTCGAATGTAGAATTTTATGCTTTACAACATTTATTTGAAACATTTTTTTCTAAAATAATTAGGGAAGCAATGCGCACGGAAAAACTGATTTGTCATGTTAAACGCCTATGTTTCACTTTTCGTGTTACACCCGGTATATATATATATATACATAATTAATTTGTACTCATTCCCACTGAATGCATTGAACGGCATCTAGACCACAGCACATATCCACGTGTGCAGCATCGCCAACTAATTTTACCCATGTTTGTTAATTACGCCAGTTAATTAATACCGTGTTCAACAGGGCAAATTGATATTTAATCGGTGGAGTATTTTAATCAGCTACAAGATCAAGAGGTCGTGTTATATGCTCTTCACGCTGTTCTTTTGTTATCGATAGCAAGCCAAAAACAAAGGACAGTCGCTAATAACGATGACGTGGAAAACTCGATGGTCCGACTAATGGTTCACTTTACGTACGGTTTTCGTAATGTGTAAAGGTTTTATCGTATTTGAGTCTGTTTCACTGTTTTGTGTTTACGGAGAGTAAACTGCGTAGATCTGTTGCTAGGAGACATGTTTTGTTCTTTTATGAATCTGATAGAAAGGAGATCGTTATTTGTTCAGACAAATTTTGTGTATTTGGATGCCTTCTTTACTCTTGGTTATCGATAATAAATGTTGTTTCATCATATCAAAAGATTTGTTGCGTGGACATATAATTTTTTAGCAAAAAAATGTGAATGTAGATGATGTGAAACTGAAGGAAAATGTGGTAAATAGCTCAGCGGAATCGTGTCAACCTCTAGATTTAAAACGCAAGTTTAATTCTGCAGTTGAAAATTTTTATTTCACATTATAATTACCCCTGTGGCTCCCCCTGCACTAACATCTTTGTAAGTCAATATTTGACAGCTGGTACCCGCACTTAACGTACAAAATATATTAACTAACGAGATTTGCTACAGCAGAGTACAACATCCAGTAATGGGTAAAATGTGTGATGATATATTTATTTTATTTTATGAATAAATATTAATTTTATGTTTTAAGGGTTCGTGCTACCCCAAATGATGCAATAGAGCGTGATATTATGTATGCACTTATAAAATATACCTTTTTGAAAGTATATGTAAAGAAAAAGTCACAAAAGTTTAATAGCGCCTCCACCAAATTATAACTTCCCTCATTTTCTTATCAAAATAACTTATTTAGTAACATTTGTGGGTTTCATAATTGAATAAAGAATAATCGTACTACCTCTGTGCCTCCCCTAACATCTTTGAGGACCGTGTTTTGACGGCTGGTAACTGCATTTCACACGCACAAATAATATCTCTTACCAAGTAATAGATAAAAGATGTGATGATATATTTATTTATTTAATAGTACTAAGTAATGTTTGTGTATTTTCCATTCAGATCTGCAATTGCAAAAATAAACAATACTTTAGTTTCTTCCTAAATATATTATTCAGCAACTGAGATCTGAAATTGCAGATCTGCCACGCCCAGCACACTATAAAATCGTTATGAATTATTTTCAAAAATATAAGAAGTGTGTTCTTGTATTTATCTCATTAAATTCTCCTGTAAATTGAACCTCATCGAAGTACCTTTCGCCGTGCAGCTGAAGCTGAAACTGAAGCTGAAGTGGCTCCGGTCTGATCCAGGATCCATCAGCACTCGACACAGACACCGGAGTCGAGTCCGGGATCTCGGGATCGAGTTAGCGGCGACCAGGTGCCGCAGTAAGCTGCTTATGTCGACAAGAGATGCCGGTGGAAGTTCAGTAGCGGGTAGCTAGTTTTATAGCTTAAGGGGCAAATTGGATACGGCAAAATAAGGGTGCAGGGTGCTTGGAACTACAACGAAAATATTAAAATATATAAATAAAATAAAATACACCAGTTTTTGTTTCACAAATTAAACAATCTGATGTGGACACCACATGACTTCCTTGTACGCGTATTAAACTATAGATATTTTTTTAATTGCACATATTTGACATAAAATATTTTATTTTTTGTTCTAATCCATAGCAAACTTAACTTAAAACAAAAACAAAAAATATATAATATTTAAATTTAGATATCTCCCTTATGCAAAAGGCTAATTTAAAAATTCTTAATGTGCTAGACGCATAATTTAATTCTCTAAAACTTTTATTTGCAGCATTTATTTATAAAATTAAAGTAATACCATTTTTTTCAAGGAAAACTGTTAGCAGTTTCATGTAATGTATCATTTCCAGTTAGTCTATTTTAACCAAAATCTATTATGTTATTTCCATTTATATAGTATATAGTATATAGTATATAGTATATAGTATATATATATATAGTATATATACCAAATTTGGAACGTTTTAAATTATATTTGAATATAGTTTTTCATGAAAATCTATTATAGGCTTCAAGTAAAGTACCACTTCCGGAAGTTATATAATGACCGAAAAGGAAGGTGCCCAACTACATGTTATAGCAGTCCTAAATATAAAATTTCAATTTTCTACGGCTTACCGTTTTTGAGTTATGCGAGATACGTACGTACGTACAGACGTCACGACGAAATTAGTCAAAATGGACTCAGGGAGGGCAAAAATGCGTATTTCCACTGAAATCTGAAAACCGAAAATTTTCGCGATTACAATACTTCCTTTAATTCGTACAAAAAATTAATATAATGGGGTAGGTGGCTCAGTGGTATCGAGTCGGCCTGTGGATCTTAAGAACCCTGGTTCGATCCCCACAGGCGACAAACAATTTTCACCAATTTAAAAAATCTACCCCTGTGGCTCCTCCACCACTAATATCTTTGGAGGCCGTGATTTGACGGCTGGTAACCGCACTTCACGCGAAAAAATATATCACTTACCGAGATCTGCTTAGGCAGAGTGCCACACCCAGTGATGGGCAAAAGGTGTGATGATATATTTATTTATTTATTTAAGAATGTAATATCACTTGGAAAATTGTTCAATTTCGGCTGTTATACCATCTTCACAAATAAATATATGTTAACATAACAGATTGTAAATAAAATATCTGATGTGGACACCACATGACTTCCTTGTACACGTATTAAACTATAGATAATTTTTTAAGTGCACATATTTAACATTAAATCTTTTATTTTTTGTTCCAATTCATAGCAAACTTAATTTTTAAAAAAATCAAAAAATATATAATATTTAAATTTAGATATCTCGTTTATGCAAAAAGCTAATTTAAAAATTCTTAATGTGCTAGACGCAGAATTTAATTCTCTAAAACTTTTATTTGCAGCATTCCTTTCTAAAATTAAAATAATACCATTTTTTCAAGGAAAACTGTTAGCAGCTTCATGTAATGTGCCACTTCCGGTTAGTCTATTTTAACCAAAATCTATTATGTTATTTCCATTGATATAGTAGTCTTATATACCAAATTTGGAACGTTTTAAATTATATTTGAATATAGTTTTTCATGAAAATCTATTATAGGCTTCAAGTAAAGTACCACTTCCGGTAGTTGTATAATGACCAAAAAGGGAGGTGCACAACTAGATGTTATAACAGTCCTAAATATAAAGTTTCAATTTTCTACGGCTTACCGTTTTTGAGTTATGCGAGATACGTACGTACAGACGGCATGACGAAATTAGTCAAAATGGATTCAGGGAGGGCCAAAACACCTATTTCCATTGAAATCTGAGAACCGAAAATTTTCGCGATTACAATACTTCCTTTACTTCGTACAAGGAAGTAATAAGTACTGAAGATATAAAAGATGCCAGGTTAGAAATACAACAGTTATAAACTACGCATGTAGAAGTGTCATGCATGTTTCTAGACAATTAATTAATGACATTTTGTAACAGCCCATCACAATGTTGCGTAGCAATTAAAGATTATGTCCAGTGATTTACGAACAGTACTTTTTCATGTTTATTTCATTGTTAGCTACAGTTTAATTCAGAACCTGTCAATGTGTCAAAAATATTTGCATGTCATTTACACAGTGGTTAATTATCTCGTACGCTCACTGACCACATCATGTGTTGGAACGTATACGCACATCAAACAACGTTATGCCCGTTATTACGATGGAATGGAAAAACGGATGTTTATTTTATGGCGTAAATTTTATTATAAATAAATATTGGTATTATAGGGATTATAATGAAACTAGCGAATTGATAGTTACTGTAAGGTCGTAAAATATATGTGAGGACAATAAAACTAGCTTTATTGTCATTTTAAAACTGTGAAACATATAAAATATATATTTAGTCACATTATTTGTTGCATAGTACATGTGGCATCGTATATTTTTAACTGCAACATGTTCTTGAAGTATTTTTTTTATCTGAAATAATCGTGACAAACATCAATTTATTTTGTTACAATTTAATCCCAATTACAGTAGCTTATATTGGATTCTGAACCACTTATATACAAACGTATTTATTAGAATCTTAATTTAAGTTTGTATGCGTGATTTCTTACTTTTTAATATTCTGTGACTATTTGATCGTTTCTATAGTATAAAAATCGGGACAGAGAAGTAAAACATTTTAAACTTAAGCTTCCTAGAAAAATAATTAATAAGGATGTTTATTTTATTTTCACAATTAGACTGTCAAATACAGGGTGTTTCAGGACTAGTGTAACAAACTTTAACAGCTTATTCCTGAGGCCATTTTGAGCCAAAAATGTCATATGAACATAGGTGCTATTCCTTCTAGTTACCAAAATACAAGAGGTTGAAGTTCTATAAATAATACGAAATTTTCAAATTTTTGTAATCAAGATACTTTTGGAAAACAAGAGTTTTATTGAAAAGTCATACCTTATTTGTCTTCATTAATTTTATTTGTTAATATTAACATGCATACGAATTCAAGGCGCTCATTTTGAACACTTGCTGTATTTTTTTTTAAATTTGTTCTTATTTCATATTGTGTTAACCTATTCCATGTTTGGTTATGTTCAGGGTTCGAAGATATATATATATCGATCAATATATATCATGATATTTATTTTGATATATATCGTCATATTTTTGCAATGATATATATCCATTATATAAAAATATGAAATAGTTTTTGAGATATAGCCTCCGGAGAAGTGAAATTTTTCGAATTTTTCAGTTTTTCTACTATTCCGAGGCTATATCTCAAAAACTAAATGTGATATGAAAACGCGCTCAACGGCATTAATTTTCTCGTGCTTCAGTTAACTTATAGACAGGGTTCGAAGATATATATCCATTATATAAAAATATCAAATAGTCTATAATAAATACAGTATACCTCTCATTATTACTTTCATAAATTCTGTTAAAATTATATTCTAAAGATAATTCTTACTTTACTAGCTTTTGACTAACTTCACATCAACGACATAAATCCAAATTGTGTACCATTTGTGATGTCATTAACGGCAAAGTCTGAACCATTTACAAAATTTTTATTTGGTACTCATTTTAGAAATACAAATCCTTTAATATGGTGGAAAAGTGTAACTATCAATGAGTCAGAGTGGCCAAATAAAAGTACATTTATTGAACTATGTGAACAGTTACACACTGCTGTAACAGCAACAGCAGGGCTGGAACGATATTTCTCCACTTTTGGCATTGTCCAATCTCAATTACGTAATCGTCTCGGTATGTTTAAATATTTAAACCAAAAAGAAACTACAAAAAAAAACTAATTTAGATTGGATTTGGCCAAGTGAGTCTATCTGCAACGCTATGTTCAGGAAGTTCATCAGAAGATGATGATTTGCCCCTATCTAGGATATAGGATTATTTAAATATTCTTACTATTCTTAGTACTATATAATATTTGTGTATCCATTCAATGTATATTTACTTTTTTTCATTACCTATGTTAATTTTTTATTTAGGAGTAATAATTTATTTTGTATTTCCTATTGTGATAATAAATGTGTACAAAAACTAAAATTAAAAAATAAATGTCCAAAAAGTGACATTTATCTGATATATATCCTATATATCAGATATTTTGATATTTATTATAAATATCATGATATTTACGAACCCTGGTTATGTTGTTCTGTGTTTATTTAATTGTGTCATTTTATATTTTGTTCTCTAAATCGTATTCGTTAATGTTAATAAATAAAATTAATGAAGACAAATAGGGTATGACTTTTCAATAAAACTCTTGTTTTCCAAAAGTATCTTGATTACAAAAATTTGAAAATTTCGTGTTCAACTTCAACCTCTTGTATTTTGGTAACTAGAAGGAATAGGACCTATGTTCATATGACATTTTTGGCTCAAAATGACCTCATTAATAAGCTGTAAAATTTTGTTACACTTGTCTTGAAACACCCTGTATATATATATATATAAAATACAATAGAATACAATAAAATAAATATTACAGCTGTAGAAAGTTTCAAAAATTTCTTGGGATTTTTCTGAGGATTCTTCGCTATATTCTTAGTATTTCAATTTAGAAATATCAAGTAATTTGACATAAACAAACTTGTTTACATACATTTTTGCTGTCATCATAGAATTTTATTTTTATTGATTTAAAAATTAATAAATGTCAAATAAAATATAAATAAATTATATTTTAAATTATTTTTTCGTTTTCGTCGATACAAAAATAGTATATAAACCTCGGATGAAAATGCTCTTTTTTCCTATGTATTTTGTAGCGAAAGGGCTCATAAAAAATCAGGCATTCCTCTCCCTAGATGTATAGGGGATTAAAAAAATGCCATCAAATCATGGCATGAAAAACAAAGATAGATATAATTATAACAGTTTATAATTTATCAATTATGACAGATAATTAATTTCAAATTTATGATTTTGAATATTATTGACTATTACAACATTTAAACGGTATAGCTTGCACCGAGCACCAAAATAATTATATTTGAACCAATTACATTTATTTCATTTTAAATAGTTCTTCTAAATTCAACAATCAGTGACATTTTTCATTGTCAATTCTAATAGATAATTATCTAATTAATTTCAGTCCGACAAACAATTTTTACCAATTTAAATCTACCCCTGTGGCTTCCTCTCCACTAACATCTTTGAGGGCCTTGATTTGTCGGCTGATAACCGCACTTCACGCGAAAAAATATATTAATAAAAATATAAAGTAAACACTTGGCTATGTTTCACAAAATTCAGCCTCCAAGTCACCTTATGAGGGCATCGTCAGAGGCTGGCCAGCATAGTTCAGTTAGTAACCATAGACGCTGAAGCTGGTGACGAAGAACACATGAACTTTGTTCTAGGTGAAGAAGTGAGTTATACCATACTGATGAGCTCTAATAAGAGCAAAACGCGTCTATGGTTACTAACTGTGCTGGCCGGCCTCTGACGATGCCCTCATAAGATGACTTGGAGGCTGAATTTTGTGAAACATAGCCAAGTGTTTACTTTATATTTTTATTAAACCTTGTTTCACCAAGTGTTGGATGCCAATTTTTTATTTTTTTTCCTTCTGGCTTCCTGGCGGACCAACTGCTAAGGTCATATGCCGCCATTACGCCCTGATCCTGCGTTTTAGATCTTAGAGTCAACAGCAACGCGGGTTTCTCGGGACGGTCACCCATCCAAATACTCCCCGCGCGCAACGTTGCTTAACTCGCGTTATCGCATAGATCAGTTCCAACGAGTTGAGCCATGGCCGTTGACAAATGGATGACAATTAATTTTGTCTTTGTTGTTATAAAAAAATATATTACTTACCGAGATTTGCTTAGGCAGAGTGCCACATCCAGTAATGGGTAAAAGCCGTAATGATATATTTATTTATTTATATACTTTTTATGGCACGGTTTAATACAATTTTGGTGGAGGTGCATCAGTTAATTAATTTACATTTACAGCTCGCTGTACTTATCCTGATTACCTATCGTCTGTCAAATGTTAATAGTAAAATACTTTTCCACAAGGGTGATATTTGTAAACTAGTTTAAAAAATAAAACCGAACCCTTCAACAATTGAAAATCAAAATCAGTCGAATCAGTTCGCTAGTAGCTGACTGGGCAATTGGCAAAGTAAACACGGTTCTGGGTCACAACTAGAAGTTGCTGGTAATGCGGGACCGGGTTACCCGAGCGAGGTAACCGGGTAACGGCTGCGGCAGAACACTGGCAATACTCCGGGTCCCTTGATTCTAATTGTAGCGACGCGTATAAGAAACAATTTTCACCAATTTAAAACTCTACCCCTGTGGTTCCCTCTCCACTAATATCTTTGAGGGCCGTGATTTGACGGCTGATAACCGCACTTCACGCGACAAAATATATCACTTACCGAGATCTGCTTAGGCAGAGTGCCACACCCAGTAATGGGTAAAAGGCGTGATGATATATTTATTTATTTATTTGTATAAGAAAGATCGTCGGTTCGGGAAGAATCGATTACTTACTCTTTTCAACGCCTTCATGGATGGAGAGAAGATACAGCCACCACTTCTTACAAAATATTTTAAATTATTTTTATTGCTATTGCTATAACTATGACAAACTTTATTAAATTGTGCTGCGGTTATTATGGCCGTTTCACTTGTCATTACAATTCCTAGTTTCCAATTTACAGAGCGGGCACGTCAACTAGCGCCTCTACCGTCGTATCTAATTTAACCTAACCTAAAATACAGGGTGTTTAAGGACTAGTGTAACAAACTTTAACAGCTTATTCTTGAGGTCATTTTGAGCTAAAAATGTCATATGAACATAGGTCCTAATCTTTCTAGTTACCAAAATGCAAGAGGTTGAAGTTCTATAAATAACACGAAATTTTCAAATTTTTGTAATCAACATACTTTCGGAAAACAAGAGTTTTATTGAAAAGTCATACCTTATTTGTCTTCATTAATTTTATTTATTAATATTATCATGCATACGAGTTCAAGGCGCTCATTTTGAACACTTGCTGTAATTTTTTTTAAATTTGTTATCTTATTTCATATTGTGTTAACCTATTCCATGTTTGGTTATGTTGTTCTGTGTCTATTTAATTGTGTCATTTTATGTTTTGTTCTCTAAATCGTATTCGTTAATATTAATAAATAAAATTAATGAAGATAAATAAGGTATGACTTTTCAATAAAACTCATTTTTTCCGAAAGTATTTTGAAAATTTCGTGTTATTTATAGAACTTCAACCTCTTGTATTTTGGTAACTAGAAGGAATAGGACCTATGTTTATATGACATTTTTGGCTCAAAATGACCTCAGGAATAAGCTGTTAAAGTTTGTTACACTAGTCCTGAAACACTCTGTATTGAATGTATAAATAAAATACGCAATTTCATTAAATGTGTTATATGTGGTAGGTGGCAAAGTACTATGTTTCGATCCCCACAGCCGACAAACAATTTTCACTAAATTAAATCTATCCCTGTGGCTCCCCCACCACTAACATCTTTGGGGGCTGTGATTTGACGGCTGGACGCGAAGAATTATATCACTTATCGAGATCTGCTTAGGCAGAGTGCCATACTCAGTAATGGGTAAAAGGCGTGATGATATATTTTCTTATATATTTACAAACTTGTTAATTAGTAAAGAAAATTTATTTGGGTTTTATTCAAGACCTACGATTGCTTGTCAATCAACTTCCTTTCAACTGTTTTTAAGAAACTAAATCGAAATTTTAAATCATTTTCTGATATTATTTCTACACAAATTTAATCTTTTCAAATTTATTATTATAATATTTTCAACCTTTAACTTGAAAAATATTTACAATAAATAATATGTTTCATTCATAGTAACAATAATATCTTGTTCCAAATAAAAAATAGTGTTCAGATCTTATTATTATTCACTCTAATATTAATTCTTAGCTTGAGTAAGATTCGAACTTCAGATCTCCGGATTCAAATCCGTAACGCTATCCTTATCACCGTAATTCCGGAGTTAGTACAAACACTGTTTAAGAAAATAAATAAATAAATATATCATCACGCCTTTTACTCATTACTGGGTGTGGCACTCTGCCGAAGCAAATCTCGGTAAGTGATATATTTTTTCGCGTGAAGTGCGATTACCAGCCGACAAATCACGGCTCCCAAAGATGTTAGTGGAGGGGAAGCCACAGAGGTAGATTTTAAATTGATGAAAATTGTTTGTCGGCTGTGGGGATCGAACCAGGGTTTTCAAGATCCACAGGACGACTAGATATAAATGAGTCACCTGCTCTATAAACACTGTTTAAGACTAGCTAATTTTTATTTTTTTGCTTTCAATAATTTCTAAATAAAAAGAAAATAAATATATCATCACGCCATTTACCCATTACTAGGTGTGGCACACTGCCTAAGCAGATCTCGGTAAGCTATAACTCAAAAACTAATAGAGTTATTAAAACGAGATTAACGGCATAGAATTCGCCGTGCTCGAATTGACTTATATACATATTTTCAGCAAATTGTATTTTTTGAAAAAATTCTGAAGGGGTACCCCTTGAGTTTTTTTCGATTTTAACCAAATTTTAGTTATTTCCCTATAAAACTTTTTCTGACTGGAATATTTTAATAAAAATTTGCATACATATATATTTCAACACGCTGAATGCAGTAGTGAAGCCAGTAACTCCATATCTCTGTTTGTTTTCGAGTTATGGGCAACAAACCAATTTGGTGGAGGAGAAAAACATTTAAAAACAAAAAATTTGAAAATCATTCAAATTTAATGTCGTTTATAAATAAATATATCATGACGCCTTTTACCCATTACTTGATGTGGCACTCTGCCTAAGCATATCTTGATATATTTTTTAGCGTGAAGTGCGGTTACCAGCCGTCAAATCACGGCCCTCAAAGATATTAGTGGAGAAGGAGCCACAGGGGTAGATTTAAATAATTTCTAAATTTAGGAAAACAGTGTATCTTTTGAGATCTGCAAGTGAAGATTCTGTTCTTCTTGAAATACATTTATACATATGGTTAAAATAAAACTTTACCACCTGTCGAAGTCCTGCCCTAGCGTCGCAACGTCCTGCTGAGTTCTAATCCTGCGTCATATCAGCAAAATTCAATAACTGTTTCCGCTAGCGCCTCCATTTCCGCTGTCCTCTTGTTTTCTGATCTGGGTTTCGTTATTTTTGAAAGCAGTTTGTAGTTATTGATCGTTGACTAGATTTTAACTACTTTTTATCTACTTTAAACTTACTTACAGTTACTAGATGTACTTCCTTTGTTTTAAACAACATACAAATGCAGTCTGCAAACTTTATTATGAGAGAATAAACTTGTTATATACTTTAATACATTACAAGTTGTATCTTCTTCCGCAAACAAACAAAGTTACAAAGTCTCAAATATATAAATATATACTTCAAAATTAATTTACATGTTACAAATTATTTTTCCACGATTGGAGGAAGTATTTGACCGCTTCTATGATAGAAAAGTCGTGACAAAAGTAAAACATTTTATACCTAAGCTTTCCAGGAAAATAATGTGCACATCATTCCTCTAGGAAGGTTATATTATTTTGACAGATTAGCCCTCAAATATATGTAAAATTCAATAATACAATAAAACAAATAAAAACATTTCTTTTTTCGATTTTTCCGAGGGATTTTATGCACTCTTGCAATTAATTTCTCAACTCATGCATAAAAATCTTACTTTACACACTTGTATCATAATAGCTATTTATGAAACAAGTAAGGAAATGAAGGTTATTACCTTACGCATGTGAAATTTGCAGAACGAGGCGTAGCCGAGTTATGTAAACACATAAGTAAGGTAGTAATCTTAATTTCCTTACTAGTTTCGTATAATATTTTTTCTACTTCCGTTCTAATAAATACGAAAGAGCGTTTTTGAAATTATGAAATCTTGACATATTAATGACAGTTATAAATTCACAAAATAAAAGAATAACACATCAGAATTCTTCTACCAAGATATCTGTTGCTATGTTACCTCATTATTTCACTAGTTAAATAATGCAGATCATTACCTAACTCAAATAAATAAATAAATATATCATCAAGTCTTTTACCCATTACTGGGTGTGGCACTCTGCCTAAGCAGATCTCGGTAAGTGATATATTTTTACGAGTGAAGTGCGGTTACCAGCCGTCAAATCACGGCTCCAAAGATATTAGTGGAGGGAGAGCCACAGGGGTAGATTTAAATTGCTGAAAATTGTTTGTCGGCTGTGGGGATCGAACCAGGGTTCTCAAGATCCACAAGCCGACTCGATACCACTGAACCACCTTCCCCATATATAAGTGATATAAAACGTCTATTTTCTAACGAAAGTAGAAAAATAATTATTTTTGTTTTAATTTTATTTAGATCGCGAAAAAAATAGTACATACATGAAAAATCATGCTTTTCTCTCCATAGATGTATAATACACTATTATTTCATTATTATTAAAAAAAATATATATTTTTTATTCAAGTATAACTTTCATGTATTTATTTAATTTACAAAGTAAAATATATACCTGAAGCCTTCTATGCAAACCATTGAATAGCAGCTAATTATAACATGTATTCAATACCAACATAATAGAAATTAATGAGTAACCAATGAAAGACATTAATATTGAACAGAGATTCAAGAATCTCTGATGCATGAAATATGTTCAAATAATATTTACTCTAAATGATTGACGGATATAATATATTATGCGTAGATTATCAAATGTCTATCATTCGTATAACTACCTTTGTTTATATTGACATTGAATGCGTTAATAACAAAATCATAGACAGCCTCAATATATCTATATACAACTATAACAAATTGTATCTTATTAATATGACTTTGTGATCTGTCAAATACGACACCCCAGCCACAATCATCATTCTTTCCATAAACCCATACATTTATATCATTCACGCAATCTTTCAAAGACAATATTATACAGGGTGTTTCAGGACTAGTGTAACAAACTTTAACAGCTTATTCCTGAGGTCATTTTGAGCCAAAAATGTTATATAAACATATGTCCTATACCTTCTAGTTACCAAAACACAAGAGGTTGAAGTTCTATAAATAACACGAAATTTTAAAATTTTTGTAATCAAGATACTTTCGGAAAATAAGAGTCTTATTAAAAAGTCATACCTTATTTGTTATTATAAACGAATACGATTTAGAGAACAAAACATAAAATGACACAATTAAATAGACACAGAACAACATAACCAAACATGGAATAGGTTAACACAATATGAAATAAGATAACAAATTGAAAAAAAATACAGCAAGTGTTCAAAATGAGCGCCTTGAACCTGCATGCATGTTATTATTAATAAATAAAATTAATGAAGACAAATAAGGTATGACTTTTCAATAAAACTCTTGTTTTCCGAAAGTATCTTGATTACAAAAATTTGAAAATTTCGTGTTATTTATAGAACTTCAACCTCTTGTATTTTGGTAACTAGAAGGTATAGGACATATGTTTATATGACATTTTTGGCTCAAAATGGCCTCAGGAATAAGCTGTTAAAGTTTGTTACACTAGTCCTGAAACACCCTGTATATGGCCACTTCAAGTAGTGATACACGCCCACTTTTTGAATATTTTTTAAGGTTGGGTAAAAATGTACCCCAAACGAATTCAGTTAAATCTTCTGTGGCGCTTTCTTCAAGCGGTTTGATAATTATTTTTCTCTTTTTCGTTGAAGATCGGTCGATATGTTCTCTCCTTTGTTGAAGCGCCTGCTTTGATATTTCATCTGCTAATGTTTTTTTTTTATGTTTCTTTTCTTGGTTTTTATCATCTTCAGTTCATCGGTGTTCAACATCTTTTTGTAGTGGATACAGTTGTAGCCGAATAAGCAAGAGATACAAAATTTTAACTTGATATCTAGTCAGTCAGTGGAATTGATAAACCGGGTTCGAATCTCACGGTTCAGTAACAATTTTTACCAGCGAATGGATGGATGTGGTTGAGGGTTTGTTGCGTGATGGAAGATTTCGGGTAGGAGGGATGAATTAACTTGTTAGTGTAGTTGAAATAAGTATTATAAGAATTTTGGACGAGGAATGTTATTTGGATGTTCTGTGAATATTTTAAGGGTTCGTGCTTCCCCATTTATTTATTTTTCTACTTCCGTTAAGAAATAGACGTTTTATTTCACTTATTTGTGTTAGGTAATGAACTGCATTATTTAACTAGTGAAATAATGAGGTAACATAGCAACAGATATCTTGGTAGACGAATTCTGATGTGTTATTCTTTTATTTTTTGAATTTATAACTATCATTAATATGTCCAAATTTCATAATAAATAAAACGCTCTTTCGTATTTATTAGAACGGAAGTAGAAAAAATATTGTATGAAACTAGTAAGGAAATGAAGGTTATTACCTTACTTATGTGTTTATATAACTCGGCTACGTCTCGTTCTGCAAATTTCACATGCGTAAGGTAATAACCTTCATTTCCTTACTAGTTACATAAATAGCTATTATTTATGTTACGTTGTACAACAGGAACTTAATCCCAATTACAGTACAGGGTCCGCACTCACCAAGCCGCAGTGTGGTAGTTTATATAATTTTTAGCTTAAATGCAATTCGAATTCGGAATCTCCGGTTTCGAATTCCATATCGCTATCCACACCACCGTACTGACGGACGAATAATGGGATATAACATGATGTTTATGTATGTATGTATATAAAATTACTTTGGTAACTCTCCCATTACTAATATGTTTGAGGATCGTGTAATAACGGCTTGTTACCGCACTTAATTCGTAATAGCTATTTATGAAACTAGTAAGGAAATGAAGGTTATTACCTTACGCATGTGAAATTTGCAGAACGAGACGTAGCCGAGTTATGTAAACACATAAGTAAAGTAATAACCTATTTCCTTACTAGTTTCATACAATATTTTTTCTACTTCCGTTCTAATAAATACGAAAGAGCGTTTTTGAAATTATGAAATTTTGACATATTAATGACAGTTATAAATTCAAAAAATAAAAGAATAACACATCAGAATTCGTCTACCAAGATATCTGTTGCTATGTTACCTCATTATTTCACTAGTTAAATAATGCAGTTCATTATATATCTCAAATAAGTAAAATAAAACATCTATTTCCTAACGGAAGTAGAAAAAATTACTTTAGTGACTCTTTTTTTATTAATATGTTTGAGGATCGTGATATAACGGCTGGTAACCGCATTTAGCTCGTAAAATATATTTCTTATCAAAATTTGTTAAGGAAAAGTACCACATTCAGTAGTAGGTATAGACGTGAAGATATATTTATTGCTGCTGAAACAGATTGTTAAATTTATTTATGCGGAATAATATTTCCATCAACGAATGAATAAGGTTTCATGCTACCTAATTTAAAGATCAAACTACAATGCAAGCAAAGAACAAAATTATTTATTAGCTTACCTCATTTGTTCTTTATTTTCATAGATATCAGGATCATATAAATCAAATTTATAAAAGCAAACAAAACTGAAAAAGATATCGTACGAAATGCGACCTAAATGTTGAAAATACTAAAACTTCTCTTTGAACAAGTGAGCGGCGAAGCTCATTGATTGCAGCTCCATTGATGTGATGTGATGATAACTTTGCGATTAACGGGAACATTTGATTATTTTTGTGAATTATGTACGTATAGAAAACAACAATAACCGATAATTCACGCGAATAGTCGAGTAATAACTGAAAGGGAGATAAAAATTGTGTTTATTGATTTGGTTTGCAAAAGAGAGATAAGTAATAGATTTTAATTGAAAATAAAATGATTTATTTGTGCGTATAGCAACCGTCAAATTATAGCACCTTATGTAGCAGAACAAAATAAAAATTAGCTTTTGGGTGGAGGTACGACAAGTTATTATAAAATATAAAAATATTAAAAAACACTTCTATAAGTCTCACAGAGGCTGGCCAGCACAGTTAGTAACCACAGAAGCGTTTCGTTCTTATCAGAGACAAAATTAAATGTCATCCATACACTTGGTGAAACTAGGATTAATAAAATATAAAATAAACGCTTGGCTAAGTCTTACAAAATTCAGCCTCCAAGTCACCTTATAAGGGCATCGTCAGAGGCTGGCCAGCACAGTTAGTAACCACAGAAGCGTTTCGCTCTTATTAGAGATAAAATTAAATGTCATCCATACACTTGGTGAAACTAGGATTAATAAAATATAAAATAAACACTTGGCTAAGTCTTACAAAATTCAGTCTCCAAGTCACCTTATGAAGGCATCGTCAGAGGCTGGCCAGCACAGTTTGTAACCACAGAAGCGTTTCGCTCTTATTAGAGACAAAATTAAATGTCATCCATACACTTGGTGAAACTAGGATTAATAAAATATAAAATAAACACTTGGCTAAGTCTTACAAAATTCAGCCTCCAAGTCACCTTATAAGGGCATCGTCAGAGGCTGGCCAGCACAGTTAGTAACCACAGAAGTGTTTCGCTCTTATTAGAGATAAAATTAAATGTCATCCATACACTTGGTGAAACTAGGATTAATAAAATATAAATTAAACACTTGGCTAAGTCTTACAAAATTCAGCCTCCAAGTCACCTTATGAGGGCATCGTCAGAGGCTGGCCAGCACAGTTAGTAACCACAGAAGTGTTTCGCTCTTATTAGAGACAAAATTAAATGTCATCCATACACTTGGTGAAACTAGGATTAATAAAATATAAAATAAACACTTGGCTAAGTCTTACAAAATTCAGCCTCCAAGTCACCTTATGAGGGCATCGTCAGAGGCTGGCCAGCACAGTTAGTAACCACAGAAGTGTTTCGCTCTTATTAGAGACAAAATTAAATGTCATCCATACACTTGGTGAAACTAGGATTAATAAAATATAAAATAAACACTTGGCTAAGTCTCACAAAATTCAGCCTCCAAGTCACCTTATGAGGGCATCGTCAGAGGCTGGCCAGCACAGTTTGTAACCACAGAAGTGTTTCGCTCTTATTAGAGACAAAATTAAATGTCATCCATACACTTGGTGAAACTAGGATTAATAAAATATAAAATAAACACTTGGCTAAGTCTTACAAAATTCAGCCTCCAAGTCACCTTATGAGGGCATCGTTAGAGGCTGGCCAGCACAGTTAGTAACCACAGAAGCGTTTCGCTCTTATTAGAGATAAAATTAAATGTCATTCATACACTTGGTGAAACTAGGATTAATAAAATATAAAATAAACACTTGGCTAAGTCTTACAAAATTCAGCCTCCAAGTCACCTTATAAGGGCATCGTCAGAGGCTGGCCAGCACAGTTGGTAACCATAGACGCGTTTCGCTCTTATTAGAGACAAAATTAAATGTCATCCATACACTTGGTGAAACTAGGATTAATAAAATATAAATTAAACACTTGGCTAAGTCTTACAAAATTCAGCCTCCAAGTCACATTATGAGGGCATCGTCAGAAGCTGGCCAGCACAGTTAGTAACCACAGAAGCGTTTCGCTCTTATTAGAGATAAAATTAAATGTCATCCATACACTTGGTGAAACTAGGATTAATAAAATATAAAATAAACACTTGGCTAAGTCTCACAAAATTTCAGCCTCCAAGTCACCTTATGAGGGCATCGTCAGAGGCTGGCCAGCACAGTTAGTAACCACAGAAGCGTTTCGCTCTTATTAGAGATAAAATTAAATGTCATTCATACACTTGGTGAAACTAGGATGAATAAAATATAAAATAAACACTTGGCTAAGTCTTACAAAATTCAGCCTCCAAGTCACATTATGAGGGCATCGTCAGAAGCTGGCCAGCACAGTTAGTAACCATAGACGCGTTTCGCTCTTATTAGAGCTCATCAGTATGGTATAACCCACTCATTCACCTAGAACAATGTTAACGTGAAGGAGCTGTGTGCTTTGACGATGATCTGATAAGTCGACTTGGAGACTGAAATTTTGTGAGACTTAGACAAGTGTTTTTTAATACTTTTATATTAATATTTTTATATTTTATTAAACCTAGTTTTACCAAGTGAGCCGATAATTAATTTTGTATTTGTTATATTTATACAAGTTATTATTTTTAATATACCAAAACTTGAGTACAAATTATTGTAAGTACATTACGAATACATTGAAATGGCAAATATACTTTCAGTATTTGGAAACTTTTCTCTATTTAAAACATTTGTAGCTTGGTTTGGAATAATGGCTTTTATTTCCGTTTCCGGTTTTATGTTCGCTTACAAAGTCATTTCAAAACTTAACCAGTTCCAGCTTTCTTAATCAAATCTTTTTAAATTAGTATACAATAGTTTATTTCATAATACGAGTACAAAACTTTTCTGAATAATACAACATCTTTACAAGTAATGCACAATGCTCTTTTCAATTTATCAGATATATTTTCAATGTTTAAAAGGTCAATCGCTGAAAATAAAATATTCCGGGTGTAGCATAAGTGTCTGGTTATAAGCTTTGTAGGTAATTAAATTCTATATCTAAATCATTAATCACATTTCATTTTGCACGTTTTGTAACCGATATAATCGGATTTAAAGTTTTATAAAAAATGTTTCTTTATAATAATAAGCGTGGAATTATAGCAAAATAACATAAAATGTATGACGTTTTAGCTGTCAGGAAAGTTTAATTTTAAATGGATTTGTGATTTATTTAACTGGTTATATAATAAAATAAACCAATCATATTTAAGAATTTTCCTTGGTTAACAAAATATATGACTTACCAAGATCTGCTACTGTAGAATATTTATTTGTTTTATATATTTGAATATTTTTTATGGATTTTAATAATTAAAACAGACAGTCTGCTAGCCAGGGTTCGTAAATATCATGATATTTATAATAAATATCAAAATATCTGATATATAGGATATATATCAGATAAATATCACTTTTTGGATATTTATTTTTTAATTTTAGTTTTTGTACACATTTAGAAAAACTGAAAAATTCGAAAAATTTAACTTTTCCGGAGGCTATATCTCAAAAACTAAACAAGATATGGAAATGCGCTCAACGGCGTTGAATTCCCCGTGTCCGAATTGACTTATAAGCAAATTTTCATACAATTTTAAGCAATTTAATATTTTTAATTATTTCCTAAGGGGTACCCCTTTGGTTTTTTCAGATTTTAATTCAATTTTCCCAAAAATCCTTAATCGTACGATTATTAAAACAAAAATTTACATACATATGTATTTTGACCCACTGAATACAGTGGTGCAAACTTCAAATGCATATGACTTCTGGTTTTCGAGAAAATGTTAAAAAACCGCTTTTAGCAATTTTTTTGGCGGAAAATTGAAAAAAAATAAAAATCGCTGAAACTATGTTTATAAGTTAACTGAAGCACGAGAAAATTAATGCCGTTGAGCGCGTTTTCATATCACATTTAGTTTTCGAAATATAGCCTCGGAAAAGTAGAAAAACTGAAAAATTCTAAAAATTTAACATTTCCGGAGGCTATATCTCAAAAACTAAACAAGATATGGAAATGCGCTCAACGGCGTTGAATTCCCCGTGTCCGAATTGACTTATAAGCAAATTTTCATACAATTTTATGCAATTTAATATTTTTAATTATTCCCTAAGGGGTACCCCTTTGGTTTTTCAGATTTTAATTCAATTTTCCCAAAAATCCTTAATCGTAGGATTATTAAAACGAAAATTTACATACATATATATTTTGACCCTCTGAATCCAGTGGTGCAATCTTCAAATGCATATGACTTCTGGTTTTCGAGAAAATGTTAAAAAACCGCTTTTTGCGATTTTTTAGCGGAAAATTGAGAAAAATAAAAATCGCTGAAACTATGTTTGTAAGTTAACTGAAGCACGAGAAAATTAATGCCGTTGAGCGCGTTTTCATATCACATTTAGTTTTTGAGATATAGCCTCGGAAAAGTAGAAGAACTGAAAAATTCGAAAAATTTCACTTCTCCGGAGGCTATATCTCAAAAACTATTTGATATTTTTATATAATGGATATATATTATTGCAAAAATATGACGATATATATCAAAATAAATATCATGATATATATCGATCGATATATATCTTCGAACCCTGCTGCTAGCATATCAAAACAATTTAAATAAATAAATATATCATCACGCCTTTTACTCATTACTGGGTGTGGCACTCTGCCTAAGCAGATTTTGGCAAGTAATATATTTTTCGCGTGAAGTGCGGTTACCAGCCGTCAAATCATGGCCTCCAAAGATATTAGTGGAGCGGGAGCCACAGGGGTAGATTTAAATTGGTGAAAATTGTTTGTCGGCTGTGGGGATCGAACCAGGGTTCTCAAGATTCACCACTGAACCACCTACCCCATAAATACACAATTTATATACACTGTATCTATTTTAGTATGAAAATTGCTGGCAAATTTGTCAAGAGAAATTTGTAATTTTTGGATTTGCAATCTGGTGAACAGTGCGGTATGTCCACAGCTGTCGTGGCCGAAATATTTCATTTTTTATGGTGGAATAAATAAAAATCGGTCGATCCGTCGTTGAATTTTTTATGGTGCACGTGTAGCCGCAACTATATACTGCTGTAGTGTCACACAGCCATGTCAGCAGGAACAATTTTAAATATTATATTACACGGAACGATAATTATGGAATATATGAGGATGGTTTTAGTGCAATATAGAGATATATAGAGACATAGACAAGTGTTTAGTTTTTTATTTTATTATTAAATATACAGGGTGTTAAAAAAGTTCCGGGACGTTGAAATATCTCGAGAAATACACATCGAATCAAGAAACAAAAAAACACGTGTTTATATTTTGCAAAAACCTATCTAAGCACACCAAACACAAACCCCAACACCCACCCCCAGAGGGTGGAACCTTAAATGGGAACCCCCTTTTTTTATTGAAAAAATAAGTTAATTTTATCTGAAACTTTTTTTCTAATTCGGAATAGATGGCGCTTTAAGTTTTAACATGATTCTGAAAGAAAAGTGAAAAACGGTCTAATATCACAAGAAATAAACATTGAATCAAATAAAAAAATCCACATAATCACAAGTAGCCACAAGCCTTTCACCGACTAAATGCTTGAAATAAATTTGCAAAACGATTTTATAAATTAACGTTATTTTATTCCTTTATGGTTTTTTAGGGTGACTTTTTTTTGGTGAGTCCCCTTGCGATTAGAGCGCCATCTTTTCCGAATTGGAAAAAAGTTTCAGATAAAATTAACTTATTTTTTCTCGCAGAATACGAATCTGCAATAAAAATGGGGGTTCCCATTTAAGGTTTCAAAGTTGCCCCCCGCCAACCCTCTGGGGGTGAAAGTTGGGGTTTGTATTTGTGTGCTTAGATAGGTTTTTGCAAAATATGAAACACGTGTTTTATTGTTTCTTGATTCGATGTGTATTTCTTTAGATATTTCACCGTCCAGGAACTTTTTTAACACCCTGTATAGTTTTTCTATATACTGACGTCACTATAGGATAGGAATGTTTGGCGAAAATTAATTGCGGGATAAATATGAGGAATACAGGCGCGGTGGCCGAGCGTGTTAAGGCACATCTCTTAGCATACTGTGACGTCACCCGAACCAAGGTTCGTCGGTTCGAATCCGCCTGCCGACAATGTGTGATTTGTCGTAAAATATAAAAATACAGTTTCATGTATTTATCACACTCGGGCGCTATAAGCTAGTCACTTATACGCCTTAAATAATCTGACTAAAGAAACCGGCAGTACGGCAGTGTAAAAACTGCGGCTCGGTGTGCCCGGAAGCCAAAACCCAACTGGGGTTAGAGAGCTGAAGAAGAAGAAGAAGAAGACGTCACTATTACAATCAGCACTATATTGTGAGTTATAACTGTATAGCTACAACCGTACATAATTTATCATTTGTAACTGAATGTCGTAAGAACAATTAATTCTTTGACATATTTGTTTAACATAATCTGCAAACACCTATAGCTCATGTACAATCCTAAATCTACACAAACACACCCCATTTTAGGGAGGAAAACCCATGTAAAACCGCAATCAAAATATTCAAATACAAGAGCAATACATCATCTGCTATTCGGCAAAACATTTCATTTGAAAATGACTGTCAGACTAAGCCAACTATTCATTCATTCCTTTCATCCATAATTTATATTCAACCCTTATTTTAAAACAGCCTGTGTCAATACTGGCAGATTTCACTAGAGCAGAGACTATCAAAAGGTGGAATATTTCAAATACTTTCACTAGTAATCTGAGCTTAGGGGTTCGAGAGATTAAGAGGGTAGCTTTAGTTGTTTTTAACTTAAGGAAACTACCATCTTAGAGTATCTAAACATCAAGCTCGCAATATTAGACATTAAGGGTGTCTTTCTGAAGGATCCATTGTCCCAAAATAAGTTTAAGACAAATATATTCTCAATAAGTTATGAGCTATTTAACCTGTTCGTATCTCGTTTAATTTTTGAGTTATACTCAACTACAAAAACTGATGAGGTAAAATTTAGACAAATTAAATCTTTCCGGGAGCTATATCTTAAAAATTAAACAAGATATGACAATTCTATCAACTGAATTGAATTCCTCGTGCCTGAATTGACTTATAAGTAAATTTTTATCTAATTTGAAACAATTTAATCTTTAATTTTAGATTTTAGGGCAATTTCCTTTTAAGATATGTCCTCGGAAAAGTAGAGAATTTAAAGAAAATTAAGAATTTATCTCTTCCGGAGGCTATATCTCAAAAATTAAACAAGATATGACGATTCTCTCAACGGCATTGAATTCCTCGTGTTCGAATTGACTTATAAGCAAATTTTTAGCTAATTCTAAGTGAATTGAATTTTTTGAAAATTTCTTAAGGGGTACCCCTTTGGTTTTTTTCGATTTTAGGCCAATTTGGACTAAAATTTTTAATCGTATGAATATTGCAATGAAAATTTACATACATATGTATTTTGACCCACTGAATCCAGTAGTAAAATATTCAAATGCATATGTCTTTTAGTTTTTGAGAAAATGTTAAAAAACTATTTTTTGAGAACATTTATGCGGAAATTTTAAAAAATTTAAATTGGTTGAAAATATGTTTATAAGTTAATTGAAGCATGGGAAATTCAATGCTGTTAATCGCATTTTTATATTTCGATGAGTTTTTGAGATATAGCCTCGGAAAAGTACAAAAACTGAAGAAAATTAAGAATATAACTTTGTCGGAAGCTATATCTTAAAAACTAAACAAGATATGAAGATGCGATAATAATATTGATATAAAATATTTTGAGAAGGTCTGGGCGAAGCCTCTTCAGGGTAGATCCAAGGTAAGTTCGAATGAAACAAGTGACGTCTAAATTTCACGCAACTGTTCAGATGACGAGGGTTGAACTTAGAATATTATAGTAAGTCGAATAACGATAACAACGCCCTCTTGATATGTTACTTAAGATACACAAACATTTACATTTTGGTTAATTGATTTACAGATTCCTTGTTTATATTTAACCAAGGCTAAGTTGATAAATCGTCTGGTAAACATTTCAAGTTTTAGGGATTTTGTAGGGGAGGTTGATTAATTATTATTTCACTCACTTGTTTTTGAAGCTTACAAGAAATCGTTAATGAATACACCCTATAAACGTATAAAATGTACGTTATTTTTAAGTTATGTTCATGGTGCAAAGACTTCAACATTCTTTGAAATAAGAGCTCGTTTACTTTGTTTTAAATTTGTCTTTATTTGAAGCACCTTTTAAATCTTTTCACAAGATTTACTTCACTTTAGATGTGTACTAAAACGATCATTATTTTGTGAATTGTACATTAAATAGAACCTAGCAAAATAATCAGTTCTTAAATTTTAAACTTCGTTTACTATCTAACGTCCGTCAGTACGGTGGTGTGGATAGCAATATGGAATTCGGATCCGGAGATCCCGAGTTCGAATCTCACCCAAACTAAATATTATATAAACTACTACACAGCGGCTCGGTGAGTGCGGACCCTGTACTGTAATTGGGATTAAATTCCTATTGTATAACATAAATAAATAAATTATATTTGTTCTTAGTTATTTAAATAAAATTTAAATTTTTCGGGTGCAACGGGCTATTCAAAATATACAGGGTGTTTCACAACTTAGAGCAAAAAAATAAAGGGTATATTCTGTACGACGTGCTGATCATGAAACAAAAAGAATTTTTCTTAAATTGAAAAAATTAAGGGTTGTTAACCTAAAACATTTTTTGTAGTACTGCACTAGATTCGCGTTCTTATTAAACACAAACAATGAAGTAGGTATCAACTACGAAAGAATAATTACACAATTCAATTATTAGCAGTTATTCATAATAGAATTTTATTTAATTAATAACTTTAACATAATCATCCACCCAGTAACAGTGGCAACAAAAAATTTTGGACTGGGAAACATGGAAAATAGTTTTGCGATTTAAAAAAATATTTTTGTTTCATGATCAGCACGTCGTACAGAATATACCCTTTAATTTTTACTTCCTTGTACGAAGTAAAGGAAGTATTGTAATCGCGAAAATTTTTGGTTCTCAGATTTCAACGGAAATAGGTATTTTGGCCCTCCCTGAATCCATTTTGACTAATTTCGTCGTGCCGTCTGTACGTACGTATGTATCTCGCATAACTCAAAAACGGTAAGCCATAGAAAATTGAAATTTTATATTTAGGACTGTTATAACATCTAGTTGTGCACCTCCCTTTTTGGTCATTATACAACTTCCGGAAGTGGTACTTTACTTGAAGCCTATAATAGATTTTCATGAAAAACTATATTCAAATATAATTTAAATCTTTCCAAATTTGATATATAAGATTACTATATCAATGGAAATAATATAATAGATTTTGGTTAATATAGACTAACCGGAAGTGGCACATTACATGAAACTGCTAACAGTTTTCCTTGATAAAAATGGTATTATTTTAATTTTAGAAATAAATGCTGCAAATAAAAGTTTTAGAGAATTAAATTCTGCGTCTAGTACATTAAGAATTTTTAAATTAGCTTTTTGCATAAACGAGATATCTAAATTTAAATATTATGTATTTTTTTATTTAAAAAAAAATAAGTTTGCTATGGATTAGAACAAAAAATATAAGATTTAATGTCAAATATGTGCAATTAAAAAAATATCTATAGTTTAATACGCGTACAAGGAAGTCATGTGGTGTCCACATCAGATTATTTACTCTAAGTTGTGAAACACCCTGTTTAATCATTCTAGATCATGTGATCTGCAAGTACAGAGCCCCTAAATATAAATAAACATCTAAACGACATGATAATATATTTATCAAACTTAAATATTTCTAAAGAGAAATTGTCAACTCTACGGTATGTAGTATTTGCGTTACTCGGTCGTTAGCTCAGCAAATTCGCTGCACCGTCCTTTGTCGTTTTCCGGTGCTACTGTGCAGGGGCGCCGAGAGGAAAAGCGGGCCCCGGGAAAAAATTCGGGGCCCCTTTAACTTTGAATATTTATTAATGAAATATAAGATACAAAAAAATATATTTATAAATATATGTATGACAACAAAAAGAATTATTAATATCTAAATAAAGTTATAACAATATAAATAAAATTAAATACAAAATTCTGAGTTAATTGGTGCAGCGATGTGTATTGTATACTCACTGTATGACTATCTAATATCTAGTTGCATATTCGATAAATGCAGGGGATACCAAAACAGCACCACGCACAAATGTATAGAGCCTTTGCCTATTTGTGTTGTATACAATGTAATAATATAAGAAACAAAAATGCAACAATGTAATAATGTACTTTTGAATAGTGTATAAATTTATTTAAAATTTGCAACTGGGGCCCTTGATCAAGCCTTTCATCATTATTATTTATTATAATAAATTGTTGAAAACGTGTATCAGACATTTCGTTGTACATGTTTTAGTAAAGAATATAAAAAATTGGTGAAATGGTAGAAAATTAAAAGCAATTTATAAAATAGCATCACATCCGGGCCCTTTGAATTCCACGGGCCCTGGGTATTTTACCTCCCCCCACCCCCCGCCTCTCGTCGGGCCTGCTACTGTGATCCTGTGCGATGCTGGTACACACACACACACGTACAGTGTACAAAGCAGGCCAGGTGAGCAACAAAGTTTACACTGAACTCTTGAAAGTTTGGACAGACAGATGCAGCAGCTTGTTCTGCTAGCTACATTCCATTTACATGTGTTGGTTCTACCTCTGCATTTAGGAAGCAAACTTATTATATAAGGCTTTTCATTATTTATTTATTTAAGCGTTCAGTGGAAAATTACTTTCAAGATTAATGTTACACGCTATTTACGATTATTTATTTATTTATTTGTTACTTTGTACGACAGGAATTTAATCCAAGAATTAAGTTATAAATAAATATATCATCACGCCTTTTACCCATTACTGAGTGTGGCACTCTGCTGTAAGCAGATCTCAGTAAGTGATATATTTATGCGTCTGAACAGCCCTCAAAGATATTAGTGAAGGGGGGGAGCTACAGGGGTAGATTTAAATTAGTGAAAATTGTTTGTTAACTGTGAGGATAGAAGTAGGGTTCTCAAGATTCATCTACCCCATTAAATTATTGACATCAAATCAAATCGTATATATATCGAAATAAATTTAACAAATCATGAGCATTTGCCGGGGTTTGAACCCAAATAATACAGACACAAAATTAGAAATATTTCGTCAAGTATTTGTTGTTCAATTGATAGAGCAGTCGCCTAGAGTATGAAAGGTTCTGGGTTCAAATTCAGACGAATGCTCATGATATTTTTAATGTTTTTCTAGAACTAATATTATTAAGTTGTGTGATTATTAAAGGTAATCATACCTGTAATTTTTGACTAAAGTTAATTTATATTATTCGGATGACGCCTGGATTCGAACCTGGGACTCTGCCCGGTATGCGGAAGGTCCCTGGTTCGAATCCAGGCGTCATCCGATTTTTTCTGTCATAATATAAATTAACTTTAGTTTTTCTAGAAATTTAATCTTAATTACAATAGTTTATAGAGAAATCTGAATCGCTCAGACACAATCATATTTTTTTATATAAATTGAAATGGGCACAATTTGAACAATGATTTCTTACTTATTAAATAATAAATGCATGTTTTACTTTAGTTTTATCCCTTTAATTGTCTACGATTTAGGTGCTAAGAGTAGTTTACAAAGGACCTACAGTTTGTAGTACCCATCATAGTTCTATTTCTGGTTGTTAGTTGAATTTAAATCCGATATTATTTGCATGTCAAGGCAGCATAGAAACAATACTTTTTGGTGGAGGCGCCAATATCAATAGACAGAAAATAATTCCTAAAATTAGTTTATATTGTCATTCGTTGTAGATGTAGCTGTTCTGCAGTTGCAGATTTTGCTGTCCAACATAATTTAACAATATATAATTTACTAGCTGTCAAATCATAGCACCCTCAAATATTGCTATTAAATAGATCATAAGACAAAATAAATAATACATAATTTTACTTGTTCTCAATTATATGTGGCATTTCTGCAGTTACAGATCTTTGTAACTAACATATTTGTATCGTATAATATAGTTTACCGGCCGTCAAATTACAGCACCCCCAAATATTTGTAATAAATATTTCTACCTAATAATTAATTTAATATTAGTTATTTCTGAATTTGCAGATCCTTGTAGGTAACATTATCGAGTAATATAGTTTACCAGTCGTCAAATTATAATACCCATAAATATAAGTAAATGACTGAATCATAAAGCAAAATAAATTGTATCTTCTTAGTTCTTGCTATAACAGTTCTGCAATTGCAGATCCTTTTACCTATCATACTTTAATATGTTGCAATATTAGTGGAGATAATATTAAAAAATAAAAATTGTCTCTGTCCTAATACGGTCCTGGCGACGGCTGTTCCATGTCAGGATCTTGCGCAGAGCTAGCTGACGTAACGATCGTCTTTTCTTCCGTTGTTCCAATGTTCCACTGTTTCGTCACAACGCACTTGGATCGTAGATCTAGCATGGATCTCCCGCGTCGCTTACTTTATACATTGTCTTTCCTGCTCAGGCACTGTTGCTGTTTTTCTATGACCGTGAATGTATCTACATGCTCTCTCCTGCCCTCGGTGTTATAAATGGCAACACTGCGAGTATTCGATACTTAAATCTGGAAATATTCTTTGAGGGTGCTTCTTTGGATGATTCTTGAGTTAGGCCTCATTATTTTTGCTGATTTTCTACTGTTTTATTTACTGTTATTAGATTGTCGTGATTGATAACTAATTATGTCAATCTGAACGAAGTAAACAACATTTTTGATATATTTTCGTCTTTAGATAACCCATTTATTATCTTGTCAACAATATGCCCTAAATTAAAAAGAGTTTAATAAGATTAATTTCATTCCATGTTATTTAATTTAGACTTTGCACTACAGGAAATTAATCTCAATTACATTGAATCCACACTACTCATATCCCTATTAAATGGGGTAGCACGAACCCTTGAAATACTCACTAAACATTTGTTATTTAGATTGATCCTGCAATTAATTTCTATCTTTGCATATCATACACATTCATAATTCCTTTCATACTAGCTCGTTTCATCTTTCGTTCACGCAACAAATAAATAACCAAATTCATCCATTTATTCTTAGGTTGTTCATGCAATATTTCACCCTCAATTTCACTAACATTTTATAAATAAATATATCATCACGCCTTCTACCCATTACTGGGTGTGGCACTTTGCCGTAGCAGGTCTAGGTAAGTGATATATTTATGTACATGAAGCGTGCTTACCAGCTGTCAAATCATGGTTTTAAATATGTGAGTGGACGAGGAGCTAAAAGAATAATTTTTTTGTTGTGAATTCCTTTTATATTTTGTTCACACCACAAACATTTAAACAAATTCATCCATTTATTCCTCAGTTGTTCATTCAATCATTCACCCACAATTTCACTAACATATATGTGTTATTTTATTTTATAAATAAATATATCATCACGCCATCTACCCATTACTGGGTGTAGCACTCTACCGTAGCAGGTCTAGGTAAGTGATATATTTATGTACATGAAGCGTGCTTACCAGCTGTCAAATCATGGTTTCATGTGAGTGGAGGAGCTAAAAGAATAATTTTATTGTTGTGAATTGCTTTTATCTTTTGTTGATACAACACACATTCAATCAAATTCATCCATTTATTCCTAAACTGTTCGCACAATAATTCATCCTCAATCTCACTAACATACATTTGTTTCTTCAATTTTGCATTCGACATACTTTGTTTCCCTTCATAAATAAAATAAATAAATATATCATCACGTCTTCTACTTATTACTGGGTATGGTACTCTGCCTTAGCAGATCTATTTAAGTGATGTATTTATGTACATAAAGCATGGTTACCAGCTGTCAAATCACAGTCTCAAAGATGTTAGTGGCGGAAGGGCCACAAGGGTAATTTTAATTGGATGAAAATTGTTTGTCGGCTGTGGGAATCGAACCATACTGAGCTATCTATCCTACTTCATCTACATACATAATTTATTTTATATAAGGTCGTTTTATAATAAAATATCAAACTAAACACTTGTCTAAGTCTCACAAAATTCAGCCTCCAAGTCACCTTATGAGGGCATCATAAGTTGACTTGGAGGCTGAATTTTGCGAGACTTAGACAAGTGTTTAGTTTGATATTTTATTATTAAACCTAGTTTCACCAAGTGAGCATTCAAAGACAATTAATTTTGTCTTTGTTGTTTTTTAAGGTCGTTTTATTCACCAATCTTTCATTCGACATACGTTCCATATACTCAAACTATCTATTCTATTAATTAATATAAATTTTTAATAAACTCTATTTAATAATACTTAAATGTAATTAGCCTTGTTCCAGATATAACATATTCTATATCTTAAGTATAGAATAGGTATCTTGGTTATTATATTACGTGCCTCTATCATGCAAGACTCTTGAGAATAGTGTAGGAGATACGTCAAGTATTTAGTCAATATTGATTGTAACATAAGCCTATATTACTAATTTGTAGTATCGTAATACTATAAGGTAATTAATTTTGCCTTAGGTAACACAGAATTCTATACAGGGCACCTCCGCCAAATATTACTCATTAGTGAAGTTGCTGTTATACTTGAAGAGATATTCAAATATTAGAATTTATTTTATCCACAATCAACTCATAATATGCATTTATTTGTGCTCATTGCAACTGTATAAAGGAACCATTTATACACTAGTGAAATAAAGTAATTTTAATAACAACAAAGACAAAATTAATTGTCATCCAACACTTGATGAAACAAGGTTTAATAAAAATGTAAAGTAAACACTTGGCTATGTTTCACAAAATTCAGCCTCCAAGTCACCTTATGAGGGCATCGTCAGAGGCTGGCCAGCACAGTTAGTAACCATAGACGCGTTTCGCTCTTATTAGAGCTCTAATAAGAGCGAAACGCGTCTATGGTTACTAACTGTGCTGGCCAGCCTCTGACGATGCCCTCATAAGGTGACTTGGAGGCTGAATTTTGTGAAACATAGCCAAGTGTTTACTTTACATTTTTATTAAAGTAATTTTATTCCACTGTTAAAAGAATGAAGAAATAATGCACAGAAATTAGTCAAATTTATTGAATAACTTATTAATATTAACATTTACATTTATATTAACACTTAAATTATTGTTCGTTTTATCTAATTTGATGTTCTCTTTCCAAAAAGGATGTTTAACTTTTATAGTAGCCTTTAACATGGAATACTTAGACCACGCTGATGAAACCGCATATTTTTTCTTGATTTTATAGAAATATGAAAGCATGACTTCTTCATTTATTACTCTCCGTTTTTCTCTACAGCTCTTAAATTCAGCAAACTCTTTTTCATACAATTCCTTAGACTTCGCTGGCAATAAACGCGAGTTGCTTCAAAAACTTCTGTAGGAATAGTCAATTTCTTCCATTTTTCATCAAATTCATAAATTTTTTCAATGTAACAAACGATAAACAAACATCCTGTCATAGCAACAAATGTCACAGTAATGCATTTTTTTTGACAGCACGTATCTAGAATTTGATAAATTAAAAAATGACATTTTGTAAAATGAATTAATTTTGAATAAAAGTTTTGATTGTGGATAAAACGTTATATTGTATTCGTGTTTTAGTTGCTCATTATCCACTCAAGATAATTAAATCTTTAGTGGATAAAGCGTCACCTAAAACTCTTATACAATAAATAACTATTTTATTTCGTTATATCTTTGATTAAACTGTACTTTCGTAAATTTTACTAGTTAAAATATTTAAATGGAAACTATATCGAATTTTGTTTCTGTTTATAGATCAATGAAGGCGGGGCAACACGTCCAGCAATGGAGAACACAAACTGTAGAGTTAAACCGTAACATTTCGTCCACTCCTCACAACTCAACAAAACCAGTAAGTACCAACCTTTCAACATATTTCCCCAGGATTGGAAACCTTTTTATAAAACAGTCGTACACATACAAAACATCACGTGATGTTCCATTTAATCGGGTAGCACAATCATTCTGAAATTAATCTCTGATAGACATTCATTATTTCTTTCGTACAAGCTCATTTCATCTCTCGTTAACACAACAAACTATCTATTATATTTATAATTTATTCTTTATGGGGTAGGTGGCTCAGTGGTATCGAGTCGGCCTGTGGGGATTTTGAGAACCCTGGTTCGATCCCCACAGCCGACAAACAATTTTCACCAAATTAAATCTATCCCTGTGGCTCCCGCTTCACTAATATTTTAGGGGGCCGTGATTTGACGGCTGGTAACCGCACTTCACGTGAAAAATCACTTACCGAGATCTGCTTAGGCAGAGTGCCACACCCAGTAATGGGTAAAATGCGTGATGATATATTTATTTTATTTATTTATTCTTTGGTTGTCCACACAATCTTTCACCCTCAATCTCTTCAACATACCTCTTGTTTCATCAAAGTTTAATTTGACATATTGATCCACATTTATTCATAGAAATTTGTAGAGGTAGATGGCTTTGTATTTCGACAAACCATTTTCACCTCATTTAAATATCCACAAATATCTTTGGGAAGACGTGATTTGACGACTGGTAACCGCACTTAACGCCGAGATATGCTATAAGTACCACACCCAGTAATTAGTAACAGGCGTGATTTATATTTTATGGGGTAGGTGGCTCAGTGGTATCGAGTCGGCCTGTGGATCTTGTTAACTCTGGTATGATCCCAACAGGCGACAAACAATTTTCATCAATTTAAATCTACCCCTGTGGCTCCCCATCCACTAATATCTTTGGGGGCAGTGATCTGCTTAGGCAGAGTGTCACACCCAGTAATGGGTAAAAGGCGTGATGATATATTTATTTATTTGTGATGTATAATTATTTTTTTATATAAGTTCGTATTTCTACCCTGTGGCTCCTCCTCCACTAACACTCTTGGAGACCGTGATTTGACAGCTAGTAACTACACTTTACGTACATAAATATATCACTTACACTGCTATGGCAGAGTGACACACCCAGTAATGGGTAATATTTATCTTTCGTTCGCGCAACAAATTTTCAATCAGAGTATCTATCAATTTATTCCTAGATTGTCTACGAAATTATTCACGTGAAGAAATATATCACTTACCAAGATCTGCTTTGGCAGAGTGCTACACCCAGTAATGTGTAAAAGGCTTGATGATATATTTATTTTATTTTATTTCATTAACATTTATTCGGTATACATTATTTCATTTGATAAATAATATAAATAAATATCTCATCACGTCTTCTACCCATTACTGGATGTAGCACTCTGCCATAGCAGATCTAGGTAAATGATATATTTATGTAGGTAAAGCGTGGTTACCAGCTGTCAAATCACGGTCCCAAATTACCATCTCTCAGCCTCAATTTCTCTGAGCTACAGTGATTTTGATAAAAATGAAAAATTATAAATAAAAGTTGTTTATTAAAAATGTGATATTTTTATATATTTCCTTACTCATTAATGTCAAAATGAATACATTTATGTATAAACTACTTAGAGAATTAGTTTCGAATGGCAGGTGATTTTGTAGATCCTATTACTAACGCATGTTCATTTGAAAGGCGTTTTAATATTTCGTGACGGCCGAGATGAAAGGAAGAAAATTTCATTTCACATTTTAAAATATCCCATCATTCTATACAACAAAAACATAAAGAGCCCGGTTCTAATCCCGCGCTTAGAACTTCTTCTTCCAGAATATTCCTTAATTTTCATTTTTACAGTTTGCCGGATGTGGAAACCTCGGTATTATATCGAAAGGTCAACATGGAAACGTGGACATTGTAGTATTGTCACTGATTAAAATTTTCCATGATGTTATTTCATTTCATTGTGAATACTCGTACTTCTTTACGTGTATACTACCACATAAAATTCAGCAAGCTCTCTTTATACGTTTTGTTAGTACTACATACATACAGGGTGTTAAAAAAGTTCCGGGACGGGGAAATATCTCGAGAAATACACATCGAATCAAGAAACAAAAAAACACGTGTTTCATATTTTGCAAAAACCTATCTAAGTACACCAAACAGAAACCCCAACTCCCACCCCCAGGGGGTGGGGCGGGGGGCAACTATTCTGCGAGAAAAAATAAGTTAATTTTATCTAAAACTTTTTTCCAATTCGGAATAGATGGCGCTCTAAGTTTTAACATGATTCTGAAAGAAAAGTGAAAAACGGTCTAATATCACAAGAAATAAACATTGAATCAAATAAAAAAAATCAACATAATCACAAGTAGCCACAAGCCTTTCACCGACTAAATGCTTGAAATAAATTTGCAAAACGATTTTATAAATTAACGTTATTTTATTCCTTTATTGTTTTTTGGGGTGACTTTTTTTCGGTGAGTCCCCTTACGAATAGAGCGCCATCTATTCCGAATTGGAAAAAAGTTTCAGATAAAATTAACTTATTTTTTCTCGCAGAATACGAATCTGCAATAAAAATGGGGGTTCCCATTTAAGGTTTCAAAGTTGAACCCCCGCCCCGCCCCTGGGGCTGGGAGTTGGGGTTTGTGTTTGGTGTGCTTAGATAGGTTTTTGCTAAATATGAAACACGTGTTTTTTTGTTTCTTGATTCGATGTGTATTTCTTTAGATATTTGACCGTCCCGGAACTTTTATAACACTCTGTATATCCCATAAAATAAGGTAGCTCTAACTCTGTAATTAATCTCCTTTTACAACAATTTTATTCATTGTTATCTCTTATTTCGTTCGAGCAATGTGTCATCCTCAATTTCATTAATCGTCCGTCAGTACGGTGGTGTGGATAGCGATACGGAATTCGAATCCGGTGATCCCGAGTTCGAATCTCACTCAAGCTAAAAATGAACTACTACAGTGTGGCTCGGTGAGTGCGGATCCTGTACTGTAATTGGGATTAAGTTCCTGTTGTACAGCGTAACATAAATAAGTAAATAAATCTTTCATTCGATGTACACAATCACTGCTGCAATAGCAGTTCGTGAAAATGATTTTAAATTGTCAAAGTAAGTAATTTTGTTGTAAGGAAATATTTTTCCGTAATGTTGTTACAACTGATGAGGTAATATCGCTGTAGAAAACGTAATTTGCAGAGGGCAGAATTTCCATTTAAAATGAAAACGAAACAGATAATTAAATCAATTAAGAGAGATCTTAGTTCGGTTCATGCGTTGAAATACGAAAATTTATGAAGCTTAATATTAAAATTTAAATTAATTTCTTAGATTAGCTTTTCACCTTGAATGAGAATATCTTAAGGACGGAAATATTGCAGTTTTAATAATTTGTATAGTTCTTTCCTTCATAATAATTATACAAAATTGTAGAATAATTCAAATAAATTTACGGGTAATATGAGGGCCGATTAAGAGTGACTAACTTATTTTTTTAGTGGATCCAAATGTTCCTAAATCATTTTAGATATACAAACTAGGAGCATGTTTTTTAATAATAATAAAATATAAATAAATAAATATGAAATCACATCTTTTATCCATTTGCACTCCACCGTAGCAGATCTTGGTAAATTATACACGTGGAATGTAGTTACCAGCTGTTAAATCATGGTCCCCAAATATATTATTAGTAGAGGAGAGAAGCCACAGCTGTAATTTTAATATGGAGTTTGATATATTATCATTATTTACCCTATTTTTTTATTTATTTATTTTTATCTCTAGCTTTCACTAAAACAATTTAGCTAAAAATAATAATTTAGTCAAAGAATTAAACTAGGAATTTTTATATTTTGTTATTGTTTAAAGACAATACTAGTAATTTTATTTATAAAAATATTTTAGCGAATCCACCATTTTTGTTCAGAATGAAATTAATATATATTTAATTTTTCAATACTACTTTTATTATTATAGTAATATATATATTAATATATATTATTGGGGTAGGTGGCTCAGTTGTATCGAGTCAGCCTGTGGATCTTGAGAACCCTGGTTCGATCCCCACAGCCGACAAACAATTTTCACCAATTTAAAAAATCTACCCCTGTGGCTTCTCCACCACTAATATCTTTGGAGGCCGTAATTTGACGGCTGGTAACCGCACTTCACGCGAAAAAATAATATCACTTACCGAGATCTGCTTAGGCAGAGTGCCACACTCAGTAATGGGTAAAAGGCGTGATGATATATTTATTTTATTATTTTATTTATTATAGTAATGCATCTTATATTGCTTAGTTGTTTAATATCAGGGTTCGTAAATATCATGATATTTATAATAAATATCAAAATATCTGATATATAGGATATATATCAGATAAATATCACTTTTTGGATATTTATTTTTTAATTTTAGTTTTTGTACACATTTAGAAAAACTGAAAAATTCGAAAAATTTCACTTTTCCGGAGGCTATATCTCAAAAACTAAACAAGATATGGAAATGCGCTCAACGGCGTTGAATTCCCCGTGTCCGAATTGACTTATAAGCAAATTTTCATACAATTTTATGCAATTTAATATTTTTAATTATTTCCTAAGGGGTACCCCTTTGGTTTTTTCAGATTTTAATTCAATTTTCCCAAAAATCCTTAATCGTACGATTATTAAAACGAAAATTTACATACATATGTATTTTGACCCACTGAATCCAGTGGTGCAATCTTCAAATGCATATGACTTCTGGTTTTCGAGAAAATGTTAAAAAACCGCTTTTTGCGATATTTTTGGCGGTAAATTGAAAAAAAATAAAAAATCGCTGAAACTATGTTTATAAGTTAACTGAAGCACGAGAAAATTAATGCCGTTGAGCGCGTTTTCATATCACATTTAGTTTTTGAGATATAGCCTCGGAAAAGTAGAAAAACTGAAAAATTCGAAAAATTTCACTCCTCTGGAGGTTATATCTCAAAAACTAAACAAGATATGGAAATGCGCTCAACGGCGTTGAATTCCCCGTGTCCGAATTGACTTATAAGCAAATTTTCATACAATTTTATGCAATTTAATATTTTTAATTATTTCCTAAGGGGTACCCCTTTGGTTTTTTCAGATTTTAATTCAATTTTCCCAAAAATCCTTAATCGTAGGATTATTAAAACGAAAATTTACATACATATGTATTTTGACCCACTGAATCCAGTGGTGCAATCTACAAATGCATATGACTTCTGGTTTTCGAGAAAATGTTAAAAAAACACTTTTTGCGATTTTTTTGGCGGAAAATTGAAAAAAAATAAAAATCGCTGAAACTATGTTTATAAGTTAACTGAAGCACGAGAAAATTAATGCCGTTGAGCGCGTTTTCATATCACATTTAGTTTTCGAGATATAGCCTCGGAAAAGTAGAAAAACTGAAAAATTCGAAAAATATCACTTTTCCGGAGGCTATATCTCAAAAACTAAACAAGATATGGAAATGCGCTCAACGGCGTTGAATTCCCAGTGTCCGAATTGACTTATAAGCAAATTTTCATACAATTTTATGCAATTTAATTTTTTTAATTATTTCCTAAGGGGTACCCCTTTGGTTTTTTCAGATTTTAATTCAATTTTCCCAAAAATCCTTAATCGTAGGATTATTAAAACGAAAATTTACATACATATGTATTTTGACTCACTGAATCCAGTGGTGCAATCTACAAATGCATATGACTTCTGGTTTTCGAGAAAATGTTAAAAAACCGCTTTTTGCGATTTTTTTGGCGGAAAATTAAAAAAAAATAAAAATCGCTGAAACTATGTTTATAAGTTAACTGAAGCACGAGAAAATTAATGCCGTTGAGCGCGTTTTCATATCACATTTAGTTTTTGAGATATAGCCTCGGAAAAGTAGAAAAACTGAAAAATTCGAAAAATTTCACTTCTCCGGAGGCTATATCTTAAAAACTATTTCATATTTTTATATAATGGATATATATCATTGCAAAAATATGACGATATATATCAAAATAAATATTATGATATATAGGTATATCGATCGATATATATCTTCGAACCCTGTTTAATATACTATTTATTGTTGAATATAGTAGCTCTGTAATTGCAGCTCTCAATATAGAGCTTATACAAGTAGCAATTATAATGAACCGAGTTGTCTTCATTCATTTTCATACTATCATTTTTTTATTTTCCGGTAGTACGTTAATGTAATTAGCATTACAAAATTTGAAATCTGAAATCCCGAGTTCGAATCCCACTCAAGTTAAAAAATATATGAACTACTATATTTCGGCTCGGTGAATTCAGGCCCTGTAGGATATCACAAATAAATAAATCCTAACTGAAGCAGCTTCCTCATAAATCTGCCATTAAACATTGTCAACCAAACCATTTTTAAATTCTGCCTGAACGTCCTATAGAGTGACAAGCTTATGAAGTGTATTTTGTTATGATGTGCAGAGATGAACCTCATCAACATGGACGCGGAGAACCGCGTGGTGCTGAACGTAGGAGGCATTCGCCATGAAACCTACAAGGCCACGCTGAAGAAGATTCCCGCTACGAGGTTATCCAGACTCACTGAGGCGCTGGCCAACTACGATCCCATCCTCAATGAGTACTTCTTCGACAGGCATCCCGGTGTCTTCGCACAGGTCCTCAACTACTATCGGTAAGTCACTCAACACTATGTCACAACCGAACATTATTGTTCATTCAACAATAATTATTCCTTCATTCGGAACAATATAGGGTGTTTCAGGACTAGTGTAACAAACTTTAACAGCTTATTCCTGAGGTCATTTTGAGCCAAAAATGTCATATAAACATAGGTCCTATTCCTTCTAGTTACCAAAATACAAGAGGTTGAAGTTCTATAAATAACACGACATTTTCAAATTTTTGTAATCAAGATACTTTCGGAAAACAAGAATTTTATTGAAAAGTCATACCTTATTTGTCTTAATTAAAAATTGTTGTACTTTTGATTCTATTATTGTTTCATAATGGATGGTTATAGTACTGCTGAATATGCAGATATGATTTTTATTTATGGATTATGTAATGGTAATGCCCGTTATGCGTTCAGAGAATACCAAGACAGATATCCAAATAGAAGCCAACTTTCCCATCCCCTATTTGCGCGCATTTTTGTATCTTGATTACAAAAATGTGAACATTTCGTGTTATTTATAGAACTTCAACCTCTTGTATTTTGGTAACTAGAAGGAATAGGACCTATGTTCATATGACATTTTTGGCTCAAAATGACCTCAGGAATAAGCTGTTAAATTTTGTTACACTAGTCCTGAAACACCCTGTATGCATACCGGGTGTATTTTTTATCAGTAAACATAGAGATATGCCATTACCATAGTTACAGTTAAAAAGTTTGACAGCAATACATTAGAGCGTTTATTTGAAAAGTAAACATAGGGAAAATAACATTGCTGTCATCTATAGTTGTCAAAGTAATAAAACTGTCCTCTTTCAAAATCAGACCGGGTTAATAGAGGATCAAATAGTGGGGCGTTTTTATATAAATGGAAATTTAAATGGGGAAAATTATTTAGAGTTGTTACAAGAGAGAGTAATATTGAGTAAATATTGAGGAAGTGTGGTTCCAACAAAATGTACGAAATTATCTGCACCGGATATTCCCCAACGATGGCTAGGACGAGGTGCAGAAGTGGAGTGGCCTGCAAGGTCAACAGATCTTGCGCCAAACGATTTTTTTCTTTGGGGCCACTTAAAAAGTAAATTTTATAATGGTGGTAGAATGAGTGTAGAACAATTAAAACGTAGAATTAGTGTTGCATCGCATGAGATTCCCTCAGAGCAAATAAATAATGCTATAAATTCATTTTATAATCGTTTAGGCTATTGTTTACAGGTAAATGGGGGTAATTTTGAACAGTTATTGAATTAAAATTCCTATTTAAACAAAATAAAATGTTATTTTTTGGTAGTTGTGATTTGACAACTGGTTACTGTACTTAACGGCTTAAAATGTGTAGTTTATTAGGATCCAGGGCCAAGAAAGACCAGAATTTTGACATACAAACATGCAGATGTGAATTTCTGGTTGAACCAGTTCAAAAAGTCTAAATTTTTATTATATGGTTCTATATAGTTCAGAACACGAGAAATGCACTCGTTCAAACCGCGTTTCAATATCTCTTTTAATTTTGGAGTTACAGCGATTTTTGACTTTTTTTAAAGCTCAACTTTGAGACGCCATAACTCAAAAACTAAAAGAGATATTGAAGTGCGGTTTGAACGAGTGTATTTCTCGTGCGCTACTTAACTTGTACCGGTATTTTGAAAAATTTTCAATTTTTCAATTTTTTCCGAAATTTTCTTTTGTCGATAATTCTAAAAGTTGAAGAGATAATGTAAATATAAAAACACCAGTGAATTCCTCGCGTGAAAATACATAGGTATGCAAATTTTCACAATAAAATTCGAACGGATACATTTTTTATTACAAAAAATCGAAAATGGCCGTTTTTTGAACATTTCTTAAGGGGTACCCCTTGGTATTTTTACGGATTTAGGTCATTTTTTGATTTTTTGTAATAAAAAATTTATCCGTGCGAATTTTATTGTGAAAATTTGCATACTTATGTATTTTTACGAGAGAAATTCACTGGTGTTTTCAGATTTTCATTATCTTTTGAAGTTTTTGAAATAGTGAGGAAGAAAAATTTTGAAAAAAATTTAAAAATTTTCAAAATTTTCAAAATACCTGTACAAGTTAAGTACACTTGTTACGAGAAATACACTCGTTCAAACCGCATTTCAATATCTCTTTTAGTTTTTGAGTTATGAGCTTTCAAAGTTGAGTTTAAAAAAAAGTCAAAAATCGCTGTAACTCAAAAACTAAAAAAGATATGAAGATTCGCCTTGCGCCATTCGATTTCTCGTGGTCTGAATTATATAGAACCACATTTTAATAATTTTCGATTTTTGAACTGTTTCAACCCAAAATTCTCATTATTTGTATGTACGAGCTCTTAAACGAAGAATTTGCGAACAAACCTCTACACAAAAGAACTTTTGGATTGTTTTGAGGTTCTAAATTTGTACCTAACGTTTAGTTAATGTAATGTAAAGTAATTCAAATTCATTTAATTAGTTTAAACTTAAAATGTTTCTTTTAGACTAATAGACTATTACACTTCAATGCATTGCTGAAAATATTATTTTCCCTATGTTTACTTTTAAAATAAACGCTCTAATGTATTGCTGTGAAACTTTTTAACTATGGTAATGATATATCCCTATGTTTACTGATAAGAAAAACTCCCGGTATATAACATAGAAGGAAATTATAGCATTTCCTCCAGCCGGCGAGATTTAATAATTATACAAGGAGACACATATGTTATTATCTACGACCATTCTCTCATATCGTCCGTCAGTAGTACGGTGGTGTGGATAGCAATACGGAATTCTACTCCGGAGATCCCGAGTTCGAATCTCACTCAAGCTAAATAATTATATGAACTACTACACTGCGGCTCGGTGAGTGCGGACCCTGTACTGTAATTGGGATTAAGTTCCTGTTGTACAGCGTAACATAAATAAATATAATTGAAATAATAGTCTAAAAATACTTACGGTATACTGCGTGTCTCAAAATTGATGTGGACACCACATGACTTCCTTGTACACGTATTAAACAATAGATACTTTTTTAATTGCACATATTTGACATTAAATCTTTTATTTTTTGTTCTAATCCATAGCAAACTTAATTTAAAAAAAAAATCAAAAAATATATAATATTTAAATTTAGATATCTCGTTTATGCAAAAAGCTAATTTAAAAATTCTTAATGTGCTATACGCAGAATTTAATTCTCTAAAATTTTGATTTGCAGTATTCATTTCTAAAATTAAAATAATACCATTTTTTTTCAAGGAAAACTGTTAGCAGCTTCATGTAATGTGCCACTTCCGGTTAGTCTATTTTAACCAAAATCTATTATGTTATTTCCATTGATGTAGTAGTCTTATATACCAAATTTGGAAAGTTTTAAATTATATTTGAATATAGTTTTTCATGAAAATCTATTATAGGCTTCAAGTAAAGTACCACTTCCGGTAGTTGTATAATGACCAAAAAGGGAGGTGCACAACTAGATGTTATAACAGTCCTAAATATAAAGTTTCAATTTTCTACGGCTTACCGTTTTTTAGTTATGCGAGATACGTACGTACGTACAGACGGCATGACGAAATTAGTCAAAATGGATTCAGGGAGGGCCAAAACACCTATTTCCGTTGAAATCTGAGAACCGAAAATTTTCGTGATTACAATACTTCCTTTACTTCGTACAAGGAAGTAAAAATTAGGGTTATATGTTACTTCATGTACTTCATTTAAATTAAATAAATTTTAATGTTTACTCATTACTGTAACCTATATTGATGAAAATATGGATGAAAATGAGAATGAGAGATTGCGTGAATGACTTAGGAATAAATGGTTGGATATGATTTTAGATGGAAGGACTTTGTACAAAAACAATTATGATTGTGAATTTAATTCCTTGTTGTGTAAGGTAACAATAAATATATTCGCGTAAATTAACGTTAATACTAATGACACTTAATTAATAAACATTAAAAGAATGTATCTCCCCTCTCTAATTTCCCAAAAATCATCGGCTTTAGCATCAAAGCAAGCGCTGTCACATTTCATCACAGTGAAAAGTTACTCTTTAATATTCCATGCGGTTCTTTGCCGGATTTCGCGACTCCGGACTCCGGTGCTCCGGTCGCTTAAATCTCATCATCTAGAGCGCGAGATCAAAGCCAACCTGACTCATAACAATTCTATTTCTACGTGGGGTGGATATCCACCGCACACTACGATGTTATCCGATTATCTTCGGTGAAATTTCCGGAAAATCTGATTTGGCTCGGTCGCTTATAAGTTATTTGTATGCTAATTATTACCTTCTATTTTTAACTAGCGTCGTTTATATATGACGCAAGTTGTTAATTCAATTCATCAATATTGTTAAGCCCATTTTCATTTCAACTAAATTCACTCAAAAATAATTAACGTACAAAGTTAACGAGCTTTTCATATTTATATTATCGTAACAGCAATATAATTCAATAAAATAAACATTTATGTTTTAACACATCATTCACATTCCTTTCAAACAAGCACATTTATTCCCTTTCATATTCATTCATTTATTCTTCTTACCCTCAATTTTACCAATCATATCTGGCAGTACGGTGGTGTGGATAGCGTTACAGAATTCGAATTCGGATATCCTGAGTTCGATTCACACTCAAGGTAATATTATATGAACTACCAAATTAAGTAACATAAATAAATTATAAACAAATACTATCCCCACAGCCGACAAACAATTTTCACCAATTTAAATCTACCGCTCTACTAATATCTTTAGGGGTCGTGATTTGACGGTTGGTAACTGCACTTCATGCGAAGAAGTATATCACTTACCGAGATCTGCTTCGGCAGAGTGCCACATCCAGTAATGGATAAAAGGCGTGATGATATATTTATTTTTTCATAACACATGCACAAGAAACACGTTCTTATTCCCTAATTTTAGAGAGAAAACACTCTTTTTCTTCCCTATAGCGATGTTTCTCTCCCTAGAGACTACGATTATTAGCTGTTTGCGGTGTTTCCTAGGTAACTAGTTACACAACCCATATTTGACATTTGTCCCGATAAGACAGTAATTTTTGTGCACTTGTTACGAAAAGTATAATATGCTTCACAGGAGGGCGCGATTATCCCTTGTGTGAAGTTGGCAAACCGAGACGTAAGCGTGGGCCGAAGGCTCGAGCTGAAGGAATAATCGCTTGTTTCCCTCCCGTGATGCATAACATACTATATTTATTTATAACAAATAATTTTCTACAACATTTATTCCTTTCTTATCTTTTGGTTCATTTTCTGTTTTTGCTATAGAGTGTCCATTGCAATTGTGTGTAATTCAGTTTCAAAAACAAGCGCAGGGAGATACTCCCTTCCTTCCTCATCTTTTTTACTTCATTTTCAGTTTTTACTATACAGTGTGTAACTGCAATTGTGTTAAATGTATTTTTAAACAAGCGCAGGCGATGCTGCCTTCATTTCTTATAGATTCGTTGTTAGAGAAGTGGGCGTAAGTGAAGATTTACGAAACTGGTGTACAGGAGCGAATGGATGAATGTTTGTTGTGTGTTGATGGATTTTGGTTGTGAGAAAAGAAAGAGTTTGTATGGAGGAAGTGTTAATGTGGTCGAATCGAGTATCGTGTGTCTGGATGAGAATGTTGACGGGTTCGTGCTCCCCATTTAATGGGATATAGCGTGATGTTATGTATGTATGTATGTTATTTTACAAATACTATATATTCGTGTATTTGTTTGTATGATACAGCACCGGGAAGCTTCACTACCCTACGGACGTATGTGGTCCACTCTTTGAAGAAGAGCTTGAGTTTTGGGGACTTGATGCCAACCAAGTGGAGCCATGTTGTTGGATGACATACACTCAGGTAAGAAAGCAAACATTACAAATATTTTACCAAATATTACTCGTAATATAGCAGGTTATAATTCCTACTTTAAGTTTTTTTTTCAGGTTATATGCCATGAAATTAATTACAAATTTATTTTTGGGTTGTTTAATATATCGTCTATATACAGTACAATTTTTTTCTTCAATTTATGACAGTTTTTAAATGGCAACCATGTAATATAGATGGTTGTCGTCCCTAAATTTTATTCTTGTTAGAGTTACTTGACACAAATTTAATTTAATTTTTTTATAAATTGTTTGATATATTTTTCATACATAATAAATTTAACTATTTTTTAAACGACAGTTCTTGTAATGTATCTGGCTGCTTTTCCTTAGTTTAGTATTTTTTTTCTTAAATTGTACAATACGAAATTGATTGTAAATTTATTTTCGTAACACATGCACAAGAAACACGTTCTTATTCCCTAATTTTTGAGAGAGAAACACTGCTTTTCTCCCTTAGGGAGAGAAACATAATGTTTCTCTCTCTAGGTAGGATGTTTCTCTCCCTAGAGACTACGATTATTATTAGCTGTTTGCGGTGTTTCGTAGGTAACTAGTTACGCAACCCATATTTGACATTTGTCCCGATAAGACAGTAATTTTTGTGCACTTGTTACGAAAACTATAATATGCTTCACGGGAGGGCGCGATTATCCCTTGTGTGAAGTTGGCAAACCTCGACTTCCGCTCGAGCCTTCAGCCCTTACTTACGTCTCGATTTGTTAACTTCACACGCGGGAATAAACGCTTGTTTCCCTCCTTTGATGCATAACATACTATTCTGGGTAGTTTAATATATCGTCTGTATACAGTACAATTTTTTTCTGCAATTTAGGACAGTCTTTAAATGGCAACCATGTAATATTAGATGGTTGTTGTTCCTAAATTTTATTTTTTCTAGAGTTACTTGACACAAATTTAATTTAATTTTTTTATAAATTGTTTGATATATTTTTTATACATAATAAATTTAACTATTTTTTAAACGGCGGTTCTTGTAATGTATCTGGTTGCTTTTCCTCAGCTTAGTATTTTTTTTCTTAAGTTGTACAACATGAAATTGATTGTAAATTTATTTATATCTAGTTTGATATGTTTTCTAGGTACAGAAAAATTTTTGAATAAATTTATCAAATATTTTTGGAATGATAACCTTTTAAACATATGTCATTTCTTTTGAAGATAAATTTCCAAATGCCATTATGTTACGGTGGTATATTCTTTTACCGCTATTCATGTAGGTTTCAATGATGACTCCACATAATCAGTAAGTTATTAGAAGCATCATCTTCTTCTGTTTCTTGTCCTAATTGTCATAAAAGCTAAGCCACAGATTCGCTGTAAGGAACTCATTAGTTCATTTCATAAAAACGCGTAAAACAAAGAAGTGTGAGCTAAGAAAAACTTGTGGAACATGAAATTCAGTTAGCGTTCCGGCTTTAGCAATAATAGTCCTCTAATTCTGCCTGCGCGGCTGGGGTATCCGCCTAATTACATTTCGTTAAGTGCCAAACAAATACCGACTCAATTAAAAACAGATACGTGAGTAAACAATGAGATTACAAGTAAAAGCTTTATTCATAAATAATTTACTTCATTGTTTCTATGTTCGTTTTACCTTTTGTTTCTAATTTAATCTTCTCATATCGGTTTATATTGACTCACTATTTTGTATTCTGTTCGGAATAACTTAATTCAGTTATTAAATATGACACAAAACTAATTTTAACTTAAAATGTATTATTTTTTGTGCACTTGCAGCATAGAGACACGCAGGAGACGCTAGCCGTGCTGGACCGCCTAGACCTAGACACGGAGAAGCCGTCCGATGAGGAGCTCGCGCGCAAGTTCGGCTTCGAGGAGGACTACTACAAAGGCACGTTATCCTGGTGGCAGAAGCTCAAACCGAAGATATGGTCGCTGTTCGATGAACCTTATAGTTCCAATGCTGCTAAGGTATGGCACACTTATTCTTATAACTTTTCTAAAAGAAAGAAATATATCTGCAAGTGCCCTAGATTCTACTATAGCCCATTATAATTCGGGTTTATTTTTAATTGGGAAATTTGATACATTTATCGTTTATTTCTATGTATTAATAAGTACTTAATTCATTATTCATTTATTTATTAATATGATGCAAACCTAAAAATAAGTATTTTTATTTAGTATAGTTAGAAGAATATATTTATTTATTAATAAAATACACAATACAAAGTACGAAACAAACATATTTATAATTTATATTCTCGAAGAAATATATTTAAATTTCATGTCATATCTAGATAAAATATAAAACATTCTTACTAATTAGTACTCGTATTTCCGAACTAATCACGAACAATGACGAACAAGATAGCGTCAGTAGCTGATTAAAATGTCGGTATTAATGAATACCTCGTGTTTGTGAAGTGAATTTTTATTTGTTTTCGTGGAAAATAGTGTTTGTGTGTGAACTAAATATATGTGTAGACTTTCTTAATCGGTGCTAGCTGTTTTTGGACATATTTTTGGGGCTGTAAATCGTAGAATTCTGGCAGAAATGGTGAGTCTTGTTAATTGCTTATCAATTAATTATGAAGGTTGGTCGATGCCATTATTAGAAGTATATCAGTGGTATTAAAACTCATAACATTTTGGTACCAATAAATTTATGAGTAACACGAAATACATATTTTTTTGTAAACAGAAAATTTGCGTGTTCAAATTTCGCCAATTTCAATTTATGTTCGAACGATTGTGTATCTGAGTGATTCATATTTCACTATAAGATAGAAACTGTAATTATGTTCTTGTTGTAAAGAGTATCAATGAGTTTTTCTTATCATTAAACATAGGGATATATCATTACCATAGTTACAGTTAAAAAGTTTGACAGCAATACATTAGAGCGTTTATTTTAAAAGTAAACATAGGGAAAATCATATTTTCAGCAATGCATTGAAGTGTAATAGTCTATAGTCTAAAAGAAACAAGTTTAAACAAATTAAATGAATTTGAATTACTTTAAATTACATTAACTAAACGTTAGGTATAAATTTAGAACCTCAAAACAATTCAAAAGTTCTTTTATGTAGAGGTTTGTTCGCAAATTCTTCGTTTAAGAGCTCGTACATACAAATAATAAGAATTTTTGGTTGAACCAGTTCAAAAATCGAAAATTATTAAAATGTGATTCTATATAATAACAAATGTATCCGTTCGAATTTTCTTCTGAAAATTTGCATACCTATGTATTTTCACGCGAGGAATTCACTGGTGTTCATATTTACATTATCTCTTCAACTTTTTGAAATATCGACAAAAGAAAATTGAAAAATGTTCAAAATTTTCAAAATACATGTACAAGTTAAGTAGCGCACGAGAAATACACTCGTTCAAACCACCTTTCAATATCTCTTTTAGTTTTTGAGTTATGGGCTTTCAAAGTTGAGCTTTAAAAAAGTCAAAAATCGCTGTAAATGTATATATTATATTGTTTTAATAATGAAAGAAAATAGAAACGAATGAAAAGACATTAAATCCATAATATTTTCCTCTAAATGTATAATGTATTTTCTCAATGACATCATAAAATTCTCTCGAGATAATCCTTCAAATAAAAAAATTCATGTCGACTTTATAATTCTGCAAAAATCATCAAGTAAGCTCTGAATATTCCAAGTTTAATTTCTATAAAACAGAAATAAAATAAAACAGGATGCATACAAAGCTTTTTTATTTACTTACTGAAATATTATCTGGAGTAAAGTTCATCGTGATAACCTTCTAGCTTTAATTATTGCCGCGAGTTGCAAGCTAAGCGTGGCAACGTCGCATAAATTTGTTTTTTAAATTTACGCCAAGATGTCAATTGATGTTGTCGGAGCTGTTGCTCTTTTACACATTTTTAATGGGTCCATATTTTATCACTTGCCTTTATAAAATGTGTAAATTTATTGGCTTCAAATTTTACCTGCATACTAGCAACATACTAAACTATATATTATAATATTTAAACCTAATTTTCTTGCATGCAATACGTGAAATAAAAAGATAGAGTCAATATTTAATAATCAAAGTAGTTTGAAAATAAAAGATTGCTGAAAATGTATTTATGTTCGACTGCATCATATTACCTTGTTTTACGAAACTGTTTACTGTCCATAATCGGGTACTTTATTGGACTAGTACGATAAAAATGCAAAATTGGACTGCTGTCAATGTCACATTAAAACAAAATTCAAAAGAAATATTTAAACACCATTTTCTGTATGTATTATATGTGTCTTCATACAATTGTTAGATATTCTCTTGCATTACATGCAAGATCTTTTATTTCTTTTGGAACGTCTTCAATGTCTTCATCTATCTCAACACTTTTTTCACTTTGACAATTTGATAAATAAAGCAACAAATGCATAACAACGAAGCACACTTTGAGATGCAATTAAATGTTTTAAATATAGGTATTGACATAATCATATTTTAAGAGAAAATATTCTTCATGCAGTCGAACATAAAACGTTGTATGCAACTCGTACATAATCGGACTTTATAGACTCGCCTTATTTATTAGCCTCGCTCGCTGCGCTCGCTGTGCCATCAAATTCGGCTCGTCCAATAAAGACCTAAATTATGTACTTGTTACATAAACTACTATTGTATGATAAGTGTATTTCAATAACTCTTTTAGTTTTTTATTATTTTTCTAATTATTCTTAAATTCTTACATTATTTAGCTTTTATGGGGTAGATGGCTCAGTGGTATCGAGTCGACCTGAAATTTATGTAAAATAATGGAAATAATGATGAAGTCCACAATATTAGTTTTATAGTTAGAGATATTTAAAATTCAGCTATTTCTTTGCTTTCTTAAATGAGTTAAAATCGTGTTCAAAGTTTATTTAATATTTTATTTATACAGTATTTAATATAGAAATCATAAATATATTAACATCATGTCATGCTGCTGAACCACAATGCATACAAGTAACGTGTTTCCATGTGGTTGCATATGTACTTATCCTGTTAGAAACAACTACGTGGAGGTCAATGACCTGAAGACAGTTCACTTCTAAATGCAACCCACATTTCAGCAATGTCCTACGCACGTGGAGGTTGCTTGACATATTTAAAAAAATTTTAGATGAATTTGTATGCAAAATAATTTAAGAAACAAAAATAAATAAATATATCATCACGCCCTTTACCCATTACTAGGTACGGCACTCCGCCGTAAGCAGATCTCGATAAGTGATATATTTTTTCGCGTGAAGTGCGGTTACCAGCCGTCAAATCACTACCACCAAAGATGTTAGTGGAGGAGGAGCCACAGGGGTAGATTTAAATTGGTGAAAATTGTTTGTCGCCTGTGGGATTGAACCAGGGTTCTCAAGATCCACAGGCCGACTTGATACCACTGAACCACCTACCCAAAAAAAAAACGAAAAATAAAATAAATATATCATCACACATTTTTCGCAGCAGATCTTGGTAAATTATATGTATCTTTGCGTGAAATGCGGTTATCAAAAACCCTAAAGTTGTTAGTAAAGGGATAGATTTAATGTGATAAAAATTAAGTGTCGTCTGTTGGAATCAAACCCGGATTCGCATATGAACAGGCCGACTCGATACAACTGAGTTAAATAGCTAAAAGTAGTTAGAAAATCAACCCCCAAAAAATCTGATATTTGCAAACGTAGGGTGAATATAAAAGACGGCAGAGTAAAAAGGCTTGATATTGGCATCTCTGTCAGTTAGAAAGTCATTATCAGCTACTTCAGCTGTCGTTTATATTCCTCAGTGCACTACGATCCCGAATCTCACCCTTGTAGGTAACATGCTCTTTATACTCTTAGAATACACTTACGTACCATTTATCGCGGTTGTTCGATTTTACAACCTTATCTCTCCATGTTTTTGTCAATCTTACCCCACAAACACTTACACGGCCTGAATTTGGGTCAGTTTTGTCCTGTACAGAGGGGGATTAAACGGTTTCCAGCAGTTTTCTAACATCTCTAGAGAATGCTAAAAAGTAACAACGTGCTTACCTGAATTTTAAGGGTGCAAATAGCGTACAAGATAAGACTCTGATTGTTTGCTAGAGTTAAATTGGATGGGGTTGTTTCTGTTGCTACAATGTTACAGATAAAATTTTATAGCAATGTTCAAAAACCAACTTTAATACAGTACTCGCTTATTTTGAAGCATATTGTGAAAGTAATATTCGCCGAAATGAATTTAATGTGCCGGCATATAAATATTTATTGGACTGTAACTACAAAAAATAAGTCGACTTCACTAATGGTTTCAGAAAATATTTAACTATATATAACCAAATTTATATTTAGTTTTATCCAGTAGTACCAACATAACCGTCAAATCAATATTTAAATTAAATTGCTAAATCTATTTATATTTAATTAAATTTAATTTAAATCTACTCCTGTGGCTTCCCCTCCACTAACATCTTTGAGAGCCGTGATTTGACGGCTGGTAACCGCACTTCACGTGAAAACATATATCACTTACCAAAATCTGCTTTAGCAGAGTGCTACATTTAGTAATGGGTAAAAGGCGTGATGATATATTTTTTTATTTATTTTATATTTATATTTTATCATGTCTTTTACCTCTTACTGGGTGTGGCGCTCTGCCGTAGCAGATCTCATTAAGAGATATGTTTCTTTGCGTGAAATATAGTTACTACCCGTCAAATCATATTTTAGAGAGGGTAGTTTTTTGATGAGTAGTCAACAACAAGACAAAATTTTAAATTAATTTAATCTTATAAAATAAATATTTTTCTTACGTTTTACTTCGCAGAAAACGTCGTTAGCTAATTTTATCTACGACCGTGCGATATATCCTTAACATCCCACTTATTTTACACGTGCGTTTTTTGAATTTTTACCGCACGCGCAATCGATAATGCAAAATGTAGGAAAAAACTAAAGAAAATTACACAAGAAAACTTATTTATTGTATACATTTATAACACAGTCTTTACAGCTATATAAATTGATGCCAGATGTTGACATATTTGGATGATTTGATGTTACCGTAGAATTAGTAATTTCTATATTGTGTGATACTGGAGACACATTTTCTTTTCCTTCCAAAATTTTGGTAGCCGTTTTCTTTTTATTCTCAGCACCAAAGAGATGATGATTTTTGAATCTTGCTTCATTCTCCGAAGTACACTAACAAAGCCTTTTCATTTGTTGTATCTTTAATTTTTTTCTCTTCACACCATTTCTCATACCTGTCATAAGCCAGTTGATATTTTACTCTTGATTCTTAAGGAACCAGATCCAAAATAACGTTTGACGCTGCTTCTTCTATATCTGAAGGCAGATCTATATCTGAAAGGCTCATTTTCTATTATCGAACTATTCTACACACTCGTAAAGGCAAAATCTAAATTTTTCTGTTTATTTTGTTGTCGCGATTGTCAACGCGTTGCTATCATTTAGAAAACAATCAGCGCATGTTGCTACTTTGATTTGAAGTTTAATTAAATTTATATTTAATTATAAAAATAACAATTTAAATCCCGAACAGTCGTAGATAAAATTTTGTACGCAATACGTGGGATACTACATAATTATCGCACATATGTGATTACACAAACTCGGCTTACGGCCTCGTTGTGCAACTTTCACATGCGTGCGATAATTTTGTCTATACATACATAACATCACGCTATATCCCATTAAATGGGGTAGCACGAACCCGTCAACATTCTCATCCTGACACACAATACTCGATCGACCACATTAACACTTCCTCCATACAAACTCTTTCTTTTCTCACAACCAAAATCCATCAACACACAACAAACATTCATCCATTCGCTCCTGTACACTGCGCTTGTTTCTGAAGATGGTCTCCACACAATTGCAGGTAAACACTCGAAACATCTAACCAATGAATCTAAAATCAAGAATCATACGCTTGTCTTCATTCATCATATTTATCCCGCAATTAATTTTCTCCAAACATTCCTATCCTGACACACCACTTTTGCTTCAACCACATTCATAATTCTTTTCATACAAGCTCGTTTATTCTTCAAGCTCAGAATCTTTCGCTCACGCAACAACCCTTCACCCTCAATTTCACCAACATACACCTGTTTCACCAATCTGTCATTCGACATACGTTCTACATGACCAAACCATTTTAACTGACTTATTCCCACTCTTCTTACAACATTCACCAATGTATTCCGGACACGATCTCTTCTAGTATATCCACACACACCCCGCAAATATCTCATTTCCACAGCAGTTATACGCCGTTCATGTTTCTTCATCCATACCCAACATTCACTACCATACATCAACGTAGGCACTAACACACCATTATAAACACTCAATCGAGCATCTCTGGATACATTCACGTTCCGAGTAAAGATTCCCAGAGCACCCAATATCTTACATCCAGCAGATACTCTTCTTTCAATCTCTCGATCAATACGTCCATCCCTCAAAAACACACTCCCCAAGTATACAAACTCATTTACTTGACCCAATCTCACACCATTCACCGAAACATTGCAATCAGTCACCAAATCACTCTTCTCAAACACTAACACTTTACATTTATCAACATTCAGTAATAGATTTCAACCTTTTCCTACTTCATTTATACTTAGAATCATTCTTCTCAATTTTGTCTATATCCCACTTATTGCGTAAATAACTATTAAAATTTCGTTTATAAAACAATGTAACAAACAAACAAATTTGGCAGTATTCATCTCACAGACTCCTTGACAATGTGACGTGAAAATCATAAGTCCCCATTATATTAATTAATTATGTCGCACTGAACGTTGCCTTAAAGTGTTTACTTAAAGCATTATTTATGAAAGTTCTTAATAAGCCCTGTTAAATTAATGCGAGCCATCAAATTTATTTCATGTATCTCTGCACGTTCTCCTAACATGAATTCATAATTTATCATTGGCACTAACACTACCCGAGCACAAAGGAATCCTGCGAGCGTGAATGATTCGCGATGATAATTTACAATATTTTAAATTCAAAATATTCTATTATGTCGTGAGGGAATATCCGAAAGAATAACTGAACGACGATCGGTTTTTATAGAACACTTGATGCATGACATTAAATCTTTGATGCGTATCTTGTATACAATGCTATTTTTTATCACTGTTTTTGCTTCATAGAGGATTCAAGTTCCTTTCCCTAAACTATCTTGCATATTTGATTACTTGAAACGACATAAAAACAAATTCAATAGATTTATTTTCGCACTAAAAACATACACTAGTTATTATTATTACAATAGTCAGTACGGTGGTGTGGATAGCGATATAGAATTCGAATCCGGAGATCCCGAGTTCGAATCTCACTCAAGCTAAAAATTATATAAACTACTACATTGCGGCTCGGTGAGTACAGACCCTGTACTGTAATTGGGATTAAGTTCCTGTTGTACAGCGTAACATAAATAAATAAATATATAAATAAAGAGCGTAAAGTGATTCTTTGTTACTCGAACAAGGTAATTGCAACGCAAGCCGAAGGCGAGAGCTGCAATAGATTAAGAGGAACAAAAACACTTTACGCTCGTGATACACACATAATTTTTTCTACGATTGCAAATTATATACGTACTGAAAATAAATTCGTTCTGTCAACTGTCAATATGACAAGTTTCTGATTTGTTTGTAGCCCTGGTAACTATTGAAATAAGCACGCATTTAATATTTTTCTCGCGCGTTGCCATTGGAAACGCGCGCATTTAACGTCTTAACAAAGATATTTTTTTTAAAAACAACAAAGACAAAATTAATTGTCTTTAAATGCTCACTTGGTGAAACTAGGTTTAATAATAAAATATCAAAATAAACACTTGTCTAAGTCTCACAAAATTCAGCCTCCAAGTCACCTTATGAGGGCATCGTCAGAGGCTGGCCAGCACAGTTGGTAACCATAGACGCGTTTCGCTCTTATTAGAGCTCATCAGTATGGTATAACCTACTTCTTCACCTAGAACAAAGTTCACGTGAAGAAGCTGGTGACGAAGGACTGTGCCAGCAGAGAATAAGATCTCTAAAGAAATTTTGTGAGACTTAGACAAGTGTTTATTTTGATATTTTATTATTAAACCTAGTTTCACCAAGTGAGCATTTAAAGACAATTAATTTTGTCTTTGTTGTTTTTTATTTAAATTGCTATTTCGTAGCTTTTGCTTTTTTCGGTAGATGGCATTACTGGTTCGATAGAACTTCTCATGTCATCTTACCGTTCTTGAGAGATCTTATTCTCTGCTGGCACAGTCCTTCGTCACCAGCTTCTTCACGTGAACTTTGTTCTAGGTGAAGAAGTAGGTTATACCATACTGATGAGCTCTAATAATAGCGAAACGCGTCTATGTTTACCAACTGTGCTGGCCAGCCTCTGACGATGCCCTCATAAGGTGATTTGGAGGCTGAATTTTGTGAGACTTAGACAAGTGTTTATTTTGATATTTTATTAAGATATTTTTCAATTGTTCCACAGAAAATGTCAACTTAACAAATGTGAGAGTAATTGTCAACTTTTCATAGCAATCGTAGAAAAAAGTATATATTTCTATACAATTCATACAAGTAAACTGTTGCCAAGTGGTTGCATACTTGTCCTGCTTATAAGAAACACCTCGGGGTCAATGACCTGATGACAATACACTTCTAAATGCAACCCATCACTCCGTAATGTCCTATACACGTGGAGGTTGCTTAACAACACTTAAATAAAACACATTTGTTCAACTTGTATCCAAAAAATAAAAATGTGTCTAAATAAATTAGGTTCCTTTATAAGCCACTGTAATTGTAATTAAAATCCTATTGTGAAGCGATATAAATATATTAAATATTGCACAGAGCATCAAATAAATAATTAACTTTCAAGTTATGGGGTAGGTGGCTCAGTGGTATCGAGTCGGCTTGTGGATCTTGAGAACCCTGGTTCGATCCCTACAGTCGACAAACAATTTTCACCAATTTAAATCTACCTCTGTGGCTCTCCCTCCATTAATATCTTTAGGGGCCGTGATTTGATGGCTGGTAACCGCAAAAATATATCACTTACCGAGATCTGATTAGGGAGAGTGCACAACCAGTAATGGGTAAAAGGCGTGATGATATATTTATTTATTTATTTAATTTAATATATTAAATATTGCACAGAGCATCCTTTAAATAATTAACTTTAAAGTGAATAATATTTTTGGGTACAAGGTTTGTGAGTGAATTGAATGTGGATTCCCTGTTGTCATTTCTATTCAAAATCACAAGTGTGCCTTTCATACATTCGGTTAGAATAATCTCGCATTCGTACGCGTCAGTGAACTGAGAAATATTGAAATTCTGTCTCGAATTCTGACGTCAACGTTCCGATAAAATATATTTTGAGTTGCGTAAAAACGTACCTACCTAATATTGATGCCATATAAACTAAGCAACAATGTTGCATCAAACTGACAGCACCAATTTGCTGCGGTAAAATTGTTGAAAGTTTGTAAGTTGTTTCGCGTGATTTTCTAGACTTTTAAAAGTTTCTAGCTTTACAGGAAATATAAAACTAGGTGTAAAGTTTTAAATGAAATGTTTTGTAGCTGAAAACCTGTAATAATTCTTGAAATACATTCACGGAATATGTTAAAAGCTACTCAACATAAAATTCGTGATGGTGCGATATTCTTTTGAGAAATATACTGTAGGGATTTATGTTTCTTGTAAATTTTAATTTGCTACATAAAAAGTAAAAGAAATATATCTGCTATAAGTTATATTTTATCTACTTTTATAGTTACATTTATTTTGCACATTAAAACATTGTTTGAAACTCTGAAATGACGATTTGAACATGAGCAATTCAATGCCGGTAAGAGCATTTTATACTTTGTTTAGTTCTTAAGATATAGTCTCCAGAAAAGTAAAATACATTATTTTCTTCAGATTTTGTACTTTTTCGAGGCCACAACTTAAAAATTGAATTTTTCGTGCTTCAGTTAACTTATAAACAAAGTTTCAGTAATTTTTATTTTTTTCCCAAAAAATAAATAAATATATCATCACGCCTTTTACTCATTACTGGGTGTGGCACTTTGCCTAAGCAGATTTCGGTAAGTGATATATATTTTTGCGTGAAATTGTGGTTACCAGCCGTCAAATCACGGTCCTCAAAGATATTAGTGGAGGGAGAGCCACAGGAGTAGATTTTTAAATTGGTGAAAATTGTTTGTCGGCTGTGGGAATCGAACCAGGGTTCTCAAAAATAAGTTTTTAAAATTTTTTCAAAAACTAAACGACATGCGTAATTGAAAATTTTACCACTGAATTCAATGGGTCAAAATATATATGTATGTAAATTTGTAATACTATATTCCTACGATTAAGAATTTTAAACAAAATTCACCACACGTCACTGTCAACCAATAGGATCACGAATTTGTTTGAAAATGAACCAATGAAATGTACATTTCGTCGGAAATTCATCACTAGTGAAATTGATATCGGAAATACCACTGGTTACGAATAAAATAAATGATATTTTCAATATTTTCATAAACGTCAATTCTTCATTTGTTCAGTGTACATTTAATATTCAAAATTTTCATCACTGTAATACCTAATTAATAATGTGCAAATAAATACCTAACTATTCTTGTTAATTAACTCTTGTTTGATAAATTCTCAAACCGAATACAACTCGTAGTATGAAAATTGACAGATAATATTTTGACATAAATATACATTCGTTGTTACGGAAATAGGAAACACAATTCCATAACAACTCATAATTTATGTCAAAATATTTTTAGCAATTTTCATACTACGTGCTATATTATATATGAAAATTGGGCTAAAATCGAAAAAACAAAAGGGAACTCCTTAAAAAAATTAAATTGCTTCAAATTGGATAAAAATTTACTTATAAGTCAATTCGGACATGAGGAATTTAATGTCGTGGAGGGAATTTCTTTTTCAGTTTTTGGGCTTTGAAATTCCAGAATTAACCGTTATTTATATTTGTTAGTCTAAAATATATATTTGGCTATAAACATCAACAATTATAAAATATACATATATAGAAATGTATGCTGAATACAATACTTAATATCCCAGGATCGTCCTTATTTTGTTTTAGAGTTAGGACAGTTTAAAAATTGAAAATTTCTAAATATTTATGTCCTCTTAAACATTTCCATTTGCTGCGTTATTTAAACAATTTTAATATATGTACAACAAACAACAAATACACAACAGCGTGACATATGATGTGCAGTATCCATTGTGATATAAAAGCGCATTACAAATAACTCAAATATTCAGTGAGATTTCTTTGTCCTCTGTTCGTTTCATGTGCACGCGCCACTTTTCGAACTGACAACCGACGCGCTGAAACGAATTACATGTCGCGCAGTTTCTGACAAACGAACGGGTGCATTTTTTTTTTTAGAAAACAGTTTAGTTCCATCTCTTTTTACCTAACAAATAGCGGCTCTGAAATTATTTTTTTGCGTGAGTCGTAGTTTTAATTTGCCTGCTCTTTGATATATATCGCATTCCAATTGTATTATTAAAAAATGCTGAAATATTTCATATAAACACTATATATGTTTGTTGTTTACAATCACAGATTTTTTCAACTCAATTTAGACAGAAAATAAATATATGTTAGTTTTTAGCTAATAAAGTAGTAATTAATTAAAATATTTATATGGGTTATTAAATAAATCATTAATAATAATAATTTCATATAAAATACACCTCCAATAACATCTTTGAGGGCCGTAATTTGACGATTGGTAATCACAATTCACACGAAGAAATATATCACTTACTGAAATCAGCTACGGCAAAATGAAACATCCAGTAATGGGTAAAGAGCGCGTTGATATATTTATTTATTTTTATAGGTATATAATGATTCTAAATAAAAAAATAAATATATCATCACGCCTTTTACCCATCACTGGGTGTGGTACTCTGCCAAAGCAGATCTCGGTAAGTGATATATTTCTTCGCGTGAAGTGCGATTATCAGCCGTCAAATCACGCCCCCAAAGATGTTAGTAGAGGGGGAGCCACAGGGATAGATTTAAATTGGTGAACATTGTTTGTTGGCTGTGGGATCGAACCAGGGTTTTTAAGATCCACAAGCCGACTCGATACCACTGAGCCATCTACCCCATATGTTTTGCTTCTGTCCCAATTTTTTATAGAAACAGCCAAATTTATCCTACTTCATTTTGTTTTTAACTTGTTAATATTTGAACCATATCGAAGATTTAAATATTGTTCCTATGCCCTTAAAACATATAATCTAAAATATATAGAAAAATGCAGCCTTCGCCATTGATTTCAACAGAGTGCCACACCCAGTAATCGGTAAAAGGTGTGATGATATATTTATATTTTTTCTAGAATAAATATGCATAGTTTCATTTGATTTATGCTACAGGTCAATAAAATCTATACACACTCATTTGATGTTATGAAAAATAAGATATTAATAAAAAATAAACATATTGTGAATAGTAATATTTATTTGAACGGTAAACGCAAGCTAACTCGATATTAAAACGTAAAATTTCAACCTTATTTTCCATAATTCACCGCAGTTATTTATGTGGATGATCCCCAAAAACAATAAAAATAAAAACAGAATCATGTAAAATAAATCAAAACAAAAATCCTGGTTTTTTTATAACATTATATTTGGCTTCGAAGACAGAATTTTTAAAGAACCGGTAACAGATGTTGGAAGGCTGATACAACATTATTTTTTGTGGCATGAATATGAAATATAAAATATTATCTTTTTTATATCTTTCCTCAAAATTTACTTATTTTTATTATGTTCTGAGATAATTAAAAACTCAAATTCAATTAGATATCATGTGAACTTTTTCAGCTGTGAGCATAATTATTTTATTTTTTATTTAAAATTGTTAATTGAAATACATTACAGTTCTATTTGTACAAATAAATAATTCTGTTTTATTTATAAATGCAAAATGAAACAATTAATAGCGTAAATATTGTCTCTCTATTGTTTGCTGCCAACATAAACATTTGCAATTAATTGTCATCACATTGTTTAAAATAGGAAATGCATACACCCTACTTCTCATATAATAGGGTAGTATAAACCCCTAGACCATTCTTTAGGTTCATCCACATTCATTTTTTTTACGGCTGGAAGTATTTGTCCCTTGTGATGATACAAAAATAGGGACAAAAATAATAGCTATTTATGAAACTAGTAAGGAAATGAAGGTTATTACCTTACGCATGTGAAATTTGCAGAACGAGGCGTAACACATAAGTAAGGTAATAACCTATTTCCTTGCTAGTTTCATACAATATTATTTGTACTTCCGTTCTAATAAATACGAAAGAGCGTGTTTGAAATTATGAAATTTTGACATATTAATGACAGTTATAAATTCAAAAAATAATACATCAGAATTCGTCTACCAAGATATCTGTTGCTATGTTACTTCATTATTTCACTAGTTAAATAATGCAGTTCATTACCTAACTCAAATAAGTGAAATAAAACGTCTATTTACTAACGGCAGTAGAAAAAACATTTTATCCGTAGGCTCTCTAGGCTCCCTAGGGAAATAATGTGCATATTATTCCTCTAGGAAGTTTATATCATTTTGACAGTTCAACTGTCAAATACAATAAAATTCAATGAAACAAATAAAAACATAAGAACAGCTGCAAAAGCTACATCTACAATTTCTTGGGATTCTTCCGAGGGTTCTTCAATGTATTCTTGGTATTTCAATTTAGTATTTTAATGCAATTTGACATAAATAAATTTGTTTACATAAATTGTCGTGATTGTCAAGAAATTGTATTTTTATGACAAAGACTACTAATAATTTTATAAATAAATAAATATATCATCATGCCTTTTATCCATTACTGGGTGTGGCACTCTGTTGAAGCAAATCTCGGTAAGTGATATATTTCTTCACGTGAAGTGCGGTTACTAGCCGTCAAGTCAAGGCCCCTAAAGATGTTAGTAGAGCGCAAGCCACAGGGGTAGATTTAATTTGGTGAAAATTGTTTGTCGGCTGTGGGGATCAGACCAGGGTTCTCAAGATCCACAGGCCGACTCGATACTACTGAGCCACTTACCCCATTTTAATAATTTTACTAATAATATGAATAAATTGTATTTGAAACTAACTTTTTTCGTTTTTAATCTTACGTAAGTCTTGAAAAAGAATGGTATATATACTTCAAGAGAGAATGATTTTTCCTTCGGGCTTCGCCCCTTATTAATTTCATACCTCCCACATGCCGAAACCATTTTAGTTAACAATCACCCATTCTTCTCGAAAGTATATCACGCCATTTTATGAATCCACTGTGGCTTTCAAAGACATTAGTGGTGGGTGAGCCACGAGGTTAATGTCTAACTATGTATGATTATTTTGTGGGGTAGTTTTTGCTCTCGAATAAGCCTTCATGTTGTTCAAGAGCCCGTATGGATTTTTCTTCGCGTCGCTTCATATAAAGTAGAAAAACGTGAGTGCATTATGCCATACGTGACTAGATATTCAGATTTCTGCTGGAAACAAAAAGACATCGTCTCTGCCTACTTGATCCCACGCTAGATTGCTGGGCTCTGATTTCAATTTCCTTCATATATTTTCATAAAATTTCTGTGTGGTGAAATATGTTTTATTTACATAGTTTTTTTTGGAAACTTTAACTAAATCAAATACTAAGGTACTGGGTTTGAATTCCGGTGAGGATTACCATAAAATATTATATATAAGTGAACAAACACTATGTTATCTAGCCAGATCTGCAATTGTAGATTTTATTTATTCGAATTTTTTCACTGAAGCAACTCCACCAAATAGTGGTGGAGGAACCTCTCTAATAATGTTATTATCTCATTAAAATTAACAGAAATATAATTTTTAAGGGTGCTATGATTTGACGGATAATTAAATTAAATAATAATCTATATAATGTCTCCCAATACCACGCTCTGCAACTGCAGCGCAACATTCAAAGACGGATTGATATATTTGTATATTTATTTGTTGCTACAATAAGAAAATCAGTAATATTGTGTATACGATAAATTGACGGCCGGTACTCACATATCACTGTAAATATATCTCCTAATAAGATCTGCAATTGCATTTCTAATATCTGTTTCATTATTGCTTAATATCAACATATTAGAGTAATATAAAAAAGTTGTAATATTATAAAAATAAATATAAATATATCTTCACGCCTTTTATCCATTACTAGATGTGGCACTCTGCCTAAGCAGATCTCGGTAAGTGATATATTGTAATATTATGGGTAACATAATTTGATAGTTGGTATTCATACATAATTACTACTATTAAAATCTGCAATTGCAGATCTACTATTTGCATAATTAATGTTTATAAACAATTTAGTGAAGTAAAAATGTTATTTTGTTATTAATGTCAACTTGTAGGTATCGTAATTTGACGGATGGTATTACCACAACACAATAAATATATGCTGTCTATATCTGCAATTACAGAGCCCTCCCGGTGTCATATTTACTTTTAAATTGTTATTAAAACCGGTTTAAAACTATAAGATGATATTCATGTGAAAATATAAATTTTCGGGTATTAGGTTCTCCTGTGGGAACGACAGGAATATTTCTCAATTATTTGTTAGTCAGTGGAGAACTGGGTCCTGCAAGGATATACATATATAGTGTACGTATCCTGGATACAATGAAACGTTGGAGTATATTGAACTTTATGAGCGCGAACAGTATTATTAAGATTTCTGAACTAAATGAAAAATTGGACTGTCCAACTTTTCAGAGTTATAGTCATTGAACAAAAATCGTTTTTTTGCATCTATTTCTTTTTATCAGTCCGTACAGGATTGTTTTTACCTCCTAGATAAATTAGAAAATATTGGGGGCTGTTATTTTTAGGGCTCTAAAATTGTAAAGTTATTTATAGTATGTTATGCATTAAGAGAGGGAAACAAGCGATTATTCCCGCGTGTGAAGTTGGCAAACCTCGACTTCACACAAGGGATAAGCGCGCCCTCCCATGAAGCATATTATACTTTTCGTAACAAGTGCACAAAAATTACTGTCTTATCGGGACAAATGTCAAATATGGGTTGAGTACTAGTTACTTAAGAACAGGGTTCGAAGATATATATCGATCGATATATATCATGATATTTATTTTGATATATATCGTCATATTTTTGCAATGATATATATCCATTATATAAAAATATCAAATAGTTTTTGTGATATAGCCTCCGGAAAAGTGAAATATTTCGTATTTTTCAATTTTTCTACTTTTCCGAGGCTATATCTCAAAAACTAAATGTGATATGAAAACGCGCTCAACGGCATTAATTTTCTCGTGCTTCAATTAACTTATAAACATAGTTTCAGCGATTTTTATTTTTTTTCAATTTTCCGCCAAAAAAATCGCAAAAGCGGTTTTTTAACATTTTCTCGAAAACCAGAAGTCATATGCATTTGAAGATTGCACCACTGGATTCAGTGGGTCAAAATACATATGTATGTAAATTTTCGTTTTAATAATCCTACGATTAAGGATTTTTGGTAAAATTGAATTAAAATCTGAAAAAACCAAAGGGGTACCCCTTAGGAAATAATTAAAAATATTAAATTGCATAAAATTGTATGAAAATTTGCTTATAAGTCAATTCGGACACGGGGAATTCAACGCCGTTGAGCGCATTTCCATATCTTGTTTAGTTTTTGAGATATAGCCTCCGGAAAAGTGAAATTTTTCGAATTTTTCAGTTTTTCTACTTTTCCGAGGCTATATCTCAAAAACTAAATGTAATATGAAAACGCGCTCAACGGCATTAATTTTCTCGTGCTTCAGTTAACTTATAAACATAGTTTCAGCGATTTTTATTTTTTTTTAATTTTCCGCCAAAAAAATCGCAAAAAGCGGTTTTTTAACATTTTCTCGAAAACCAGAAGTCATATGCATTTGAAGATTGCACCACTGGATTCAGTGGGTCAAAATACATATGTATGTAAATTTTCGTTTTAATAATCCTACGATTAAGGATTTTTGGTAAAATTGAATTAAAATCTGAAAAAACCAAAGGGGTACCCCTTAGGAAATAATTAAAAATATTAAATTGCATAAAATTGTATGAAAATTTGCTTATAAGTCAATTCGGACACGGGGAATTCAACGCCGTTGAGCGCATTTCCATATCTTGTTTAGTTTTTGAGATATAGCCTCCGGAAAAGTGAAATTTTTCGAATTTTTCAGTTTTTCTACTTTTCCGAGGCTATATCTCAAAAACTAAATGTAATATGAAAACGCGCTCAACGGCATTAATTTTCTCGTGCTTCAGTTAACTTATAAACATAGTTTCAGCGATTTTTATTTTTTTTTAATTTTCCGCCAAAAAAATCGCAAAAAGCGGTTTTTTAACATTTTCTCGAAAACCAGAAGTCATATGCATTTGAAGATTGCACCACTGGATACAGTGGGTCAAAATACATATGTATGTAAATTTTCGTTTTAATAATCCTACGATTAAGGATTTTTGGTAAAATTGAATTAAAATCTGAAAAAACCAAAGGGGAAATAATTAAAAATATTAAATTGCATAAAATTGTATGAAAATTTGCTTATAAGTCAATTCGAACACGGGGAATTCAAGTGTGTACAAAAACTAAAAATTAAAAAATAAATATCCAAAAAGTGATATTTATCTGATATATATCTTATATATCAGATATTTTGATATTTATTATAAATATCATGATATTTACGAACCCTGCTTAGGAAACGCCGCAAACAGCTAATAATCGTAGTATCTAGGAAGAGAAACATGCTACCTAGGGAAGAAAAGCAGTGTTTGTCTCTCTAAAATTAGGGAATAAAAACGTGTTTCTTGTGCATGTGTTACGAAAAATATTTAACAGTGTTATTACATTTGTCAAATATTAATAAAAGTATTTTCTAAAATTATTTGTACACGTTTGACAATGTTTTATATTGAAATTTGAAATAGTTAAATAAATATAAATAAATATATCATCACACCTTTTACCCATTACTGGATGTGGCACTCTGTCTAAACAGATCTCGGTAAGTGATATATTTTTTCGCGTGAAGTTCAGTTACCAGCCGACAAATCACGGCCTCCAAAGATATTAGTGAAGGGGGAGCCACAGGAGTAGATTTAAATTGGTGAAAATTTATTTAAATATTTATCAGCATTATTACATTTGTCAAATAAAAAAAAAATGGTTGAAATAAAAGTATTTTCTAAAATTATATGTAAAGGTTTTGACAATATGGGGTAGGTGGCTCAGTGGTATCGAGTCGGCCTGTGGATCTTGAGAATCCTGGTTCGATTCTACAGCCGACAAACAATTTACACCAATTTAAATCTACCCCTGTGGTTCCCCCACCACTAACATATTTGCGGGCCGTTATTTGACGGCTGGTAACCGTACTTCACGCGAAGAAATATATTACTTAACGAGATCTGCTCTGGCAGAGTGCCTCACACAGTAATGGATAAAATGCGTGATGATATATTTATTTTTTTATTTAGAAGCAAATCATTATATATCTATAAAAATAAATAAATATATCAACGTGCTCTTTACCCATTACTGGGTGTTTAATTTCAGTAGGTAAGTGATATATTTCTTCGTGTGAATTGTGATTACCAACCGTCAAATTACGGCCTTCAAAGATGTTAGTGGAGGTGTATTTTATATGAAATTATTATTATAATAATATATAATAATATATCTGTTAGCGGACGAGGGTGGGCTCGTGAAATCAAAACGATATGGAGGCACTTTTAACTAACAACCGTATATTTAATCAGAGAACAAGTTACAATTATATATGTCGAACATGCCCGATCAGCCGCTTCGCGCCAACAATATCACTTACCGAGATCTGCTCTGGCAGAGTGTCTCACACAGTAATGGGTAAAAGGCGTGATGATATATTTATTTATATTTGTAAACGTTTGACAATATTTTATATTGAAATTTGAAGTAATTGTTTGTGTTTTTAACATATGACTTCGACTGAACGTGAATGAAGATAATTTTAAAGTTAAATTTTTATGACAGAAAAATTCGGATGACGCCTGGATTCGAACCAGGGACCCTCCGCTTGCCGGGCAAATTATCTTCATTACTGTACGTTCAGTCGAAGTCATATGTTAAAAATTAGTTCGTGGAATGATTCCCTATAAATCAGAACTGTGTCGCTTTAGACGAAACCCGTTGTCAATGCCTACCATAGATATAGGAGTCTTTGGGATCGATGCTACGTTAGACACTATGACAGAAGAATTCGGTTGATGCCATACGTCGGACGCAGGTGACGTGGTGTAGCGGTTAGCATCTCTGCCCGGCAAGCGGAGGGTCCCTGGTTCGAATCCAGGCGTCATCCGAATTTTTCTGTCATAAAAATTTAACTTTAAAAGAATAAAATAACGTTTATTTTATAAAATCGTTTTGCAAATTTATTTCAAGCATTTAGTCGGTAAAAGGCTATGTTGATTTTTTTATTTGATTCAATGTTTATTTCTTGTGATATCAGATCGTTTTTCACTTTTCTTTCAGAATCATGTTAAAACTTAGAGCGCCATCTATTCCGAATTGGAAAAAAGTTTCAGATAAAATTAACTTATTTTTTCTCGCAGAATACGAATCTGCAATAAAAACTGGAGGTTCCCATTTAAGGTTTCAAAGTTGCCCCCCGCCCCACCCCCTGGGGGTGGGAGTTGGGGTTTCTGTTTGGTGTGCTTAGATAGGTTTTTGTAAAATATGAAACACGTGTTTTTTTTGTTTCTTGATTCGATGTGTATTTCTCGAGATATTTCACCGTCCCGGAACTTTTTTAACACCCTGTATGTATGTAGTACTAACAAAACGTAAAAAGAGAGCTTGCTGAATTTTATGTGGTAGTATACACGTAAAGAAGTACGAGTATTCACAATGAAATGAAATAACATCATGGAAAATTTTAATCATCAAAAAAATGTAACTTTAACATTGTTTGTGTTATTTTGTATAATTAAGTGCAGGATGTTTGCATAAGTTTGTTTGTTCGGTTGTAGATAATCGGCGTCCTGTCCGTGTTCTTCATCTGCGTGTCCATCCTGAGTTTCTGCCTGAAAACCCACCCGGACATGCGGGTACCAGTCATCAAGTACATCGCGGTGAAGACGGCAGCCAACACGACCGACTGGACGGTAGACAAGTCTCACACAAATGCACACATCGTGTTTTTTTACATAGAGTGTATCTGTAACGCGTGGTTCACATTCGAGATCCTAGTCCGGTTCATCTCGTGTCCTAAGAAATGCGAGTTCATCAAATCATCCGTGAACGTCATCGATTACATCGCCACGTTGAGCTTCTACGTGGACCTGAGTCTGGCGAAGTTCGCAACGCACTTGGAGAACGCCGACATCCTGGAGTTCTTCTCCATCATCAGGATAATGCGCTTGTTTAAGTTGACCAGACACTCGTCTGGGTTAAAGATTCTGATACAGACGTTTAGAGCGAGTGCGAAGGAGTTGACGTTGCTCGTGTTCTTCCTCGTGCTGGGGATCGTGATCTTTGCGAGTCTGGTGTACTACGCCGAGAGGATCCAGGCGAACCCGCACAATGACTTCAACAGCATCCCGCTTGGGTTGTGGTGGGCGCTGGTCACCATGACGACGGTGGGCTACGGTGACATGGCGCCCAAGACCTATGTGGGCATGTTCGTTGGGGCCCTGTGCGCCCTGGCCGGCGTACTCACCATCGCGCTGCCCGTGCCCGTTATCGTGTCCAACTTTGCCATGTACTATAGCCACACCCAGGTAAACCTTACACTCTCTCTCTGTGCGTGCTGCGAACTACCATCCGCGTTCACTTCTCTTCTCTTTACCTACACTCATCGTCAAACATTCATCAATTATTTTATTATACAACTGTCAAAAATACGATGCCACAATCCTTAAAACCAGAGTTGGGCAAAATTATTCACTTAGTGTCATTTAAATTGAAAGTGAAAATTAAATCATTATTTAACAACAATGACAAAATTAATTGTCGTCCATACACTTGTTGAAACTAGGTTTAATAAAAAATATAAAATAAACACTTGGCTAAGTCTCACAAAATTCAGCCTCCAAGTCACCTTATGAGGGCATCGTCAGAGGCTGGCCAGCACAGTTAGTAACCATAGATGCGTTTCGCTCTTATTAGAGACAAAATTAATTGTCATCCATACACTTGGTGAAACTAGGATTAATAAAAATATAAACTAAACACTTGGCTAAGTCTCACAAAATTCAGCCTCCAAGTCACCTTATGAGGGCATCGTCAGAGGCTGGCCAGCACAGTTAGTAACCATAGACGCGTTTCGCTCTTATTAGAGACAAAATTAATTGTCATCCATACACTTGGTGAAACTAGGATTAATAAAAATATAAACTAAACACTTGGCTAAGTCTCACAAAATTCAGCCTCCAAGTCACCTTATGAGGGCATCGTCAGAGGCTGGCCAGCACAGTTAGTAACCATAGACGCGTTTCGCTCTTATTAGAGACAAAATTAATTGTCATCCATACACTTGGTGAAACTAGGATTAATAAAAATATAAACTAAACACTTGGCTAAGTCTCACAAAATTCAGCCTCCAAGTCACCTTATGAGGGCATCGTCAGAGGCTGGCCAGCACAGTTAGTAACCATAGATGCGTTTCGCTCTTAATAGAGACAAAATTAATTGTCATCCATACACTTGGTGAAACTAGGATTAATAAAAATATAAACTAAACACTTGGCTAAGTCCCACAAAATTCAGCCTCCGAGTCACCTTATGAGGGCATCGTCAGAGGCTGGCCAGCACAGTTAGTAACCATAGATGCGTTTCGCTCTTAATAGAGACAAAATTAATTGTCATCCATACACTTGGTGAAACTAGGATTAATAAAAAATATAAACTAAACACTTGGCTAAGTCCCACAAAATTCAGCCTCCAAGTCACCTTATGAGGGCATCGTCAGAGGCTGGCCAGCACAGTTAGTAACCATAGATGCGTTTCGCTCTTAATAGAGACAAAATTAATTGTCATCCATACACTTGGTGAAACTAGGATTAATAAAAATATAAACTAAACACTTGGCTAAGTCCCACAAAATTCAGCCTCCGAGTCACCTTATGAGGGCATCGTCAGAGGCTGGCCAGCACAGTTAGTAACCATAGATGCGTTTCGCTCTTATTAGAGACAAAATTAATTGTCATCCATACACTTGGTGAAACTAGGATTAATAAAAATATAAACTAAACACTTGGCTAAGTCTCACAAAATTCAGCCTCCAAGTCACCTTATGAGGGCATCGTCAGAGGCTGGCCAGCACAGTTAGTAACCATAGACGCGTTTCGCTCTTATTAGAGACAAAATTAATTGTCATCCATACACTTGGTGAAACTAGGATTAATAAAAATATAAACTAAACACTTGGCTAAGTCTCACAAAATTCAGCCTCCAAGTCACCTTATGAGGGCATCGTCAGAGGCTGGCCAGCACAGTTAGTAACCATAGACGCGTTTCGCTCTTATTAGAGACAAAATTAATTGTCATCCATACACTTGGTGAAACTAGGATTAATAAAAATATAAACTAAACACTTGGCTAAGTCTCACAAAATTCAGCCTCCAAGTCACCTTATGAGGGCATCGTCAGAGGCTGGCCAGCACAGTTAGTAACCATAGATGCGTTTCGCTCTTATTAGAGACAAAATTAATTGTCATCCATACACTTGGTGAAACTAGGATTAATAAAAAATATAAACTAAACACTTGGCTAAGTCCCACAAAATTCAGCCTCCGAGTCACATTATGAGGGCATCGTCAGAGGCTGGCCAGCACAGTTAGTAACCATAGACGCATTTCGCTCTTATTAGAGCTCATCTGTATGATACAACCCACTCCTTCACCTAGAACAAAGTTCACGTGAAGAAACTGCTAACACAGTTCTTCGTCACACAGTTTCTTCACGTGAACTTTGTTCTAAGTGAAGAAGTGGATTATACCATACAGATGAGCTCTAATAAGAGCGAAACGCGTCTACGGTTACTAATTGTGCTGGTCAGCCTCTGACTATGCCCTCATAAGATGTCTTGGAGGCTGAATTTTGTGAAACTTAGCCAAGTGTTTAGTTTATATTTTTTATTAAATCATAATTTGTTGAAAGCGTTACATTTTTAAAGAATAACCGGAACTGTCTCTAGCATCGCTAATTTTTATGAGTAGCTTGTCTAACTCTGAAACATAAATCTGCCAAGCTTGACTTCATCTACAATCATAATCCTTTTCATACAAGCTCATCTCATTTTTACAATCTTTCAGCTTCAGTTTCACTAATCATTCTGTCCACAAACCTAAATGAAAATATGTAGAAAATAATTTATGAATGTTTGACAACGCGAAATAAAGTGTTTATTTTTTACACTAGTCATGACACTTGGTTACATCCGTGACAATTACATTAACAATAAAATAGAAAAGACACCATTTTATTCTTTCGTGTAACACAAGTTCCTGTCGATGCCTGTAACGTCTGCAATAAATTCACTCCTTGTCCAACCCTTCTTCTAGAGATTCTAGGATTTCTCTACACTAAAATCACACACAGGACGAATGGTTTTTCTAGTAACAGTTAGTAGAGCGAACACTTTAATACAAAATACTTTAATTCATCACATTTTACGTAAATATCTTCTAAATTATTTTGCACCGGTTTATTAATAAAGTAAGGGTAGTTTTCATGAACATTCTGTCACAAATTCTACAGGAAACTTGAGATTATCGTCATCAGAAAATCCACTCAAGATATCCGTTTCCGTTTGACAACTAAACTCGTTTAAAAACTAAATGTCAAAGCGTATTCAAAATTAATTAAAACCTTGTTAAAATATTCACAAAAGAGTTGAAATTTAAATTAAATATTGTTCTTTATCCTCTGAAAATAGAATGAAATTAATTATTTAAAAACTGAAACACTACACAATTAATTTTTTATAAGTAGCTTACAGGAATTTTTATTATAATTATACCATAAAAACCAATGAAAATGAAAACTAGTTTTTGCCAAAATCATACATTTTTAAAATAGATAAAATTACAGTTTATAAAAATATAAAATTCATAGTTTACCATCAAATCTTCTGTATTAATTCAAATATTCAGACATAATACTGTTCATACAATCTATATAAATTTATTTTAAACATTTTCCCTTATTCTAAAGGTAACAATTTTCAATTTTACCTAATAATAAAACTTATGAGTTTCCGTGTTTATATCTCGCTGATTTCAACTATAATAAATACTATAGTTGCACTATAAGCTACTGTAATTGAAATTAAGTTCCTGTTGTACAGAGTAATCATATTTTTAATTCAAGCATGGTCATTTAATACACAATAATAACTAAAATGCAACTATTTAAAAGTTAAAATGCATATACAGGTGTTTCACAACTTAGAGCAAAAAATTAAAGGGTATATTCTGTACGACGTGCTAATCATGAAACAAAAACATTTTTTTTTTAAATCGCAAAACTATTTTCCATGTTTCCCAGTCCAAAATTTTTCGTTGCCACTGCCACTAGGTGGATGATTATGTTAAAGTTATTAATTAAATAAAATTCTATTATAAATAACTGCTAATAATTGAATTGTGTAATTATTCTTTCGTAGTTGATACCTACTTCATTGTTTGTGTTTAATAGGAAAGCGAATCGAGTGCAGTACTACAAAAAATGTTTTAGGTTAACAACCCTTAATTTTTCGAATTAAAAAAAATTATTTTTGTTTCATGATCAGCACGTCGTACAGAATAGTTTAATAAATTTAAATAAAATTTCAATCATCCTAACGCAATAGGTAAAAATAAAGATTGAAAATTAGGATAAATTAATTAAATTTCCCTGTTCCTCCTAATACGCCCCTGTCCCCTAAGCAGACATGTCACCTCATCAACGTAATCATTTACACGATTCGAAAATTGGTCCGCGGCAGACAGAATTAATTAAACCCTCAAATGAACCAAGAACCAAAAGCAAAACTGGTTGATTAATGGATAAAACGGTAGAACACCACGTGACTGCGACAGTCACGTTCTAAACGGTTATTTTTATTTCCACTCCAACGACAACTGTCATTTTGTTTTGTTTTCCATGGTGAATAAAATCGCGGAATGGTATACGGTAAACGGTAAACGGGACGCGATTAAGAATGCTAGGCTCAAGGATAATAGGAAATAAGACACTTTGGCATAACATAACACACCATCATACAACTTGCGTCCGCTATCTTCAATTCTATTTATATCCAAAAATTATCATTATTTAAGTGGTTTAAATTCCTCTATAAACTACTATAATTCGAATTAAGTTTTGCCTTGTAAAGATTATAATCTTTAAAAAAATCCTAAAAAATTTCTGAATCCATTTTAACTTTGCAAATAATAAAATGTTCAACCCCCCTGCGTTGTAAAATGGTGTAAGACTCCGTTAGGCTATGCCACAGCACCTTACTTCCCTTATCCCTGCGTCTAGTGCAGCAGCGGTGGGTGAAGTTCAGATTACGCCCCAAGCGCCCCCTTGTGTGAATGCTGCATGTGGTTGTTGTTGTATCCGCTAGGCGCGCGCCAAACTGCCCAAGAAACGCCGGAGGGTTCTTCCGGTCGAACAACCGAGGGCTCCTCGTCTCCCTGGACAAGCTGGCACTCCAGGGAACTGTCCTCAACAAGGAGGGAATCAACCACAGAATCAACAGAACAGGAGGATGAATGCTATTAAGACCAACCATCCGAAGGACATGATTGGACCGAAAATGGGTGAGTGAATGGATTATTCTTTGTGGTGGAGGAATTAGAAATTATATCTTTCAAAATTTAAAATAAATTATCTTTATATTTTAACCAAGTACTAATAGTACCTATATTAAAATAGGTTTTACAAAATTTTATTAAATTCTTTTTAATAAAACTCAAGAAATATTATTTTCAAATCAAACATAAAATTGAACAATAGATGAATACGAATTAATATATTTCAAAAATTGATACGCTTGCGTCAATTATCTTTAAATTTTACCCAAATACTAACAGTATATTAAAGTATGCTTCAACAAAATTTTATTAAATTCTTTTTAATAAAACTCGAGAAATATTACTTCAAAATCAAAACACAAAATTGAAGAATATAAATGACAATTAAATTATTGTTTAGGCCTCATAAAAATCTGTGTAATTGTACATCATTTTTTAATATTTAATACATCGAAAATACATTTTAGAATACACTTAAAATATGTCATCAATATGTAGTTAACAATTACTCCATCACTATAGCAACAGAAACATTTAAAAGTTTTAGAAAAAGGATAATATTCATCTGTCAATCTTATATCATCTGCGTTACTTTTAAATTTTAAACATTTTAAATTTATAAAGTATTTAATATTAAACTTTAAAATAATAAAAACATGGTTGCAAATTCTGCAATTGCAGAACTACTACAACCAAAAATTAGTTTCGAATAAAACAGTTGTAATATGTCATAAATTTTGCGCCTCCCTGAGTTTCCGAATAATTTTAGAGAAAAATGTTTGAAATAAAATTTGTAGGCAATTAAATTTTTTACATTTTTTACTTGAAGCATTTTCCTGTAAAATAATTAGGGTCCATTCTACGAGAACATTTAAGTATTATCCTAATTGTACAACCCCATTGAATACCCGCATACGCCATGTAACAAAACGCGACTAACAAACACACAGCAACCCTGGAGGTGATGTGCATAACTAGGATGTCGTGGTGTGTAGGACACGAGGGCCAGATCGTGTCCACGCTACACCGGCACAACAGTCACTCGGAGCACATGCTCTAGGGTAGCTCTGGGGCGGTTCTAGTGCAAGTCGAGCTGCTCCAACCCCCGAGGTTCGAACGTGTGTCACCGCACGAGTTTACACCAAATACACTAACAGGGTTTTCTCAGTACGAAACTGCGACTATTTTTCTTCTAAGTTTACTAAATTTTATCTAAACTGCAATTTTTTTCTGTAGGACTATAACTCAAACCTAATTTAGTTAAAGGTACGTAAACTTCACCATTGTGTTTAGGGTACTTTACTGCATAAGTATAATGATTTTTATTGTTTTTAATAAACGGATAAATTTTGTAGAACAAAATATTTGTTTAACAATTATTTTTGAAAATGTTGGGTCAGTAATTATTTTATTAAGTTGGTACTACTGAACAAGATTAAATAAAATTTAGGGTAGTTTACTACATAAGTATAGTGATTTTTATTGTTTTTAATAAACGGATAAATTTTCTAGAACAAAATATTTGTTTAACAATTATTTTTGAAAATGTTGGTTCAGTAATTATTTTATTAAGTTGGTACTACTCAGGGTTCGAAGATATATATCGATCGATATATATCATGATATTTATTTTGATATATATCATCATATTTTTGCAATGATATATATCCATTATATAAAAATATCAAATAGTTTTTGAGATATAGCCTCCGGAGAAGTGAAATTTTTCGAATTTTTCAGTTTTTCTACTTTTCCGAGGTTATATCTCAAAAACTAAATGTGATATGAAAACGCGCTCAACGGCATTAATTTTCTCGTGCTTCAGTTAACTTATAAACATAGTTTCAGCGATTTTTATTTTTTTTCAATTTACCGCCAAAAACATTGTAAAAAGCGGTTTTTTAACATTTTCTGGAAAACCAGAAGTCATATGCATTTGAAGATTGCACCACTGGATTCAGTGGGTCAAAATACATATGTATGTAAATTTTCGTTTTAATAATCCTACGAATAAGGATTTTTGGTAAAATTGAATTAAAATCTGAAAAAACCAAAGGGGTACCCCTTAGGAAATAATTAAAAATATTAAATTGCATAAAATTGTATGAAAATTTGCTTATAAGTCAATTCGGACACGGGGAATTCAACGCCGTTGAGCGCATTTCCATATCTTGTTTAGTTTTTGAGATATAGCCTCCGGAAAAGTGAAATTTTTCGAATTTTTCAGTTTTTCTACTTTTCCGAGGCTATATCTCAAAAACTAAATGTGATATGAAAACGAGCTCAACGGCATTAATTTTCTCGTGCTTCAGTTAACTTATAAACATAGTTTCAGCGATTTTTATTTTTTTTCAATTTACCGCCAAAAACATTGTAAAAAGCGGTTTTTTTAACATTTTCTGGAAAACCAGAAGTCATATGCATTTGAAGATTGCACCACTGGAATCAGTGGGTCAAAATACATATGTATGTAAATTTTCATTTTAATAATCCTACGATTAAGGATTTTTGAGAAAATTGAATTAAAATCTGAAAAAACCAAAGGGGTACCCCTTAGGAAATAATTAAAAATATTAAATTGCATAAAATTGTATGAAAATTTGCTTATAAGTCAATTCGGACACGGGGAATTCAACGCCGTTGAGCGCATTTCCATATCTTGTTTAGTTTTTGAGATATAGCCTCCGGAAAAGTGAAATTTTTCGAATTTTTCAGTTTTTCTACTTTTCCGAGGCTATATCTCGAAAACTAAATGTGATTTAAAAACGCGCTCAACGGCATTATTTTCTCGTGCTTCAGTTAACTTATAAACAGGGTTCGAAGATATATATCCATTATATAAAAATATCAAATAGTCTATAATAAATACAGTATTATTACTTTCATTAATTCTGTTAAAATTATATTCTAAAGATAATTCTTACTTTACTAGCTTTTGACTAACTTCACATCAACGACATAAATCCAAATTGTGTGCCATTTGTGATGTCATTAACGGCAAAGTCTGAACCATTTCTAAAATTTTATTTGGTACTCATTTTAGAAATACAAATCCTTTAATATGGTGGAAAAGTGTAACTATCAATGAGTCAGAGTGGCCAAATAAAAGCACATTTATTGAACTATGTGAACAGTTACACACTGCTGTAACAGCAACAGCAGGACTGGAACGATATTTCTCCACTTTTGGCATTGTCCAATCTCAATTACGTAATCGTCTCGGTAACGACAAAGATTAGTTTTTATGTTTAAATATTTAAACCAAAAAGAAACTACAAAAAAAAAACTAATTTAGATTGGATTTGGCCAAGTGAGTCTCTATCTGCAACGCTATGTTCAGGAAGTTCATCAGAAGATGATGATTTGCCCCTATTTAGGATATAGGATTATTTAAATATTCTTACTATTCTTAGTACTATATAATATTTGTGTATCCATTCAATGTATATTTACCTTTTTTCATTACCTATGTTAATTTTTTATTTAGGAGTAATAATTTGTTTTGTATTTCCTATTGTGATAATAAATGTGTACCAAAACTAAAATTAAAAAATAAATATCCAAAAAGTGATATTTATTTGATATATATCCTATATATCAGATATTTTGATATTTATATTAAATATCATGATATTTACGAACCCTGGTACTACTGAACAAAATTAAATAAAATTTAGGGTAGTTTACTGCATAAGTATATTGATTTTTATTGTTTTTAATAACCGGATAAATTTTTTAGAACAAAATATTTGTTTAACAATTATTTTCGTAAATGTTGGTTCAGTAATTATTTTATTAAGTTGATACTACTGAACAAAATTAAATAAAAATTTGGTTGTTCATAGATAAGACTATATCTAAATCTATGGTGAAGTTTTCTGGGGCGTTACCATTTTAGTTATTGAATTATAGCTCAACAAATAGTACTTTAAAAAACAAATTATGCTTGACCCCTCAATATTTCAAAATTTTAAATTAGTAGCAATAAAACTTTTAGTATAATTTATACGGAATTTATTTTTGGTAGATTTGTACTGTACTCACACAAAATTTCATCATTATTGTTGCAAAAGTACGATTATAATTAAAGTTTACTTTTTTGGTAGCACTTTTTGCAATAATTCTAATTGCAAAATAAACCTATCGTCTTTTCAAAATAAATTTCCTAAGGCTTTTTCCAACCCACAATCTTTCTAAAATAAAATTATGTGGTGTTTTTAAAATTGTAATCTTTCAAAAAAAAAAAAAATACTCTGAAGCCTTTTCACAATTGTAAACTTCTTTTAAAAATATCTAAAGCCTTTTTAAAATCTAGACCAGGTAACTATAAAATTCTTAGTACAACTTATCTACCTTTGTTGTCATTTTATAATTACGAGTATTTTGGCTAAACATCTTATTATAAATAAGGATAAATATACTGAGATTACCCTCCATATATAAGCATCAACCCTTAATTATCACGCAAGGGTTAAATTTACCCAATTTTGCACACGTTTGTTGTACAAATTCACATCTGAAGTGCGAGTGACTACACAGATACACAACACGCAATATTCAAGATACTGTTTTCTGTTTCTTGACTTTAACATTTATCTAAAAAAAAATACGGTTGTCTGAGTGGTTCAGATTTAACTATTACTGTAATTGAGATTAAGTTCCTGTTGTGCAAAGTAGCAACCTAACAGAAATCAATATCTATGTTGTAAATTTGCTAAGTTTTCATAAACGCTTCTTGTTCGTAACACAAAATAAACTGCACCGCTTTCATAGATACAGAAGCAATATTCCAACTTAATAAAAGTTAGTCTTTATTAATTACTCGTACAGTTCTGAAGACTACCACGAAATGTCTTTTTCGATATGTTATCAAAGTATAAGTTGCACAACTTTCGTAAGTTATTAATAATTTGATCTAGAGTCCGCAGCTTCCTTGAAACAAATAAAAGTGAAAACTAAGCAACTTCAACTTAGTTTCGAACTTCACGACTCGCATTCAATTCGCTGCTATCATGTTTCAATGGTAGCTTCATTCACTTCCGCTATTTTTTCATGATAACTTTGAGAATTGTAATCGAGCAAAAATTTATTTTAGCTATCGTGTTTTTTTTTATAGATTTATCTAGCGTAAATTATAGATTGCTTCTGTATTTAATTACAATGAATCTAACTAGAATTATAAAATTTTATGACGTTTATAATTCCATAGTAATATTTAATAATTTGTATATATTGTTAATATGGTTAGTAACTTTATTTTCGGTTGTCAAATATTATGAAATATTTGTATTTTTTAAATAAACTTCAATACTGATTACCTAAAAAATATTATCATATTTGAGGGTTTGCTACTTCAATATTTAAGTACCGATTGACTTAAAATTTGAACTGCGTACTAAAAATATATCTAAGTATGTCTTATAAAAATTTCATTCAATTCCCTTGAATACAATCTGAGAAAAAGAACTTTAAAAGAAATAAAACATAGAGACTTCAACGTTAGGTCAGAATACAAAACTATTAAAATGTCCCTCTTTGAGTACGTCTCATTCCAAGATGAATACATCGATCAAATTTTAACTGTAGATGAACAACATATCTAAGTATACCATATTAAATTTTTACTTAAATCTGATGTATATATCACAAGAAATCTCACATTCTTCTTGGAATGACAATATGTACGAGTACAGTATCAACTCTTGTACAAACACCAACAAAAATCATCCAGCACCTCATACACTCTGATCAAAAAGTATTCGTGATGTCTGGTGTAAGACTGTAGCCATCATCTTCATATTTCAGATAATGACGAGCTGCTCAGCATAAATATTCGTACCAACGGAACGAAAACTGCAGCTGACTTGAGCGCCAGAGAACAGCCCTAAGGGTATTGGACTCTTTGAGAATTTAGCAAGGGGGCTACCTTCGCGGAATGTACTTTAGTGTTTAATACTTTCTAATTGGTCGTATTTATTCCTAGGTGAATGTTTTAGAATGAGTTAATTCATTTAATTTTCAATGAATAAAAAAATCCTTAAAATAAAAACTTTTGGCGTTACATTCATACAGGGTGTTTCAAGACTAGTGTAACAAACTTAAACAGCTTATTCCTGAGGTCATTTTGAGCCAAAAATGTCATATGAACATAGGTCTTATTCCTTCTAGTTATCAAAATACAATAGGTTGAAGTTCAATAAATAACACGAAATTTTCAAATTTTTTTAATCAAGATACTTTCGGAAACAAGAGTTGTATTGAAAAGTCATACCTTATTTGTCTTAATTTATTTTATTTATTAATATTAACATGCATACAAGTTCATTTTGAACACTTGCTGTAATTTTTTTAAAATTTGTTATCTTATTTCATATTGTGTTAACCTATTCCATGTTTGGTTATATTGTTCTGTGTCTATTTAATTGTGTCATTTTATGTTGTGTTCTCTATATCGTATTCGTTAATATTAATAAATAAAATTAATTAAGGCAAATAAGGTATGACTTTTACATAAAACTCTTGTTTCCGAAAGTATCTTGATTACAAAAATTTGAAAATTTCGTGTAATTTATAGAACTTCAACCTCTTGTATTTTTTTTAACTAGAAGGAATAGGACCTATGTTCATATGACATTTTTGGCTCAAAATGACCTCAGGAATAAGCTGTTAAAGTTTGTTACACTAGTCCTAAAACACCCTGTATATTATTCCAGTGAATTTATGCCCTCCCAAAAGTTGCAAAGGCCAGAGTAAGCAATTATGAGAACAAAAGCCGCTCATTGTAAAATCTATAGCGACGGGCGAAATAAAAACAAAGCAGTGTAGCCAACTTGCATAATTCTCAATTGTCGTACAGTTTTACCATGTTTCAATGTGTCATGTATATGTTATTTATTCCTGTAGCATTACAGTTACAGTTACAGTTTCAGCATGGTATGGTTTCAGCATGTGCATGATGTTTCTGCTATTCGTTCTTCTTATTCAGGTTTTCTTTCAGATCCTTTTCAGAAAGAATGCAGATCTTTAATTGTATGAATTCGAATTATTGTAGCTTATAATTTACACTAAATTGCAGATCTTTAATTACATGAGTGATAACTACACTTTGTGGTATAAATATATAATATCTGCAGTTGCAGATCTGTTGCAGAGCTCATGAAATTATAAATTGTTATTTAAATCATGCTAATATTTAGATCTATGGTGGCAGATGTCATATTTATAAATTTATAAAATCGTGATTGCATATTTATTTAGAGCCGCAATTTTAGAGCTTCAACACTCCGAAATTGATTGTAGTACTAATAATGAAAATAGAATAATTTTAATAATTATTGTCGTGCCTAAAATCTGCAATTGCAGTACGTCAGTACGGTGGTGTGGATAGCGATACGGAATTCGAATCTGGAGATCCAGAGTTCAAATCTCACTCAAGCTAAAAATTATATGAACTACCACATTGCGGCTCGGTAAATGCGGACCCTGTACTGTAATTGGGATTAAGTTCCTGTTGTACAGCGTAACATAAATAAATAAATTATCACAGTGAAAATTTAATGCATAATAGCTGTTATTTATTTAAAATAGTTTTGATCTGCAATCGCAGAAATGAGTAACATATTTTTTAATATTGGTATCTAGAAATTTATGGGGTAGGTGGCTCAGTGGTATCGAGTCGGCCTGTGGATCTTGAGAACCCTGGTTCGATCCCCACAGCCGACAAACAATTTTCACCAATTTAAAAATCTACCCCTGTGGCTCCCTCTCCACTAATATCTTTGAGGGCCGTGATTTGACGGCTGGTAACCGCATTTCACGCGACAAAATATATCACTTACCGAGATCTGCTTAGGCAGAGTGCCACACCCAGTAATGGGTAAAAGGCGTGATGATATATTTATTTATTTTATTTGTATCTAGAAATTTGCAATGTGCAGCATAAAACATAAACAATGCTCTGCAATTAGAGATCTGCAGCATCTAGAAATATATTTACTATTACAGAGATTTGCAATTACAACTATACCTTGTTCATATTTTAATATTAATTTGCATCCGGTTCTTGGCATGTTTCAAAGCATACCCCAGCGTTAAGGGTAGTATGAACCCTGGCAGACTGTGACCCTATCGTTCATCGTATATTACAAGGTCGCAACGTTTCAGAAACAGGGAACATTCATATATCATGCGTAAGGTTTTGGACAAGTTGCAATTTATAAAATAAATTAAAAGAACTGGAGATCACTTTGAAACATCTTTCTCAAATTTCTACGAAGGGAGAAGGGTTGGACGACACGCAATTTAAATCTGAGTCAAGTTAGAGTTAGATGAATGACGGTTTTCAATGGAGAGACTTACCTACCTTCTTCCAGAATAAACGCAGTGAATTTGTTACACAAAGATCTGCAATTACTCAATACTGTATTTATTTTTGTAGTCATTTTTATTAACTTCAAACTGTCCTTTTTTATTCTCCGTTCACTTAAATCTATTTGACGGCTGGTAGCCATACGCATCTATCAAAATTACGCTTAAAGCTCGATATTAATTAATTAATATTTCCAACAGACATATGTCATTTATATTTAATTAATTAAATTGTACATTACATTTACAATATTTTTAATTATATGTATATTTTAATAGCTATTAAAATGTTAATATTTAAATACAAGTATTATAAATAATTGGAAATGTTTGATATATGATTTATTGCATATTTTAAATTAATAACCAACAATTTAAATTTATATTACTTCCGTTGTTTGTTCTTTATTCACATATGAGTATTTGGGGGACGGTATTTGACGACTGGCAAGTTTACAGTCTACACAGAAATGTAAGATCTGCTATTGCAGAGCAGACACACAAAAAGTGATCTCCAAAAGTTCAATATCTAACAAATTATAGTATGTTATGCATCAAGGGACGGAAACAAGCGATTATTCCCACGTGTGAAGTTGCCAACTTCACACAAGGGATAATCGCGCCCTCCCGTGAAGCATATTATACTTTTCGTAACAAGTGCACAAAAATTACTGTCTTATCAGGACAAATGTCAAATATGGCTTGCGTAACTAGTTACCTAGGAAACGCCGCAAACAGCTAATCTCTCTAGAGAGAGAAACATGCTACCTAGGGAGAAAAACATAATGTTTCTCCCTAGGAGAGAAAAGCAGTGTTTCTTTTTCTAAAATTAGGGAATAAGAACGTGTTTCTTGTGCATGAGTTACGAAAAATGTACTTGTGTGTGTAAGTGTAATTACAACACCTCTATTTCTACTCTGCTGCCCACAACTTTATACTTTACACAAATACAACACCTTCTCTTCACACTCTTCATCAACATTCTTTCTTCATTACTGAAACCTTTGAATGCCTAGTGTTGTAATTTTCTCAATGTATCATTCATTCGTTTCATTTTAATCATAATTCCCCGATGTGTAGGGATGTACGGCATCGCCTGTTCGTTGAACCCCCTGAATCCCAATGGTGTCGGGTTGGACAACCCTGCGTTGAAGCTGTGCGCCCCTAAACTGGAATTCATAGCTTCGCAAGTCACCCTGAAAGCTCCGCAGTCGTCAGAATGTGAAACTACACTCAAGACAACTTAGTAAACATTTTGGCGATTGCTGGTTGGTTAAATTTAGTGTGAAGACAGTATTTTTATCATGAACAATGTTTTAATAAATTATATAGACTTGAAATTGTATAATATGTGCAGAATACCATCTGGTATGCAGCAAATCATTCTAAAATATAAATTGTAAAAACTGTAGATAGGACATACTATATACTATAGGTTAATTATTGATAATTCTTCTTTAAAATTATCTTCTTTATCACTGGTATTAGGTAAATGTAGCCTTTAACACAACTGATTAGCATTTATAGCTATTTCTACTGCAGATCTACAAATTTTCAGCCATTATAATTTATGTATCACCACCATTTATATCTATGGGTGATTTATTTAAAAGCTTTTAACTGCATTCTATTATTTAATATGTACTACAATATTTTGATGATTGACAAATGTAAGATTGAAAAGAATGTTGAAGATTATTTGAGATTGTGGAATATATATTGAATGAAAGATTGATGAAATTGAAGGTAGAAGATTGCGTGAACGATCTAGAAATAAATGGATGAATATGATTGAAGGTTAGAGGAATAAATGAGCTTGTATGAAAGGAATTATGAATATGAATTAATATAATTTAAAATTTGTTGTGTAAATGAAAAATGAGGCAAACTTGTATAAAAGGAATTATAATTGTAGATGTAATTAGCTTTGTGAGACATTAATTGCAGGATTAATTTTAAGGGTTTTAAGGGTTTGTGCTACCAAATTTTATTGGTGAAATTGCTTGGATGATCTAAATAAATGGATGGATAAGATTAAACGAGGGATAAGGTGAGCTTGTTTGAAAGGAATTATGAATGTGGATGAAGTCAGATTTATTAGAGATTAATTTCAGAATGAATCTTAGATTTCAAAGGTTTCTGCTACTCTATTTAATGGGAACGTATGTCGAATGTAAAATTGGAAAAATTGAAACTAAAATATTACGTTAACGAGCTAGGATCCCTAGAAATAAATAAATGAATATGATTAAAAATGGCAATACTAAACAAGCTTGTATACAAGAAATTATGAATGTTGATGAAGCATAATATAACAGAATGAAACGTTTGTCAAAACAGGATGATATTGTCATATATAATATAACAAGTAGTATGAAAATTGCTGAAAATGTTTTGACATAAATTATGAGTTGTTATGGAAATGGAAACATAACGAGTGCGAAGCACGAGTTGTGTTTCCTATTTCCGTAACAACGAATGTATATTTATGTCAAAATATTATCTGTCAATTTTCATATTACGAGTTGTATTCGGCTTGAGAATTTATCAAACAAGAGTTAATTAACTAGAATAGTTAGGTATTTATTTGCACATTATTAATTAGGTATTACAGTGATGAAAATTCTACATTTTTTCAGTATACATTTAATATTCAAAATTGACGTTTATGAAAATATTGAAAATATCATTTTTTTTATTCGTAACCAAGGATATTATTAACAGTGGTATTTCCGATATCAATTTCACTAGTGATGAATTTCCGACGAAATGTACATTTCATTGGTTCATTTTCAAACAAATTCGTGATCCTATTGGTTGACAGTGACGTAATAAATATGATTAAAATGGCAACACTAACCAAGCTTGTATACAAGAAAGTATGAATGTTGATGAAGCATAATATAACAGAATGAAACGTTTGTCAAAACAGGATGATATTGTCAATCTAATATGTTATTCTTCATTATTTATTTAGATGTAAAAAATGTCTGAAAATTTGAGGCCCGAAAAGAAATGATTATAAATCGTAGCAATCATAATCCTTAATACGGATCTGTACATAGTCTTTCACTACACAATAATACTAACATTTAACTAGTCGTCATTTTCCTAAATGTTTGTTTCTCTTGCTGTTGCTTCAGCTTCTATACACCATGATTCAAGTCGAACTAATTATTATGATTTAATTAAAGAACACTGTTACCTGGGACCAAGTCATTCATTGAGCATAATGGCTTTGAAATATAACAATTAGTTGATTATTTTAGTTTCGCTTGTCTTTTTTAACGAAGCTTACATGGATAAGTCTCTGTACTTGTATAATCGGTGTATTCTGTTTGACATTATTGTCTGTTAACGACACGTTAAATCTACCAAATGTCTTTCAGTTAGCTAGAGAAAACTGTAAGATACAGTGCTATCTGTACATGTACGTATTACTGGATTTTGCTAAGATCTGGGTATGTAAGAAACTATCGTTTTGCTAAGAAATTATTTTAAGATTCTTAGGATGTAGACTATCTCAAAATTCAGACTGCGGTGTTATACTTACAAATTTTTATCTGTTACATTTATTTTAAAGTCATAATATGTTTGATATAATTTAGTTTTCTTTTTTTATAGTAAGTATGAGGTACGTGGCTCAGTGGTATAGAGTCTTGAGAACCCTGGTTCGATTCCCACAGGCGACAAACAATTTAACTCTATCCCTGTGACTCCCCCTCCACTAATATCTTTGGGGGGCTTGATTTGACGGCTGGTAACCGCACTTTACGCGAAAAATATATCACTTACCGAGATCTGTTTAGGCAGAGTGCCACACCCAGTAATGGATAAAAGGCGTGATGATATATTTATTTTATATTTTTTTATTTTTTACTGTATTTCTGTTCAACTCTTTTTTTGGCAAAATTCGGCCTCAAAATTTATAATAGGTAAATTTTATTCTTTATTTCTACAATTTTCAAACAATGTAGTTAGCATTCTTATCTTCTGATTACAACCAACAAAATATTTAATACATAACTTTTTTATTGCTAAAAGCAATAATAGTATGTTATGTATCAAGGGAGGGAAACAAGCGATTATTCCCGCGTGTGAAGTTGGCAAACCGTAACGTAAACAAGGGCCGAAGGCTTGAACTGAAATCGAGGTTTGCCAACTTCACACAAGGGATAATCGCGCCCTCCCGTGAAGCATATTATACTTTTCGTAACAAGTGCACAAAAATTACCGTCTTTTCGAGACAAATGTCAAATATGGGTTGCGTAACTAGTTACCTACGAAACGCCGCAAACAGTTAATAATAATCGTAGTCTCTAGGGAGAGAATTATCCTACCTTGTTTCTCTCCCAAGGGGAGAAAAGTAGTGTTTCTCTCTCTAAAATTAGGGAAAAGAACGTGTTTCTTGTGCACGTGTTACGAAAAATAATTTAGAAATGTTTAGTAATAAAGTAGTTACTCAATTAAATATTTAGATCTTAATTTAGAACTAAGAATGCTACACTACTTTTAGAATAACTTGATAATGATGTCATCAAAAATGTGCTTATTTTCCCTGCTGTTAAATATTTCAAATAATACTTTTATGAAATAGGTGACTTAGTAAGCACTAATATCTTTGAGGACTGTAATTTGGCGGCTGGTAACCGCACTTCACGCATATAAATATGTCTACGGCAGAGTGCTACATCCAATAATCGGTAAAAGATGTGATGATATATAGATATATAAAGTTGACGAGTTCAAATCTCGCTGATTTCAACTTACATTAAAAAATACGACTGTTACTGTAAGCTACTGTACGAATAATTAGGATTAAGTTCCTGTTGTGCAGAATAACAAATAAATAAAAGCAGATATACACATTTTATTTATTTATTTATTTATGTTACGCTGTACAACAGGAATTTAATCCCAATTACAGTACAAGATCCGCACTCACCGAGTCGTAGTGTGATAGTTTACATAATTTTTAGCTTGAGTGCGATTCGAACTCGGGATCTCCGGATTCGAATTCCGTACCGCTATTCACACCACCGTACTGACGGATGACATCATTGTCAAGTAGTTCTATATTAATCATATATTCGAATTAATTTTGATTTAATTTGAAATTTGAATCATAAAATGTAAAGTAATGTGTTGACTTCATTGAGCATTGTCCCCCGCATAACACCCCGCTAGGCACTCCCTTACATATCCATGGGCGCACGTCATTGCCTCACCGCTGACGTACGCCTCTGTACCCCACATCTTGTTTAATGAGTAATTTGGACCAATATAAAATAACAACTTTGATTGTGATACACAACTAGGTATTAATGATGTATGTGTTTGCAAAGTCCATATTCTATATAAATAATAAAGTATTGATAGGTATAATAAACATGTTATTGTAAAAAAGATTGTGATATAGACGTACGGCGTGTGTTATCATATCTAGATTCGTTTCAAAACGCTAAAGATGATTATATATATATATATTTTATCCCATCAAACCTTTCTCGATTGTTTTACAGAAAAATGTTTCAAATAAATAACGTAGAGAAATATATTCTCTACAACTTTTATTTAAAGTATTTTTCTCTAAAATGATTTAGGAAGAAGTTAGTCACCCTCAAAACTTTGTTACTTTATGTCAATGTAGTTTTTTTACTGTCAAACGTTCCTCAATTGTTTTACAAAAAAATGCTTCAAATAAATGACGTAGATAAACATATTCTCTACAAGTTTTATTTGAAGCATTTTGCTCTAAAATAGTTCAATAAGAAGTGAATCACTTTTAAGTCTACTACATTTGTTGTCCAAAAATTAACTTAATATTTGAGTACCTGTCACTCAATGATTTATGTATCGATTTGCTTTAAATTTTAACCGAGTACTAACAACATATTAGAACAAATCTTTTAAGATGTCTCACATTATTTCTTTATATGCAACAGAAGTTGGAATACATTAAAAACAAATAAAATGTGGAGACTTCAACGTTAGGTCAAGATACAAAACTCATTTATAAACGTTGATTAAAGGGTTGTTTCTTTTAAGAAATAAATATAAATTTAAGTGTGTTTAATAAAAACTATTCTAAATACATTAGTAAAGTGTGCAGGTCCGTATTTATTTTAATTTTTTAATTACAGCCCTTTAAATATAAATTTAACTAATTGTTTTTAAAGTAACATTTATATTTCATATATAATCCTCTTATAATAGTTAGGAACCTGCTAACTTTACCATTGTATTTAGCTTTAAATTACCATATTTTTATTTAATTTTGACGTAAGAAAACAAGTAAAACTTTGTATGAAACAGAATCATCTCTGGCGTCTTAGAACGAGTCATCAACACGTATCTCGGTAAATATAGTAGCAGATATTGTTCTAAAACATAAGAATAAGTAAAAATGTTACAATATATTATAATAATTAACATATACGCTCATCAAGCAAAAAATGATTTAAGAATTTTTACTACCGAATTTTTCTATGAAAAAACTCTAAACAGTTGGAAAACTGTTTGGGATAAATATGGGCAATGTTGTACTGTTAAAATTCTCTGATAGCACAATATCCTGAATGTTACAGCACTGCTTTACGTCCGAATGTCTTCATCCATCGATATTGCACATTAAACCAGCGGTTCTCACACAATGACTTGTTGAGAGCCGCTGTTCTAACTAAACTTATTCTCGGATCGTGTAGTAAAGACCTACTATGATTTTGCATAGTCTAGTTAAATTTTCATTGTATATAAACTTAAGAATGTAAACGGTAGTTAAAGAATGAAACATATTTTTCAGATTTATTTCGCTGATTAATATATTGGCTAATAATGAATCACTTTTTTATTTTTATATTATAAAGATTATATTTTCAGTAGGTCTAACATAACAAATATTGTTTAAGTTAAAACAAAAGCTAAAATTGTCTTTTTTAAACTAAGGAGTGGGTAAGATTGTTTATTTTTGACTACACATTGTTTCCTAGCTAGGCAATTGGGTTTCTTAATGTGTAAGATAAATTGGAAACAATTGAATTTAGCAATAAGGTTTTATAAATTTTAAATATACGACCAGTAAGTTTTATTACTCACTCTTTTAATAAGAGAAGGTGGCGGCCATTTTATATAAATAAAATCATAAGACTGGCACAAAATGTAAATATATTCAGCATATGTGAGCTTTAAAAATTCAAATATATGCATGAAAACTTTTGTTTATAAAAGCGCTTTGAAAATAATATAATATTCTTCATATTTTGCGCCAGTCTTAAATAACAGACATTGTTTTCTATGCTCTCTAGATTGTCACATTTTAATAATAAGATACCAACATTTTAATATTTTTCATATTTATAACAATATATTTCCAGAACCAAAAGTGAACTATATGTCATAAGTACATCTAGTTGAATCCTTGCCTACATTATATACAAGGCCTGCAATGCCACGCTCAATTCCAAATCAAAATGGAGATACAAACGTTGCAAAATCTCTCCCTTTCCAACGATTTTTATAATCAGTACGACCTCAATTTTTTAACAGTAACAGTAAAAGAAAACTAATACATCTAATTTCCATAATTCTAATATTACGTACAATAATTATGTATGTCTGTCCTAGAACATAAATTTTGCTTAAATTATTTTAAAAAAAAACGCCTCTTGCAGCCAAATTTAGCACTTAATATTAATCTGTTTTTTTTGGGGGACATTCCAGATCTTGTATGTAACATAGAAGAAGACTAAGAGCTAGTTGTACCACTAAAATACTTTGTTTGACAGTTAAAATAACCTAGACAACACAATAAACAAACAATTGTTACCAGATTTTAATTGTAACTACATGAACAAAAACGATGATTATTTGGTGACTTTTACTATATTTTCTTCAACTGTACCTACCTAATTAACCGTACTTAGTATAGTACTAGTACTAGTAGATCATATCAAATAAATAAAAACGAAAATACGTAGCTTATATCAGAAAGCATTGAAGCTAACTCATCGGAAAAATACGGGTTCATAATCATCTCTCAATCTAGAAACTGTATAAAACAATGTCAGATAAAATCCCCGGAGACCGTCACTGAATAAACCAATCTTAGCGTTAGTCTAGTGTTTCTATTTGAAATACGTCTGTGTTTCTGTACATAAGATTTGGTTCTTTCTTATAAGATATAAGGGTTACTGATCACTGAATGTTATAAATGCAAATTCTAAAGGTGGCAAGGTTGTTGATTGTTTGTACAGGAGGCAGGGAGGATTGTTGGGGTGAGATTAATGTAGCGTGGTGGTTAAATCACAGGTTTTTATTCACACTCATCTGGGTTTCACTCTACACTGTAATATAAAGTTGTTGAAATCTTCCTATATATAATTAATTATTTATTATTATATGAAATATAGATATTGGAACAAATAAAAACTATAGAAATACATATTTTCCTGTTTCCTCTGTGTCTGTTTTATTTCTTTTCTTGGTGGTTTTGTTTCTGGTTGTTCTCTTTATGTTCAATGTTGGTAGCATCAAAATTGTTATTACTAAAGATTAATAGTAAGTGTGGTGCGTACAAAGTTTTATTTACACATTCACAACGTTTATTAGTTTTATAAAAACATACATTACATTTTGTAATGAAAGGTTGTTGACGATAGGACAATTTATAGCTAGACGTTGCCATGGTGTCAGTTCAAAAAAATATACAAAATATTGCAGATGGTGTAAGTAATTACTTTTTCGTAACACATGCACAAGAAACACGTTCTTATTCCCTAATTTTAGAGAGAGAAACACTGTTTTTCTCTCCTAGGGAGAGAAACATTATGTTTCTCTCCTTATGTAGGATGTTTCTCTCCCTAGAGAGATTAGCTGTTTGCGGTGTTTCCTAGGTAACTAGTTACGCAACCCATATTTGACATTTGTCCCAATAAGACAGTAAAGCTGGATTTATAATGAAGTAACGCAACAAGTAAAGCAGTTGCAGTAAAGTAGAAAGTAAAGCAAGCGAAAATAGTTGATTTATATTAAAAAGTAGTTCCACTACTGCTAGCCAATCAGGTAATAGTATAAAAAATTCACATTTATTTCGGTATTTTTCGTTTACTTCGGCATCAAGTTTGCATTTCTGTACTTCTGTCATATCATATAACGTTTGTTAGGTTATTTGTTGTTTATTGGGTTTTATGACTTTTGATGACTTATCATACAGTATTTTATATATTTCTACCTGCTCGCTTGCTAATACTTCGGTCTATTATTTATTTTTAATAGAAAATATTTCGACTAACAAAATGAAATCTGACAGATAAAGAGATGAAGAATTGTGGATAAGTCGATAATAAAGATTTCTGCGCAACGTTCAAAATGTTGACTTCTTATTGGCCAGCGGTAGAAAGTTTTAGTTAAGGTAAGGTAGAAAGATGAATGTTGGGCAACTATTGCGTTACATATTTTACCTTACTTCTTACTTTACTTCAATATAAATCATTACTAGCTGTAGTACAAGCTCAACTTTTTACTTTACCGATACTATTTGCGTTACTTCTTACGTTACTTCATTATAAATTCAGCTTAATTGTTGTGCACTTGTTACGAAAAGTATAATAAGCTTCACGGGAGGACGCGATTATCCCTTGTGTGAAGTTGACAAATCGAGACGTAAGCGAGGGCCGAAGGCTCGAGGGAATAATCGCTTGTTTCCCTCCTTTGATGCATAACATACTATTATATTAAATTTTTTTATGAGCCTTGTCAAATTTTATAAAGTGTCATTTACAATAGAAGGTGGAAATAAACAAAGGAAGACACGTTCTAATTTCTTCTATTAATATATGTATATGGGGTATGTGGCTCAGTGGTATCAAGTCGGCCTGTGGATTTGAAAACCTGGATTCGATTCCCACAGTCGACAAACAATTTTCATCTCATCTAACATCTTGGGGACTGTGATTTGATGGTTGGTATCATTTACTGAGATCTGCTATTGCGAAGTGCCAAATCCAGTAATAGGTAAAGGCGTGATGATATATTTATTCTTATATTTGTTGTGGTACAAACAAAATTATATTTGTTATATAAACAACAATATTAATTAATAAATTATCATCTATTTCAGGATGACCCCAGTATTACTACCTGTGTTATATACAAAACATATTGGTAAGCAACAATATTTATTTATTTAGAGTATTACATTATATATGTATTATTTAGTACAATAATCTTAATATCCAAATAATATACGACGTAGTCTTCTGGGATCTAAAAACAAACAACAATAGACAATTATTATTTTAAAATATCAATATAAAAATTATTATTACTTTGACAAATAAAATTTCAGATCTTAAAATATAACATTTAAATATAAATATTTCAATCATTATTAAAATATTTATCAAATGCATTACACAACTCGACTAGTCCGGTCGCGCAATTCTCAGTGATGACGTATCTGCCTAATTGAAACAATTTTATACAGATTTCAGCTACAAGTAGTTAGTCTTTAATAGTATTCTAACGTTCCCAGTGATAATATCGTGAATTTGAACCGCGAAATATACAGAATTGTTGTTAGATTAAAATTTTATTAGGCATTTAAAATTAGTAGTGTGTGTAAAATGTGAAATAAAATAATGAAATATATAAACAAGTCTTCAAAGAAACAGTTGCAGCCTTCCTATTGTTGCATTTTTGAAGATTGTCTTCTAAAGGTGTGTACTACATTCTAAATCATATGTTAGTCTATTTTTTAGTTAGTTACGTTGTAATTAGCATAGTTGAATAATTGTTTAACTTCGTAAAATATTCAGCAATTATGTAGGTATCAAGTAATTTTTATTTTATCATAATTTTTATATTTTTAAGGGCAATTGAATGAATGTGGAATGAAATACAACAGATGAAACAGGTGTATGTTGGTGAAATTGAGAATGAGAGATTGATGAATGTAGGTAGGAGGAATAACCGAGTTTCTATGAAAGGAATTATGTATGTGGATGAATTCAGAACATGTAGAACGTATTTTGTATGATGAATAATAAAATTGAAGGTGAGAGATTGTGTGAGCAGCCTAGTAATAAAAGTATGAATATAATTAAATGTTTGTTGCGTAAATGAAAAATGAAGTGAGCTTGTATGAAAGGAATTATGCATGTGGATGAAATCAGGGCATGTAAAATGTATGTCGTATGACGATTGTTGAAATTGAAGGTGAAAGATTGCATGAACGACCTAGAAATAAATGAGTGAATATAATAGAAGGTTTGTTGCGTAAACGAAAGAATGGATGAGCATATATAAAAGAAATTATGCATGTAGATGAAATCAGGGCATATAAAATGTATGGCTTATGAAGATTGTTGAAGATTGAGTAAGCAATGTAGAAATAAATGTATAAATATAATTAAATGTTTGTTGCGTAAATGAGAGATGAAGTGAGCTTGTATGAAAGGAATTATGCATGTAGATAATGTGATATTTAGTAAATATAAATTACAAAATGAATATATTACCTTGAATGCATTGAAAGTGCACCTCTGTATATTTGAACGTATCAGGACACGGATCTCCAAACACCGAGTTCGCAGATCGAACATTACAATTCTCACGGCCATCGCATCTACAACAAACCCCTTTAAACTTCACCCACGATTCCGGGAGATAAACCTACTTGTCTCGTAGGATATTTGCTGAATCCTCAGCTTCACAGTTAATCCTACGGGACACTTGATCACGTGGACAAACTTCAGTAGATATCCTTCCATAATTCCCGTTTATTATTTTGATTACTTCGCCTTGGTTACACTCTATATTCAGTGTTTTTCCTTCACATGCATATATTGAATCGTAATCTGCAACCAAATTTATCTTAAATACCCTATAGATGTAGGATCTGCAACTGCAGATTGTAATATTAATTAGCTATATTTGTGCAGGAATATACTCCCTTCATTCCTCTTTTTTTTCTCTTCATTTTCAGTTTTTACTATACAGTGTGTAACTGCAAATGTGTTAAATGTATTTTTAAATAAGCGCAGATGATGCTGCCTTCATTTCATATAGATTCGTTGTTAGAGAAGTGGGCGTAAGTGAAGATTTACGAAACAGGTGTACAGGAGCGAATGGATGGATGTTTGTTGCGTGATGATGAATTTTGGGTGTGAGGAAAGAAAGAGTTCGTATGGAGGAAGTATTAACGAGTATCGTGTGTCAGGATGAGAATGTTGACGGGTTTGTGCTACCCCATTTAATGGGATATAGCGTGATGTTATGTATGTATATATTGTTGCTTTATTATATTACAATAAAAGAATAATAAATGATCTGCAATTGCTGATAAGTTAAATCATTTATTTTGAATTTAAAACTAGTCAAAAATATGTAGATGGGTCAGTGATATCTTGAAAATAAATTTCACCAATTTAAATCTACCCCTGTGGCTTCCCCTCCACTAACATCTTTGAGGGCCGTGATTTGACGGCTGGTAACCGCACTTCACGCAAAGAAATATATCACTTACCGAGATTTGCCACGGCAGAGTACCACACCTAGTAATGGGTAAAAGGCATGATGATATATTTATACTAAGAATATGTGCAACACATTATAATTTAGTAGTGTAAAATCGGCAATTGCAGATGATTTCTATGTTAACTAACAACCTTACCACAATCAAATTCATCTTCGCCATCTGAGCAATCATCAATACCATTGCAAACATAACTATTTCTAATTTCTTGTCCATTTAGACATTCAAAAAAGTTTGAACGTCTTTTCTGATAACTGTCATCTCTGCTGTAATACCTTGTAATCTCTTTCGGTGTATCTACCAACAATTAAACACATAATTAAATGTTTTTTTCTGAAATCGTCAAGAAAATACCTACTTTCCTGACGCATTTTAGTATGGAAAGTAAGTGTTTACCTGACTCAAATATGTAAACTAAATAACTAAAAAATTTAATAAGATTTTTATTTATTTTTATCAATAATATTAATACTAAATATACAATTGCTTAAATTACTAAAATTTATGTATGACACTGGCGAATTTGAAGCTAAATTTATTGGAGATTCAGTAAATAAAATAAGCAAGTAGCACATTTGCTGACAAATTATTTTGCTTTTTCCAATCCATGAAAATTTCATACTCTTTATCATATCGGTCTTTGGACTTGCTCGGTAATAAATTTTCAACAGCCGCAGTTGCTTGATTTAAGATTTCAGGAGGAGTACTTGAAAATACCGCCTCATACTCATTTTCATCTATATTTTCCAACATTATAAAGAAATCATCTCTGTCTACAATATTACTTTTGACACAAATATATTCAATAGACTTTTCACATAAGATATTGTTTTCAACAACTTTTCATATCACCTTGGATATGTAGTTTGCTGCCAATATGTTTCTTACCAAAAAATTAAACATTTTGAAATATTTATTATTAATTATATTGATAAAATATAAATATGAACGATTTCAGAAAAAATAGTATACATAATACGTCACGAAAGTGTTTTACTTGACTCAGCGAATTAAAATACTCGGCCTGACGGCCTCGTACTTCAAATAACCGCTTCGTCAAGTAAAGCATCACTTTCCTGACTTATTATGTAATATACTATTACCCAATTCTGAAAGTGGCAGTTTACCTTTTACACATTCGTATCTGACAGTTAAATATTTATTTGTATTTGGACACGGATCCCCAAAAACTGTAGTGCTTGCTAGTATATTACAGCTTTGTTTATTCTCACATCTAAACAAATTGTTATAAATTAATTAACTAGGAATAAATGGAAGAGTATGATTGAAGGTTTGTTGCGTGAATGAGAGATGAGATGAACATGTAAGAAAGGAATTATGTATGTACATGAAGCACGGTGTGTTTGGTGAAGTTTAAATGAAGGATGAAAATAAAAATGGGGTAGGTGGCTCAGTGGTATCGAGTCGGCCTATGGATCTTGAGAACCCTGGTTCGATCCCCACAGCTGACAAACGATTTTCACTAATTTAAATTTATCCCTGTGGCTCCCCTTTCACTAATATCTTTGTGGGCCGTGATTTGACGGCTGGTAACCGCACTTCACGCGAGAAAAATATATCACTTATCGAAATCTGCTTAGGCAGAGTGCCATACTTAGTAATGGGTAAAAGGCGTGATGATATATTTATTTATTTATAATCTAAACAAGCGCAGGTTATGCTGCCTTCATTTCTTATAGATTCGTTGTTAGAGAAGTGGGCGTAAGTGAAGATTTACGAAACAGGTGTACAGGAGCGAATGGATGAATGATGGATTTTGGTTGTGAGAAAAGAAAGAGTTTGTATGGAGGAAGTGTTAATGTGGTCGAATCGAGTATCGGATGTCAGGATGAGAATGTTGACGGGTTCGTGCTACCCCATTTAATGGGATATAGCGTGATGTTATGTATGTATGTATGTATAATCTAATAAATAAAGAATTTAAGAATTTCTGCGCTATTCTATTTGATAGGACATTTTAACTATGTATGTTTTTGTAGAAAACGTACTCATCAAAAACAATTGGTAACGAGTCCTTAGCATGACAGTTGGTAGTGTGAACAGGACCATCAGGACAAATTATCCTTGATTTTCGACCAAAATTTGCGTCCAATACTCGAATAACTTTTCCAGATTCACATTCTAAACGTGCTGTTTTACGTTCACATTTAACACTAAGTTTAAAATCTGTAATTTTAATCAAAACAATTAATTTAAACAAATATATTTGGTATCAAAATTTGTTCGTATTTTCCGCTGCCAAATAGTCCTATATTATTTTAGAAATAAATATTGTAGAGAATTAAATAATAAACAATTTTTGTTTGAAACATTTCGTCAAATAATGTCCATATAAAGCGAAAAACGCTAATTAAAATTATTGTTAGATTTCAAAGAAATTTTATAAAATTAATACTTTAGTACAAAATCTTCAAACATTTTAGTAGATGGCAGTAGCTCTCAGGTACAGAAATAAAATTTTATAAAATCAGTAGCTTAGTACAATATGCTACATACATTTTGGAAGATGGCAGCAGCTCTCAGGTTCAGAAATAAAATTTTACAATATCAATATATTACTACAAAATTCTTTAAACATTTTGGTAGATTGCAGCATTTACCGATATTTGAACTGAATTTTAGAAAAGCAATACTTTTATACCTGCGCAGTGCTATAAGATCTTGCAAAATAATTTAAACGAATTAAAATATAAAATATTTCATATTTATCTTTACAAAAAGCATATTAATTAGAGATGGGCGAATATCAAATTTCTCGAATTCGAATATCGAATACGAATATTAATCAGATCTCGAATCTTCGAGGTACTCGAATATTCGAATACTCCTAAAAGTTAATTTATTTGTTAATAATAATTATTTAATTATGTCCTTTTCATTATTTGAATGAAATTGTTAAGATAAAATAAAATTAAAACAAAAAGAACAAACAAAAAAGAAAAAGACGAAAACTTCAAATTTAAGGTTAAGGTTCAAATGTTGGCGAAACACAAATTTGAAATATGGTACGTCTTCATGGTTTTGAAACAAAATATCTTTGTTATTAATAACTTCAAAGTATTGTAATAGCTTTAAGTTTATGTACAAATGATAAAGAAAAACATAGTCAAAAATTGAGGTCAACATATGGCGTGATATTCGCGGTATTCGAATGTTCGCTATACTGACGTTAATATTCGAAAATCTCGAATATCGAATAATGTCAATATTCGCGGCATTCGACTATTCGCGGATGATATTCGCCCATCTCTAATATTAATTGTATAATTGACAACTGAACATTATTTTTTTTATTTTAAGTATTCTTCTCTAAAATAATTTATAAACTTGTTCTATTATTTTATTGCATAATTCTTTCTGATTTTTGAAAAACATTTAAAAAGAAATTATATAGAACTCGTTTATTATTTTACTTTCAAAGTATCCATTCTGCAATTGCAGATCTTTGTTGTCAATAGATAGTCGGAAAATATACGAACATATTTGAAGCCGAAAGTATCAAAATATTTTATAATTATTTACCTGTCATTGTAACACATTCATAAAGAACATTCAAATATTTATAAGTATTCGGACAAGGATCCCCAAATAGTTCACTGTTTGCTTCAATTGTACAGTGTTGTCTGTTCGCACATCTAATTAAAATATTAAAATAATTACAATAAAACCTTTAACAATACAGGGTGTTTCAGGACTAGTGTAACAAACTTTAACAGCTTATTCCTGAGGTTATTTTGAGCAAAAAATGTCATATAAACATAGGTCCTATTCCTTCTAGTTACCAAAATACAAGAGGTTGAAGTTCTATAAATAACACGACATTTTCAAATTTTTGTAATGAAGATACTTTCGGAAAACAAGAATTTTATTGAAAAGTCATACCTTATTTGTCTTAATTAAAAATTGTTGTACTTTTGATTGTATTATTGTTTCATAATGGATGGTTATAGTACTGCTGAATATGCAGATATGATTTGTATTTATGGATTATGTAATGGTAATGCCCGTTATGCGTCCAGAGAATACCAAGACAGATATCCAAATAGAAGCCAACTTTCCCATCCTCTATTTGCGCGCATTTTTGTTTTCCAAAAATATCTTGATTACAAAAATTTGAAAATTTCGTGTTATTTATAGAACTTCAACCTCTTGTATTTTGGTAACTAGAAGGAATAGGACCTATGTTCATATGACATTTTTGGCTCAAAATGACCTCAGGAATAAGTTGTTAAAGTTTGTTACACTAGTACTGAAACACCCTGTATAATTGATACGTACTTATTAGATATAATACTAATGGTATCTTCAGTATAACAAGTAGTATTATTTATGGGACCATTTGTACAAGTCAGCATTGTTGTTCTGCCATAGTTTGCATCCAATATATTTATTATTTTCCCATTTTCACATTTCAGTTCAGCATTTTCTCTTTCACATGCAATTACATTCTTTGCGCCTTAAAATATTCATATTAAATATAGCAAGTGATATAATAATGGCCGATTCACCAATTTAAATCTACCCCTGTGGCTCCCCCTCCACTAACATCTTTAGGGACCGTGATTTGATGGCTGGTAACCGCACATCAGGCGAAGAAATATATCACTTACCGAGATTTGCTATGGCAGAGTGCCACATGCGGTAATGGGTAAAAGGCGTGATGATATATTTATTTATTTATTTATTTTTTATAATATTTGAACAACAACAAATTTAAATTCAGGTGAAAATATTATTTGTTAATTACGAAAATTTCTACTGTAGAAGCAGTTTCCCCACAACCATGTCGATATATAGTTTTTTTAATTGATGTTTATGAAAATAGCATTTATTTTATTGGTAACCAAGGAGATTTAATTACAGTGAAAAATTTTCACTAGTGAAAAACTATCAAAATAGGTTTCATTTCATTGATTCATTTTCAAACAAATTCGTGATTCTATTAGTTCCCACATATACCTGATAATTTTTTAATTATACAGGGTGTTTCAGGACTAGTGTCACAAACTTTAACAGCTTATTCCTGAGGTTATTTTGAACCAAAAATGTCATATGAACATAGGTCCTATTCCTTCTAGTTACCAATATACAAGAGGTTGAAGTTCTATAAATAACACGAAATTTTCAAATTTTTGTAATCAAGATACTTTCAGAAAACAAGAGTTTTATTGAAAAGTCATACCTTATATGTCTTAATTAATTTTTTTATTAATAATAACGAATACGATTTAGAGAACAAAACTAAAAATGACACAATTAAATAGACACAGAACAACATAACCAAACATGGAATAGGTTAACATAATATGAAATAAGATAACAAATTTAAAAAAATTACAGCAAGTGTTCAAAATGAGCGCATTGAACTCGTATGCATGTTAATATTAATAAATAAAATTAATTAAGACAAATAAGGTATGACTTTTCAATAAAACTCTTGTTTTCCGAAAGTATCTTGATTACAAAAATTTGAAAATTTCGTGTTATTTATAGAACTTCAACCTCTTGTATTTTGGTAACTAGAAGGAATAGGATCTATGTTCATATGACATTTTTGGCTCAAAATGACCTCAGGAATAAGTTGTTAAAGTTTGTTACACTAGTCTTGAAACATCCTGTATATAGTTTAAAAGCCTCCTATGTCAGGACCCCCAAATTTATTTTATAAATATTAAATAACTTTGAATCATATAAAACAATTTTTTACGGCACTGTCAGAAATAATTTTTTGCCTCAATTGAAAAAATAAAGTGCTACTTTTCTTCCCTTAACAGGAAAATAAAATTATATCCATAGCAACAGAAATACTAGCAAAAAATCATTTGTTTTGCCTTGATATAGATATAACTATTACATTAGTTACACATTATATTTTCTATGATTTAAAGAACAAATTGTTAACTTGTAATTTAATTTAAAGTCTGTTTCAATATTTATTTTAAAAGGGAGGGCCCAAAAAAACTGTCTGTATTCTACTTACTTGTCCCAGCTAAAGTAATAATCACACATTCATAAATTACACTTAAAATTAAAGGCACTGTTAACCTTGCCATGATTTTTATCTGTTGTTTTTTAAACCACAGCAAAGATGGAAATGTACTTAATTTTAGTGGGTGGCTATTTATAATGTCATGGAATTGTTTGTTGTGTATTTGTTTACAAGGATTAAAGTGCAAACGCGCTGAACCGAAATAATGTTAGGTTTCTTGAAGGATGAAACAAATTATATAGTTATTTAAATGTTTACTTATATTTTACCAAAATTTTATTACACTCATACATACATAACAAATTACATTATGTACCCTTAAAATGATCATTTACATTAATAAAAATGTAAAGTAAACCTTGTTTCACCAAGTGTTGGATGACAATTAATTTTGTCTTTGTTGTTATTTAAATTGCTATTGCGTAGCTTTCCCTTTTTTTCGGTAGATGGCATGACCAGTTCCACAAAACTTCTCATGTCATCTTACTAGTTTGTTAGAGATCTTATTCGCTGCTGGCACAGTTCTTCGTCACCAGCTTCTTCACATGAACTTTGTTCTAGGTGAAGAAGTGAGTTATACCATACTGATGAGTTCTAATAAGAGCGAAACGCGTCTATGGTTACTAACTGAACTGTGCTGGCCAGCCTCTGACGATGCCCTCATAAGGTGACTTGGAGGCTGAGTTTTGTGAAACATAGCCAAGTGTTTACTTTACATTTTTATTAAACCTTGTTTCACCAAGTGTTGGATGACAATTAATTTTGTCTTTGTTGTTATTTACATTAATCCTGCAATTAATATTAGATAAATGAACTTTTCATATTCATAGTTTATTTTATCTATGCTGTTATAGTATAGTGTAATACTAGTGAAGAAAGGGTTTAATTGTACAACCAGTACGAAATGTGGAGCACGTGTGTTACATACTATTTTTACTTCCTTGTACGAAGTAAAAGAAGTATTGTAATCGCGAAAATTTTCGGTTCTCAGATTTTAACGGAAATAGGTATTTTGGCCTTCCCTGAATCCATTTTGACTAATTTCGTCTTGCCGTCTGTACGTACGTACGAACGGTAAGCCGTAGAAAATTGAAACATTATATTTAGGACAGTTATAACATCTAGTTGTGCACCTCCCTTTTTGGTCATTATACAACTACCGGAAGTGGTACTTTACTTGAAGCCTATAATAGATTTTCATGAAAAATTATATTCAAATATAATTTAAAACTTTCCAAATTTGGTATATAAGACTACTATATCAATGGAAATAACATAATAGATTTTGGTTAAAATAGACTAACCGGAAGTGACACATTACATGAAGCTGCTAACAGTTTTCCTTGAAAAAAATGGTATTATTTTAATTTTAGAAATAAATGCTGCAAATAAAAGTTTTAGAGAATTTAATTCTGCGTCTATCACATTAAGAATTTTTAAATTAGCTTTTTGCATAAACGAGATATCTAAATTTAAATATTATATATTTTTTGATTTTTAAAAATTAAGTTTGCTATGGATTAGAACAAAAAATAAAAGATTTAATGTCAAATATGTGCAATTAAAAAAATATCTATAGTTTAATACGTGTACAAGGAAGTCATTTGGTGTCCACATCAGATTTTTTTCAATATTGCGATACAATTTAATAAATATTTATAAATCATAGAAGTTATATTTACAAATGCACATCACGTTTCCTTGGTCACCATGTCAAATTACATGTTCCTCACTTAATTTAGTTGTAATAGTAACCATTTTTCCTCACTAATGAGGAAAGTTAATTACACTTGTAATTACTTGTATATGTTTCTTGCAAATTAATTATCTTGCGTTTGTTGAACCTATCTTCGTAGTAACTTATAAATTAATAAAAAGATTGAGAAGAAAGTAATAATAATATTTAAATTAAATATAAATTGGTGCAAAATAATTTGGGCATGAACGAAAAGAATTAAGAATGTGGATGATGTACTAAAATCAGGCTCAATTAATATTTGTATTGTTCCATTTAATGTGATATAGCGTGATGCTATGCAAAGGTACAATAATATTAATTTTTCAAGAATTAAATAATTAGTGTTATTTCAATTTCAAAGAAGAACAATACGAGAACAATGTCAGCAAAGCTATTATTACTATAACTACCTAATAATGACTAAACATTATTAATTTCATCAACGGTATCTTTTTGCTATGATAAATATATGGACATCAATATTACAATTATTTTATCTTTTTGTAAAATTTCCAGTTATTCTATGCTACTAACATATTATTTTATTGTTTACAAAAGTATCATGGGACCTGCAATCATTTCCTGCAGTCTCAGCATCATCTTGGAGCAGCGGCATCAACGAAGATGATTTTTTTAAATAATGTCTAGTTTCGGTGAAAATTACGAATATTTTAACGTGATTGTTAGTTCAGATTTGCAACACAAGAAGTGGTGGCGCCTCTGAAATCATACAACAAAATTCCCACAATAATAATTTCATTGGCACAAAACTGAACTAAAAATCACATTCATAATTTAGCGATTTATGAAAAAACTAGACGTTATTTGAAGAAATTTTTCAAATAAGAATTGTTACTTGTATTTTTCTCTACATCTTTTGGTTGAAACTATTTTCTATTCAACTCTTAATTTCGGAGATAGAAAAAACTACACTTGTTTGAATTATCTTTTATACTAATAAAAATTTAGGAGATTTTCATAAAACATACATTTAACCTGAGGTCCTAAAAGCTTAATATAAAATGTCAGCAAAATCGAAGCTTTATTAATAATAAAAAATAATCAAAATTGAGATAACAATGTTATTTCCCTAATTCGATATCGTCGATTTCGAAAATTCTACTGAAAAAATTAATTAAGCCATTGCTTTTACGTAAATTTCTAATTAATATTTTATTAATCACAATAGGAAGAATGTCAAACTAAAGTGGACCCTAAATACATGAAACATTAGCTAAAAAATCGAATACAATACCAGGAACAGAACTTCATAATAAAGCAATAGTTTTTTTAATTTTTTTCAAAACTATGAGGTTTTTTAATAAAATGTTTCAAATAAAAGTAGCTTATTATTTTATTCTCTACAGCTTTTGGTTGATACATTTTTCTCTACAACCCTTAACTTCGGAGATACAGAAAACCACCCTTAAAGTGAAATATCTACCCTACTAATGAATATTTTGGCCTCGTTCCCGGTTCCGCATCGAATATAGAGCCCTAGAACATGCATGCAAAATTTCATTTTAATTTTTGAATTAATGTTATTAAAAATATGTCATTTTCAATAAATAATAATTGTTATACTTAAAATACACTCCAAGACATTTTGATGTGCACTGGTTTGCTCGGACGAATCACATAGAAGTATTTGATTAGTTCAAACGATAAACTTGCCGAAGTGAACAAGTTTATTCCATAAATTGAGTCTTGCGTGACGCTGTGTTGTCGACGGTTGCTGGAGAAATAATTGTACGTTATAACAAAATACTGGTAAATAGTTAACTAGAACATTATTCTAACATTTTCGATAGATATTTTTACTTAAAAATAGTGTAAAATGTACTTTGTAATACATAACAGCTACAAGTGTTACGGCATCATAATAATGCATTTAACTAGTTCATTTCATTTCAGACAGCAAACAACTTGGTGATGGTGGCGACGACGATCGCTCTTCAGAAACCTACTCTTCATGTCGGCACCAAGAGAAGAGAATGGATTCATCTTCTACGTGGCAGATCAGAAACATTTACATGATGTGGCGCTGTTTATTATCAATGCTCCAGTACATGTTCAACTGCGACTTGGAGCCGGAATCAGACGAAAATGTGCTGGCCTTGGTGAGAAAGTTATTTATAAATCAAATTACGCCTTTTACCCATTACTGAGAAATTATTCACGTATAAACGTTTCACGTTTTAAATTTTTTTACTTTTATAAAAAAATATAACAATAATAATTTATAATAATTAATGAAAAAAGTAAAATGAGAAATATTTTATTTGAAATGTAAACATGTTTCAAGGTAACACAACACAGTAGTTCTGAGTTGTGTCATCAATTAATGGCAATTAGTCGCTCTGAGTAATCAAGCAACGAGCATGAGCTCCGCAGTTCCAAACAAAACGCTGACTAGAGCTGGTGTTCATACCACATCTCTTGTTATTTTTTCATTATTTCACTTGAAAATAATCATGCTAGTAGGTTAGTGACACGTTTTGCTACTGATTAGTATTAAAGGTGAGCAACTATATTTCTATCACTTTTATTACAAGTATTTTTCTTTTCACTAGCGGTCATTGTATTTTGTAAATGAAGTTAATCAAATATTTTTACTCTTTTGGGTAATTGTTTCCAATATTTAAAATATATAAGAGTTTTAAAAGTTTTCTTTACAATATTTAAATCATTTAAAACAATGACCTACAAATTTCGCCACTAACATCTTTGGTGGCTGTGATTTGACCCAATAATGGGTAAAAGTTGTGATGATGTAATTATACTTTCAATTAATTAATTAATTACAACATCCTAACACAAGAGACATTACTTTTTAAAATGTATTTCTTCTCGACTGGTTTTTAAAAACTTGATATGTTTGACACTCGCTCTGTTTTCATTTAGGTAACTTTGGACAGTTGAAAGAAGTGTACGGAGAATCTGGAGCACGAAAAAACCGAGCTGGAGGAACCAGCAATGGAGATGATGGCCCCGGGGACTTGACGTTTGATGGCGTGACCGGACGCTTCACTTCCATTACTTTTTCAAGTGAGTGTATCTTTTAAAATTTAAATTGGCTGTAAATATGGTTAATTTTATTATTTTTCTGAGAGATATAATAAAATGTCGGCTGAAACATGTACAATTGAATATTTTTTAAACGGCTGTAACTTTTAAACTAGTAAAGACAATTGAAATTGGTTTTAAATTTTGTATTCTCCATCTTTTGAACTATATTTAATCATATTTTTATTATGAACATGTTTGTTGAAGATTGATTCATTGGTGAATCTGATGAGTGAATTGGTTTCAATATAAACCTACGTTCCGTACATCTGTGTAAAAGCCATTTAATTGAGTCCTTGGCCTAAATAATTTTGTTGGACGATTAAATATTCTTCTATAAGTATTTTTGATGTGGTAAATTGCGTAAAACATTAATTTCTTCGTGCTTCAATTAACTTGTAAACATATTTTCAGTCATTAACCATACACTTATATATTTGTTAATTAAAAAACTAATATGATGGATTGTAATTGCCTAAAATCTGCAATTGCAGAATAGGCATGTGCGTACTGAACCCTTTAGAGTTTGTTTCATGCATGAACTTGGAATAGTCTAATATTCTTTACAAAATCTCATGAATTTTATATGAAAAACTTTTCATTTCGCTCAAATCCACGTTTAATTAAAGTTTACAATTTTATTGAGTCACAGCCTTGACATACATCTGCTGTCTTTTAATTTAATTTATTGTTTGATGTGATAAATATTTATTACTATAAATCAATTTTACGAATCGATATTGTGTAGACAAAAAAGTGGTAATCTCAATTTTTTTTAAATACTTTTTCTTAATAAACATCATGTTAAAACAGAAAATTTCAACAAATTTTTAATACAGACTTTTTTACTTAATTTATATTCATAATTAGTAATTAAATATCATATTTTTATTAAACATTTTTTAAAAATATTTTGTACCCCATCTAATTTTTATTTAAAAATCATACGGCGCCACTGCGGTAATTTATGTACATTCCGCCGATTACAGCGTCATTTGACCGTAATCATAGACAAGACATATAGTAATTAATTTGTTGGCCGGAATAATTTAGTAAACAAATCCTAGGAATCCATAAAAAATATCTACTAGGTTTCGATTAACGTGCCACTAAATTATCAATAGCTCTTGATATCAATCCATACTTTAATTAGTTTTTAAAAGGTGAGTGTATCTTTTAAATGAGTAAATGTGGGTTTCTTTTTAGTATTTCTCGGAGAAATAATAAAATGGCGCATGAAAATCTGAATGATACGGTTGTAACTTTTAAACAAGTAAAGATAATTGAAAACGGTTTTAAAAATGTATTTCTGCATCCTTTGATAATTTGGGCTGCCTTTAGTTTTGTTTATAAATATGGTTCATTTTATAGCAAATATGAACTAGTTGAGTATTTTTAAATGTGATAAATATTTGTTTATCGTTTTAAAAGTAAATGCTAATTATTGAGATGTTAATATTTACTTTATTATACATATATTACAATGATTTTACTTGTTTATCAATTAACATACAATAATAATAATTATTATTAAGAATAATATTAAAAGTAAAATAATAAATATTCTATTTGAAGTGTAGATATCTTGTATTTTTCAAGGTAAATTTATTTATAGTAGTTATGTCTTTCTAGCCAATTAGGGCTAATTATTCGGTCCGAACATATAACAACTTAAATTAACCATTATAAAGTATGTGTGCGCTATTATCCAAGCTGTCTATCTCTCTCTAGTACATTGTAATTATCGGAGTGGTTTTTGAACGTAAGTTGTGTCGGTGCTAGACAATCAAACAACGAGCACGAGCTCTTTCACTCTCCAAACAAACGTCGTTGTGTCAAGATGGCTACGTACTATTAATATAAATACATTTCTGCCTTATCAGAAGGCCTTCATAACTATACATTGATATGCGTTTCGCGTCGGGATGAAGCGGTTCAATGAGTCATTGAGAAGTTATAGACATAATTCGGCTGTTCGATTAGGTTGGTAGTCTGTGAACCGAGAGGTCGTGGGCATGGAATATGCTTAACGTTTTTGCTAAATTGTATATTTTTATCTATTTTACATTACTAATACATTGTTTTTATGTGTATAGAGACATCATGAACTTGGAATCATCTCCTGCAGCCTCATCATCAGCTTGTATCATTATCTTAAAGCAGCTGGTATTCTTATCATCGTGGACATCATCAACTGAGTCAAACATATAGAAGATGCAGAATTACAAGTCCGCTGTTCGCAACACCAATTGTAAGAAAATTATTATTTTTAAATGGGTTTTATTTCATCGAGCACCAAATTTAAACCTTAAATTTTTCATTATCGATATTTAAAAACTAGAGTCTAATAATCTGTTTATCAATTTGTACACAAATATTTATTTTTTCCATTGCCATTTAATTTTCCGGAAAACTTATTTACTATTGTTGGATATTTATTAAAAATTACTTGTAAAGATCGTTTATAATTTTTGATTATTATTTTTTGGAACTCAATTAATTAATTAATTAATTAATTAAAATATAATTTTGCCTGGGTAATAAATATATTTTTATTATTTAGTAAATATGTTTTTGATAAAAGTGACACGCTTCTTATTTATTATTTTTGATAAAATGGTTTCGATGCTCATTTAAATTATTCCCTTTTTAAATTATTTGGGTAAAAGTCTGCTAAAAACAGTAATTGATAATTTATAATAAGTAGGGAGCGAATAAAAATACAGTCGAACCCCGATAACTCGAACTCCGATAACTCGAATTTTTGATTATTCGAACAAAATGTATTGGCAACAGCGCCAAGAGTGAAAATTGCATGTAAATTTTTCTTCATAAATCGAACTTTTATTACTCGAATATCTCGATAACTCGAACAGAAAACGACGCGCTCATATTCGATAAGTCGAAGTTTCGGGGAATCCCGCGCTTTCGATGAAACGACGCATCTCTTGATTCATCCGCAGTTTACATTCCGTGGTTAAGTTAGTATTTCACTCGTATACTGCTTAATTGTTAGGCGTTAGGCGTCATGTTACCGAAGCGTATTTTAAAGACCTAAACAATAGAAGATAAGTATAAACTGATAAATGAAGTTAAAAATGGTTCAAAGAAAAAGGATGTGGCTAGCAAGTATGGTGTACCTCCAAATACAGTGTCTATAATTTTAAAAAATAAGGAATCGATTATCACAGCACTGGAATATGGTATTGCATCTGGTAGTAGCCTGAAACAATTGCTAATTATTTTAAAAATGCCGGGTTTGGTCAGTGTACTGTGTAGGAGGAAGAGGATGATATTCCTTTAGTTTTCATCAAAGAACAATTAAATCATATTAATAAAGGGAATACAGCAGTACTTCAAACTGAATACGAGTCTTGGGTACATTTAAATAATTCACAGGACACTGACACTCTTGATGATTATATGCAGGTGGATGACGATCTTGTTACATCTAAGTTTCCCACTGATGTGGGTATTGTTAAGTCTTACAGTTCCGAACTTATAAACCTTGATATGGATGACAGCGAAAGTGATGATGAACATTGAAACAGGAAGATTTTCAGCCACCTTCGAATGATATGGTTGCAAATTCTATACGAATTTTGAATTTATATTTACAGACAAATGAAGATACAACCGATTTTATTTATATAGATTTAAATAGAATTCAAGCTTTTTTTTGAAAATAAGAATAAAAAAACGGTACATCAGTCACAAATTACTGAATATTTTACGCCAGATTGAAATACAACGTTCCCTGCCCATAGAAAAATATACTATGTATGTATTTTATGTAATTATATGTTTATTGTGCATATTATGCTGTCTTCATTTGAAATAAATATGTATTTTTTTTACTTAAATAAATACATATGTACATACTATTTTTTTTGTAAAATTCGCTTACTCGAAGTCTTAATAACTCGAACTTTTTTTGTGGCAAGTCATGGTTCGAGTTATCGAGGTTCGACTGTATTTGAAATATGAGATGGATATAAATAAATTTGTAGTACTTTTATTTTAAATATATTTTTGTTTAAACAATTTATAATCGATTCAAAGCAGAAAATTGAAGCTAATCAAATCACTCTTTATCGATTATTTGTTTAAACGTTCATTGCAATTTATAAATAAAAATCATGAAATACTTTTACACAAAATAATTGTTTCCAATATTTAAAATATTAGTTCTAAAAGTTTTCTTTATAATATTTCAATTTATTTTATTTTAAAAACTGGAAAAAATGATAGAATTAATAATTTATCACTTAAAACAATTACGTATTTGTATTTAAAAGAGAATTTATATATACATAATAGTTAATAGGTAGTACTATTAAACTGCAATTTTGTAGCTATGCACACTGAAAAACTGTTTTTCTAACCATCCGGTATAAAACCACTCTCTACGAATACTAAAAAAAAAACAATTTAAATTACTATTTAAAAAATATTATTTGTAATTGTTTCTAATTATTTTGTTGTTGTATTTGTTAGTTGCGGCAGCGAAGAAAACCAAGGTCTTCTACTAAAAGTTTTGGTGATTACATCACATGCTGGAAAGAATGATCAGCGACAGAAGTCAACATTTTCTTTTCAAATATATTAGAAGATGGCTGCAAAATCAACATAGCATGTCGTCAAGTCTGCTGCTCGCAACATCATCAATGTAAGTAAATTATTATTTTTAAATAGGTTGTATTTAACCGAGCACCAAAATTTCAGCCCTAAATTATTTATAATCGGTTCCCAAATAACTAGAGTCTGCTAATCTGTTTCTCAATTTCAACACCAAATATTTAATTTTGCTATTGCCATTTAATTTAATCCGGAAAGCTTATTTACTATTCGTGGATATTAAAAATTATATTTGAAGATCGTTTACTATTTCTGATGTTCATTTATTATTTTTACTATTCATTGAATTATTTCTGGTCAGAGCAATACAGTTTTTATTAATAAAATGATTTCGGTGCTCATTTAAATTATTCCCTTTTTAAATTATTTGGGTAAAAGTCTGCTAAAATCAGTAATTGATAATTTATAATAAGTAGAGAGCGGATAAAAATATTTGAAATATGAGATGGATATAAATAAATTTGTAGTACTTTTATTTTAAATATATTTTTGTTTAAACAATTTATAACCGATTCAAAGCAGAAAATTGAAGCTAATCAAATCACTCTTTATCGATTATTTGTTTAAACGATCATTGCAATTTATAAATAAAAAAAATGAAATACTTTTACACAAAATAATTGTTTCCAATATTGAAAATATTAGTTTTAAAAGTTTTTTTTTATAATATTTCAATTTATTTTATTTTAAAAACTGGAAAAAATGATTTTGTTTTTAAATTATTTGGGTAAAAGTCTGTTAAAAACAGTATTAAATATGTTGTTTTAAATTGACCAGGTGTGCCAGACAAGATTGTGTGAATGAGGTAATTTTCTATGCATTGTGGAGAACAAGAGATCGTTTTTGCGATTTCAAAATGAATGAAAGATGTGCGTGGCTGAGAATTTACGTGATGAAGAAGTGTGTTAGGAGAGAGAAAGTAAGGCGCATTCTGATGATTTAATGAGTGAAATATGGACGATTCATTTTAGTATGAATAAAATAGAATGTTTTGATTGAGTTGAGTGTGAAGAGGTGGCAAGAGTGTAGTGCGGATGGGGGAGTTATTGTGGAATGAATCAGATGTTAGGAACAGATGATGTAAGGGTTTCTTATGGACTGTATGGTTATATTGAAAATATTAGAGGTGATATAGATGAGAGTGATGTTAGTTTTGCATTGTTAATAATGTCGAATAAAAGATTGCGTGCGTGGATAGGAAAGGAAATGTGGTTGAAGCGTGAATGGTCTGTCAGAATGAGAATATTGGTTGATTATTTGATTCATGTAATGAGAGAATGTGTTTAATAAGATATATCGTGATGCTATATGCAATAATTATCTTTACAACGTATTTATTATTTGTTTAAATTATATAATAACGATTCACTTTAAAATTATAATGATGGATCGTTATCATCTGTAACACAATACTTTGCTAGCTGACAATTTATTACACATACATATATATTTTTTTATTGTAACATTAGCAGATTGTCAGCTACTGAAACATTGTGATACAGAGACAGTTAGTATAAAAAACAAACAAATTACGAATGATTAAGTAGATTTTTCATTGTTAAACGTTCCGGAATTATTTTAAACAAAAATATTTGAATTAAATGATAGATATAAATAAAGTTGTATCATTTAGTTTTATGTATTTTTATCTAAACAACTTATGACCGATTTAAATAAAGTTAATCAAATCATCCTCCATCGATTATTTATACTAACGGTCAACATATTTTGTAAATAAAGATCATGAAATACTTTTACCCAAAATAATTGTTAGCTATATATATATATATATATATAAATTATAACGTTAAACAAATTAACTTTGTTTTTAAAAAGTATTTATTTTACTTTAGACGTTCCTACTTGTACAAATTCTGAGCTAAGACTGACTTAAAACATACAATAATATTTCATGGCTAAACTACAACTACGTATAATGTAATATGATAATTCTACATAAAGTCACGTTCTTAAATATTAACTGTCTATGTCAGCACTATTCCACCCTATAACTCCTCCCTTATCAGAAAGGAGCACCTCCTGGTAGCTCAATATGTTCTTCTTCCGGTTTTGAGTTGATGGTTGGTTTCCTTAGTTTCCTGGTTTTTATCCATTTTATTAGGAAGTACAGTCCAATTATTATTATTAACAAATATAACAAAACAGTCCATACACTTGGCACATAGATGTTGATGGCTTCTTCTTGAATAGTTACTACAGGATTTAATGAAATGTCTTCTAGTTTCACAGGGTTTAGGTTTATTGAAAAATTGGTAATGTCGAAGTTTTAAGTGCGAAATTTAGTTTTGGTAAAATTATTGGTTGTCCTTGTTCTTTATTCAAAAATATTAATTTTTGTTGGTTGTATATTATTTCACAATTTTTATCATTTTTTATTAAATAGATTCCGCGCAAAGTTTTGATATTTATTTCATCTAAACACTTAAGCGTTATTTTATCTTCGTGAAGGAATATTAACAAATATTTATTAATTTCCGGAATTACTTCGATATGGTTTTCTTTTATGTTAATTTTAGAATAGTGACACTGGGTAGAGGACTGTTGTTGTAAGATTTCTTGTTCACATGATGACTGATGGTGGTTGTAGAATTTATTGGGGCACTGATAAACCTTGGTTGCAGTACATATATCATTTAGAGGCATTATTTCAGTATTAGATTTTAGAAAATATCTTGCACTAGGGATAATCGTTACAAATTCTGAATCTTATATCGTTGGTATAGGGTACAAGTAAAACAGTTCAAAGTCCTTTTCAAAGTTAATGGGAATTGATATTAAGTAAATTATTTGGGATAGTTCAACTTTACAGTCTACTTTTAGTAGTGATTCAAATTCTAAAATATTCTCGGAGTTTGGTTCAAAAGGTAATTGGGATTTATAATGTTTAGAGATTTTTTGTAATTCAGATAATAATTCATTTGGATGTATTATACTGGGGTGTAATGTTCTCAATTTACAAAAGGTAATGGAATTTTCGATATCTTGTAGGATGTCTAGGATCGAGTTGTATAGGGTTATTAATTGATCGTAAATAGTTTTTGCAAAAAGAATATCTTGAATGTGCATGTTATTTATTATTTCACTGAGTTGTAGTATTTTGGATTTCAGAATAGATTCATTATGTTGTATGTCCAAAATGGTATTATTAAAATTTGTTATAATTTGGTGGTTTACCGAGTATGCCAGTTTTAATTGGTTTTCTAAATTGTGTTCATTCTTTTGCATGTGATTTAATATTTTGTCATATCTCTTACCGTCTTCTGCATCTAAGTTGCCAGTAACGGCTTTGAAAACTGATCCCAATCCATCTATTAAGCCTCTTTTGTTTCTATTTTTATTTGTATGAAATTCTATATTATCAATTTTGTTATTAATGTTCGTACGAATAAATTGTATTATTTTCACATAATTGTCAAGTTCATGTAAATATTTAGAGTTATTAGATATCGTTGTCTTTAGGTCATTATATTGGTTGTTTAGGTTGTCATATTGTTCGAAAAGGGGTTTGAGGTTGTAGTAGTGGATGAGTGTGTGTGTTGTTTTTTCTAATTTAGCCGGTCCCAGTCTAATAGGTAGTAATCCAATATTTTCGGTTATGTTTTTGATGATCGATCCTTGTCCAAATGTGAACAGCCTGGAAGAGTATTAAATTTATAAGTCTTTTGTCTAGGACGTTTTATATTAGAGAGATGGATTTTTTCCATTGTGTTCCCGTGTTTAGTTTCTAATTTGGCAGTTTTTAAATATTTATTAATTGATTTTAATTTTTCGGATTTAAATTTATTTTTTGTTTTCTGTTGTTTTTGTTTATTTTTTACGAAAATTTCTTTAGGAATTTTTGGTAATTCTTCTCTGGTTTCATTACGTTTACTAATTACTTTTTCTTTATTTTGCAAAATTTTGTTATTAATAGTTTGATATAAAATTTTTGTTTTATTTCTATGATTTTCCATGTAGTTATTAACAAGCTGTTTATCAATATCTATATTGAAGGGGGAGTTTATTTCCAGGTGACCGGATATGATTTCTGATGGTTTTATTTTCGTAACAGAGTGAATTGTATTATTGTATGCTAAAAGAGCATAGTTTACTTTAGCTTCAATTGTTTCTTTCGAAAATTCTGCCTGATTGTTGAACAATCTAATGTGTTCTATGAGAGTCGAGTGGAAACGTTCTATTATTCCGTTAGATTGAGGATTTTGTGAACTAATGAAGTGGGTGTGAATTTTGTGTATGTCTAAAAGTTCTTTAACTACTGAGTTTCTAAATTCTAGTCCGTTATCAGAAATTATTTGCTCCGGTATTCCATGGTGCGTGAAATGTTTTATTAAGTTATTAGCTACTTCGATACCTTGTCCGGAATTAAGTTTATATGCTTGTGCGAATTTGGAAAATGAGTCAACTACTGTTAAAAATTTAGAGTTTTCTAGTGTTATCGTATCTACATGCACAATTTCAAAGGGTTTTGTTGCTGTCGGTGTTATATTAAATTTTAAATTTAGGGGTTTTCTGTCATATTTCGTAAGTTGACATATTTCACAGTTATTAATATACGTTTGAACCGTTTTTCTTAATTTTGGCCAGTAATACCTCTGTTTAATGCGTGCCTCTGTATCGTCAATACCTCTGTGGTTTGTTTTTCCCGTGTGGTAGTTATTTATGATTTCTAGTATTTCTTCTTCGTTAGTGACGTCTGTAAGATATTGTGGGCATTTAACCATGTGTATTTGTGAATGTGTGAAGTATTTTTGGAGAACTAGAAATAATTTTTCATATAATTCGTCTTCAAAATATAAATAATATTTAACTTTTGGTACTATATACTCTTTAAGGAATTGAATCATTTCTTTTTCGTAGTTTGATTTTGAAAATTGTACCAGCATTCTTTGTTTTGTGTTCTCGAAAAGTTTCAGAATTTTTGGTGGATTAGGGTTGAACTCTACTTCAGATATGATTATCTGATTTTTTCCGAAATTAACAGGGTATTCAGCAATAGGTATGCCGATTACTGGGTTCTCTTGATTAGAATGAACAGTGACGTCACTATCGTTATCGTTGTGATGTTCGTTGTTTACATTTACAGTTTGAATATCATCCCCCACTTCGACAACTAAAGATTGATTATCATCTTGATTATTAGAGTTTTTATTACTTAATTCTTTATTAAAATTGTCCATGAATTTTTGAAAATGGTTAATGTTTTCGTCTGAATCGTTTGTAATAATTTCTATGCGTGGGAGTGTACTATCTGGTAAGGTAAAGATTGTAATTAGTATGTTTGTTTTGTCGAAGATATATTCGAGCATTGATTTAACATCGTTCCAGTTTAGTTGGTCGCGTCCGCAAGCAATTCTGGGTAAACTTAGGTTTTGTATTTTATTTTTTAAGCAAAAGCTTCTTAATTGTAGTAGTGTATAAAAAATGTCTTGTTTTGTTGGTTTATTGTAGTAATTTTCTTTTGTTATTAGATATATTATAAAACGGTTATTTTCTTTAAGATGAATTAAATTATGAAGTTGAGGGTTCTGAGATTTTAGTTTGTCAATATTTTGAAATTTGTTTTTAAATTGTTTAGCAATTCCTTTTGACATTTGTAAGTCCTTGCTGACGCAATGTGCGAGACTGTTGTCTGATGGTGCATTAAATAAGTTCCCAACTACTTCGATGATATTTGTGTGGGTCGGTTTGTCTGTTTGTTTTTTCGTTAGGTAGTCTTGGTATTGTGCTAGGACAGATTCGCTTTCGTACTGTTTTAATAAATTTTGAATTTTGTCATCGGGTTCTCGCGGAATTCGGCTTAGGGCGTCTGCATTTGCATTTAATTTTCCTTTTTTGTAAATAATATCGTAATCATATTCTTCGAGTTTCAATCTCCAACGTATTAATTTTTGGCTACAATCCTTAAGGGAAAACAGCCACTGTAATGGTCTGTGATCAGTGCAAATTGAAAACTTTCTTCCAAAAAGATACGGCCGAAAATATTTTGTTGCCCAGTGTATTGCTAAAAGTTCCTTCTCGATCGTGGAGTAATTAATTTCTGTTTCGTTAAGCGTTCTGCTAGCGTAAGCGATTGGAAGGTCACTGCCTATCTTACCTTGTGATAAGACGGCACCGAGTGCTACATTGCTCGCATCGCATGTCAGGATAAATTCTTTGTCAAAGTCTGGGTATTGTAATATCGGTTCGTTAGTTAGTAATAGTTTACATGTCTCAAAGCATTGTTTATATTCTGAATTATTAATGTCAATGATCGCGTCTTTTTTTAGAAATTTTGTCATGGGTTTGGTAATTTTTGCGAAGTCTTTTATGAACTTCCTATAATATCCAATAAGTCCTAAAAATCCCTTAATTTGTTTTGTCGTGGTAGGTAATGGGTAATTTAGAATAGCTGAAATTTTATCTGGGTTTGGTTTAACGCCATGAGGGGTTACAATGTGTCCGAGATACGCAACTTCTTTTTTTAAAAATTCCGACTTGTCTAATTGAATTTTTAAGTTGGCTTCTTTTAATCGGTCGAATACTAGTTTTAAATTGATTATATGTTCGTCTAGGCTTGTGCTAAAAATAATTATATCGTCGAGATATACTAAGCAAATTTTGTTAGTTAACCCTCTCAAAACATTGTCCATGACACGTTGAAAAGTCGCGGGTGCGTTCTTTAGCCCGAAAGGCATTCGTAAGAACTCGTAATGTCCGTCTTCCGTGCAGAAAGCTGTCTTAGGTATGTCATTCTTGTCCATTTCAATTTGGTGGTAACCCGACGCGAGGTCCAGGGTGGTAAAATATAGACATCGTCCGAGTTTGTCCAGCAAGTCGGTAATGTTAGGTATGGGATACTTATCTCCGATGGTATTTTCATTTAGTTTGCGATAGTCAATGACTACTCGCCATTTTTGTTTGCCCGATGCGTCTAGCTTTTTGGGGACAACCCAAATCGGGGAAGACCATGGTGAATTAGAAGGTCGTATTATTTTTTGATTAAGCATTTTATTAACTTGGGACCTAACTTCCTCTCTGTGAATATGGGGGTATCGGTATGATTTCGTATAAATGGGTACTTCATCTTTTGTTCTGATTTTATGTTTTACTTGATTACTAAAAGATAGATTTTGATTTTCTAAATAAAAAATATTCGAGTATTGTTTAATTAATTTTGAGATTGCAATTTCTTCTTCTTTATTCAAATGATCAGTTCTAATTTTTGATTCATCGAATTTAATTTTTTCTGTTTGTGTGAGGTTTAAATTTGAGTCTGCATTCATTGTATAAATTTCGTAATTGTCTAACGCTTCTACTATAATTGGAATTTTAAACTGATATTTAACTTCGCTCTCTGACAAGTTAATAATTGTACACATAGCTTCATAGTTTTTTGCTACAGTAGCACATTCAGGAATTAATAAATTTTTTGTTCTGATATTTGGAACTAGAATATTACCTTTTTCTTTGTTAACTTTTATTTTAATAATTCTTTCAGACATTGGTTCTATTATGCCATTATTACGATATTTTTGATTTACTGTTAAATTATTTGTGTCTGGGGTAGCTTTAAAATTATGGTAATGAATCTTTATTTTACTGTGTGGAGTAATTATCATGTCGTTTACTGTGTCGATTGAAATTTTTAATTTTTTCATATTTTCCATGCCAAGTAGTAAATCAAATTGATTATGAAATTTAAAAAGATAATATTTTAACGCTGGTTTTGGATTGTCTTTGAGATTAAACACGTTTGAGATAGGAATTTGTGTACTGTATTTCTCGGTAGATGAACCGTGTGCAGTTGTAATTTGAAACGGGTCTGCATTGATAGCGTGTTTGTAGTGTTTGAATGCAATGTCGGGATTTACAAATGATTTCGTGCTTCCAGTGTCTATCAAAATTTTTAAATTATTTTCTGGAATTACAATGAATGGTAGCTTGCTTTGGTTATTTGTTAAATTCATTAATTGGAAGTATGAAGTATTTGATCCGAGGCCATTTCGTCTAAAAAAGAATGTTCGTTTTGATCTGATATGTTTGTTTCATTTGTAATTTCTGGGTTATCATCGAGTGGGTATTCATTCATCGTATAATCTTGTGTCTCTGGTTGATCTATAGTATTGTGTTCGTCTGTGTAATTTACTATTTCTGATTGTTCTATGTTATAAAGTTCTTCCGCGATATTTTTTGGGAAGAATTGTCTGTTTTGACTTATGAAATTTTGTCTTTGAGTGGAAGGACCGGGTCTTGGAGCATTGAATTGTGTGTTTCGTGTGGATATGCTCATTGGTGTAGGTCTGGGGAGTGGTTGATTAGTATTTCTAATCATTGTAGGAAAGTTAGTTCTACGCTGCGCTGTTTGTTGGTTATTAAAATATGTCGGCGGTTTATTAAACGTGTAGTTAGTGTTCTGTGGTACACTTGTTAGTTGGAAAGGCCTGTTATTTCTAAAATTTTGATTATTTTGTTTTTGAAATGGTTTTTGAATAGGCATTACATTTTTAGATGGTTTGGAATGATTTTCGAATTGAAAGTCATTAGTAAGCATACTCAGAGCAGCGTTTAGGTCAGCAGGTTTCTTTGCTTTCATGAGTTGCCCTATTGGCTCTTTTAAACCTTTTAATAAAATTCTGAGGGCGTAATTTCTAAAGAAATCGGTCATTATTGCTGCAGTAGCCGGGTGGTTTGTTACTACATACGATACTTGTAAATTTAGAATATGTTGTATCTTATTGTAAAATTCAAATACCGTATCGTTCGCGCCTTGTTTTAGTTCGGTCATTTCTATTGTTAATGTGAAACAATCTCTTTTGTCTGCATACGTATCTATTAGTGAAGTTTTTAAGTTTTCCCATGTTTTGACGGAACAACTAGAAATATTTATCGCTGCTTCACCTTTTATTTTAGCTAATATTGTACTCATTAAATATTCATTTTGGAAATCTTGTGGATCTGCTTGATTATAAAATCGTTTTACTAATTTTTCACAGATTTCGATAAATCTTGGTAAAAGTTCTCTTTCACCGAAGAATTCTGGCACCATATCCAGATATTCTTTTTTTAAGACTGGGGTTGCCATGTTTAATATAGGTTGTCTTAGTATAATTGAAGGATTATTTAAGGTATTTGGATTTAAATTAAGATCGTCAAGATCTGAGTCAGATTCAGAATTTGAGCTTTCGCTTGAATTTATTATTACGTTTAGACCTCTAAATGACATGTGGTACTTACAGTAGCAGTATCAGTGACGGTTTCATATTCGTTGAAATCGCTTGATGAGTTCCTGGAACTGTAGTCTTGTCAGGTCGGGTGCAGGAGCCTCTGGAATCGGAGATGCCGTCCAGCTGATCGACGCTGCAAGGTTGACGTTCTCGTTGACTGATTTGCACTCAGCACAGTGAGGACGCTCAGGAACTTTAGTTAATTTGTTTTATGTTAGTCTTTTAAGATGCGTGTTAGTTAGTTATATACGTTAACTCACTACGCGCACGAAGTGTTATTTTCGTTAACACAAAAAGACTGTTCGTTGGCCAAATAAATCACAAAGGTGAACCAAATTATTTTCACTAATTTGTTAAGGCCAATCCTACCGACTGCGCCAATTATAACGTTAAACAAATTAACTTTGTTTTTAAAAAGTATTTATTTTACTTTAGACGTTCTACTTGTACAAATTCTGAGCTAAGACTAACTTAAAACATACAATAATATTTCATGGCTAAACTACAACTACGTATAATGTAATATGATAATTCTACATAAAGTCACGTTCTTAAATATTAACTGTCTATGTCAGCACTATTCCACCCTATAACTTATATATATATTTTGATAACGTTAGCATATTATCAGCTACTGAAACATTGTGATACAGTGACAGTTAGTATAAAAAACAAATTATGGATGATTAACTAGATTTTTCATTGTTAAACGTTCCGGCATTATTTTATACAAATATATTTCAAGTAAATGATAGATATAAATAAATTTAATCAAATCATCCTTCATCGATTATTTATACTAGCGATCATTGTATTTTATAAATAAAGTTAACAAATACTTTTATCCTTTTGGGTAATTCTGTTTTCAATATTCCAAATATATATGAGTTTTAAAAGTTTTCTTTATAATATTTAAATGGAATGTATCTTTTAAATTTAAAGAAGATTGAAAATTTGGACTGCCTATAGTTTTGTTTGTAAATGTGGCTAATTTTATTGATTTTTTTTGAGAGAAAATATGAACGACAGTTTTTCCGTAACTTTAGATAAACATGTTTTAAAAACGGCTGTAATTTAGTAACCAGTCAACCGGGTTTCAACATTCAATTCCTCATCTATTGACCATAGTTTCATCCCTTAATATCAACCCTCCAGAAAGTAATTAATTCTAAAATGAAGAATTATTCACAATTGGTTTAAACATATAATTTTATTTTTATCATTTACTATTGTTTCATATTAAAAATTACTTTTAAATATTGTTTAGTATTTTTAATGATAGATGCTTATTTTAAATTCTGTTTTGCATGCATATTTGAATGCGGCATTCAGTCCCAGGACTCGAGCGCCATGCCCAAGTTGTCCACGCTGTCCACCGGTTGCTTCAACACACTTCAGGAACAAAAGATGAGTACAAATTTCGTTTATTTATATTTTAATTAATCTAAAAAATGAGAAAAGAAATTATTAATAATTTATTTAGAATTTTATTGAGACACAGCCTTAACATACATCTGCTGTCTTTTAATTTCATTTATTGTTAGATGTGAGAAATATTTGTTTAAAGTGTTTTAAAAGTAAATTGCTAAATTAAAAAAATAGTATATTATTCAATGAGTAATAGCTATTACTTGCGAATAGAATACTATACTTTATCTACGACTATATGTTATTATGTAATAAGATTTTACAATTATTTTTTTATGTTACATTATGAATAAGTCAGATTGCTTAAATTTTTTGTTTTAATTTTTATTTAATAAATATTAACACTATTTAACAATTTTGCGTATTCGCCAATCCATAAAAGTTTTATAAACTTGTTCATAGTTTTTTTTTTAATTTTTCGGGCAGTAAATTTAAGAAACGTACGTGTGCGGCTTCTACAATATCTGGTGGAGTACAAATTTTACTTTGTTCGCTTTCAGAATCCATAACTCACATGTATAATCACACAAATTACAGTATTATTGTAAACAAAAACGTTTTAAACTAATTTTGACAGATAATTAACAATAGCGCGCTTCACTGTTTCATAGCATACTTTACGCGCGGCAATTATCGTTATTTTTTGATTGGCTATTAAAGTGTTAAGTAATGAAAATTCAGATGTGTGATTGGCCGTGTAATGAATTATTACTTAACACTGTCAATAATGATTAGTATTACTTATCATAAATTTCATAAGTAATGAATACATTATTTAATAAGAGTAGATAAACGTTATTATTTTACTTTTGTTTATACTAAATAATAATATATTAATAATATTAATAATTTCTAATAATAATAACAGTAAACTGAGTAATATTGTATTTGAAGTGTATGTTAGATGTGTATATGTTGTGTATGTTTCAAATTCACTTTAATTTTAAGTAGGTCGCTGCGAGTCTGCAACAAGAAGTTCACTTGCCAAACAAACGTCGTCGTCGTGTAATTTAACTTTTGTCTGCCTTATTTAAAGGCCTTCATAACTTCATAACCGATATCGTATCGTGGGCTTGATTTATAGTTATACTATAAGATCAACTTCTCGAGTCGATATCGTGTTTGTTTTTATTGTTTACTCACTACGTACATTTTAATTTAGTTAGTTAGTTGCTGCCTTAATAGGAGGCCATCCTAACTGTGTGTAGTTCTTTTCGTGGGGTTGATTTATTACTATAAATCAATTTTACGAATCGAAATTTTGTAGATCGATATCTATCGTGGGTTTGATTTGAAATCATATTGTCCAATGAGTCATTGGGAGATCTAGACATAATTCGACTGTTCGAGCACTGCGAAATCTTCCCAGCAGTCGGGTAGGTTGGTAGGCGGTGAACCGAGAGGTCGTGGGCACGGAATATGCTCAACGTTTTTGCTAACTTGACAAGCACGCTTCGGTTGCTTTGTCGTAGATTCGTAGCTAGTCTTTGACAAAAACTTAGGTAAGATAGGGTAGGTAGGGAGAAGAAGGACACCATCATTGAAAACTTATTGTTTTTCAAGGAGTATTTGTAATTGTTTCTAATAATATTTTGTTGTTAGGTGCGGTGGTGAATGAAGAAAACCAACGTTTCGTGATGGTGATTACATCAAAATGCTGGGAAGATTCATCAGCAGCAGAATCAACAGCTTCTCTTCAAACACATCAGAAGATGACTGCAAAGGCAACGCAGAATGTCGTCAAGACCGCTGCTTCCAACATCAATATAAGATAATTATTAGTTTTAAGTGGGTTGTATTTAATCGAGCACCAAAATATCAGCTCTAAATAATTCATATTCGATATCCAAAATACTAGACTTTGCTAATCTGTTTATCAATTTAAATATCAAATATTTGTATTTGCTATTTGCCATATTAGCATTTAATTTTCCATGAAGCTTATTTACTATTATATTTAAAGATCAGTTAGTAATTTTTTTATTATTATTTTTAGTATTAATTTAATTATTTCAGACTATCAAAATATAATTTAACTAGAGTTAAAAATATATATTTTTGGTGTTTAATAAATATATTTCTGGCAAGAGCAACACAGTTCTTATTGATTATTGATGATACAATGATTTCGGTGCTCATTTAAATTATTCCCTTTTTAAATTATTTGGGTAAAAGTCGGTTAAAAACAGTAATAAATATGTTGTTTTAAATTAATATAAAATAGCGCAATTGTGTACAAGGGAGAATGTGAGTGAAAATGGACAGAGAGTGATTGATTTTATTCTGTGTGACGAATGATTGATGCGCGGTTTTTCAGTACATTCTGACATTTATATGACATAATTATTTGTCGCAATTTTGTTGAGCGACTTGGTCGTGTTAGAAGACCTAAAATAATTAGAAATATAGTAAAACCGTCAGAAGGGTATCATTAGAAATATATTACAATATACACTTTTCTATTTACTATTTCATATACAATTTAATTCTTTTATTATTGAGTTAATTTGTAATTTTACGTATTCCTCTTTTTCTGCCAATTTGCACCAATTTTTAATTGTCTGCCCCTATTAATTTTCTCTTTAAAATTATTTAAACTTTTGCTAGAATTTTAATGAACACGGTACGTAGAACTTAAATTTAATCTTGTACATTATTAATATTTTTATCTTTGGACTAGAGAACTTTTAAAATTTTGGCCCTACAGTATTAAATGAGGCAGAAATTTCCTCCCAACACTTTTCTTCTCCTTAACACAATACTTTATCAGTTTTTTTTTTCATTCTATACATGTTTTTAACTCTCACTAAATCTATTAATAATTCAACTTCATTGGTGGAAAAATTTGCAGCTCTTTTAATATTTTCCATCATGTGTATATAAATATATTTCTTATTTTACCTGTGACAGAATATGAACTGAGGCAATGATTATAATTTTATCAGAATCCCAAATTACACAACACCATAAAATTATTTCGACATTGAGTTTAGGTTCAGCTGAACTAGATTAATTTGAAAAGTTATAAACAAAAAAATGTTGAGGCTCAAATTCAAGGTTCAACTGAAAAACCGAGCATGAGAAGTGTATTTGATGGTGTCGCGTATACGTCTGGATAAAAGTTGGTGAATGAGGGTGTATAATGAGGATGTTAGAGATATGTCTGTTGAGTAAATAAATGAATGAATGAATGGTACGAATGATGAATTATATTGTGGAATGAATCAGATGAGAATGATGTTGCGTGTAAAGAATGGCAAGGCTCCCGGCTTGAATGAGATGTTGATGTATGGAGGTGAGAGGTTATTTGACTCCTGGTGATTGGAAATGCGCGCACGCAGTTAGAGTGTTTGAAGGTAGCGAGGCTGCGGTAGTGTCTGCGTTACCTGGTGCGGATGGTGTTGTAAATGATTTCAATAAATGAAGGAGAAAACTATTTAAATAATGTTAATTAATGATAATGTGTTAGTAGAATTAGTATTTAGTTTTATAAATTTGGCAATAACATTTATTGGTAGATATGGTTTACAAAACAAATTTACAAACACTTATATATTGTACAAATACAAACACATTATTAATAGAGAGAGGGACTGTTTAGGGAATGTCCTTTAATGACAACGTCTATGAACATCTAAATATTCATTCATTAGTTTCTGGTCGGCCCTAACGGCTTCCTTAATTTTAAAAGCTAAATTCGGCATTCAGTTCTGAGCGTCGAGTCGACAGTTTTATCCCATGCCCAAGTCGCAATCTTCTTCTTCCTTCTAGAGTACGCTGTCTACCGCTTCGCTTGTTGCAGAATCATACAGTTAAGGAAAAAGATAAGTGATATTTTTTATATTTTAATTAGTCTAAAAAGTATGTACTCCATGAAAATAAATGAGATGCATATAAACTCCCAAATTTGTACGAAGTTAGGGTTTGTACAGATTTGTTAAAAAGAAGTAAAACATGTATTGCAATTATCTGATATCCATATCGTATATAAAATTGAGAATAAACATTTTGTATAATTTGTTTACAATTGGTTTACTTTCCATACATCTGTATCTTACGTAAAAGTCTTTTTTATACTAGCGTATTATAACAACAACTTTTCGATTGTCATTTCCGTTGTTAAATGAAGTACTTTTAAGCACTAGTGCTTAAAAGTGACAGTTTAATGCGTAAAAGTAAAAGTACACAAACTGGCAAATTTGTTGTAAGTTTCTTCATACAATTTTTTTGATTTTCCTGGAACCAGTGTAGCCCATGCAGCCTCTGCACCATTTTCAATATCAGAATCAATCTCTGAGTCACTCATTTTAAGTAAATTTATTACCAAAAATTCTCAAAAAAAATTATACACCGAGCACGTTGACATCAATGTTTATTAAACAATATATTGAATCGCATAGCAACAAAAAGATGAAACTGATGCGCCTGCCTACTTTTAAATTTTTAAAAATTATTATTAAAAATTACTTTTAAAGATTGTTTAGTTATTTTTAATGATAGGTGCTCATTTTAAATTCTGTTTTGCAGTTTACGCAAATTAGCTGAATTCGGAATTCAGTCCCGGAAGTCGAGCGCCATGCCCAAGTTGTCCACGCTGTCCACCAGTTGCTTCACACAGTTCAGGAACAAAAGATGAGTAAAAATGTCGTTTATTTATATTTTAATTAATCTAAAAAATGAGAAAAGAAATTATGAATAATTTGTTTACAATTTTATTGAGATACAGCTTTCACATACATCTGGTGTGATAAAGTAAATTGCAAAATTATAGAAGCGTTATTACTTTACTTTTGTTTATACTAAATAAAAATATAACAATAACAATAATAATTTATAATAATAATAACAGTAACATGAGAAATATTGTATTTGAAGTGTAGATGTGTATATGTTGTGTATGTTTCAAGTTAACTTTCATGTCATTCATTGGTTGTGAGTGTGTAATCAATTGTTTGTCGTCGTGTAATTTAACTTTTTGAATGTCTGCCTTATTTAAAGGCCTTCATAACTATATACCGATATCGTATCGTGTGCTTGATTTATAGTTATACTATAAGATCAACTTCCCGAGTCGATATCGTGTTTTTTATTGTTCACTCACTACGTACATTTAATTTAGTTAGTTAGTTTCTGCCTTATTAGGAGGCCATCCTAACTGTGTAGACTTTTCGTGGAGTTGATTTATTACTATTTATCAATTTTACGAATCGATATTGTGTAGATCGATATCTATCGTGGGTTTGATGTTTCCTCAACTTTACGAGTCGATATCGTGTATTTTGTATTGTCCACCACAAAACGCTGGCACTCCGTGGGGCCCCAGCATACATACTGCGTACATACATCACCAGGCAAGTCTTGAAGTGTTTCGCGAACCGTGTGGGGCGGCCCTTGCGTAAGCTCTTCTGTATGGTAGTTATTCAAACCATCTAGAAAATGTAAGCCGATGTCTTGGGTGGTCGAGTTATCGAATCACAAGAACCATATTGTCCAATGAGTCATTGGGAGATCTAGACATAATTCAACTGTCATCGCACTGTGAAATCTTCCCAGCAGCCGGGTAGGTTGGTAGGCGGTGAACCGAGAGGTCGTGGGCACGTAATATGCTCAACGTTTTTGCTAATTTGACAAGCACGCCTCGTTTGCTTTGTCGTAGATTCAATTCAAAGATAGTGTTTGACAAACTTAGGTAATATAGGGTAAGTGTAGGAGGAAGAAAGAAACCACCATTGAAAACTACTGGAAGAACAAGAAGTGTATGAATGTACTATGAGTGTCTGTTTCAGATTCATTAATCATCAAAATCCAACTATTTTATGTTACTAATATATTTTTGTTGATAGGGACATCACCGGACCTGCAGGCATCTCCTGCGGCCTCTGCATCATCTTGGAACAATTGATATTCATACCCGTGTCATCACCATTCTGGACAACGTCACCGGAGCTTTGGAACATCATCTTGGAGCAGCATCATTGAAGCTGTTATCATCTTCTCTTGAAACTACGTCAGTCGAGATCGACAATTAGTTATTAATGTAAGAAAATTGTAAGAAAAGAAGATAATTTACAACAATTCTATTTAAATCGTATTTATTCTTTAAGAATAAGAAATAGGGTACCCATTGTAATAAGTTATACATACATCTTATTACAATATTCCTTATTCTTAAAGAAGAAATATGTTTTAAATAGAGTTCTTGCAAATTGATTAATTTAAACATAGTTTTTATTGTTTAAACTTAATAAATAAATAAATAAAATTATTGTAACTTAGTAATGTAAGAACAATAATAAATATGTTTTAAATAGATAATTTACAACAATTCTATTTAAACCATATTTATTCTTTAAGAATAACATATATTGTAATAAGTTGTTTGTGAAAACATACATCTTATTACAATATGTATATATATATATATATATATATATATATATATATATATATATATATATATATATATATATATATAAAACTACTGTAATTGAAATGATGTTCCTGTAGCAAATAAATGACCACATTTTATATGTATTCTCTGAGCTCTTGCAGTTTACGCAACTTTGCTGAAATCGGCATTCAGTCCCGGGAGTCGAGCTGGCTGTTGGATCCCATGCTGTCAACCGCTTCACTTGTAGAATCACACCGTTCAGGAAAAAATGTAAGTGATAATATCATTATTTATATTTTAATTAGTCTAAAAAGTCTGTAGTCCATAAAATAAATCAGTATATTAAAATGAGAAAAGAAATTATGAATAATTTGTTTACAATTGAGATATACTTTCCGTACACCTGGTGTCTTACGCAAAAGCCTTTTAATTTAGTTATCTATAACTGGCCTGAATTATTCTGCTGGACTATAAGATATTCTTTCATGTTGAATATTGTTTGATGTGATTACATACTTGTTTAACGTATAGAGATATAGAGGTATAAAGGTATAGAGGTATATAGGTATAGAGGTATAGAGGTATATAGGTATATAGGTATAGAGATATAGAGGTTTAGAGGTTTAGAGATATAGAGGTTTAGAGGTTTAGATATTTAGAGGTTTAGAGGTTTAGAGGTTTAGAGGTTTAGAGGTTTAGAGGTTTAGAGGTTTAGAGATTTAGAGGTTTAGAGGTTTAGAGGTATATATATATATATATATATATATATATATATATATATATATATATATATATATATATATATATATATATATGTATATATATATGTATATACCTATATATATGTATATACCTATATATATGTATATACCTATATATATGTATATACCTATATATTTAATAATATATATACCTATATATTTAATAATATATATACCTATATATTTAATAATATATATACCTATATATTTAATAATATATATACCTATATATTTAATAATATATATACCTATATATTTAATAATATATATACCTATATATTTAATAAAATAAATAACGCACACATATATTTAATAAAATAAATAACGCACACATATATTTAATAAAATAAATAACGCACACATATATTTAATAAAATAAATAACGCACACATATATTTAATAAAATAAATAACGCACACATATATTTAATAAAATAAATAACGCACACATATATTTAATAAAATAAATAACGCACACATATATTTAATAAAATAAATAACGCACACATATATTTAATAAAATAAATAACGCACACATATATTTAATAAAATAAATAACGCACACATATATTTAATAAAATAAATAACGCACACATATATTTAATAAAATAAATAACGCACACATATATTTAATAAAATAAATAACGCACACATATATTTAATAAAATAAATAACGCACACATATATTTAATAAAATAAATAACGCACACATATATTTAATAAAATAAATAACGCACACATATATTTAATAAAATAAATAACGCACACATATATTTAATAAAATAAATAACGCACACATATATTTAATAAAATAAATAACGCACACATATATTTAATAAAATAAATAACGCACACATATATTTAATAAAATAAATAACGCACACATATATTTAATAAAATAAATAACGCACACATATATTTAATAAAATAAATAACGCACACATATATTTAATAAAATAAATAACGCACACATATATTTAATAAAATAAATAACGCACACATATATTTAATAAAATAAATAACGCACACATATATTTAATAAAATAAATAACGCACACATATATTTAATAAAATAAATAACGCACACATATATTTAATAAAATAAATAACGCACACATATATTTAATAAAATAAATAACGCACACATATATTTAATAAAATAAATAACGCACACATATATTTAATAAAATAAATAACGCACACATATATTTAATAAAATAAATAACGCACACATATATTTAATAAAATAAATAACGCACACATATATTTAATAAAATAAATAACGCACACATATATTTAATAAAATAAATAACGCACACATATATTTAATAAAATAAATAACGCACACATATATTTAATAAAATAAATAACGCACACATATATTTAATAAAATAAATAACGCACACATATATTTAATAAAATAAATAACGCACACATATATTTAATAAAATAAATAACGCACACATATATTTAATAAAATAAATAACGCACACATATATTTAATAAAATAAATAACGCACACATATATTTAATAAAATAAATAACGCACACATATATTTAATAAAATAAATAACGCACACATATATTTAATAAAATAAATAACGCACACATATATTTAATAAAATAAATAACGCACACATATATTTAATAAAATAAATAACGCACACATATATTTAATAAAATAAATAACGCACACATATATTTAATAAAATAAATAACGCACACATATATTTAATAAAATAAATAACGCACACATATATTTAATAAAATAAATAACGCACACATATATTTAATAAAATAAATAACGCACACATATATTTAATAAAATAAATAACGCACACATATATTTAATAAAATAAATAACGCACACATATATTTAATAAAATAAATAACGCACACATATATTTAATAAAATAAATAACGCACACATATATTTAATAAAATAAATAACGCACAC